>CM058040.1:75037457-75637457 GCA_030169165.1 Centaurea solstitialis
CGGTTTATAAATCACAGTTGTGAACCAAATTGCCGCACTGAAAAGGTTAGTACATTTACCAGACAACGTTTTTACTTTCTATAGGAATAAGATTCATGTGCAAAGCTTAAGAAGCTTGTATGGAGACCTTTGCTGTTGCTGTAAGACGTACAAGTAGAAATGTATAAATGTTAAAAATTTACCAACAGCAATCCATAATTACTTCACAAACCAGGAAGTCATTGGTATCTTGGTCTCTCTCTGAAATGCTAGATGACATGGTTTGAAATTATTAAATTACGTTTATAAACTGGTCGTTGTGAAATTTGATATTCTTTTATATCTTACGAATGGTGAAGGTGCAGGAACCTTTTCCAAATATAAAGTTAGTTTAGAAATGATGAAACACTTGTTGCAATTACTCTTTTTGCCTTTGACACCATGTTGTCTTTTGTCTAGTCTTATTTCATAGAGGGGATGAGCACCGACATTCTGGGTTTTATGGGATACCTTCTGCGTCTATGGCACATTTATTTGTTTAACTTTTCTGTGTCATAGCAACTGAAAAATCCGTTTCAAAGAACAAATAGCTATGAATCAAAATTATCGTTCATAAAAAGGACTTTCAAGATGTTGATACATATGAGAATTTTACTTATGTACTTGCTTGGTCTGTCCTTCCCTTCAAGATTATATAAAGATATATTTTATGGTATAGTTTTATACTATTACACATGCCATCTTCTTGGTTTCGTAGCTCATTACACCCCCAAATGGTATAGTTTACGCTGCATGCTTTAGAGTTCCACTCTACTTATGTCCACAAGTCTACCAATTCTTCTCTATGCTTTAGACAATCTTCTTCCATTGGAAGTGACAGTGGACATAATGATGTTCCTTTTTCATCACATTAAACAAGTCAATCACCCTTCCCACCGTTGGAGTTGGCTTACCGTAAGCATATACTTCACATTCAAAACTGAAACTGAAATTTAGGTGTTTATTACATGTTATAAATAATACATGGTTTGTGCTTGGTGAATGATATAATATTGTGGTAGAATAATTGACTACTGCTTTTGGCTTCAGAAATAGAAGTATCTCTAACTTTTCTCTCATTCAACTAGTTGGTGAATGTCAAATTAGTTGTTTGTTGCATGCTATAGGCATAAACTATATGGTTTATGGTGAATGATATAGTTTTGTGCTAGAATCAATATACTACTACTTTTGGTTTCAGAAATAGAAGTATCTTTAACATCTCCCTTCCAATTAGTTGCTGAATGTCAAATTAGTTGCTTGTGCTTTATGAATTGTAATTTTCTCATTCTTTTTCACATTCTACCCTTTTTCAGATTGAACTGGATTGGTGTTTATTTTTTACTGCAGTTTTCATTTGTAGTATATATGTACTCTGCAATTTATGGCTACTTATATGTGCTCAGTGTCTATGGTATGCTCTTATTGCCAAATACGCATTTTTGCTTTTGGCATTCTGTATTCTGTAGAGTAGTCACACATATTGACATGCTTATTGCACGACTTTCTTATATATATATATATATATATACTTGAATGCAATGTGTATTGACTACTGAATTGTAAATAATCAACAGGCCCATTGGGTGGTTTGAAGCTTCATTTAACTTGTCAACTTACTACTTTATGTTCTTTCTGACCAGTGGATGGTGAATGGGGAAGTTTGCATTGGACTCTTTGCAATAAGGGATATTAAGAAGGTATGCACATCTTTTATTTGTATTATTTTGGACTAAAATCCAAGGGATTGTCATGGAAAATGCTAATATAGCGGAAGCATCAAAATCTCACATGAACTGTTCTAATCTTAATTGGACTTCATTTACTGCATATGGAGCTCCACCCTTTTCAACGTACATGAGTACTTGGATGATATGTATATGTACCTTAATCATTGGTATCATGGAGGACCTTTTCATGTTTTCTTATTAATTATGTATACTTATAAATTGGATGTCATGTGGGAAATCATAACCGTTAAACTTAGCTGATTAAGATGAGTTATAACTCGTTTAAGGAGCCAAGTTTGCTCGATGAACAGGACACTTGCTCGAGTCATATGCTTACTCATTCTGATGTCTGCAATTTGGCTTATATAACTCTATTGTCATGCTATACTATTTTTCACCCGTGATATATCATTTAGGTTCCATTCCTCCAGTTTTATGGGTATTTTATGAATGTATCTTGGGTGTAGATGAATCTTCCCAATGCTTAAACTTGTGAAGTTTTGGTGGATGAAAGTTTTAAGGATGATACTAGTAGATTCAGGTCTGCGTATTTGAGTTATTTTGAAACTATTTCAGTTTTCTGTTGGATTACAATTTGGCATAAGATTTTAGAGTTACTCTTCAGTTCAAAAAATTTACTGGAGAGCTCATCTTTGTGAGGTTTCTAAAGTCTACTGGTGCTCTACATCTGTCTGAGGATTTTTATATGCATACTATTTATCAGAGTTTAGCTGTCTATCTCCGTATCTCGGGGTTTGTTTTGAGACTATCTTCCCACCGTGGATTGAAAGGGGTACTAGAATAATTTTGTTCTTTAGGTGAAACTTGCTTACGATTAAACAGCATGGCATCTGAAAGATGATCATGCAGCAGATGAAAGTATTGTGGGTGTGAGTGTATCTCCAAATAGTTTTATTATTTCAATAGTGGAGGAATTATAGGACTTACTATTCCAATTTGAGTAGCACCATTTTCTTATTTATTTTGCTTTAAGTTGCATTTTTATTTCATTGTTTGATTTGATTATTTTAAGCCGAGTGTCTTTTCTCCTTTGCAAGATTTCCTTTTTAAAGAGTAAACTCAGAATCTAGGGGGTAATTTTGTAATAGCTTTTTGATTCATTATTTTGGATACACCCATTGGAGATTGTCACACATGTCATGATGGTTTTGAGACTACTTATGCGCCTTGTGGACTCAAGGTGTACTTCAGGTTGAGTTCCTGTGGTTTTGCTTGTAAAATTATAGTGTATTTAATCAGATTCGACCCCTTGCCACTTGCCTTCCGGGTCCTTCCAATAATTTTTTTACATACGACTGTGCATTATTTATAGTTGTCACTTTGACACCATTCTCGTCACTGATTTAACATTTTTTATTCAGGGGGAAGAATTGACCTTCGATTACAACTATGTAAGGGTCTTTGGGGCTGCTGCCAAAAAATGTGTATGTGGCTCATCTAGGTGTAGGGGCGTTATTGGTGGTGATTCACAAAATGGTGAAACAGTTATTCTGGGTGATTCTGATGAAGAAGATCTTGAACCTGTTACGTTCTATAATAACAGCAGCAATAAGTTGGGTTTATCGAGGACAAGTATCTATAACGGTGCTGGAACTCAGACTGCCGAAAGTGCTTCCAAAAATAACGATAGTGTAATAGACAAGTTTGTAGGTGCTGCTGATCACTTGGAGGATGTGGAGAATAAGCAAAGTCCCGATTCTTTGTTAGTCGTTGATGACAAGAATGACGATCCTGCAACTCCCACCGAGTCCACGGAAAGAGAAGTTTCGTGTGAAAGGTCTTCACCTGCTGCCTTGGCATTGGAAAGTCAAATAGAGCATGTAGAGGGACTATTGCCGTTTTCTGCTGAACCACTTGATACTTTGTTTAAAATAAAGGATGGGAAGAGGGAAACCAGATTTCTAGATGCACATAATAACCATGTAGCAGAGAAAGATATGAAAGGATGCTTATCGGTGGGAGGAAGAGCAAAGACTTCCCTAGACAATTCAGGGAACTTGTTACCGGATGATGGTGATTCGAAGAAGAAACCTAAATCTCACACAAATGAAAATAAGTGTACCATTTTAAAACCGAAAGCTCGCTCGAAATTACCATCCTCAGCAGTAAAGAGAGGGAAATCCAAAAGCCATGGTGTTAACAAGCCACCGGAGATAGATAGCAAGCCACTGGTAGTGCCTCAGAGAACAAAAGCGCTAGTGGAAGATAACTTAACTGGCCGCTTTGAAGCAGGTAACTAAAAATACCACTTGTTATATATATATATATATAGAGAGAGAGAGAGAGGAAAGTTCAAATGTGAACCACTTTTTGATTGTGAACGTGAGGACAACCGAGAGCGCGACACGTGACGGATGATTAGACGCCACATCGGCTTTGAGTGTGGTCCCCCCCCCCCCCCCCCCCTTAATTCAATGCCCTCCCCATGAATCGCGCCTAGTCATCCGCCGTAGACATGACATGGCGCCTAGTCATCCGCCACGTGTCGTGCTCTCGGTTGTCCTCACGTTCACAACCAAAAAGTGGTTCACATTTGAACCCACCCCTATATATATATATAGGGGAAGGTTCAAGCGAGAAGCATGTCAATTTAAAAAAAGTGAGGAGCAACCTCAGAAGCTCATCTCGCGGTTACGGTGGACGTGATCACGGAGGATTGACGCGATTCATGGGAGGGTAGAGATTATTAAAGGGGGACCGGTCAAAGCCGCCTTTGTTGACCGAGATGAGTGGTTGAGATTGCTCCTCGCATTTTCTTAAAAAGTTATATTTTTCGTATGAACCTCCCTCTATATATATAGGGGAAGTATCAAATACAAACTAAGTAGTTTATACAAACCCTACAAACCTAATCTTAACCATTGATTTTGTTTATATTTTGTTTATCTTCTAATTGTTAGGTGGTTTTCAAATAGGTTGAGAGAAAATTTAGGAACTGAATTAATTCACACCATTGATCATTTACATGTATGGTCGAGATTGGTCTGTATAGTTTGTACAAACTATCCGGTTTGTAACGGATACGACCCTTATATATATGTGTGTGTGTGTGTGTGTGTGTATATATATATATAGGGAGAATCATTTGTGAACCCAAAAAAGGGTATAAACCGTGTGAACCAATCCACACCCTTGATAAAAAAAAATCAACGGTTGAGATGGAGGCGGTTATGGTTTATTTTTTTTTCAATTTAAAAAAAACTGCCCATATCTCAACCGTCCATTACCCTTTTTTGGGTTCACAAATGATCATCCCTATATATATATATAAGTTCTCTCTAATATTTCTGTATCCTGTTGGTTATAATTTAACCATTTTTTAGTAGGTTGTAGAAATGTAGGGCAACATGATTGAATGTTAATCTTATAGAAGTTTTTTGCTTGATATCTTGCAGTTCAAGAGGCACTTAATACACTGCTAAATACTGATGGGGGGATAAGCAAACGAAGAGTAAGTATCAGTTTGTATTCATAGTATTTTGTTAGTCTGGCCTAGCATTCTACTTTCTTAGCATTTGTATGGTAGCATTGCTGATTTTTCTCCATCTAAAACTGATGTAACTGTTGATGTGAATCTTATATGTGTGAAAGCACTCGCAATGCAGTGTCTTTACTTAATCTACATGATCTTTGTGTTTCTTTTCTTAAACACTGAAATATTCATCACTGTTTTCTCTGAAGCTTCTTGTTGTTTCTGTGAAAAACCGTAAGCAGGCCTTTTCTTTTTCCTCTAATCATATTTGTGTAATGGTATCAAGTAATTTTTGAAAACTTCTTGATCTTTTTACTTATGAAATAACTCGATCAAGTTAACAGGATTTCATGATAAATTTAATCAGGGTTAATGTTTTGTTTTGTTCTTTTTTCCAATTTTGGACTTTTAGTGTTGCAATAGCGAATGCTGTTTAGATATTATTTTTTTACTCTTTTCTGCTGTATTTATTTAAGTGTCTTCTCATTTGATTGACTTTTGATTGTTGGATGTCTGTTTTGTCTATCAGGATGCTTCAAAGGGATATCTGAAGCTTTTATGTCTAACTGCTCATAGCGGCAATGGGGAAGGAATTCAAAGGTTATCTTGGAACTTCTTTATGATATTGGATTTATATATTTTGGAAAAAGAAATACTGAGTGTGCCCGTTCATCTTAATGCTACTGTTTCAGCAATCGTGACCTTTCTATGATCATGGATGCGCTCCTCAAAACAAAATCTCGAACTGTTTTGCTCGACATAATTAGCAAGAATGGTATTGCTTCTTTTGCTTCGTCTTAAATATACATGGTGGTTATATGTTCTTTATTAGATATACGAGTACGACTGTTATTTCTTTTCCTGTTGTTTGTTCTTAGTGTATTTTCTCTCTTGACTTTACAGGGTTACAAATGTTGCACAACTTACTGAAGCGTTTCAGAAAGGAATTTACTAAGATTCCAATACTGCGGAAGCTTCTCAAGGTAAACTTTAAAAACTGAAAATTATACAGCCCAAGTTGTTAAATGACTAAGGCTTTCTCATCAATCTATTGGTTACCACTTAGCCAGATAGGGCAGTTTGTAAGCTAATTGAGGGTTTCATCTATTTCGTATTAACTTTGATCTTTTTGTATATACTGCTTGGTAATGCATACTCAATTAAATGTTAAGTCTACAAGTAATTCCAACAGACATACAATTTCTTAAAGCTTTTGAACTCTATAAGACTAACTACTAACTGATAAGCATGTTTATATATAGGTTATCTTTGAACCATAACAGAATATTTCCTCATTATCTATATGTAAACAATACTTCATTATTAAAACTGAAACAGATTACATCTTTATCTTTCGTCTAAAGTTTTGGACATTAAAATTTCTACCAGAAACTGAGATTTTTAATCTTTACTTTGACACCAATATTGATATTATTTTGGGTTCTTTTACGGTTTCTTCAAAGTTCAAAGTAGCAGGACATGCTAAACCACCCCTTGAAAATTTTATTTTATTCAAACATAAATTTAGGACTTTCTTTTATTTTAATAAGAAATTGCATATATTTTTCGTATTGGTATACAATTCAATCTTGCATCCCGCTTCATTGCATAGGTACACAACTAGTTGAGTTCTTCTGTAGTTGCTCTATAACCTTCTTAGTTACGACCATAATTTATATATTTTTTCATGGTCCTTCATTGGCTTTATGTATTATTTGTGCACCTGCAACATATGAGATAAAACGCCATTGTACTAACATATTATGCGTGCAGGTATTGGAGTATCTGGCTGAAACAAAGATTCTTACATTGGAAAATATCTTAAAACCTTCTCCTAATGGAGCTGAAAGGTGTGAACAACTTATGAATACCATAATATCTGCAGTATTTGTCCAGTATGATATACTTAACCACTTTTTGGCAGTTAATCCATTTTTTAGGCAGCCATTTACTCAAACACTTACCTAGTAAGTACTTACCGGTAAAAACAACACCATCACTTATCTTACTGGGTAAGATTTTAGTGTATCAAACAGCATCGTATGCAACAATTTACTTGGTAAGCGCTAACCTGGGTAAGTGTTTGGTAAACGGCCTCTTAGTGTTGGTGGAGATACATATAAGGTGCTACTCCCGATTATAGTTCTACTAAATTGAACCATAATTGTTTTTCATTCTGATTAGAGTGATGCCTTCCATTTTGAACTCTTTTTGGTTTGAAATGCACACCTTAATAGTTTAGTCAATCAGCTTGTGGATTTGCACATTTGGCAGTAACTTTTTTAGTTTACAGCATCTTAAAGATGTTTTCCTTCTTTTTTCAGCTTCAAGGAATCAATTTTGTCACTGACAGAGCATGCAGACAAGCAGGTACGCTTAAAAATGTGTTAAAAAGACTTATGTTGCATTGTTATTTTCAAAACATTGTATTATTATTGGTTTGTATCGCAATTGATCTTGTTTTTTCTTACCCCTATAAAGCAAATTATATGTTGAGTCACTGTTTACGGAATCCATTCTTTACATTCAATTTCAGTTGCTTTCAATGCTTCAAATTTCGCAATATTGACGTGCTTTTTAACCTTTTGATCTGTTTTTATTGCTGACAGGTCCACCAAATTGCACGAAATTTCCGTGATCGGTGGATCCCATGGTCTGCCAGAAAAGTCAACTGGGCAGATAGGGACGTTGACCGGATGGAAAATCAATCGAGCCCAAGCTTCAAAACCGTTCCAGTGCAACACGATCGGGATAGAAGACCTTCCGAAGTTGCGGATAACTGTATTCAGCAGTCTGTTAGTGGCGTTGATGCGAGAACTTCTGTAGAAGGATCTGCTGCATCATGTCTCAGTAGCTGCACGGATGGCACCAGAACCAGAAAGCGTAAAAGCCGGTGGGATCAGCCTGGTGATATCGAGTCTCCATCAAACAGGCCAAAAACCGGCGGAAGTCGACAAGTCAACCATACGGTGCAAGAAGAACGGCAAATAAACAACGACGAGGATGGGGATGGGGATGCTCCTCCTGGATTTTCATCTCCAATTAACCGTCAATTATTCCCGTCTAGCGCACCCTCGACTTCCACCGACACCCACCGCTGTAAATCCGTTATTGGTTATCCACAAGAAAGATACGTTTCACGGTTACCCACTTCATTCGGGATTCCATGTTCTGCTGTTCAACAATTAGGGACGCCCGAAGGTGAGAGTTGGAGTGTTGGTCCAGCAACGACTTTTCACCCTTTTCCACCTTTACCCCCGTATCCTCGTAGAGAAGAACAAACAGATATGCAATTCAACCAGCCCAATTTCCAAAGGTTTAGAAACTCGAATTCCAATAATACTCTTGGTAGGAGATACTTCAAGCAGCAAAAGTGGAATAACTCGAGATCAGGGCTTCCATGGAACCATCATAACAAGTATGGGTCCGCGGGTTTTAACCAGGGGTATAATAGGCGGAATGATGCAGCCGGAATGATGAATGGAAGTTGTGGGAACAATTTTTATCAGCAGCCACAGCAGTGATGATATTCTATCTATATCTATGATGGTATTTTGTTTCTCTGTGTACTTCTTTTTCCGGATATTTTTCTTGTTTATTATTGCGTTGAATTTCAGCCACCACCACCTCAATTTTTATAGAGCCAAAGTCGTTACAGATAGCTATTGCCTGCTTTTGGTACACAACAGATTATTCGCCTCAAAGAGGTAAAGCTTTCACCATTCTGCTTGTTTGACTGATATTGAGGTATCATGAAATAAATTACATTTGTTCATCTGTTTTCCGAACGATTGATATTTTTCTGTGTTGTTAAATTTCTTTCACATCAAAGGATTGTAGATTTGTCTCTTAGGGGATGTTTACCAACACAAACCGGACGTGTTTGCCAGGTAAGAGTCGCACAACGTTAATTTACCTTATCGGTTATCAAAATAGCATTGTGTAGCTATATAAGCGTCTCTTACTCAATAAGCTCTAACTAGGTATGCGGTTAGCAAACAACCCCCTTAGGGCCTTGTTTACTAACAAAAACTAGACGAGTGCTTACTAGGTAATGGGCTCTTTGGCAGTTGTTGAATGGTTTGGTCCTGAATGATTAAGTGGTCAGATTGATTAAGAGGCTCTTATGATATTGTGCAAAATGAGTTATGGTGGTTTGGTAATTGTCGAATTAAATCAGGGCTCTGAATGGTTAAGAGAGGCCCAAGATGCAAAATCATTTAGAGGTTTTGGAACACTTAACAGGCAGTACAATTTTTTGCCAAACAAGATTTACCTCTTAACGATTCAGAGGCTGCCTCTTAATGGAACTGTTAAGAGGTAAACAAACAGCCCCAAGAGTCGCTGTCTTTTTACTTATCTTACTAGTTGAGATCCTCAGTCATCAAAATAGCTTTATACAAGTATCTTTTACCTGTGGGTAAGTCACTACTCTCACCGGATACGATTTTTGGTTAGCAAAATGAGATGGTAAGATTATTGGTAAAGTCTTTCATCTCCTTACCGGGTAAGCATCTCTTACGCCATAAAGAGGCAATAAGGATTAAGTAAATGGGCCTCTAGTTTGTTAAGTAAATGGCAGTTGCTGAATGGTTTGGTGCTGGATGATTAAGTGGTCAGAATAGGATCTTATGATATGGTGCAAAATGAAATATGTTGGTTTGGTAATTGTTGAGTATGAAATCAAGACTCTGAATGGTTAAGAGACATCCAGGAATCATTTAGAGGGTTTTGGAACCATTAAGAGGCAATCATTTTTTTTGCCAAATAGAAGTCTCCGCTTAACGATTCAGAGGTTGCCTCTTAATGGAACTGTTAAGAGGTAAACAAACACCATGGTGGAACTCATCTTCCATATTTTATTTGTGCATCTACCTGTGGAACTCCTTATTTTTGTGTCTACCTTATGTCAACCTTACTTGTAAATTGTAATCCCTTTAAAGAAATGTTCGTTTTGCTTTAGTTCTTTTTTTTTTTTTTTTTTTTTTTTTTTTTTCTATTTTTATTGCGAGCCAAGGTTCTTCTAGGAACTAGCCTCCCTACCCTATGGGAAAGATGTAACGTCTGTATCCATCTTGCCCTCCTTAGACTCCTTGGTTCAGTTTGACCAGTAACTGGTTATGGAGTAATTACATAGGGACTGATAAGTCCCATTCGGTTATATACCGGGCCCATGAGGACCGGTTATAAGAGGGTCGGTGATGGTTTGTTTGAATCCTCCACCTGCTACGTGGCAGCCTATTATTGGCGTTAGTAGACATTATAAAAGGCTGTCCAATCTCCTTGAAACCGCTTATGACGGATGTATCTGCAGGCTCCGTAATGGTGGCTTTCATTGGTTAGGTTGGTTTTCAGGTTAATCGGTTTTTAAACCTTCTTCAAGCTATCTAATAACTTAACCAAATGACTCATTTAGTTTAGTTGGTTTTTACTTTGTTTAGCATTTGAGTATCTATTAACTTAAATTTATCATAATTTCTTTTCCTTTTTTCATTAATTTGAGGGTTGATTAGTCATTTTTGGGGTGGAGAGTGTTATTTATGAATGTTAGTATTTGTTTTAGAAAACAAATTTCATCAAAATGAAATACATAAAACAGTTTCATTATATTACATATAACAAAAGAGAATAAAATATTACTTATTTTTTAATCTTATATGTATCAAGTGTGGTTTGCAATTGCAATTTGCAAAGGTTAGAACCTGCACCACGATAAAAACATCTATATGATTTAATTTCTATCTTGCCCATGTGAAAAGTCAATTTTAACATTGGTCAAAATTTTTCTTAGTTAGGCATTGTTCGGTAAGTAAAAAGTAGCTTATAAACTAGCTTATTTTTTGTGTATATGTTTGGATAGATAAAAAATAGCTTATAAACTAGCTTTTTGATAGGCAACTTGGAGGTAGGTTTTTGGAGTTTTTTCAATTATACCCTTATTAATATAAACTTTTATATTCCAATATACCTTTTTTGGTCATTTTACATACCCATAAGCTAGTTTTTGCCAATCATAATTTATTTATAAACTACCTTATCAGCTAATTTGTCAAACATAGCGTTACACCTTTTCCATTAGGCTACACGCACCCATACTCTCCAACCCTCTCAACCCACTCACTTTTTGAATGCCACATCAGCTTCCACATCAGCTTTTGGTCAACCCTCTCTTTACCCTCCCATAACCCTCTACAACACACACCTAACCCTCCCAACCCTCTCACTTTTCAATTTATTTTATTTATTTCATATAATTAATTAATAATAAGATTAATAATTAATTAACTAAAAATTAAAATTACATAATTAATTAACTAAAAATTAAAATTAAACATTACATAATTAAATAGAATAAACTAAAACATTAAATAAACTAGAGTAAATTACAAATTTGGTCCTTGTGGTTTGGGAGTTTTTATGGATTTGGTCCCTAAACTTTAATAATTACAGATTTGGTCCATGTGCTTTGCAAATTCTATTGGATTTGGTCCTTGTGGTTTGAAAATCCTATTGGATTTGGTCTTTATGGTTTGAAAATTCTATTGGTTTTGGTCCCTGCCTATTTGCACTACCAGGGACCAAATCCAAAAGAATTTGCAAACCACAGGGACCAAATCCGTAATTACTAAAGTTTAGGGACCAAATCCATAAAAACCCCAAAACCACAGGGACCAAATCCGTAATTTACTCAATAAACTAAAAATTACAAGCCATATTTGGCTTTGATCTCCTCTTTTCGTTTCAAAGTATCGAAGAGCTTTTTACCCCGGAGATGGTAGTGCGGGGTGGTGTAAAACTTAATGTCTTCCTCTTCTTGGGTCGTTGGTGAAGGTTCTTCCTCATCGGAAGTGTCTTCCTCTTTTACGGGTTGGTAATTGGGTTGGTAACCGGGTACAAATTGTGGTTGATAAGGAGAACCAAAATCGATTGGAGGAAAATGTGGATTAGGCCACGAAGGAAACGATTGATAATCGGGTGGAGGAGCTTGTGAAGAGCTCCCGGGTTGATTGGGTTGTGAAGAGCTCCCGGGTTGAGGAACTTGAGGATGAGTAATTGTGATCGAAAAACCTTTCGGCGAAATGTCGAGATTGTAATCGGGTGGATATTCTGGAGGGAACCCGGTATGCGTAACGTCGACTTTGAAAGAGGGCTTCGAAGGGGTCTCGGGTTCCGCCCGACGTTTACATTTCGCGCGCCGTGATGAAGATCCGAGGTTTCGATCGTTTGGATTCATCGTTTGAAGAGTGGGAGGTTTGAAGAATTGGAGGTTGTTTGTGTGAAAAAAGAGTTGAAGAATTGAAGGTTGTTTGTGTGAAAAAAGAAGTTGGGTTAAATGAGTATTTATAGGAGTAAAAATTGAAAAAAAAAAGTAAAAAAAAAAAATTAATTGTGATGACCGTTGAAGAGAGCCGTTTGCCAACGGCTCTCCCAACCCAAAATGCCTTCAACCCGCCGGCTTCAAGAGGTGGCGCACCCAAGCTAAACAACCCGCCGGCTTAACCCAAATCAAACCCGCTGCGAACCGCACCTCCGGTGCGAGCAGCCTTATGTGTTATGGTTAAATTCATGAAATGGGCAAAACAATGCATACAGTAATTTTTCTGTACATTTTGTATCTTCATATATGTTACTAATAAAAGTGTTAATTATATTATAACCCTAGAATTAAAGAAAGTCATTTTTTTTAGCAATTTATAAAATTTGTTTTCGGAATGGGGTGTTATCAATTATCCACTACATACATACAAATATGGTAAATTTTGTAAGAGTGCTCCTCTTTTGTGCCATTTTCCATTATTTATGTGTATCATGTTCGGGTAGAACGATTTACTTGGTTAAAACGGTTTCTAAATCCACGTTTAAGTTTGCGCAATTTCAAAGTGACCGAACACGCCAACTAGAATCACCAATTTTACATGCTTCCTCCAATTTAACTCCCCATCATATGACCAAGAGGTTGCGGTTCTTGTAAGAATCAGTTGCCTTGAATCCATGGCTTCCAACACGGGTAAAATTTTTCAATGTGGTGTTCTAAGGTGAAAGTTTCCTTCGCCATAAGAAGCACACTACAATATTTATATTGTGCTATTCGAATTGGGGCTTTTCCATTATGCTCTTCGATTGTTTCGATAAAGTGATCGGGAGGGTGCTAACCGAAGACGTGAGAATGGAAAACCAACTTAAGTACCACCAACTTCAGAATCAAAAAATAAAATAATATTTGAGATGCCATTTTTTTATTCTAAACTATCTTGGAACAAAGATGTATCAAAATTGTAAAACGTAGTAAGCATTGCGAGATTGAGAGAAATTGATAGAGATAGAGAATCCGTGTGAAAAACAAATGAGAAAAACCCCTAACTTAAAATGGTAAATGAAGTGAAGTTGTTTTATTATGGAAAAGAGAAAAACAAAAGAGAAAGTAAAATGCAATGATCAAAAACGGAGAAACACAAAAGTAACAAATTTTCCGTCAGCAAATGAAATCCATAATGATATTCTAAATAGTATCTTACTTTTGACATCTTCCCTCTTACTGGGCAATAGGATAAAGTGGGCTTTATGGTTGATGCCGGCTACTCTCTTCTTGCTTTACCGTCTAAAGAGCCAGCATGGCAACCTAAAAATTCAAAAAAAAAATATAGTTGCTAGAGATATTGGTTTTTCAAGAACGACAATTGCCTGTTACATGTTGGGCATCAACTAGGCTTCAACCCGTTGTTAGAGGGTTTGAAACAGAAGGGTTTGGACTAGAAAGAAACTCAAAAGATGAACATATGAGGGAGGGGTCATGAATACGATGTAGATGGGAGAAATCTCCATACTTCTTTGTTTTTGCGATAATGTAGACACAACATAGATGGAGAACAAATTTGAGAGGGTCAATTTGTATCATAATCTTATCCATTTGAGAGGATCGGACTGTAAAGGCAAGAGGAGTTGGAGAAACGTCGATAGATCTATGAAGAAGGAGAAGGATGAGTGTTTTTTTTCCAGGGTAGTGAGAAAAAATGATCGATTGAATGTAACAGAAGCCTTCCTCTAGTTAGACCAAATAAATTATTGATGTCCATATTAAGATACAACCAAATAGCCACTTATAATTGAGGCTATATAGGTTATCCAAGTCGTTAAGCCACAACTATTTCATCATTCTTTTATTGCATAAGAGACTTACAAAATGGGTATTTTACAATGGATAAGCCGAAAAAGTACAAAAATGAGATCCATTTCTCCAAAGTTGACTTTTACTCTTAAGCTCTTAGCCAACAAAAATGCCAATGATAGATGAAGGTGTATACATTGTTAAATATACCTTTACCTATTAAGTTGTCTTCGTACACATATCAACATTGTGAACCAATGACATATGTAACAAATATATGTTAATCAATATTTTAAATCCTAATTTTAGCTGCAAAAAAATGATATGAAATATCACATGATGCACTAGTTCTCAAAGTTATCACAATTTCATAGGTTTTTAAAAAAAGTCTCTCATATACAACTCACACACACACGTGCGTGCGCGCACGCGCGCGCACACACACACATATCTATATATCTATATATATATAGGGGCAGGTTCAAATGTGAACCACTTTTTGGTTGTGAACGTGAGGACAACAACAGAGACCACGACACGTGGTGGATGACTAGGCGCCACGTGAGATCCACGACGGATGACTAGACGCGATTCATGGGAGGGCATTGAATTAAAGGAGGGGGGGACCACACTCAAAGCCGCCACGTGTCATGCTCTCGGTTTTCCTCATGTTCACAAATAAAAAGTGGTTCACATTTGAACTTTTCTATATATATATATATATATATATATATATATATATATATATATATATAGGTGAAAGTTCAATTGCAAACCACTTTTTCATTGTGAACGTGAGGACAAACGAGAGCGCGACACGTGGCAAAAAAAAATTCTGAGACGCGCGACCTTCCCCGCGACCTTAGTGTTATTCATACTGAATAACACTGTTATTCAGTGTTATTCAGTATGAATAACACTAAGGTCGCGCGCTTTTTGGTTGAAGTCGCGCGTGTCCTTTGAAATTTCGGCGACTTTAGTGTTATTCATACTGAATAACGCTTTATTCAGTCTGAATATAGCGTTATTCAGACTGAATAACACTAAGTCGCCAAAATTCAGCGTGGCGCGCTCTCGTTTGTCCTCACGTTCACAAGGAAATAGTGGTTTGCAATTGAACCCACCCCTATATATATATATATATCTATATATATAGTATTAGGTTCAAATGAGAAGTGCTAAAAAAATGAGAAGTAGAGAAATGATCTCCACCACTCATCCGGTCAATAAAGTCGGCTTTGACCGGGTCCCCTCCTTTAATAATCTCTACCCTCCCATGAATCGCGTCAATCCGCAGTGATCGCGTCCATCGTAACCGGTCAAAGTTACCTTTATTGATCGAACAAGTAGTGGAGATCACTTCACAACTTTGTATTTTTTTTATCACTTCTCATTTGAACCTTTCTATATAGAGAGAGAGACAAACCTATGTTTTTGCTGATTTGTTTTTCTAACAATTATAACTTTGGTCCTTCTGAATTTAGAATTATGATTTCTTCTATATGATTTGTAAATGATTACTGTTTTTGTCCCTCAAGGTAACTCAATCAATGGTCTAGAGGACTTAAAGTTAATAAATTATAAAAATAAAATAAGAATGAATCGTGAATCAGGAAATATAAACGGATTATAAACAATAACAAAGGAAACCGAAATTTCAAAAATAAATTAACTAAAATTTTAAAAAAAAAAAGTAGCAAAAGGTTACTTTATTATGTTTATATATATAAAGTAGAAGACATGAAAAGGGGAGTAGGAACCGACAGAAGCTGAGATGGTGTGGCAATGTTCTGGACATCCACTGCTCCAATGCCATGGGATCACAACATCTCCTATTTAAGATTGGTTTATACTTTTCTATTGTTGGACAAAAATAAGCTAGTTTATATGTTACTTTATAAATTAGTTATATGTTTGAATGGATCATAGGTGAGTTAATAAATTAGTTTTTTAAAAAGCCATTTTTATTAGTGTTTTGATGAGCTATGAGACTTATTGTTCTTTTATTTCAAATCTACCCATGCTAAGTTTTACACTACGAGTTTTAAAAACACATTTTTTTGTTATTTTACGGTCATAAGCTACCTAATCAACTAGTCTTTGTCAAACGCAACTTATTTATTAGCTAGCTTATGGATCGTCAGCTATCTTATCGGTTATAAGTTGGCTTATTAGCTAGTCATAATCTAACATAATATTTTTTTAACTTTTACATTTTGGTTGAAATGATAAAACTTTATACGTAATGTGTATATATATGATATATGAGGAAGGTTCATACAAGAACAACCCAATTTGTAAGAACAAAGGAACCAAGGAAATCACATGTGATTTTATGCTGTGATGAAAAAAGCATGTGTGGGCCACCGACAAGGCGAGTAGGCGTCCATGCACAAAATCACGTGTGATTTTGTTGGTTCCTTCATTCTTGCAATTTGATTTTGTTCTTGTTTGAACCTAATTCTATGATATATTAGGATAAATGAGATCGTGATAAGTCGAGAATGTCTATATGACATGTTATTAAGGAATCAATCCTTCAAGGTTTACGATCAAGTGTACACATATGTTGTTGGATCGATCGTTTCTTAATCATGAGTGAATTTTTGTATAAAATCATACGTAATATAGATGTTTATGCGGCTTCATAAGTTTCCTTTATTTGAACTCAACCTTGTATATATATCAATCTTGTCTCAAAATTAAATATGTAATCAATATATAACTTTCAACTCGGGAAAAAGGTATAAACTATGAAAACTTATCAAACGTTTCCATATTTCGTATTTCCATAATGATTGACTATCCACATCTTTCATATGAATCTATATCATCGCTTGATTTTTGTGATCGATGGCTATGGTCAGGTTTCATAGTTTATACCTTTTTTTCGGGTTTACAAATGAAACGGACTTTCTCTCTATATATATAAGTTGTTGAAATGCCATCTTTATAACCCTAGTTTAGTCTTTGTAGTTAGAAAATTGATGAAGCATCTCTTCTTGAATCCTTGAGTTTTTTTTTAAACCCTTCAGCAAGCTATTGAACTTCCACTTGCAGCGGTAATGGCTATTTAGAGAGAGTGGGACAACAATGACGAAGAAACAAATTCATTCGCTAAAATGGTTATTTTACATTAATGGCTAAGGAATGTGTAAAAAGTTAAGTTAACATGAAAAACATAAGAAATGGATCTGAATATTTGATTACTTTTAATCTAAAATCGTAAATTACATTTAACATTGAAATTCATCCGTACATCTTAATACATCTTACCTCTATACCTTATCTTAATATGTATATAACAATTAATAATCACTTTTATATATTTAATCATGAAACTCAATCTTTACACCGATTTCCTTTAACTTATAATTAGGGAGAAATTAAAAATTAAAATAGGGGAGAGTAGGTGTTTTGCATCTAAAGCAAATCGAAGGGTGGGTCCAATGAGGCTGGAAGCCACGTGTGTGGAGAGCCTTTGTAACATGCCACGTGTTCAGATGTTGTAGGATCACGTGATTCAAACTCACAGGTTGACTTGACCTTAACCTACCACCACATCCTCTATTAACTTTTTTTAATGTGTGTTTGGATATATTTTAAAAACGGTGTGGTAGACAACAATTTACTTGTCAAATGTTTATCGGGTAAACCTATCGATTCTTGTCTTTCGTCTTACCAAATAAAATTCGGTCATGCTTATGTTTGTCTGGTAAGATAATTGAACTGATAATACTTACCAAGATAACAGTTAACTAATCGAGATCTTTATCATGATTCTACCTTTTTGAGATCAGAACATCAATTTGACAACATATGTTCAAAGAGAGTTGTACATGAGTTGGGTTAGTGAGTTTGAGAACATCTGAATGAATTAACCCAACTATCTCTATCTAGAAAAATTGTTCATAATTAACTCAGGGTCAGGGTCCTGTTAGAACGATAAGAAGAGATCTTTACCTATTTAAGATGCAATTTATGGGTGAGCATGAAATTAAAATAATTAAGAGTTTAAATCCCTTATTATACTTCCTAGTTTAACTTTTATTCTTACACAATCTTTCGTAACGTAATTCAATAGTGATAATTACAGTTGATATGTTGTATGTCCACAACTAAGTTATACTTGCACTGCTGAGGGATTTCAACATCAACACATATATAAAAACAACGGGTTTATGACTTGTAAGGGTAACTAACTATTCGATTTGTACAAATGTTACCATTAAACTATTTTTTGTACTTAATAGACCATTGAAATAGACCATTGAACTTTTTTTTTTGTACACATAATACCATTATGACCGGGAATAGACGGTTTTGACGTGGATCTGTACACATTATACCGTTGAACTATTTTTTTTGTATACATTATACCATTGAACTATTATTTTTTGTATACATTATACCATTAACCTTTGATATGTTTACAAAAAAGGTGGCAATTCCTTAAACATAAGAGTCAACCCGGTCAGGTAATCCTCTTCGTTGCTCCCTGTCTCGATGGAACCCATGACGGACTCCATCGAAGAACTCAGATCCAACCCGAACCCGTAAAACCCAGTGGAAGAGCCCTTGTTGTTGTTGGTGGTGGGTTTTTCCTTTTTAGGCAAGAAGTCCATGAAGAGTGGTGGTTGGAGGAAGGAGGTGGTGGCGGTGGTGGTGGCGGTGGCGGAGTTCCTTAACGACGAAGACATACTCATGGACTTCTTGCTCAAAAAGGAAAAAACCCACCACCAACAACAACAAGGGCTCTTCCACTGGGTTTTACGGGTTCGGGTTGGATCTGAGTTCTCCGGTGGAGTCCGTCATGGGTTCATCGAGACAGATAGCAACGAAGAAGATTACCTGACCGGGTTGACTCCTATGTTTAAGGAATTGCCACCTTTTTTGTAAACATATCAAAGGTTAATGGTATAATGTGTACAAAAAATAATAGTTCAATGGTATAATGTATACAAAAGAAAATAGTTCAATGGTATAATGTGTACAGATCCACGTCAAAACCGGCTATTCCCGGTCATAATGGTATTATGTGTACAAAAAAAAGAGTTCAATGGTCTATTAAGTACAAAAAATAGTTTAATGGTAACATTTGTATAAATCAAATAGTTAGTTACCCTTACAAGTCATAATTCCAAAAACAACACTATGTTTGTGTATCTTGAATATTCTATACTTTTAAGACCCTAGAGAGTAGAGATTAAGTCATTGTTTAGTAAACATAAGCTAACTTATTTTTTGTGTACATGTTTGAATAGACAAAAAGTAGTTTATAAGCTAACTTTTTAATACGCTACTTGAAGGTAGCTTTTGTAGCTTTTTCTAATTATACTTTTATTAATATATAAATTTAAATCGTATAATATTATTGAATCATTAAGTAATAGTAAAGAATATAATGATGAAATTTTTATAATTTAATTAATTTTGTGACATTACAATTCTTAGCATGTGATTATTCTTGAAATTTTAAATACCATGGCTTTTTAAAATAGTACTTCTAATGTTAAAGGGCCTAAATTTTTAAATAAAGTGAGTTTTCGAAGCATTTTATTTGTATTGATAATCCTTTGCATGATAACTAATAGTCTAGAGTAATCGCAGGCGAATCTTAATCGCCATAAAAACTTCAACAACATCCAAATTCATAACTAAGAGAGATACAATCCAGATAATTTGGACGTTTGATTTTGAATTGTGAGTTTTTAACTGTTAGGGTAAAAATCTACGATCGCACGACAACCGACTATAATCGTAAGGCAAATGTTAGGACAATAGTCCTGTATTAAGATAAGGTCCAGAGATAAAACCTAAAAGTACTATCGAACAAAGATTATTAAACATCGAACATATACATCAAATAAGTCGAACGATATCCACAATATCGTACGACAGTACTAACGAATAAATATACAAAGTTTATATGTTTGATGCAGGTAAGCTGATTATCATATCTAACAATTGTCCACCTTTGAGGAAATCGGAAATTGAGTACTATGCTATGCTTGTTGAAGATCATCACTACATCGAACAAGTCGTAAGTTATGTATCGTTCGACAGCATCAACGATCGACCGTTACAAGCAAGATTCTCGCAACAGTTACAATCTGGACATTAACTCTCAACAATACCGTTGGACAGTTACTCTCCGAGCATTAATTGAAGACAATAACGTTGGACGGTTACAATTCAATCATTGATGAGCCACAATACCGTTGGACCGTTATTATCAAGCCACTATATAAGAAGAATCAAGCCAGCATTGCAACACACGAAGTTTACTCGAAGCCCACAAATTCTAAAATCATTATTCTTGATAATCATCTGTAATTTACCTTCGATTTCATAGTTCTCTCAGTTGTAATCGTACGATCAAAGTTGTATACTTAAAGGACATCACCCCTGATTGGTGATCATAGTGCTCTGTCGACTTATCTTTTAGGTCGACCGCAGGTTTTTTTCCTCCGTCGTGAGGTTTTTCCTGCGTCATCAAATTATTTGTCTTACTTTACTTTCTCGCACTTATCATTGATTGTAATTTCTTTCTCTCGACGGTTAAGCCTCACACAAGATTCTTTCGACATCGAGTTGTGTAATTTTTTACATAAACAGTTTGGCGCCCACCGTGGGGCTCCGTTTTGAGAAAAATTTCATTCGGTGAAAAGTGCGCCTTAGTACTAACCTTTTCTTTGAGTTCTCTTTGAGCTATTTGCGCAGGACAATGGATAACGGATTCATAGCGTCACTCCAACAACAATTGCAAGAGGCTAACAACGAAATTCAACGTCTTCGAGCTCTACCTGGACCATCGATGACAATCCCAATGTCTATCCCTCCACCATATCCTCCTCAACATCTAAGACCACCGCTTCGACCACAGTTCAATGCCTCAATGCCATTTTCAACTGTGAACCAACAATACAACAACGTACGACCATCTTTACCACAGTTTACCCCACCAATACTTCATGGCCCGCCACCTATGCCTCGAGGTCCACCTTCTATGCCTCAAGGAGCACCCATGTTCACGTTCGAGCCTTTTTCCCAACAAATTCCTATTCCTGGTCATATACCCACAGTTGCTAGTTCCACCATTCATACGACAATACCACCCAGTACCGGAATTTCTTCTAGTTGTATTCCAACAAACCCAATAAACGTTGAAGACCCTCTGAACGTACGACTGAAATCCCTGGAAGAACAAAATCAAAAATTGTTCGCGTTACTCACAAAGCTACCCGGAGCAGCAGTACCCGTCGAAGTCGAACCTAAAACTGGATTTCAGGCTTCACCGTTCGTTGATGAATTAGCTCTTGTTGACGTTCCTAAGAAATATACTATACCAGCTTTCGCAACAAAATATTCTGGAATCACAGATCCGGTCGAACATATAGCACAGTACAAGCAACTTATGTGGACAGTTCCTATACCGGCGCAATATCAAGAAGTCTGCATGTGCAAAAGCTTTGGATCAACTTTAACAGGAGCAGCATTACAATGGCTTATTAACCTAAAGCCAAAAAGTATCGGATCGTTTGCAGAATTGGTGAACCAATTCACTCGACAATTTGCTAGCAGTCGTAAGATGGAGAAGCAGACCAGCGACCTGTACTATATCGTACAGAAATCTGGAGAAACAATCCGCGACTACTTCAACAGATTCAATGCAGCAATGATTGAAATAAAAAATTGCGACGTGAAAACAGCAATCGAGGCATACAAACGTGGATTAGAAGATTCCTCTGGATTATATTTGGAATTAACGAAATATCCACCAGAAAACTTCGACGACGTACGAGCTAGAACACTAGCTTTCATGAGAATAGAAGATGATGCTCTCTTCCGACGAAAGCATTCTGCAGAAAAGAAACCTCTTGGTGCTCAAAAACATGACTTTAAGCATAAAAGAGTAAACAAGATTGGAAATCCTCGATACGAGTCGAAAACTCGACCAAGCAAAGGTACTGTTAAAATACGATATCCAGAGTTATCTACTTACAATTTTGCAGGTACATCGAAAGATTTGGTGGATTCGCTACGAAAGATTGATGCAAACGTACGATGGCCGAAGAAATCAGATAAACCAAGCAAAGACAAAGATCAGAACAGATGGTGCGATTTCCATGACGATCATGGTCATACGACAGATGAATGCATCAGTTTAAAGAAGGAGATTTCATATTTGAAATCTAAGGGGCATCTAAAAGGCCTCATCCCAGAAGAACAAGGACGACCAGCGTCACCAGTTCATACAAAAGTCATAAACTGCATCACTGGAGGATCAGAAGTTTGTGGACTTACATATTCAGCTGCAAAGCGACATGCACGAGATGGTCCAAGCGAACATCCTATCCCCGGAGAAGCCAAATCAAAGACAGAAAAAGAGCTCGATGCAATGACAATCACGTTCGACCAAGACGATACACAGGGGGTCCATCATAAACATCATGACGCTCTGGTCATACAGTTGACAATCGGAAACTGTTCGACTAAGAGAATATTGATTGATGGAGGCAGTTCGGCTAACGTTATTTTTGCAGATACTCTTAAAGTCATGGGAATCGAACGGTCAGAAATCGTACGACGAAGTACTACTCTGATTGGATTCAATGGAGACCCGATGAACACTCTCGGAGAAATCATCTTGCCTGTCTACGCCAAAGGCATCAACAAACAAACAAAGTTCAACGTTGTGGACTGCCAATCAGCTTACAATGTTATTCTTGGAAGACCCTGGATCCACGAGATGAAAGCAATTCCTTCGACATACCACCAGAAGATCAAATTTCCTTCTCCATGGGGAATTCAAGAAATTGCTAGTGAGAACAAAATCGCACGAGAATGTTACAAGATTACGATGAAGACAAAGTCGCAGGACATCTAGCAATTACAGAGCCAGGATGAGAGGAAATCGAACGACGACCTTCGGCTAGAAGAAGTCGTCCTTGATCCTGAACATCCTGATCGAAAAGTCTTCGTAGGAGCCTCGCTCCCCCCTGACATAAAAAATACGATTATATCTTTTTTGCAGGAACATTCAGACTGTTTTGCATGGTCGCACGAAGATATGGTCGGAATAGATCCAAGCATTATATCGCATAAATTGAACGTGGATCCTACGTTCAAACCCATTAAGCAGAAACGTCGCAAGTTCGCGCCTGAAAGAAATAAAGTGATCAACGATGAAGTTGACAATCTGCTTAAAACAGGGAAGATCCGAGAAGTCAAATATCCAGAATGGTTGGCTAATGTAGTCGTCGTACAAAAGAAGAACGGAAAATGGCGAGTCTGCATTGATTTCACGGATCTAAACAAAGCTTGTCCAAAAGATCCTTTTCCTTTACCTCATATCGACGCCATGGTTGACGCGACAGCAGGACATGAATTGTTGACATTCATGGACGCGTATTCAGGATACAACCAAATATTGATGCACACGGACGACCAGGAGAAGACTGCATTCATGACCGATAAAGGCATATACTGTTACAAAGTTATGCCATTCGGTCTCAAGAATGCAGGATCAACATATCAAAGATTGGTTAACATGATGTTCAAGGAACATCTTGGTCGAACAATGGAAGTTTATATCGACGACATGCTTGTGAAATCAGAACGTTCGATCGATCACGTTGCACATTTAAAGCAATCCTTCGATATCCTACGACAATACAAGATGAAGCTCAATCCAACAAAATGTTCCTTCGGAGTACGAGCAGGAAAATTCTTGGGTACTTGGTCACGCAACGCGGAATCGAAGCAAGTCCAGAACAAGTCAAAGCTATCGTAGAGATACAATCTCCAAGGAATGTCAAAGAAGTCCAGAAGTTAACAGGACGAGTAGCAGCTTTAACCCGATTTATTTCACGATCATCGGATAAATGCCATTTGTTCTATAATGTCCTACGAAAGAATCAAGGCTTCTTGTGGACAGACGAACATGAGAAAGCTTTGCAAGAATTGAAGCAATATATGACGTCACCTCCACTGTTAACAAAACCAGTCGAAGGAGAAAGTCTACAATTGTACTTGGCAGTAAGCAAAAATGCGACAAGTGCAGTACTTGTGCGAGAAGAAGATCAACGACAACGACCAATCTATTATGTTAGCAAGTCTTTCCTCGACGCAGAAACCAGGTACACATCAATGGAAAAATTGCTACTAGGTCTTATGACGGCAGCAAAGAAGCTAAGGCATTACTTCGAGTCACATCATATCATTGTTGTGACCAATTATCCACTCAAGACGGTGCTTCGAAAACCAGAACTGACAGGACGACTAGCCAAATGGAGCATTTATCTCAGTGGGTTCGACATTGAATTTAAACCCAAGACGGCCATCAAATCGCAAGTACTAGCAGATTTCGTGGCAGAGTTTTCTCCAGGATTGGAACCCACGACGTGCGACGAAGTTGTGATGATTTCAGACAACCAGCCTTGGATACTCTACGTTGATGGTTCCTCGAACGTACGAGGATGTGGATTAGGTGTTGTCTTAAAATCATCACAAGGGGGAAATATAGTATACTCCGTACGATGCGAATTCAAAGCCACAAACAATGAAGCAGAATATGAAGCTTTGATCGCAGGACTAGATATTGCTCTTAGACTGGGGGCAAAACAGTTGCACGTTCGAAGCGATTCTTTATTGGTCGTAAACCAAGTAAATGGGGATTTTCAAGCAAAAGACTCAAAAATGATGAGTTATCTCAAAGCCGTTAAAGATCGAATCGCACGATTTGAACAGTTCTTGATCGAGCAAATACCAAGAGATCTAAATATGCAAGCGGACGCACTGGCCAATCTGGGATCTGCATTTCATGATCCGTTCATGGAAAATATCCCAATACTTCATCTCACAACACCAACAATTGCGACAAACGATGAAGTACAGATGAACGAAGAAATTTATAATTGGTCGCTCGACATATGGAACTACCTCAAGCACGACCAACTACCTGAAGATAAAATGGAAGCTCGAAAAACAAGATCGAAAGCTTCAAGATACACAATCTTTGAAGATCAACTTTATCGAAGATCCACGACAGGACTTCTTATACGATGCGTGACAAATAAAGTACAAATCAATAAAATTCTCCAAGAGATGCACGACGGAGAATGTGGAAATCACGCAGGGGGCAGAAGTCTTGCTAGTCGAATCTCACGACAAGGTTACTATTGGCCTACTCTACGAGAAGATGCCATAACGTACGTCCAACGATGCGACGCATGTCAAAAACATTCGACCATGGTCCATCGACCATCTGAACCTTTACATTCTGTTCTAGTTCCATGGCCCTTCATGCGATGGGGAATGGACATCGTGGGAAAATTACCTCCAGCCCCTGGACAGAAAGTCTATTTACTCGTGCTCACCGATTACTTCTCAAAATGGATAGAAGCTGGTGCTTTCTCACAGGTCCGAGATAAAGAAGTCATATCTTTCATTCAGAAAAACATCATTTACAGATTCGGGGTACCAGCTGAAATCATGTGCGACAACGGCTCACAATTTATAAGTGATAAGACTCGTACGTTCTGTGAAAAGCGAGGAATCAAATTAATCACTTCAACTCCGAGATATCCACAATCTAACGGGTTAGCAGAGTCGAGCAACAAAGTCATCATCAATTCAATCCGAAAGAGGTTGAAAGGAGCAAAAGGAAAATGGGTAGAAGAATTGCCATCTGTCTTATGGGCAAATCGTACGACACCTAGAGCATCAACTGGACAAACTCCGTATTCTCTGGTATATGGATGCGAAGCAGTCTTGCCAATCGAAGCTCAAATACCAACTGCCAGAAGTCGCACGTATGATCAAAATGCAATAAATTTATCCTACGATCTTGACGCCTTAGAAGAAATCCGAGAAAAAGCACTACGAACGATGGCTGCACAGAAAGGAATTGTCGAAAGACACTTCAACAAAAAGGTAAAGGCAAAAATTTTTCAAGTTGGAGATTATGTCTTACGACATGTGTTTCAAAACACACAAGAGCCCAACGCCGGAAAACTTTCCATCAAATGGGAAGGACCTTACATAATTTCCAAAATCATCGGAAATGGAGCATACAGACTTACGACTATGGAAGGTATGGAAATCCCACGAAGCTGGAACGCCCATCACCTCAAAAGGTATTATTTCTAAACCTATTTACATACGATTTATTCCTTATCCATTACTGACTTAAGCATCGGAGCGCCGTTGGCTAAGCCAACGGCCACCCCTTAGTCATCCTTTTTCGCAGGTATCGCACGATAAATCGCATGGATCGCACGATTAATGCAAGTATCGCACGACTTAAATGCATGCTTATCGCAGGGATCGCACGACAAAAATCGCATGAATCGCAAGAAAACCGCTATAACGCACGATTATATCGCAAGAGCGCAAGTCAACTCGCCAGTCGCACGAATACTCTCATGAGTACAAAAGAAACGTTTCTATAAATCAGTCTAAGGACTTTAAAAAACAAATGCATGCAAAAACACAAGACAAAAAGCTAAAACGCACGATACATGCTACAAACGCACGACACAAATTATAACACACGAACACAAAGCTAAGGCATAAGATAAAAAGCTAGAACGCATGATATTCAATCAAAATTTCTTTCATTAAACATTTTTTCTGCCTTAAAATGGCAGAGTACAAAAAAAGAAAGAAATTCTACGACTACAAAGATTAAAACTACTCTAAAGGAGCGTTGGTAGCAGGTGGATCTACGACAGGAGCCTCTTCGGTCTCTTCAGGATGTGCAGGAACGGATCCAGAGGTTTCAGGAACCTCCTCCTCGACACCCGCATCCTTAACCTCAGCTGCCACCTCTTCGTCCAAATTCTTAAGATCCTCCTCGTCAAGAAGGTCTTCAGAACCCATCACCTGAACAAAAGATGCCACCTCGTCCTTCGCCATCTGAGAAGTCACGGTCCCGGCAGCTACGCGTCGCATGACCGCAGTACGTGCGACCACACGGACTAAGGCGGCGTCATCTTCCAGTTCTTGGATCTTGGACGATAGCGCTTCTTCTCTCTCAGTCTTCTCCCGTCGAACGACCAGCAGCTCCTTCTCTAGCTCCTTCGTATGGTCCAAGGCCAACTTTAGCCGTTCTCGCTGTTGGACCTGAAATTGTTCGCTGAGTTCCAGCTTAGATTCCAAATCCCCAATTTGGACCGACTTGGCATTAACCTCGTCGGTCAATTGGGCCAGCTTCTTTTTGGCCTTGTCGGCCTCCTTCTTGGCCACTTTGGCATCGTTCTGGTTCGACGCCATCTCCTCTTTGATCTTAGCCATCCGTGTGTGGAGGCTAAGACTAGTTTGGAGAGCCTATACAAAAAAAAAAAGAAAAAGATTAGAAGCTGTACAACAGAAGTAAAAACAAAAAACGTACGACAGGGACTTACCAGGAAGGAGATACCCGCAATGGAGGCATCTAGATCTTCGATGTCGGCCTCCTCCATTCGCGCCTTTTGAGCAGGGACGTGAAACTGCTCCAGGACTGGAAAAGTGGCCGCCGTCCTGATCACATCGTCCACCATAAAGTCAGAAGGGATCTGGATTGTCATGGTCGTAAGACCAGACCCCTCTTTCTCCTTGCCCTTGTCGACCTTCGACACAGGCTGGCTGGACGAACCTTCTCCCTTTGTAGGAGGGGCGAAGCTAAGAGGGATAGCTGCTATCCCACCTTCAACCTTGCGTGCGGTATCCTTAGGCGGAGTATCCACAGAAACGTACGACGATCTCGTACGTTTAGCCACCAAACCTTCCTGGGCGGCAGCCTTCCTTTTAGCAGCACGAGCAGCTGCTTCCATCGTCGACGCCTTCTTAGAAGCTGAGCCTGCGCAGAAAAGAAGAGTTAGAATCAAATAAAACTAACACAAACAAGAATATTGACGTACGATATTTACCTTCCATATCTGTTTCTTCGATTATTTGTACTTCAGGCTCAATGTCGCTCTCCTCGCCGCCCTTCGACGTTCTATACGTGCGATCTGTCACACTATAACTCAGGAAGTGCGAGATCAGCTCGTTAGATTCTTCAGTCGTCTCAAACGTGAAGTTAACAACTGCAAGAAAACATGCGATTAGTCATCGAAATTGTGCAAAAGATGTATAAATAAGAGATGAATGCCTAAGTTACCATTTGAGTTCCACTCAGGAACAACCCAAGATTCATCGGAGACCGAAGACGTCTGGACGAAAACGTAACGAGACTTCCACCCTCGATCATTCACTTGCGTGCGATGAACAAGCATGGTATCATTCCTGCCCTTAGGAAACAACCCATAACGGTTGTAGGGCAGTCTCGTCACGTTATAAGCAGAAAGAAGGTCGTCCACAGAGAACGCACGACGACCCCAATCCTTGGTCACCCGTTCGATCACCAGGATGACTCGCCAGAATTGGGGCATCAGTTGCCCCGGAGATAAGTTGAAACGAGACATGAAGGCTCGAGAGAGTGGGGAATAAGGCCATCGAAATCCGATTTTAAACGGATATTCAAACAGGGCAAAGAACCCCGTCGGAGTATCC
Source organism: Centaurea solstitialis (assembly GCA_030169165.1). NCBI lineage: Eukaryota > Viridiplantae > Streptophyta > Magnoliopsida > Asterales > Asteraceae > Centaurea > Centaurea solstitialis. Next base: position 75,066,343 of record CM058040.1, read on the forward strand.
GCTGGCCTAACCTCTCCGGCCACCCTTACTTGGGCGCCCTCTGGTAACCCAGCTAATTCTCTTAACTCTCCTACTTCTAAGCTCTCGGCAATCGAACTTTTAACTTCCGACGACATGATGAAATCTAGTCGGCTTAAACTATTTCACAAACGTGTAAACCTAAGAACGTCTAAACCTCTATTACTCTTAGTTGCTATTGATTTCAGACGCATTAACTGAAAGAGAAAGAGGTACCTTATATGCCTAGTCGCATAAAATCCTTGCCGAAAATAAAGTCGGATTACGATCAAGCAAAAATTGAAAAAGATTTTGTAAAATCTTTCTTTAATCTAAATCCTCATATTTATAGTAGCCAAATCATGGATGAGTCATCGAAAAGAAGCAGGACACGCATCGCTAATTAGCCGTTAGAAGACACGCGTCCAGAGTAACGGCTAGATAACGGCTATAATTCCTAACGTTAATTCGACCGTTAAGCAACGTATTTTTACTTCTTGTCCAGCGAATTAAAGATTTAGATAAAATTAGAATTATTTTCTAAATCTTGGGGGCAAATTGTTAGGGTAAAAATCTACGATCGCACGACAACCGACTATAATCGTAAGGCAAATGTTAGGACAATAGTCCTGTATTAAGATAAGGTCCAGAGATAAAACCTAAAAGTACTATCGAACAAAGATTATTAAACATCGAACATATACATCAAATAAGTCGAACGATATCCACAATATCGTACGACAGTACTAACGAATAAATATACAAAGTTTATATGTTTGATGCAGGTAAGCTGATTATCATATCTAACAATTGTCCACCTTTGAGGAAATCGGAAATTGAGTACTATGCTATGCTTGTTGAAGATCATCACTACATCGAACAAGTCGTAAGTTATGTATCGTTCGACAGCATCAACGATCGACCGTTACAAGCAAGATTCTCGCAACAGTTACAATCTGGACATTAACTCTCAACAATACCGTTGGACAGTTACTCTCCGAGCATTAATTGAAGACAATAATGTTGGACGGTTACAATTCAATCATTGATGAGCCACAATACCGTTGGACCGTTATTATCAAGCCACTATATAAGAAGAATCAAGCCAGCATTGCAACACACGAAGTTTACTCGAAGCCCACAAATTCTAAAATCATTATTCTTGATAATCATCTGTAATTTACCTTCGATTTCATAGTTCTCTCAGTTGTAATCGTACGATCAAAGTTGTATACTTAAAGGACATCACCCCTGATTGGTGATCATAGTGCTCTGTCGACTTATCTTTTAGGTCGACCGCAGGTTTTTTCCTCCGTCGTGAGGTTTTTCCTGCGTCATCAAATTATTTGTCTTACTTTACTTTCTCGCACTTATCATTGATTGTAATTTCTTTCTCTCGACGGTTAAGCCTCACACAAGATTCTTTCGACATCGAGTTGTGTAATTTTTTACATAAACATTAACCCAAACTAAAAACCAATAAGTTTTAACTTACAAATATAATCACAAATTTTGTAAGAAAAAAACACAATTCAAGTTGAAAAGCGAACCACAAAGCAATGAAATTTCCAAATCAATCTACTTAGTTTAAAATTACATTTTGGTTATGTTTGGCAAACATAGCTGATAAGCTAGCTGGTATTTGATAAGCTAGCTGGTAGCTGATAAGCTAGCTAGTAGCTAATAAGCTAGCTTATAAACAAATTATGTTTGGCAAAAACTAGCTTATGAGTATGTAAAATGACCAAAAAAGGTATCTTTGAATTTAATAATTAATATTATTGGAAAAAGCTACAATAAGCTCCTCATAAGCTACTCAAAGTAGCATTTCAAAAAGCTGATACATGTTTGGATGGACTAGCTTATAAGCTAGCTTATTTTTGCCTAACATAGCCTTTGAATAACAATTGCTATAAAATGTGGTTTTATTTTATAAATCTCAGCACGAACATAATGTATGGGTCATTTATTATGTGTCTATTGAATAAATGTTTAATTATCAGTATAAGTCATAACCTTCGCTTATCAAATGGGATAACATTTTTCAATATCAAAATACATTAGTGGTAAACATCTTTTATTTAATATATCATATAAGATTCTTGATCTTTGCTATATATATATATGTGCATCATACCATTTAAAATTCTCGGTCCTTATGATACTCTCATTCAATAAAAATAAGTGACATATGGTAAACAAATGCACGATAAAAGTTTGATAAATGACCCTTAGGGGTTGTTTAGTAGACCTGACAAAAACTGACACGACACGCCAACCCGACACGAACTCAACACGAAATAAACGGGTGTGGGTAACAATTTTCAACCCGTTTAAGTAAACGGGTTGACACGACATCACACAGAAATTGAACGGGTAAGGTCAGGGTCAAACATATCAACTCGAAAATGACCTGACTAAACCGTTTACACATATATGTGTGTATAGTTGTGTATATATATAAACTTTTCTTTTTACATTTTCACTAATTTACGACTTATTTGGATTTTTAAAGTAATAACGTTACTGAATTTGGTTCAAACTTATATAAGTTTGAATTATAGAAATTGGATTCCTAATTTTTTGCGAATTTTTGATTTTGGTTTTTTAGTTTTATAAATGTTAACGGGTTAAGCGGGTCAACCCGTTTATTAAACGGGTCGGGTTAGGGTCAAGCATTTTCAACCCGTTTAACTTTGAACCCGACACAATTAAAATTGACATGACACGTTTGTCAGGTCTACTGTTTAGCAATGATTTATGGCTGGATGTTACTTAACTTTAAACGTGACAAATACCTAGAATCTTATTCGATGATAAGAGGAATAGTTAGAACCGAAAATTTTACTCGGTTAGCAAAGAGACTGCAAACATTATTTGTCCAAGTAAAAAGAACTTATCAAGAATTTAGTTTGATAATCGAATAAGGTAAATAAGAGCATGCAATATAAGGAGTTTTTTTTTATCTAAATTTAGGAATTTTGTGGTTTTGTGGTCCATCATGCAAGTGTCACCTCTATCTTTTTTAATATTTTTGGCCATTGATTAAGTTGAAACCTTACGTCTCAATCTCATTAAATCTTTATATATAAACACCTACATCAATTTGCACGATTCATTGGATATTATTGTTAATAATTTGTTCATCTTCTTCTAGAAAATGTATACGTATTCCATGCATGGTGACCTTTACACTATATTTAATTATTTTTCTCCTTCATGTTTTGATCATTTATATATGCGGCTTTTTGGGGATTTTGTCTTATTTTTCAGATCTACTTTTTAAATAAAATTTTGTGAGCAAAATTAAAAATTTCTTGTCTCAAACAATTCGGTAAAGGGGTATAACGGATTGGTCTTTATGAATAAAACTCGACTCTTGTTATTTACCAATAGCATTAAAAACATTGAACCTCATGCATTTTGGGGAAGTGATATTGATCACTTCTTTCAAAATCTAATGTCTCATTATATGTATTAGGCTATGAGTACCGCGGCTGCGCGGGCTGCGGGCTTGAGCCTGGCGGGCTCCGCGACTTACGCGGGCTGCAGCACAAGAAAAAAAATGTCCAGCGGACTTCTTCTTCACGAATCACGGGCTGCCATAGCCGTTGTGAAGAGAGCCGTTGGCCAACGGCTTAATTTTTTTTTTTCCTTTTTCCATTCACTATATAAACAACCTCAAAACCCAATTTATTTTTCACACCAATTAATCTTCTTCTTCTCCAACTTTCATACATCTTATATACACCAACTTTAATCTCTTCTTCTCCATACATCCCTTATTCTCTATACACCAACTTTCATCTCTTCTTCTTCTCCATACACACTATGCACAACCCGATTACTCGACCGAGTCATCATCATCTACGGATACTGATGAGGATTGGGAACGAGATGCGCAAATGTTTGCGGCGTTTGTTCAACAAGCGACCACATCACCGTCAATTCCCCGTTCGAGGCCCCTAACATAGACAGAGGTCGGGTAGAAGCAAACGCATGGCTAATGGCGGACTACTTTTGCGATCACCCGACGTACACGGATGATATGTTCAAACGACGTTTCAGGATGAGGAAAGATCTATTTCTACGAATAGTTGATGATTTAAGAAAGCGCAAGAAGCGGCACGTAAAGATGTCGAACGAGTTTTTGGCGTGCTCCAAAAACGTTGGAGTATAATTGTACAACCAGCACGCGGATGGGATCTAGATAGATTGACACGTACGCGTGTATAATATTACACAATATGATATTCGAAAACAAAAACAAGGCCATTTGTGTTGTCCCGCATTATATACCGGATCCACCTAACCGACAACTCACTAAGGAGGAACGTTTAGTGAATGTTCTCGCAGTGAGAAACAAATATACTCACCATAATCTTCGGGCGGGTTTGGTCGAACATATTTGGCATCTCGAGTTAGATTTGTAATTTAATATTATTGTTTTGTAATTTTTTTTTTTAAATGTTATGAAATTTTAATTTTAGTATTTTAGAATTTAATATATATTTAATTTAATTGTTTATTTAATTTAATTATTTATTTGTATTAAATAAATTAAAAAGTGAAAGGATTGGGGTACAGGTTGTAGAGGGTTGCAGAGGGCTTGTAAAGGGTTGGAGAAAAGCTAATGTGGCAGTTAGGTTGGGAGAGTTGGGGTACTGATAGCCTTAGAAAACATTACTTGTATCGAAAACTATGTTTTTGTATCCCTTTAATTATGTTGTTTACATAACTTTAGCAATATTGGTCTATATATATTTGGCTCAAATCAATGAGAAGGGTAAAGAAAATTTTGGCCATCTAGAATGGGTATTAGGCCATCCGTAGCATACGAAAAGTTGAGGGCGGGTAGAGGGAGAAGGTAGGGTGGGTTGGCTGGTTCATGGAACATGGCTGGCCGGTAGGCAGGGGTGGGTAGGAAGGCGGGTATGAAAGCCCGCCAAAGCCGAGACCAATTTCCCTCTTTCTCTCTCTTAACATATATATTACAATAATAATAAAAATTTTCAGAGGGTATGAAATGTTTGTGGTACTTCACTTGAGAGTTCAGAGGGTAGGATGGGAAAAGTTGATATGGCGGTAAAGTGACATGAAATGTTGAAAGTATGAAAGGTTGGTGCTACGAATGACCTTAGAGCTCAGGTCATAGACCTCCTCCTCCATGACTGTTAGGTTTTTTCTTTCTTCCTCTTAACCCTAGCTAGCTGTTGACGGACGATGGTCATCTTCCCTCATTTTCTTTCCTTCATGACTGGTTCGAGCAGCACGATCATTCCTAACATATTAGAGACCCTATGCAAGAACTAAATAGTTCCTTTATGTTTTTTTAGTTATATTATTTTTAAGTTTTTTATTATTAAACACAAAAATAAATCTTTTAAATTTAGAATAAACTAAAGTATAAATTAGTTATATGCAAAAATTAAATAAAAATCAAAATGCATCCTAAAATTAATGCTCATAAATATTATACGTTTATTATAGTGACAAGGTAAAAATAAAGTTAGATAATAATGAAACTAAGGAGCCGTTTTTTCAAATGCTTATTCAGTAAAGGCTTACTGAGGAAAATCAACACACTAACTTGCTTTACCAGGTAACGTTGTAGTCGTCACAATGGTAACATGTATGAAAATACCCGTTAAGAGGTAGCGTTTCTTTTTTAAGAGGTGCTGAATTCTGAAGTCTGATCTCACTTCTATTTTTAAGTGACAGTGTTGGATTCTGAAATCTGATTTTCTATAAGCTCATCACTTTTTTTCCTTGAAGCACATTTTAACCACAAAACCATATGCATCTATTAACCTTGTTGTTTGAGGTTCAAGTTAAAACATAAACTATAAGATAGAAACTTTGTAATCGAGAAGCCGTTTGCTTACAATCCATTTCACCCAAATCATCATTAATTACAAGCCCACACTTCCATGTATAACATTATATCCATAATTTAATAGAACTAAAAGAAGGGTTAATTACATGGGTGTGTATCGAACTTGTCACGTTTTTTCATTGTATGTACTCAACTTTTAAAATTGTCATTGTATGTATCGAACTTGCTAAACTTTGCCATTGTATGTATCGGTTTACCTTCTAAGCAGGTAACCGGTCAATGGCAACATACATACAATGGCAAAGTTTAGCTTTCGTAACCATTGTATGTATCGAGCTTGCTAAACTTTGCCATTGTATGTATCGGTTTACCTTCTATGCAGGTAACATACATACAATGGCAAAGTTTAGCAAGTTCGATACATACAATGACAATTTTAAAAGTTGGATACATACAATGAAAAAACGTGACAAGTTCGATACACACCCATGTAATTAACCCCTAAAAGAAGCCATAAGTATTAAGTACTATGGGATGCTCAAAAGCTCTATCAACAAAATGCAAATTTCCTTCTAAAGTGTTTCAATAACATTCTCATCATCTTATGTGGCATCACAATTTCCCTTTGAAAGCGAGTTAAACGATCAATAACCAATTATTTCTCATTTCATAAAACTTAACACTTCATACATTACCGATATTGCTCGCTTATCGAACTCAACCGATCCAACTTTGAGCTCCTTAGCATCTACATAAGAAGAAATATATTCCTTCTTTTGAAAATGCTCGCTTATTGAAAATGGAAGCAAAAACATGATGGGAACATGATTTTTTGGCTAAACATGAACCTCCTGACTTAAAGTGTCTTCTTTGCAGTACTATTATGGACAACTATGATCATCTATTCTTCGTTTGCACTTTTTCCTTGGATCTATGGTGTATGATAAAGAAGGATGTATGTCTTTATGGTTTTCCGGAAAATTGGCATTCTATCACTATGGATATTACTTTGGGCCGAAAACTAATGAGACTAGAGCAAAAACTTGCGCTACAAGCTACGGTGTACTCTATCTGGTGTGAACGCAATCAGCGTCTTTTTGAAGGTTTGGCAAAACCAGCTCTTACAATTATCCAGGAGATCAGGGAGGTGGTTCTTAAGCGTATGGCTTGGAAGACTTTTGATGATATTCGGCATCCTCATGTTTAGGAGTGTTTGGCTTTGGTTTGTTGAGTTTTTGGTTGTTTTCTTTGTGCCTTTCCCCTTCAGTTGGATTTGTGCTTTCTTATGTTGGCTAACTTTGGGGCTTGTCCTTAGTGTTTAACTTTGTTTGCCTTTTGGCGTTTTTCGTTGCTTTTATAATATTGCCGGTTTTCCTCTAAAAATATGATTTTTAGCTTTCTTGATACCCAAAACTTTTCTTTTTCAATGCAATCACAAACCATGATAGAACTTAAAAAACTCCATGCCATCTTCTTTCTTGAGAGCTTAAAAAATTAGTTCAAATTCTATCTCTCTCTCTTTTAGTAGGAACCCCTTCATGTCATAAGTTATCATCTTCTTTCCTGAACCAATATGGAGTTAACGAATCAAAGCTTGTCTAGAATAGTGGTAGAGGTAACATCCTTAGGGGGGAGGGTCAGTGGATACTATCCCTGACTACCCGGCTTCGAAACCCTGTGGTTGCAAGTGGCGATACCTAGGTTTCGAGCCGGTTTGAGACCAACGCAAATTAGTCGGGTACCCAAATGGATCCCAGATACCACGGGAACGTGTGTGTGAGTTTATATGTCATTCAAAAAAATTATGGAGTCAATGAGAATACCTAATCTAATCGATCCGATTTGAAGGGAGAACCTGAGATGGAGATGATGAAAATACCTAAATCAAAACAGAAACTTTGGAATCAACAAGAAATAGAAATCAAAGAAAATTCAGAATCAAAACAGAAATCAAACCATAGGAACGAAATCAACAATGTTTCTCTAAGGCAAAAATTAAGCTTCCATTTTAGAGATGAGAATTGGAATGATGAACTCTGAACTTTGATATAGAAATAGGTACTACAAAAGCAAGCAACTTTGCGAAAAAGGAAAATCAATATCTTGGTATGTAAATCACACTAGTCCTGGAATCAACGCCAAGAACTTGTTACGCCATTTTGGTGTTGTCTTAAACAAGCAACAATACCTAATGTGAATTATGCAAGTATACATTTGCCACAATGATCTCTTTGCAAGTAATAAAGTGATGAGTACCAAGATCATGTTCATTAGCTTCCTTTTTAGGAGTTTAAGTTCGAGAGAAACAATCAATTTGGTTTGGTTGATGGGACAAAACTTTAGTATTAACAATATGTAGATCAAGTGCATATACAAGCTTTCCTACAAACTTATATTATTCAATTGCTTAAGGTTAGCGGTAATTGTGCTGCTATAGAAGTCACTCTTTTCCAAGATGTAACTTCAATAGTAAGTATCCATTGTACTCACAAAGTAACAACACTGTGAACTCCAGGATTTTCCATTCTTATAGACACTTCCAAGTCCTTAAGCTTAAATGGTATTAAGAGCCAATGCATATTTCGAGTCTTTAAGATCTACTTAATTTAATACTTGACTTCACATATCATTTGCTTGTTTTAATCATTAGGAAATAACAATTAGGAGCAACCAAGTCCAGATAATTAGTAGCTATGGTGGTAACAAAATGGAAATAGAAAACTAAAATGCATAACTGAATTGAAAGCTTAACTACTTAAGTGTTTGGAGTTTCAATCCCAAACAACCTTCAATTAGAGTACAAACTTTTCTATTTATACTTGATGAAGGAGGGAGACATGGCAGCAAATGCTTTTTAGAAATCCTTTTGTCTTCACATGCCTTGACCCCAAGTTCTTGTTGATATGTACTTTTCGTTTGTCTAGATTTTCAGCCATGCTCAATTGTTAATAAAATGTTAGTTACTTTCTACTTGAGCTATGAGTTTCTTAGCTATTCATGGTTATGCATGCAATCTTTCTCTTGACTTTGATATTCAAACGGTGGCGACGATCAATTCAGTAGTGTCTATCTTCACAACAACTTCTCTTCTTGGATTAGGCATGGTAGATTAGTTGCAAATTAACTCCTGTAACACCCTGATTTCCCATAACAGATAAATAAAGCATAATTAAACAATCCCAATGATCTAACGCAACAGAAATATTCTAAAATAAAATAAAGGTAATGTCAAGTGCACGCGAAACATCCCTCCACGGCTGAGATATCAAAAATCAGGTCTAAACGGTATTATTTACTAAGTTTGAAATCTATCTAGAAGCCAAACCTTCTCCTTCCCCTTCCTATCGTCGCGCTCGGCACCTGAAATTTTATTAAAAGATTTTGAAAGTGGGGGTTAGACCATAAGGTCTAGTGAATTCCCTCAAAACAGTTTATTTCGCAAACCTTGGCCCAATGGCCCGATCCATATAAATCAAATACTAGTGGGGCATTGTGGACAACCGAAACGTCACCCCGTGACATCGGATCCCTCGGATCATAACGTGGCAGGCCCAACTCGTAGATACTCTTTTAAGGGAGGACAGATCTCATCCGTGCTCCCACCACCCGTTCTCTCTCCCAGGGGATGTACGGTCCCCTGATACGGTTGTCCACTATGCGACCCACCCCCACATATCAACAAATTAACATATGAATTACCGACTTAAGCATGCTTAACGTAAATATCACTTCATAACATTGATCATGTAAATCATTTCAAAACGGAATGGATAACTTAAAAGCATTTAAAACATAATCCATTCATTTCAGGCAAGGGAACTCACCTAAGCTTATCTCACAGCTCACGATCCTCCAAGTACTCCTCCTCCAAGCAAATCTGTAATATCCTAAGGCATTAATGATTCGCGCTTGTAAGATCCTCTAACTATGACATCCCTAGGCAGACTTAGCACGGGGGTTCCGCTACCCGGTTAGCGAACGGGGTCAAGGGGAGCCGCCCTTGCGAGGTCTGAGGGGCAGCGCCCCTCAAATTTTTTTTATTTCTATGGGAATAAATCACTATGGAAATTCCCTTCCGAAAACTAGCCCTAAAGTCATAGCCTCCCCAAAATCCGAACCTAATTGCTCAAAGTCCGACCCAGACAACTCGAAGTCCGATTCGGACAGCTCAACTAGTCCGACTCGAAGAACTGAAAGTCCAACTCGGACAACTCAAAGTCCGACCCGGACAACAATAATCCGACTCGGACAACTGGCGGAGTTGTCCAACCCGGACTATTTTGCAGATCGAAAAACAACCACAAAAATCGATTAACAGGGGTCTAAATCATCCCAAACCAATCCTAATCAATCCCAAATAACTTAATACTCAATCTAGAATAAGTTTTATGCTATAAGACAACAATTTGTACCTCGATATGTCGATTCTCGATGAACATGGCGAAGTCCGATGTTGATGATGATGATGATGATGAAGGCCAAGAACACACACACACACACACTTTCACACATACTAATATTTTTCAAATGTGGTAAAATTTAGGGTTTAGGCTATAAATAGTATGGGCTTAGGGCCAAGCCCATACCCCAAAATGGAATAATCCAAATCCATTAACACGTTCTCAAATGTACAAATTCTACCCCTCCCTCCACATTTTCTTTCATTAAGGTAATTTAACGCCAAAAATTTAAGCTACTTCAAAAACAAAATTTCCGGTTATTACAACTCCTTTAAGACCAATCTTCACTTTCATGACTTAGGATGAAATTGTAGACCAAGGAAGGTGGTTAAGAGGGGAACTTGGCATAAAATGAAAGATAATTAAGCAATATATAGCTCTAAGAGTTATCACTTGGTTTATCTTAAACTAAGAGCAATCTATAATTTGATGGTTAGGTTTCTTCCAATACTTAGCATGATCCTACATCTTTGGTGTGCCTCTTGAATTGGGTTTTTAATAGTTGGAATGCTCGTTACGTTTTCACCGAAATGATCTCTTTCCATAAATAGACCGCAAGAACAACAACCATCCCACGTATCAAAAACTCATACCTCTAATTCGGTACCAAAGATCTTCACTAACGATATTGTTCTTCACATTTCACATTTCTAGCGTATCTTTCACAAAAATAAGGCTTCTAGCAAACCTCCTATAACATTCATGAATTGACAACAAAATTAGGGTCATTTCACATTGATGAAGAACTTGCCTTTGCTACTTCATAATAGCTTGCATAGTTTCATGTTGAGAAAAATGTACCACAAATATCTTCTCTATTGTGTAACTTGTAAAACTTATTAGTATGTTGCCCAAGATTTGCCTAAAGTGCAGTGACATGTGTATAACGGAAATTATAATCACTATGTCATCAAGGTGGGCTAGTTCATTGTTATGGTTATACTATAAAAGGTTGAAGTGTTTTTAGTTGTAGGAGAATTGTTATGTAATACAGGATTGACAGTCATGGGAATGCCTTCAATTCTACAATGAAGCCTAACAATACCTTTTATGTTTATTTGATATAGTTGGTCCCTATAAAAGGACAAGTGAAGTCCAAACAATAACGTGGTTATCATAGTCTGCAAGTAGGCTTATACAAAGAATCTAACATTGTTCTACTATTTCGAGAGGAAATTATAGAAGGGAACCTACACTCCTATGCTTATATTTGCCTATCTCGATGAAGCAACACCACGTTGTGTTACTAATAATGCTATGCAATGATAACAAATGCATGCAAGGTATTTTAGGTAGATCCCATGGTAGAGAACCTAACACACTCCTTGCATAACCTAACTTTTAGTTCACACCATGTATAATATTCGAGTTTAGTTGGTAGGTCCAATGTATGTCATCAAGTGACACGACATAGAAACTTTATTGCACCGTAAGATATTGAAACTTGAGTAAAAGTCTTGTTGATGATAATTGACTTTTTGGTAATGCTTACATGGGCTAGAGAATGATCCTAACGGTTCTTTCCAAAACAAAAATAAAAATAAGATTGAATGAGGATTTTTCATTGAAAATAATCAGATGACTAAATAAATATATTCCAAAATAACGTATGTAATATAAAAGAATGTTTATATAATAGCCCTATGGACCATACTAAAGTAAGGTTCATTATATTATGTCAAAACTTATTAAAAATAAATATGACTAGCAAATAGATCTAATGATATTTTGGAGCTTTAGGGATTTTCTTTATTTATTATTATTTAGGGTAATACTAGTAATTTTGTTAGTTTAAAAAACTAAAACTCACTTTCAAATTGCGGTTATTCAACGTAAAAATATTGCATAAGTCTTTTTATACTTGACCGTTTGAAAAAATACATAATACCTAACAAATTCAAACTCAAATGTTTATAGAATTTACCCAAAAGTCATATAACAAGAACATGTTACAAGAGCATTTTTCTAAAGGGTTAATTACACGGGTATGTATCGAACTTGTCACGTTTTATCATTGTATGTACTCAACTTATAAACTTACCATTGTATGTATCGAACTTTCAAAAATTGTCATTGTATGTATCCAACTTTATCAAAACCTATCATTGAATGTATTCTACTTGTCACGAAAGTGTATCGAACTTGAGGTTTTGATAAAGTTGGATACTTACAATGGCAATTTTAGAAAGTTCGATACATACAATGGTAAGTTTATAAGTTGAGTACATACAATGATAAAACGTGACAAGTTCGATACATACCCATGTAATTAACCCTTTTCTAAATAACATAATTCGATTGAAGCATAATGATTATACATTTGTGATGCATTGTGTTTCTCATAATCAATATTTAAAAACCGGTTTTTAAGTTGAACCGGTATGATGACCGATTTTCAATTCAACTGTTTAAAACCAGTTCAATCGGTCTCAAATATTTTTCTGTATTTTTCATTTTCCTATATATATATATATATATATATATATAACTTAGAATTTGATGTCCACAAGTTAAAACATTAAAAACACATTATAATAAGTTGTATATCAATCTAAAAACATTAAAAGAACATATAATAATAAGTTTTATAACAATCCAAAAATATTTTAAAAACTCAAAAATAAAAGACTTTTTATTAAAAAACGGGTCAACCAGTTTTTTACCGGTTCGTTCCACTGGTTCAACTGGTTTTATCAATAAACTGGCCGGTTCACTCCGGTCTTTAAAAGATCATAAAACCGGTCTCTTCGCGGGTTCAACCGGTTCGACCGGCCGGGTCAATCCAGTTTTTAAAACATTGTGAATAATGGATCCCATGCTTCTAGCCTTTCCCCAAAATCGATGACTGTTTGTCGTGATTACCTTGACATCAAAGAATAGTTCCAATTTCCAAACCCATTGGTCCTAGTATCATAGGCGACCGAACAACATTCTCGAAAGCATCCTCTCTTTGAAGACGATTGACAACATGTCAAACCCTGGTAAGGTTCTTCGCTTTGTGTCGAATTAAACCAATCCGTTCTTTAAAAAGAATATCAAAGAAAAAGTATTCTAAGGGGTCGTTTACTTAAACACTTACTAGTAAGTGTTTATCGGTAAAATTGAACACTATCACCTACCATATTGGACACTATTTTAGTCTCTCAAAACGGTATTGTACGCAACAATGTAGCCAGTACATTTTTAATGGGTAAGAGTTGTCGATCTCACTTACCAAGTAAAACAATCAATTCATGTCATTGCTTAAGATTCTAGTCCTCATCATATTTATCCCGTAAAATAAATTAACCCAATAAACACTTATCGAATAAAATTCACTAAACCACCCTAACAAGTAACTACAACCCCAAAACCAAAACAAATGTCTTTTGATTATGTGCAATCTCATATACCAAATAAGTGATACACCAAAAAAGAATTAAAAAAAAAAAAGAAGAAAACAAATGTTTAACAATTGATTCATACATATTAATTAATTGAAATTGAATACTAAAAAGCTTTAAAGACAAATAAAAAAACTGTTAGTGGCCTGTGAGTGTGAGTTTTAGAGGTCCCCTCTTTGTACACGAGCATGAAAAGCAAACCTAATAAAGGCAAATAAAACGGCTTCAACACTTACTATTCATCGCCATTGTCGGTACTACCACCTCTCTGATCACGGTTTTCTTTCAATAATCATACATACAACATTTTCTCACCATTCATCTAAATCTAATGTCAATTGATTTCAATTTCAATTTCTCCCAAATCTATACTAGTAATCAACACCAACACTGAAACTGAAACAAACAAAGTTTGTTATGACTGATACGGAGCTCGCCGGAGAGTACAGGGACCGGAATCTCGCCGGAGGAGGAGGTCGGACGGTTGTCGTCGGAGTGAAGCTGGACTCACAGAGCAGAGAGCTGCTCACATGGAGTTTAGTCAAACAAGCTCAACCTGGTGATCGTGTTGTTGCTCTTCATATTCTCACCAACAATGGTACCAAATCCTGGATTCAACTTTTATCTTCAATTTTTATAAATCAAATGTCAAAATGTGATGTTTTTTTTTTTTGTTTTATAAATTTGTGTGAAGAAATTCTGGATCGTGATGGTAAATCGTCGTTGCTATCTCTTGTGAACTCCTTTGATTCCGTACTCGCTGTTTATGAAGGATTCTGTAACCTTAAACAGGTAGGTTTTATTATGTCAAATTATTATGTGAAATATTTTGGATTGTTATGGTGATTTCATTTCTGTAGAAATGAAATTGGTTGGTGTAGTGTGTAAAGGTACCCTACCAATGGTATTAAAGCTCATTCAATGAAAATAAATATGGAATTTGAAGTCAATTTTGAATGAGACAAACTCCAACCTCCTTCTTAATTTCCTTTGGATTTTTGCTGTTTTTTTTTCTCAATTTTTTGGGATTTTACAGGTGGATCTTAAGCTAAAGATCTGCAGAGGTACTTCAATTAGAAAAGTTATTGTTCAAGAGGCTAAATCTTATGGTGCTAATGAAATTATCGTTGGAACTTCACGAACAAATCATACGATTAGATCATCGTCCTCCATAGCAAAATATTGTGCTAAGAAATTATCCAAGAATTGTTCTATAATTGCTGTCAATGGTGGTAAGGTTGTGTTTCATAGGCAATCCCCTTCATCACCATCAAGTACAAAAGGTAATCAAACAAATCTGTTGGTTTAAAATATGCATTTGATTAGATTTTGAGACTTGGTTTTAGTTTTGATTTGATGTTATTTTCTGTTCAGATCACCATAAGAATCAAATATTTAGTTTGATTCAAAGATCATTGAGTTTGAATCCCAAGTTACTAAACAATGGAAATGAAGTAAAATGCAATCAAAACGACTGCAGAAAATTGGAGTCGGCTTTAGTGAAAGCGGAATCTGAGTGCACGCCGAATGCTTTCAAAGATAATTGTGCCATTTGTTCGCTGGATTCGGATCTTCCTGTTCTTGAGGTTTCTTGTGGTAATGGTGGAGAAGAAGAAGAAGATAACTCTATGGCTTTAGTGCCTGTACAGAAGCTAGAAGCTTCATCGAGTTCAACGTCTCTATTACTAAGGGAATTGCCTGAACTACGACCTGGTTGGCCACTTCTTCGCCGAGCTATTTCGTCTAACCAGCTTCCTTCTAATGGATCACGCGTCCACCAGATCTCTGTGGTTCAGTGGGCTATGAAGCTGCCCAGTAGAAATTGCTTTCAGATCACAAACTCAGATTCAAGAAATGATTGTGGTGCGTTTGATGATCAAAAAGATGGATCCTTGGAGGTAAATGTAGAAAATGGAGCAATGGTTCGAGTTGGTGGTGATGAATTCCAAGATGGTTTATCTTCTTCCCCAGATCATGATTCAATACGCCTACCGAAGGAATTGGAGGGTCTTCATGAAAAATACTCGGCCACTTGTAGATTGTTTCAATATCGTGAACTTCTTGCTGCAACAGCAAACTTTCAACCCGGTTTGTGTTATTCTATTTGCTATCTATCTTGAATTGCTTCGATATATATATATATATATATATGTGTGTGTGTGTGTGTGTGTGTGTGTGTGTGTAAAAGGTTAGGTTCAAATGTGAACTCAATTTTGGTTGTGAACATGAGGACCACTAAAATCGTAAGAAAAACATGTTGATTATATCCAAATTTGGGTCACGTGGCAATATTCACTATGAATATCAATGCATGATATTCAGAGTGAATATTGCCACGTGGCGCGATTTTAGTGGTCACGTTCACAATGAAAGATGAGTTCACATTTGAACTTTCCTCTATGTGTGTGTATATATATATATTATGTAGATATTTATGGCTAATTAAATCAAGTGTTTTGTTGAATCTTCAGAGAATATGATAGGAAAAGGAGGAAGTAGTCAGGTTTTCAAAGGGTGTCTTCCTGACGGCAAAGAAATAGCCGTTAAAATTTTGAAATCATCTGAAGATGTCCTGAAAGAATTCGTGTTAGAAATTGAGATTATTACTGCTCTACATCATCAAAATATCATTTCCCTTTTCGGGTTTTGCTTTGAAGACAACAAGCTCCTCTTAGTTTATGATTTTCTATCAAGAGGAAGTCTTGAAGATAATTTGCATGGTATGCTCATCTGTTGATTGAAAGAACACAATCTTTATACATCTTGATTTATAATTCTTTTCTGATTTTGCATTCTATATCCATTAATCAGGGAATAAGAAAGATCCCTCATTTGGATGGAGCGAGAGATATAAGGTTGCTGTTGGCGTAGCCGAGGCACTTGTTTATCTACATAGTAACTGTGATCAAACTGTAATCCACAGGGATGTTAAATCATCGAATATATTACTGTCTGATGATTTTGAGCCCCAGGTGATTTATTTTGTTAAGTTGCATTGTTTTATGACTTGAGTGTGTTACTTGGTTATACTAACTTGCTATGGACAATTTTTTGTGGTTTTTTTGTTTCAGCTGTCTGATTTTGGGCTTGCAAAGTGGGCATCGACCACCTCATCTCATATAACTTGCACAGATGTTGCAGGAACCTTTGGGTTCGTAAATTTGTCATTTTTACTTTTGTTTTTGGCTAATTTTGGTAGATTAGCTGTTGGCTGATAAGCTAGCTCCTAGCTGTTACCCGAAAAGCTATCTGTTTTGGCTAATAAGGTAACAGATAAACTTGTCACGGTTGGTTGAAAACTAGCTTATAAGCTAGATGCCAATGTGAAATGACAAAAACTGTCATGGGGTTTTTGGTCATTCATGTAAAATATACAGGGGCATAATTGGAAAATGGTTATAAAACAAACCTGAAGCTTTTGGAAACTCTATATGAAGTAGCTTTTCACAAAACTAGCTTATAAGCATACCAAACTGAGCTTTTCCAATGTGCTCAAAAAATTAATCCAGTTTATGGTCTTTGTGGTTATCTTTTAAAGGAAACACCCAAAAAGGGGCGAGTTCCAGAACTTGTAAGATTAATCATTTGTGGCTGAAACGTCTTTGACCATAAACAATGCACCTGATTTGCCCCTATATATATATATATATATATCCAATTTTAAACAACGTGTCACATATTAAGCTAAAAGTTATATTGAAATTGACAAAAGATTGTTTATGTTGCAGCTACTTGGCTCCCGAGTATTTCATGTATGGCAAAGTAACTGATAAGATTGACGTCTATGCTTTTGGCGTTGTTCTTCTTGAGCTTCTTTCGGGGAGAAAACCGATAAGCAGTGAATACCCGAAGGGAGAGGAGAGCTTGGTTATGTGGGTATGTCCCTCCATAATTCATATCATCAACATGTTCTCTGTATTTTATTTTTGGTGATGTAGGAAATAGCTGCTCTACTCTTCGGGGTAGAGGCCAGGTCAGCATACATCTTACCTCTACAAACCCCACCTCTAGGTGGGACATACTGGGTTTGTTTGGTTTTATTTTTGTATGCTAAAAAGACAAATCATTGATCCAGGCAAAGCCTATTTTGAGTAGTGGGAAATTTGCTCAACTTTTAGACCGAAGCTTGGGCAATAACTATGATGCCGAACAGATGGAGAGGATGGCTCTAGCTTCGACTCTCTGCATCAGGCGTGCACCACGTGCTCGGCCCCATATGAGCCTCGTAAGTCTATTTTTTTCTTCACAATAAGGTTATATGAGAAAGAGTATCGACATTGTTATTTGGTTGTCTATTAAGTGGTGCTTAGATATTTGATGAATATTTTCTTATCTTATGCACAAGTCAAACATATATTATGTACAAGTCAAACGGTCTAAAAATGGACAAAAGTCAAAATGCATCTATCCTTTTGGAAGAAAGCTAGAATCTTACTGTATCTTGTTGGAGTCTCACATTGGCTAAACTTAGACTTTTTTTTCTAATATATATGTTGGAATCTCTTTATCAGAGCCAAGGTTTGCCACTCTAAGACACTCTTTTCCCGTCTAGCTCCCTCTCAACACTCTAGGGCATTTGTGCCCATCTAGCCTGGGGCATGTTAGAATCCCACATCGGCTAGACTTGGATTCTTAACAATTGATATATTTTGGAACCTCTCTTCTCTACCAACCCAACCGCTTTCTTGGAAAGTAATATAGGGTTCCATGCATTCTCACATATAGTATCAGAGTCACGGTCTACCACTCTAGGGCTTTGACCCTTTGGGACAATCAATGCCCATCTAGCCTCAAATTGAAGGGTCTTGTTGGAGTCTCACTTTGGTTAGACTTGGACCCTTTCTCCTCAACATATACTTGAACCTCCCTTCTCTCCTTGGTTCTCCAGGGCTCTTTGGTAGAGTAATAGGATAATGTTTGATTATGAGTCCTACATCTTATTGATATTTGACCAAAACATATGATTTTGGATCCATTTGATGAACACAGGTCCTGAAACTTCTTGGTGGCGACGTTGAGGTGATGACGTGGGCAAGGCTAGAAGTGAATTCTACAGGAGGACGGTGTGATGCAAGCCTGCAGGTTTTGGAAGATGAAGGATTTTCACAATCGAATCTGAGGTCCCATCTTAGCCTTGCATTGCTTGATGTCGAAGACTCCTCCCTTTCCATGAGCAGTTTTGAGGAAAGCGTGTCGTTAGAGGATTACCTCCGCGGCAGGTGGAGCCGATCATCAAGCTTCGACTGACTAATCTAGGTTCAAACACCCACACAAGGGTTTAGTACTATTTGCATTTAGATGGAGGTTTTTTAGGTCTTGGTTGGTTGTGTAAATGTGTTGTTTTAAGAGCATCCACAATGGTGCAACTTTTTTACTTGGGGTTTTAGAAAAGAAAAAGAAATGTGGGACCCTCATGAAAAGCTTGACTCGTAACCGCATAAGGAAAAAGGGGTTTTCTTCTTCCGAAAAAAGCTCGGCAAGAATCACTATTGTGGATGCTCTAATTTCTAACTGGTGTTGTATTGTTTATGTATTGGTGTTGGCGAGTGTTCAAATCCCAAGTGTAAAATAGAATCATGTTTCCTAATAATAAATAAAAGCTAATTTTGTTTTATTATGTTATATTCATTCATGGATATTTGGTTAGAGGTATTAAGAACTAATCAATGAGAATGATAATAAAATAAATAATGGGCTCATTACCCCATTAAGTCCAAAATTTCCATTTTCATTCTCTATCATTTTCCTTAGAGCATCCATAATGGATGGTTATTTTTTAACCATTTTATGAATTCAAAATATGGAAAGTAAGATTTTTGTTTGAACCTCCATTGTGGAGTTTCTTTGAGGTTTTTTTTTGTTAAAGTGTCAATAATGTGGTTGGAAAAAATACGGTAACTGAGGTTCTTGAAAGGTTCCACCATTGTGGATGTTCTTAGTTTTCATTGCCGACAGAACCCCACTTTTTGGATCTTTTGATTTCAAATCTGTTATACTCTTACACCAAATTTGATCTCAATTTGGTGTAACAAATACTAAACCATCAAATAATTTGGTGGAAGATTTGATGTCTCCAAATTTAACATCAAATCATTTAGCCCCAATTCAAATTTGGTGTAATAAGTAATACTACCTCCGTCCTAAAATTATTGTCTAGTTTTGACTTTTGAAAGTTTTTCTTTTGCGACTTTGACCTTAAATATTTATGTTTGTGCTATATAATACTTGATGGAAATGTAGAAAGTAATATACCTATTATATTTTGGTGTAAGATTTTGTGTTACCATTAAAGTGCACCATTTTTACACTAAATTTTATATTACATTTGGTTTTGCTTATTGGAGATGCTCCAAGAAAGATACTTTTATGATACTTTAAAATGAGATTGATACAGAATTAACATAACATCACAATCACACCATACAATTTTTTTTGCTAGGGTTATGACGTCTAACCATCAATTCAACCGCAATATCATTATAAATGATCTAAATACTATTTGGCGTGAGATGTGGTGGAATATCCCATTTGCTCAGGGTTCGAATCCAGGCGTACATAACAATTGTGGCCACTGAGTTATCAGGGACTCATGTCTTAGAGTCATAAATTGCTGGGATTAGTTAAAAATAAATAAAAATTGCCCGGTAATAGACAAGGAAAGAATCAAAAGTATTACTTTGTACTAAGATGCCTTGTTTCTTTTTTCAATTTCAACTTTTAATGACCATTTATATATGATTCTTTCAGATATAAGACAATTCAGACCATTTGTTTTCCTCTTTTTTCAGAGCCTCTTAACCCTGTCCCATGCTAAATTAAGTGATAGCATAACCACTTAATTACTACTTATTTTTGTCCAATACCATTCTTTCAATTTCAACGTTGGATTTAGGCCAAATACACCTTGAGTTTGCGAAAACGTAAAATATGAAGATTGTAGATTTGTGCATTAGCTTTCCTAAACATCTTGAATCGCTTAAATCAAGGCTTCGGTGTGTGAGACATGATTAAAACCCCACAACCTCGCAAATCTGCCAAATTTTGATTAAAACCCCAAAACAGTTGTATTTTTTGTGATAAAATAGACAATTATGTATATTAAGAGGTTTGTCGGTTTACGAAGAAAAAAAATATTATTGATTTAGATTTCAGACTTCATTACCGCCTTTTAAAAGTAAAAAATGAAATCACACTTCAGCACCTCTTGGAAAACAAATGCCACCTAAGTGTGAGATGACTTTTACTGAGTCTTACTAAGTATGCGCTTATCAGGTTTAAGATGTTTACCAAAAATCTATTTTCATGGTCAAGTATGTCACACAATAAGGTAAATGAAGATGAATCTCTTACCAATAAACATTTTTCCAATAAGAATTTGATAAATAACCCTTAACTTTATAAATTTAACTTGATAAGCATTTCAAATACAAGAAGATAAGCCTGAAAATCAGAGGTTACCAAAAAAAATACAAAATAAGCATTAAACTCTATAAATACATCAAAATGCTCCAAAAAATCCATAACTAGAATTTTTTTAAAACCACACATATTCATAAAAGAAAGAATTACAACGATATACTACATTAAATTGCACAAATACAATTGTGTTAATAAAACAAAATTATTAAATATTTAAATTACATAGCAATTATATATTATATTGACCAAGGATGATCTGATAACCGCTCTTTCAGGGGGTGCTTGGTTCATTTCAAGGAATAGGAATGGGAATGAAAATGGGAATGCAGGAGAATGGGAATGAAAATGAGCATTGTATTGTTGCTGCTTGGTTAACCCACTATAATCAATGAAAAATTGTTTCATATTAAAAAAATATTTTCCTCCACTTCTAAAATACAAAAGATGTTCCATTTAACATAAAAAAATGGAATGACGTATGGAAAAAAGAACTGAGTTGAAAGAAAATTTCTATTCCCCCCAATTTGGTCAGGAATGGAAATTAATGAATCTGCAGGAATGATTCCATTATATAATATCAGACCAAGCAGCAGTATTCATTGCCATTCCCATTCCTTACCCTGCAATACCCCCAACCAAGCACCCCCTCAATCTCAACCGTTTAAATTAACTCCAGCTTTTAATCTCCATCGTTTAAAATCAATCTTGCTTATCCTACCCCCATCCCTCTCCCCCCAAATTTGGGAATCAAGGTAACTTTTACGTTTGCATGTTACGTTTCCTTTATCAAAAATTTGGCTTAAGCTTACATGCAAACGTAACATTTGGTCAAGAAAGAAAAAGGTAACAACAACCACTATTTTTGATAAAGGAAAAAATCATTTTCGCCACAATTCATCTAATTTTGTAATTTATGACGGGTATTTGACATTTGACATAAAGTGAAGGACATCCTATAAATATAGAAAGAGAGGTTTTTTTGGCTTATTAAAGCTTACTATGAAACATGCTTTATAAATATTCTGTATTTACCTTCCCTTTGATTAGCTAAGTTTAATTTGCTTCTGTTTGGCTTTTCTCTTGTATGTGATCCCATAAGATTTTCAGGGACAACTCTCACCATCAAAGTGGCCTATATTGATCACCTTTTTGAAATTATATGCAGCAAAGCTTCAGGAATAACATGCAATTTATGTGATTATTTATAATAGATCTATTATTTTGCTGGTTGCTATCATACATGACATTTTCAACTACTGTGCCAAACACAGGATTGAAAACAATTATGTCCGTTGATTTCTTATCATCTGTTCTTGTAGCATAGAAAGCAATTATGTTGTGAGTTTGTTCATATTATCGCTTAGGCACTTGTCTCGACACAGGTCAAACATGTCTATTAGTGATCTATTAGTTTACCATTTTTATTTCACAAACTTTATTGTTTTCTTTTGTCCGTTTTGAGTTACCTCCCCCCCCCCCCCCCCCCCTCTTCCATTTCTAGCATTGAGATTTTGTTGGTGTTGTGGGTTCTACGTGCCAACAATCAAATTGGTTCCAGTTTTACACTATGATCTAATTTAGCCAAAAGTCTATTTTCTAAACGTTTTACTTGATATTTACTATTTCTTTGAACACCCTTCTAATATCAATCCCGTTTGTGTTTCTTATACATTTTTTTAGGTGATAGGACTGATCTTATGTTGGTGTGTTATATGTAGTTTGTGCCAAACATAATGGAAGTAGCAGGGAGGTTGGCCATTGAGAAGTAGCATATTACAACAAATCGTTGGTTGTGAAGACTATACAAAAAAGCTACCGGTACTACCATCCTATCTACACACTGTTGCTGACTTGCTGCTCCAAACGCCAAACGAGCCTGAACATGGCAAGCAAGAGAGACAATATAAAAACTATTTTCCTCGGTTTTCTGTTTATTTGAGGTTTTCCCTTAAACCTCACCCTACATGTTTATTATTGTATGTAACATGTCTAAAAGGTTACGTTGAAGAACCTAAGAAGCACATGAATATATGAATTGTGACGGGCATAAAAATATTTGAAACTGGTAGTATTTGGCAGATTATCTACATACGTGCATTTGCTTCTAAGTAAGTTGTCTTAAACTTATTTAATTCTTTTATATGCATTTCGTTACATCTAAAGGCTTACACTTTTAGTTTTAACGCTTTATACGCACCTCATGCTTGAATACAAAGAAGGGGCTTTTTTATTGTCTAATCACACAAACTTACTATAACAGAAGACACGGAACATCTTCATACCAATAAAAAGAGTTCAATACATATGTGTTAGCACAGGTGGTGATTCATTGTCGGTGATGTTCATTTGCTTCAAAACGATTTGATAACTTCATTGCTTAAAATAATACTTGAAATATGTCAAAATAATTGAATCCACATTAAATCCATGTTGTTTACTCGTAAAAAATTCAACTTAAATACGTTAATTATGAGCATCGATGATTGAAAGATGAAACGAAAAAAATGATGTTGGCATATTTGAAAGGCTGCGGAGTTTTAATCACATCTCACGCATCAAATTGATTTAAGCAAGTCAAGATGTTCTGAAAAGCAAACACACGTATATATGATCACTTTGAGAAACCTAAAAATAATGAATCTAGATTTAACTCACGTATATATTATCACTTTGAGAAACCTAAAGATAATGAATCTAGATTTAACTCATGTTGTATACCCGGCCTACGAACGGTTATAGCGCTAGTTAAATATAGTTTCACAACATGGATACTCAATATTGATTGGAATTAAAAAATAAGTTGTATTTTACATAAAACTTTATTAGGGCAAATTGCGTCAAAAATGAACGTACTTTACTCTAGTTTCTGTTTTAGGGAATGTACTTTTAAAATACCCATTTAAGGGTATATAACAAAATTTTACAACCAAAAGGGGGAACCACTTACCAATATAGTAAGTCACTATTGATTTTTCAATAATTATATTATTGTAAAAATTATAAATAACTATTAATATTGTCATGTCTCTTAAATAATTTCCATGTCATCCAAAGAAATTCCATATAAATAATGTTTATTACCTACTCCAAGTCTTAATCCGTCTCTCTTCTACGATTGTTGTTTTTTTTTTAATTTATCCTCCTTAAAAAATCTTTAAAAAATTTGTTTCCGATTTTGTTAGTTTGCTCCAAAAAAACCAAGTTTGCTTGAGGAATGAAAATAATGGGGTTTTGGAGTTTAGGAAGCCGGTTTTGATTTGTGTAAGGCTTAAAGGGAAAATGAATTTTTAAGAAAAATAAAATAAATTAAAAGAAACGATAGTGATGACTAATGAGAGATGAATGGATTGAGATTTAAGATACATGACAATATTGATGCTTTCTATAATTTTTAAAATAATATAATTATTAAAAAATCAATAGTGACTTACTATATTGGTAAGTGGATCCCCTTTTTGGTTGTAAAGTTCTGTTATATACCCTTAAATATGTATTTTAAAAGTACATTCACCAAAATAGAAACTAGAGTAAAGTACGTTAATTTTTAATTTGATGCAATTTGCCCAACTTTATTATTACTATTTTATGAAAAAAGTTGTAAACATGTATTTCACGTGTCCACCGACAGTTTCTTTAATATAAAATAGTTTGAAATTTTGACTTAAGAAAAGTTTACGATTGTCATTAAATTTATAAAGAAAAAGAGTTTCTATAGTTCAACGTTTCAGATTTTATCAAAATACTTTAAAAAACCTTAAAGTTTAATAAATAGATGAATCATGCATGATCTCAAAATGGGTACCATGAAATTTTCTAAAACAATTGTAACAAAATGTTATAGATTTTTAAAATATAATACTCAATAAAAAATCTTAAAACAACTTATTAACCTTAATGCTACAATATTATAGCAGATGTACAGTTTTTAGGACTTCAATATCTTAAATATAATTAGTTTTGTAAGTAAAAATTAAAACAACACCAAGTATCTCAATTTTCTTTATTTTGACAATAATATTCATATGTTTTTTTTAACTGGATGTCCAAAACTCTGATCACGATCAAATTAACATGCAAGTTATAGTTGCAAACTACTATCTCATGTTCTTAAAATATTTTACAAATTATTGTTGCATGCTCACAACTTATCAAGACTCCATGTTTAAAGTTAATAAAGCTAAATAATAAACACGTTCATATTCAACGAAAAACGACAAGCTTCATAACTATTTGCCAACTTAACAAAAAACGATGAGCTTCATAACTATTTGCCAACTTAACAGTAATAACCAACTAGCATTCTCTGAAAACCACAATATTGTAAAAGTAACATCAAAATGAATTAAAAATAAACCGAAACACAATTTGTGATTGAAGGTTCGAGTTTTCAGCTTCAAAATCGAGAATAAATAGCATTGCATCGTGTTCATGTGGATACACTACTTTTAGTATGTCATAGAGCATTCACCTTATTCCTAAAATCCATTAAAATCTAAGGGAGCGTTCGTCTTGCGGGAATGGAATGGAATTGAAGGAATTTGGATTTCAAATCCATTCTATTCCCGTGTTCGGTAAGACATAGGATTTGGCAAGGGTGGGATTTGAAATCCTGAGCTGCATTTGAAATCCCATACATGAGGGATTTTAATCCTTCAATGTTGGGTAGGATTTGAAATCCCATTCCAAGGATTGGAGTTCAATTCAATTCCCATTCCAAATCCCGTTCCAAATCCCGCAAAGCGAACACGTCATAACAAGGATTTGAAATCCAAATCCCTCCAAATCCAAGTCCCCCATTGAAATCCAATCCATTCCCACAACACGGACGCCCCCTAAGTTTACCACTTACTATTATATACATACAATGACCCCAAATAGTTAAATTGATAAACACGTTGAGATATAATGTAACACCCCAAAAATTGGAGTTAACAAAAACCTTCAAAGGAAAGGTTGGTACAATAACAACGCCAAAGCGTGAGCTTAATCCAACAAATTAACAATGAGAGCTGTACAATTACATAAACGTAATTTCACGAAGGGTTATCATCCTAAAGTCGGTTACTGGTCCATAGGTCCGGTCCCCATAAGCTTCCCATGATGCTCATCTCGCACACTTATGTCTGCTCGCCACTAGTACCTGAGATACACATCGACACCACACAAGTGTTAGGCCAAAAGAGCCTAGTGAGTTGTACCAACAAGCGCGATACATATAAAATCATGTTAAGACATATGATGTATACATAAGTGTATATAACAAACATAATCAAAGTATACTATTACGGATTATCTTTTATCTTCGGAACAGTGGGAGCGACCCACCTCCACCAACCAATATCACATCACTCGTTACTTCCAAACACCTCGATGCCATATCTACCATGACACCATCAGAGGCCCGCGCACCTTGGAGCCACCCGAGAGCCGGCGACATAGGGGCATACCTATTTCAGTACCTCCCAAGACTGTTTGGTGTGGAAATATTGCGTTGGATCGTCCATTGTTATTTATATAGCCGTATATCCGCCGCCAGTCCCATCACTCTTTACTTCCAAACACCTCGATGCCATATCTATCATGACACTATCAACAGAGGCCCGCACACCTCGGAGCAACCCGAGAGCCGGCGACATAGGGGCATACCTATTTCAGTACCTCCCAAGACTGTTTGTTGTGGAAACATGGCGCGGAATATACTTACTTACACATACGTGTTCCGTATTTTCACCCGGTCTAAGAGACCATACTATACTGTATACCTCGATGCCATATCTATCATGACACCATCAGAGGCATAACCGTTCTGTCTAAAAAGACCGATATTACCATATCTACCTTTCTCAGGTATTATCGAGGGTCTCAAGCCCTTCTTTATTTTTATGTCAAGCCAACCTTGGGATTCGATTCTCCCATATTATTCCATGACATACCACATAGTATCCAAATTAAATATCATCGAAGGTCTCATGACCTTTCTTGTTTTTATAACAAGACAACATTATTGGGGATTCAATCCCCCACATCATTCCATGGCATACATAATGTAACACCCCAAAATTTGGGGTGTTACAAGTTGGTATCAGAGCTTTAGTTTAAGCAAACTAGGTGTTGACCGTAGAATACCTAGACTTAAACTTAGTGCACTAGTAGACATGTCACCTACCATGGGTAAAGTCTTAGGTGGGGAGAGCGCTAGGGATACGAAATACATGGATCGAGAATTTGTGTCAATAGAGGCAGGGAATCTCGTGTTACGGTCTATTCATAAGTCAATTAGCTACTGAGTTATGAATGTATCGTCATTTGGGTATTCTTGGTTACTATCGATTCAATGATTGATAAACGTGGTACGTATGGTAGTTTATTCTTACTCTACTTCCTTGATTTTCTTGTGACAGGATAATTGCTCGGTCATAAGTGACCCCTAGTTATGATAAGTCTTTATTTGAAGCTCATGTTTTGATGATTGATGTGAAAGCAGATTGAGTGTGTTGACTCGAGTTTGAAATAGTGATAAGGGTCATTATGTAGGATCGGTAGGCATACTCCAGAAAAGGGTTACTCCGGTAGATGGTGCGGATATTGGAAGTGGGTGAGATAGATACAACTTATGTATCGAACGTTATCGAGGAATTATGTAGTATGACATGCAAGTAAGCTATGATGAGCTAAGCTTAAAATCGACTTAATCGTGAAGAGAGTGATCATTAGGAATAGGAATATTCCTTCATGTGATAGAATCTGCTTAAGTTACGGAGTTGAATTGTTGATTTGTAAACAAGGCGATATTCTAGAAAGCCTCTCTCTTACAGTAGTCGTGCCAATTATCTAGATTTAAAAGAGGAGGATCGTAAGAGGAATTGAATAGCTTTAACCTAAGATCGAATATGGAGATAAAAGAGATTGACTCGTAACTGACCAGAGGTCGAGCGGTTAGTTGAGTAAGACCCATACCTTGAAATAGTATGCGGTGAGAACATGTGGAGACACCCTAGGCAATATCGAGGATGGAAGTATAAGATCCAGTCTAAGATATGAATCTATCAATGTAAGACTTGAAATGTGTTATCTAGCACGATATAAAAGACTTGCACTTAGATGAGATCGCTTAGATGATTGTGAAGCACCGATAGTAATGTATGAGGAATGTAAGTGGATGACTTTGGCGGAATGGGTAGCCTACGAATTATGTAGTGTTGTCATAAAATGTGGTCGTTTTATCACGTGAATAATTCCAAATTGATTTGCAAAATGGTGTGCATGCCAAAACGATGTTCTTCCAAAACGTTGTGTGTTCCATAAAGTTATCTCTAATCAAACGGTTGTCGAGTTTGTTACCGAGCGCGTTATCGAAGGAATTTTAATAAAATACTCGTTTATGAAATTTTGAGACGAACTGAACTACAAGGATTATAAATACGTTTTCACATAAATTACCTCCAAACGAGATTTATAAAAGAGTGGACCCATTTGGGTAACTGTTTCATTAAACTGTGTTGGGAATTTGGGTCAAAATGATTTCGTGGGTTACATCCACACCAATGGAGTGAACTAAATAAAATTATTTTAAGACCGTCAATTTTGGGTCTATTGAGTAGAGCTATTGCTCGGTTTTGACTATAAGAACTTGGGGAACAAGTCTTGATTTCTAAAATAGCTCGATTATGAGCTTTGATTTTAAAGGGCTCGGTTATGAGCTTGGTTTCTAGAATAGCTCGGTTGTGAGCTTTGATTTCTAAACAACTTGGTTACGAGCTTTGATTTTTAATAGTTTGGTTATAAGCTTCGATTTGAAATAGCTCAGTTATGAGCTTTGGGTTCTAAAATAACGAAGTGGTAAGCTTGGATTATTAATCGCACGGCAATGAGCTTTAGGACTTTGTTGCATTTGACGCTTTTACACTTAAGTTAATCATGGTTATTGGGAACCCGTGCCGCATGACGGTTAGCTGGTTAGTGGTCACTAAGAGGGCTAAACCTGAGAGGTCTACCGTGGTTGACAGTCATATTATGGACCTCTTATTATGAGGGTTAATTTTCGATGAGTAGCCTTAAGTGTGCAAATTCGAATTGGATTTTCGTTAAGTAGCCCCGAATATTGTTGAGCTCTAGGAGTGCGACTCATAGGTGTTCAGCACGAAATTAGTTGTCTCTTGGTAAGACTAGTTGGGGGTCATAGCAAGCACTTAGAGCTTTGTGGGTTGAAGTGTTGTACGATTAATATGGTATAAGTTATGTATTCTATGTGCCTTCACTCTCTTCGAGACTACGGGTCATGCCGTTGTTGTCGAGTCTTTTGTGTAAAATACATGTGTGCTTGTATCCATTGCGTGCTTCGATAAATGTTGACATGCGTAATCTTGGAATTATCGAATTTCTTGATGTACTAAAATCGTGATTGAAGGTCGGTGCCCATATGCGGACTGATTGCATGCTATCTTCCAATGTGTTACATGAATTAATTTGGTTTTATATTTTATGAACGTGTTATTATATAGTGGAGTAACACTTGGAAGGTTGGACGGAGTTGTGTTGTGCCCGATGTGGGTCAAAACTAGGTTGCATAGGGATTTAGCTTCGTATCTCTCTTACGAGAGTGTTGTTGAGGAGCACCATGTTGCCACGTTTGAGAGGAAGGGTGGTCCGATAGGAGGCCCTCGTCTAGAAGAAATTGTGTTATTAACTAGGTAAAGACATTGTTAAGAGAACAGGTCTAAGTATGGGGAATTGGTTAGCACCACCTAAGCGGATGCATGATATGCATACCGGCTATTACAAAGAGAAGTTCTATAGGGTGTTGGAGCGTGTTTCTAAGAGATTGTAGCGAACCGTCTAGAATGAGATTTGTTCGAGCGAGTTAAGTGACCATGCTTTGGAGGTTCCATTAGGTTCGATAGACGAATTTGTGGAGCGACACTTACCTTAGTATGGGTGGTTTAGAAGAAACAATAATGGTTGTGTTTACTAAGCGACTTTCCAAATTCTTGATTATAGAGAATGTAGTCGAATGGTGGTTGCAAGGAAGAAATGATAGCTGTTATGTGTGGCTAAGGATCGAGGAAACGTTATCGTTAGCACGAGAGTTAGTGACGTTATGACTATGCTATAGGCATTGCATGCCGTGGGCGAAGTACAAGATACCAATGTGTTAAAATCGCCATAGAGAGAGAAACCGTTAAGGGTATCCTTGAAGGTGTTACTTATGAATTGATTTGCAAGAAGTAGGAATTTGTGGTCAACATAATGGCAGATATTAGGATACGATGACAGGTAGTGATGGGGATAAGTGGTAGACTTATATTAATTAATCAAATTGGATTTGAGGGGGAATTCGTACTTAGAAATTCAAGATTTAGTCACCTAAGGCAAAGTTAGAATTGCGTAGGTGATTGGATAATTAGAAGGGCTATGATAGCGCGAATGTGGAAATTTATGGATTTAGTGGAAATTAGCGATTTGCTAAGTGAAGAAACTTACCTTCCTAATGGTATCCATAGGTGAGTAGACGGAATTTTCGAGTTTCTTTGAGAATTGATAACGACGACTAGACACCGTTAGTGAGAGTGTTGAGACATTCTTTGGTAGTAAAGTGACTATTAGTCGAGTGATCGACTTTAATAGGAGGCGAATGATGTATGGTACCTTGAACCATAGAATTTAGTCGACTTGGTTTGGTTAAATTGTACAAAGAGCTAAGATTTGCGTATTCTAGTGATATTATCCTTATAAACGCGTCATGTTCGAATGATAGGCGTAAAGTAGTGACTTGTGATGTTTTGATGAGCTACCCTTAAGTTAGAAGGTTATATCGGCGCTTTCTTTGGGTACATAATTGAGGCTAGTGTTGGTTTAACCGACTGGTATAGAGAGTGCATGGTCGTCTAAATTTGGGAAATGATTGAACGAAGTTGTCTTTGTGGTTCGGAAAAGATTAGGAATTTCGGGAACGAAATTTTATTTAGGTGGGGAGGATTGTAACACCCGTAATTTTCGAAATTTGACCTTTTGGGATAAATGTGAAAAATAGAATTTTTGATCAAAACCTAGATTTTATAGTCTTGTTGGATGGGAAATTGAAATACGAATCCAACGGTTCTTCCGGAATCGAAATCGGAGCTATAACGAAGAAGTTATGACCAAAACAGTTTTCGGAGTTGGCTGATGGAGTGGCCTCGCGCCGCGAGCTCAAGGCCTCGCGCCGCAAGCCTTTGTCAGACCCCAAAATCGAGTTAAATACCCTTCTTCTTCATTTGAGCATAACTTCCTCATTTCAACTCCGTTTCTCTCGATTCTTTTTGCGTTCTTCTCGATTTTTCGAGCTCTTCAAGACTACATCAATGGATTTCAAGTATTTGGTGGTTCTAAAACGTTGGTGTAAGTAATCTCTTCATTCCCTTCGAGTTTAAGCTTCGATTTGGGGGTTTTTCATCTTCCAACCTTTTCTTCCATACTTGCCTTAGATTTGGTGTTGTTTTAGGTGGATTATATGCTTTGGAAGGTGTTGGAGGCTAGATCTACTAGTTTGGAAGGTGGAGATTTCTATGGCTTCATCTTCTCCAACCATCTCACCACCATTTTTGGGGATTTCTCCATTCTAGGGTTTTGATTCAAGATCCGAGAGGGTAAGCTTCATTCAAACATTTAATATAGATCTTGTTTACGTGATGAAAGTTAAAGAACTAATCTAGAGTTCGATTTCTTATTTATTTAAGTGTTCATCTAAATCACCTAACTAGGGTTTATATTTGGGGAAAAACCATGGATCTTGATGATCTATGGGTGTTTTCGAGTTGGTTGTTAGTTTATCATGTTATATCATAGTAGGATCGTTCATAAACATTCGTAGGGTGTTTTGGGAGTCAAAATCGAGTTTTGGTTGAGTTTGGTGAGTGTTTGCAAAAATGGGTCGCGGAATGTGCAGGTCTGATAAACCCTGCGACCTAAGCCCGCGACCTGAGGTCGCGCGGCTAGGTCGCGCAACTCCCTGTTCACGCGACGAAGATTTTTCGTTTCCGATTCTTTTCGAGTTTTGACTTTGGGCTTTCCCTAAGAGTTATATTAGATAATGTTTGGTAGATTTTGGGGGGCCATTGAGATAGTCTAGCCTAGCTCTAGACTAGTGTTTCGGTTGTGAACCGTAAGAGTCATTTTTGGGAGGTTACTTATGCATACCATAATACGATTTTATAGGTACTATCTTGTGACGCGTCTAGCTATCTAGTCCGTGTTTGATTGTGAAGAATACCAAGGTGAGTTGCTAAACCCTTTTTGTTAAAACTGAGAGCACATCACCTTGATTGATTTATATACCTTGCTCGGATAACTGTATACATGAAATCATGTGTTGTATGCTACCTTGCATGAGTTATATTCTTATGATGATATGATGAACGTGTGCATGATAAATACGTGTATATATGCGTGCCACAGAATGATGCGAAGGGCTTGAGACCCTCGATTAATACCTATGAAAGGTTGAGAATAAACGTATGAGTCTTTCTAGACAGTATGTATATGCCTCTGATGGTGTCATGATAGATATGGCATCGAGGTTGTTTGTAATTAATTAACATGTTGGCTTATGTGATATGCATGAAGGGCTTGAGACCCTCGACCAATACCTATGAAAGGTTAAGAGAATAGTATGAGTCTTTCGAGACAGTACGTATGTGTAATTAAGTATATTCCGCGTCATGTTTCCTCACCAAACAGTCTTGGGAGGTCCTGAAATAGGGATGCACCTATGTCGCCGGCTCTCGGGTTGCTCCGAGGTGCGTGGGCCCCAGTGGATGATGTCAGGCTAAATTTGGCATCGGGGTGTTTGGAAGTAACGAGTGATGGGGCTAGCGGCGGATATACGACTATATAAATAACAATGGACGATCCAACGCAATGTGTCCACACCCAACAGTCTTGGGAGGTCCTGAAATAGGGATGCACCTATGTCGCCGGCCCTCGGGTGGCTCCGAGGTGCGCGGGCCTCGGATGGTGTCATGGGAGATATGGCATCGAGGTGTTGGGAAGCAACGAGTGTAGGGGCATTGGTTGGTGGAAGTGGGTCGCTCCCACTGTTTCCGAAGATAAAAGATAAAACAAATAAGTATACTTATCCAATGTACAAGTACATCCTTATAAATATATCACACGCTTTAACATGCCTTTATATGTACATTGTTATATGCTTGGTACAACTCACTAGGCTCTTTTGGCCTAACACTTGTGTGGTGTCGATGTGTCTCTCAGGTGCTAGTGTCGAACAGACTCAAGAGTGCGAGATGAGCATCGGGGGATGTTTATGGGGACCGGACATAAGGACCCGAACCGATTTTAGGCTGATAACCCTTTTGTAGTCTTTTTCCTTGTTAGGAATTAGACTTGTTGGTTATTATAACTGCTTCATTTTAAATTACGAACATTATGAATTGTACATTACTTTATACCCCATTTTTGGGAAGAGCTCACGCTTTGGCGTAATTTGGGATACCACTTTTCGTTAATGAAGGTTTTTGTTGACTCCAAATTTTGGGGTGTTACACATAATATCACATGTATTTCCCATATATCATTCATCATATAATTACATGGATTTATTTCACACATCATGAGCATATAACAGTTTACTCATGCATCTATATTACCATCATAAACGCATACAAGCATAATTGATCTCAACCTAACATTTTAGGTATTTCATCCATATCACAATTACTTGCAGTAATCATGCGTAGCATGTTAAATCAACAAGATGATGTGTACTCAGTTTTAACAAAAGGTTTAGAACTCACCTTGAGGCTCGTAAAGCCAAAAGCCCCAAATTTCACAAAAAACCTTAGCTTTAAAAGCTTGAGTGATCACCTATGGTGATAAGAGATTAAAGTCTAGATTAGTACAAAATCTACATCTCGTAAGCTTAGATCTACACTTAAAACTATAAATGGAACTCACTTCCTCAAGATCTTGGGTGAAAACCCTAAGATGAAGAACCTTCAACAATGGTGGAGAGGTGGTGGAGAAGATGAAGCCATGGAAGTCTCCACCCTCCAAACTAGTAGATCTAGCCTCCAACACTTCCCAAAACATGAAATCCACCTAAAACAACATTAGATCTGAGACAAGTATGGAAGAAAAGGTTTGGAGATGAAAAACCACCCGAATCGAAGCTTAAAACTCGAAGGGGATGAAGATATTACTTACACCAACGATTTTGAACTCCTAAATACTTGAAATCCATTGATGTAGTCTTGAAGAGCTCGAAAAATCGAGAAGATAGCAATTTGAATCACCAAAAACGGAGTTGTATAGAGAGAGATATGAAGAAATGAAGGAAAGGGCTTGAAATCGCGTCTTTTAGGTCAGATTAGAAGCATCGGCGGGTAATACCCGCATGTAACCCGCCCATACTCAGAAATCAGCCCGAACACGTGCGATTCACTGTTTTGGCCATAACTTCTTCATTATAGCTTCGATTTTGCTCTGGAAAGAACCGTTGGACTCGTATTTCAATTTCCCATCCAACAAGACCATAAAATCCATGATTTAACCTAAAGTCCTATTTTTCATATTTTCCTTAAAAGATCCACAATGGCCCGAAGTTGTGTTAACCAAAAATTACGGGTGTTACATATAATAAACATTAAATCATAATACTCAACAAAACCAATAGTAAGTAGGTTTATAATTCAAGATACAAAATAGTGTTGGGAATGCCAGGCCATATGCGTTTCAAATTGAAAGCCATACAAAATTATAAAAAATAAAATAAAAATACGAAAAATAAATCAAAGCAAGAAGTAAGTAGCAATAAGGTCTTTGGCTTCAAAATCAAGATGTACAACTTTACTAGTAAAGAATCTTCTACAGTTATCTATTTGATTTTTATTTTTATTTTTTTGTTTTAACCAAGGATGTACATTTTCAAGATGATTATTGGTAGAGATGACCCAAAAAAGAAGCTTCCATAACCAAAAATTGCAGTCACAATCTTATTTAACAAGCATACATGTACATATCTATTTGCAGCCAAGCCAAAAATAGTCGTTGACGGTAGTACTTTTAGACACTCTTCATTCAGCCATGGTTGGAAGGTCATTCCTTCATCTCCTAGTTGTTGATGGTAGTACTTTCAGACACTCCTCATTCAGCCATGGTTGGAATATGTCTTCGTTGGGCAGATGCTGTGTACCACAAAAGATGTCATACCCAATAGAATAATTTTTTCGGTAGGTAAGCATATCAAAGGATAATCATGTTAGAATAGATATAAGTAAAATGCAACATGATATGAGTTAATTATTATGTGGGAAGATATGATTAAAAATAGATATATCCTATGTTTTGGATTGATATGGTTTGTGAAGAAATTGAAGAAGGTATAGATTGATTTATTTATAAGACAGATGATGATAAAATCAATGTAATGTAATGTAATTGGTTGGTTGGTTAATGAGAAAGAAAAGAAAAGAAAAGAAAGGTTTACCTGTAACCAGAAACAAAACATCCGCAACAGATTAAGAGCTCTAGGTGGCTCTTTATGGGCAGCTTCAAGTTTCCTCCTAAAACTTGCTGCATCCATCATTAAGGTTTTAAATAAAACAAAATTCAATTAAAAGTTGTATTAAAAGAAGCAAGCACCAATTGGATGCATACAAGAGAGTTTCTAGCTGGAAAAAGACCAAAAAATTGTTCATGAAAATAAGCAATTAAGGCTGTGTTTGGCAAAAATAAGCTAGCTGATACGCTAGTCCATCCAAACATGTACCATATAAGCTAGCTTATTGAAACACTAGTTAGAGTAGCGTTTCTGGAGCTTTTTGTAGCTTTTTTCAATTATACCTTTAATAATATTAATTATTATACCCCTAAATACCCTTTTTGGTCATTTTACATACCCATAAGCCAGTTTTTGCCAAACATAATTCATTCATAAGCTAGCTTATCAGCTACTACCTAGCTTAATAGTCAACAGCTAGCTTATCAGCTAGTTTGCCAAACACAGCCTAAAAGTCGATCCTTAATAACTAACTAATTCCTGATCGATGGGTCTGCTATCCAAGCATGTGACAACAACATCAATGTGGACTGTAAGCCAATGTTAGCCAACACTGAATACCAGGATCCAGATCCTCTCACCCCAACTTAATGAGTTGATTAATACAATGTCTAGATATATTATTCCAAAATATATGCAATAGAATACAAGAGAATAGGACTCTGAGTTACTTAAACAAACATAAGAGTTGGAACTAAAAAAATCGCCCATATAGCAACAGACAAAAATATCAGAGGGATCAAGATCAAGTTTGGCAAAAGACATTTACTGTAAACACAAGTTGCAAGTGAGATGCTGTCATTGCCATTCCTAAAGGGTTTCAGAATTGAATACGAGCAAAGGCAGAAAAGTTATTAAGGCTATGTTTGGCAAACTAGCTGATAAGGTAGCTTATGACTGATAAGCTAACTTATGACTGATAAGGTAGCTGGTGACTGATAAGGTAGCAGGTGAATAAGTTATGTTTGGCAAAAACTAGCTGATAAGGTAGCTTATGATTGTAAAAGGACAAAAAAAGACATACTTGAAAATTAGTAATGTAAAAAGTAAAAGGGTATATTTGAAATAAAAAAGATAATAAGTGTCATAATTACAATAAGTCACCAAAACGCTACTCAAAGTAGCTTTTCAAAAAGCTAGCTTATAAGCTAACTTATAAGTCAGCTTATGGTCCATCCAAACATGTACCTGACTTATAAGGTGACTTATAAGCTAACTTATAAGCTACCTTATTTTTACCAAACAATGCCTTATAAGGCTACCACAATGTATAGCCATACCCATGTCACAAGGAAAAACATATCAACTCAAGAAAACAAATTACAAATGGGCCAACCAAGTTTGCGGTTGCATCATATCATGATGGGCAGTGTCAATCACCACAAAACTAGACATGACCGACCATTGGAAGAAGTGGGTCAAAGATATGATATATTAAGTAATTTGACCAAATAGAGTGAGATCCAACTAATATATTGCAAAGAGTTTTAGAGTTCTTTGCATTGTAAGCTTCTTATCAAGGTACTACCTTCATCCATCTTTTGTTAAGTAATTGAAACAAGTCTAAGATGGTCGCCTTTGAGTGGAAAATGTTGTTCTGGGGTAAATGGATTACATAAATGTTTTTGATACATTCTAAAACGGGGGTAAAAGTGGATATTGAGTTGGGTCTGGAAAGACTAGTATGATCTTACATGGGATGAAATTTTGATAGTCACGCTTAATTGCAATTTGCAACTACGTTTGAACAACATAGTTACATGTCCATATTCCATATTATTGCTTCCATGACACATTTTCAATATATTGGCTACTCCATTGCCTTGATTATTATTCTTTTCATACTGGTATTTCACAACCATTATTATGCATGCAAGAATTGTTCTACATCAATCCATAGTTACTTGTTGAGCATTGTAGTTCATGTTCATCCCTTAACTTTCCCACTCAAGTTTCAAAACGACGTATGCAAGTTGAAAGATAAGGGAAAAGAGAAGATTATTGAGTAGCCGAAGATTTAGATATTAGGTAGTAATTGTGTAATTTTAATTTATTTTTTAGATAAACTTCAATTGGTAAGCGTAATTTAGATATTAGGTAGTAATGGTTAGCCTAATGTACCCTTTTTGTATATTTGTATTGAATATTAGAGTAACACCGTTGTGTATATATCCTAACCAGGTGTCGTGAACTTTATTGTTAATTGAGACTCTAGAGTTTATCAATCATCAATATTCTTTAGTTCATCAAGCTTATCAATGGTCTAAACTCAAACTAGAAATTAAGCAGAAGAACAAAAGAAGATTCTAGGTATCCTGTAGAAATCACAAATGTGATACAAGAAAAGCATATTTATATTTATTGAAGAACCTATACTATACATTAATAAATTCAACTTACTCGAGACGTCATCAAGCACTGACTTTGTGACACCATCCAATGCAGACGATATTGCCCTGTGACGCAATGGTAAAAGACGACATACTGGCTTTTCTTTCTCCACATATTCTGAAAGCTTTTCATACTCTTCCTGATTATACGGCTGTCTAAGAATACACATCAGCTTCTCCTTTAGCTGAAAAAACAGAATTACTAAGAGACTAAAAACATAAGTAATATACTCAACATATACAGCAGAAGGGAAGGAAGTACGTACAGATATATCTTTTTTTGCATTTATTGGTCGTTTATTGTTTACTTCATTGCAATCGTGCAGATTATCCCAAATCAGTATATCTGAATCAGAACTTGTAGACTTGTCTTCATAATTCAATCGTTTTCCGTCTAAAACAAATGCACCATACTCAGACTGTATGCAACCATCTAGCAACAACCGGTAGCAAGACTTTGCAGGGATATCACGGGAAGGATCTGTTGAAGACTTATGCTCCTTCATCTTTGAGATTTCTTTTGTAGTTGAAATCTTCCCTTTTTTCCTGTGCAGGCTCCTTTTTACCCTCCGATTGGTTTTCCTATCCCTCATACCTTCAGAGGAGCTCGCTTTATCTTGACTATTACCAATGCCAATATTATCTGAATTTTCCTGCTCTTCATACTCGAGAAACTTTAGAGGCTCGTCGTTTCTGGAAACTTTAAGCTTATACGATTTGCCATTCTCTGTGAGTTCCTTCAAGAACATGGAATATTGAGGATCCTTATCGTCTGCATCTTCGTTTTCATCTTCCTCCGTATCCGAAGAGGATTTTGTCTGTTCATTAGTGTCGGTCAAGAAACTAAGAAGCCAGGCATAGTCGCTATCAATTTCTTCATCCCCAAACTGGCAGCCATCAACTACTTGATTAAAGTGTTGTTTGCTAGAATCGAAGTCAGAACTTGTGATATCATACACGTTCCTTTTTAATCGCCTGGTATGATTCTCATTATGACGGTCCCTCATGTTTGGATCAAAAGTCAATATTCCAGCTGCATAAGATATGAAAACATGCTTTTATCCAGCAACTTGAATGAAATGTGAAATATTCAATCATGCATAAAGCTGAAAAATAACAGATACTAGTGGAAGTCTGTGCAGTTGGAGAAGAACATTTATTTTAATACAAAATACAAATGAAAGAAATTAAGAGCTTCTTTGCAAAGCATTTTGAAGTATTCCATAAGATACATAAAATTCTTATCTTTAACATTAACTTACTTACCTAGGTCAGAAACTCCTAACTGAAGATGATTAAATTCTAGCCTGTTAATTTGGGCATTGAACTATGATGTACTTCACAGCCAATAGTACTAAATTCAATCCCTCAAAATTGAATGATTTTTAAGTGTTTCTAGTTCTTAGCTCTCCCAGCCTCACTGCTACTTTTCCTTTTTTTACCCTTTGGCCTCTATAAGTGTTTCCAGTTCTTTAATGTATATGTCTATAACACCTTAGACATATCCTATATCAAAAGAGATGTTGGGTTCATAAGTAAACGTTGGCCTTCCAAGACAACAACGCATGGCAGGTTCTTGAAACTCTGCAGTTAAGCGTGCTTGGGTGGGAGCAGTACCAATAACAAAGTTGAAACATCTTTACATCAACTTTAAATAAAAAAAAATCAACAAACCTGATTATGTATGTCAAGTCCCCTATCAGCCTAAGTAAGATTGTGGTGGGTTGGGTATATCATAGTCATAGATAGAGTGAGGTTTGTTTCATCTTAATAAATAAATAAATAGTAAGAAAGGGATATGAAATCAAACTTAATAACAAAATCGAATTTAAACCAGATTCGATTACAATCAGGTAGATGGATGTAGGGTGAAATTATGTAACCTAAAAACACATACATTGTCAGAGTAAAAGTAACCTTGATTTAATTGTTATTAAAAGATATATAGAAACAATAATAATATGTTTAGAAGGGTAATATTGGGAAAGCAGCAAGATTGAAGTTTGTAGTGGAATGCAATGAAACCTGATTGATTAGCAGCATTAACAAATCAACACAGCGGCGGGCAGCAGCAGACGGAGGAGGAGAAAAACTGCAGCGTCGGAATATATATTATTCAACTCAGATTCTCTATAAATATTTAATACATCATCTCAATTATATATATTTTTTTAAATGTATAAAGGAGTAAATTAAATAATCATATATATATTTACTAGAATGCATTAAAATTACCATTCTTTTTTTATAAATTATACCATCATAATCTTCTAGTAAATACTTTACCATCATAATCTTCTAGTAAATACTTTTGAAATGAGATCAATATTGAATATTTTATAATTCAATTATAGTATCTATTCTATTATATAAAGATAATATAATCGTTATAATCGTCTCAACAATACTTTTAAAATGAGCCTACTATTGAATATGTTTTGATTTGATTGTATAATTTAACATGGTTGAATAATTGATACATATTTCGCGCTGCAACGTACGGGTATATATCTAGTAAAATAATAAAATAACATAGAAAACCAAGGTTCTTGTTGAACATTATCGGCAAACACATTGCAGAACAAAAATCAACAACAACACAAACCAAAAGAAGAA
Source organism: Centaurea solstitialis (assembly GCA_030169165.1). NCBI lineage: Eukaryota > Viridiplantae > Streptophyta > Magnoliopsida > Asterales > Asteraceae > Centaurea > Centaurea solstitialis. Next base: position 75,106,995 of record CM058040.1, read on the forward strand.
ACCATCGTCGTCGGCCGACCATCTTCAACCCTAAACTGTCGGCCATCTTTCCCCAGCGACCAATCGCCGGCCATCTTCATCTCGTCACCACCAGTGTCTCATCGGCGACTCATAGGTGACAACAAACTGTCGCTACCGATGGTCCGATTTCCAGGCAACAACAAATCATCGATTTATCATCCTCATAGGAGACAAGAAACAGGAGAAGGTTTGATTTCCAAGATCGATGATGAAACCCTAAACGATCATCGAACCAAAAGACACTAACGATTCTTGCATCTTTGTGGTTTAGCTTCTGGTTTGCAAACGATTTTCATGGGTTTGTAGGGCTGTAGACGATTTTTATGGCTTCGTTTTGAACATGTTTGGTTTTTAGGGTTCTTGGTAAACAAAATTTGGGGTTCTTGATTCTCTGATGGGGTTCGATTTTTAGGTTCTTGGAAAAAAAATTCAGGGTTCTTGATTCTCTGTTAGGGTTCAATTATTTGTTAGGGTTCATGTAAAACAAAATTTAGGATTCTTGATTCTCTGTTAAGGTTTGATATTTAGTGTTCTTGGTAAACAAAATTTAGGGTTCAATTCTTTGTTAGGGTTTGGTTTTTAGGGTTTTTGGAAAACAAAATTTAGGATCCTTGATTCTCTGTTAGGGTTTGATATTTAGTGTTTTTTGTAAACAATATTTAGGGTTCTTGATTCTATATTATGGTTTGATTTTTAGGGTTCTTAGTAAAAAAAATTAGGGTTCTTGATTCTCTATTAGGATTCTCATTTTTAGATCAGGATTTTTTTTGGACGGCAGTTAAACATACTCACACGCCCCCGACCGAAGTCGAAGAGGTATCCGGGATCCATTCAGGCACCCGACTAATCCTCTCGACCATGGAAACCGTTACCGGCCCATAGCCTCGCCCATGCCCGACCCGAAGGTTGACCCATGAACTGGGGTGTCGCCTCCTGTTCCCCCTCCGAATCGAACCCAAGTAGACAGGGATACCATCTACTGCCCCCTCAGGATGTTACCGATCATTGAGCTACAAAGGAATTGACAAATGTCCTTCAGTATGTGGATGAGGGGTTTAGAACTTGGGTGGGCACTATGTACCCTCCACGTACTAACCACTCCACCACAACACCTTGGACGTTTAGATCAGGATTTGTTCATAATCATCATGACAATGAACATTCGTATAAAAATAAGGTTCATATTGATGTGGATTTCTCATTAGGATGAACTTTCATATTTGGATCTGGATTACTCATGAACACTCAAGTTTTTTTTTTTTACATTTTGATATGTGTGATAATAATGACTTGGCATCATATGTGGCAATTGTTAGTAATTGTGTGCATAAGTTGACAAACCAGTGATTACACATCCAATGTTATAAGTCACTTGAGGGTCACACCTGTGAGGACCTGTAAACCAGACAAGTAAATAATCCCAGTTTGGAGAGATAGGATTTATAATAGTTAATTATAAAACAGTTGGGTAATTTCTGTCTGAAATCCCAAAGATGAAGGGTTGTTAATTAATTATGTGAGTTATATATTTATTAGTTAAATAAATATATAATTAGATTAAAATAATTAATTAGTTAAATAATTATCTAGTTGAATAGAATAAAGAATATTTTTTCTTTGAGAGAAAGAAAAGAATAATTCTATTTAGATAATTATCATTGAATAAGGAAGCTTAAGATACATGGAAACCATTCCATATAAATAAGCCTTGCCAGTTCATTATTCAACACACAATTTCATTCAAGCAACTAGCTTTTCTGAAAAACCAATACCCTCTCTCTCTCCCTTGATCGCCGGCCACCCTCCTCCCCTCGGAACCAGTTCGGTTTTGCTTGGTCGCTGTCCGGGATAAAGTTCTGCTAGAGGAACGTCTGTAAGGTCGATCACCGGTGGATCAATCTCAAGCATCTCAGGTAATTTATCTAGACCCTAAATTATATGTTTTTGTATTTGTAACGAACGGATCGTGGTCTTTTCGGGTTTTTATCCAAACCGCTTCCGCTTGATCGAACTCGTTTAGTTTGATCTAATAAATCTTTTGATCAGTTGGTCATTAGGTTTATAGTAAGTCTCGATCCAGTTAGGTTCGAGATCGATGGTGTTATTCGGGTCCGTTTGATTCGGATATCACAGAAAAACCCAACAGCAATTTCAAAGTATAAAAATATTTCAAAAGCAATAAAATTACAGGTTAGCAGATGCATACAATGGAAACCTTTCAAAGTTTTGATACGTTAAATGTTAAAAACTGAAGTCCAGTACATACAATAACTTTTGATGACAAGTTGATACACTTTTGATGGCTATCCTCGACGGCCAACGGCGGCGGTGATGCCGTCGTCGTTCCAAGCGACAGCCGTACCAGATTAATGGTTTTCGATCGCCGGCGGGAGGAAGAACCACACCCGAATACCAAGTCAAACCCCAACCACAGTTGCGGTGGTGGCGTTCGTGGCAATCACCGCTGTCGTTAAGCGGCGGGTGGTGGTGGTTCTTATTCCTGTTCAAACGACAGCCGTAGTAGACGGCGGTGGTGATGATCCTATTTCGCCAGAAGTCGAAGCCGCACCACAACAAGTAGTGGCGGCGTTAGTCGTTGTTTCGATCGCCGACCGCACCACACACGGTGGTTGCGGCGGTGGCTGTCGTTGTGATCGCCAGACACAGCGGCGGTGGTGGCCTCACACCACTTCTGTCGTTGTTTTCGACCCGGGCACAGGTGGTGGACGATAGCAATCTTTGGGTGGCATAGATCGCCACCGACACCATCTCAGTCGCAAGACCATCAGATCGATGGTGCTTCGCGCCGCGAGCAGCGACCAATGGTGGCTTTACACGGTAGTTTTTTCGACCACGACCCAGAACCAGGTAACTCGCGCCGTGAGCAGTGAGCTTGCGCCGCGAAAGGCGAAATGTAGTGTATGTGGTGAGCGATGGTGCTTCGTGCTGCGAGCAGTGGACTCGCGCCGCGAACGGCAACCAGTGTTGGGCATTAATTGTTTTTGGGTTGCCAAATCGGCGATGGTGGCCGTTTTGCTACTATCGTCGAATGGTAATAGTTTTTTACACAAAAACCCCAAAACGATAAGCAATTGTTTAAGGTTCCTCGATCCCCGATTGTTTTTCGGGCAAATCGCAAAAACCTGATAAGCCCAAAAATTACCAGTTTAGGTAATGGGCCTGTAAGCCCAAATTTTTGGACCAAGTTTATAGCCCAAATTATTTTATTGGTTTTAGGCCTTTTATCCAAACTTTTTTAGATATTTTCTTTGTCAAATAAAATTGTTTAAAGTTTTTATCAAACCAGTTATTTGACCCGGTTGGTCAAATGGGCTCCGTGTCGTGTTTTTGATCAGTTGGTTAAACCACGACACAGTCTACGAGCCAATTTTTTATTTACCGGCCATTTTGTTCGGTAAACCCGGTTCGATATGAATTTGGATAAAAGGCGAATATTTCAGCAAATTAGTTTTTATTTATAAAATAGGTTTATAATCTATAAGCCTTCGTAATTTTATAAATTAAGGTAAAACTAGTTTCAGATTGAAATATTAGTTTCGATTTATAAAATAGTTTGTTTTTATGAATCAGTTAAAATCAAGTTTTGCGATAATTGAAACAAGATAATTTTAACGGATCTAGGTTTATTTCTCGCTTTTATTATATTGTTTTTTTATGCTTAATATATAATTGCGTGATTGCTTGAACTTTATATATACATCTCAGTTTGAGTATATATATATATATATATATAAATATATATATATGTCTATTATAGTGTTTGCCAACTTAGACCCTTGACTTGTTTCTGGGGAGGCCTGCGTGCCACTTGCAACCCCTTTGTAATAATGACCTTAGGATAAATTTTATTTTTCTTTTTTATTCGGAGTTCTATCTGTTGGGTTTTTGCGATTCGGATAAAACAGATATAAACATATAAACGAATAAACGCAGCGGATAAAAACAAAACCCGAACAAAGATCCAACCGTAATTTAACAGATACAAATCTATCAAGGGGGTTTTCTCGCGTTTACCTTTAGCGATCCAAACTTTTCTCCGGAAGCTAGTGAGGGATACACCGCTACTGCACCACCGTGAGACTGGCTGCTAGACCGCCTAGGATTTGATCGGAAAAACCTCCCGGTGTGGGTGTGTGTGTCAAACGCCGACAAGAGAGAGAGAGAGAATTGGGATTCTTGGTGAGAAAGCAATTATGAAATCTGTGTTATAATTCTATTACCCTAACCCTATATTTATATAGGTAATTATGGTAATCATATTAAGAATCCCAATCCATAAATAACTATCCACAATAACTTCCTTAATTAACTCAAACTTGTTAATCAAGTAATTATATTTATCTAATAAATAATAAATAAACAATTTATTATTTATCCTTTTCTCTCTATTAAATAATTAAACTTAATTAATTATTTCCACACGATAAATCCAATAGGTCTCGGGTTGGGTGTGTAGCAGTGTGACCCACTAGTGTCTTATAACATTGGACATAGTGATCCTAATTACTGTCTTGCACATAATCCTTTCAGACTCCCACTTGTGCCAGACAAGTAACTTAACTGTCACTATTAGCCTAAGGAGGTCCCTAGCCAGACACTTAGGTTGACCAGGTTATAAGATCTCTTATAGCCAGAGATACGATTCATATTTGAATTGTACACATGTTCATTCCTTTTACACACGATATTTTAAAGTGAGTTTTGACATGGAGCTGAGATAGTTCAATCATAAACTCAAGTATTTCCTGACTCTGATCTCGATTGCCTGCAGTAACGGATCTTCCAAATAACCCACTGTTATTCTATCCGAGCGTGGCCACGCATTTCTGCCAATCTTAATCGTCAGGGGGCCCAGAAATATCTCTCCCATGTGGGAGGTGTAAATCCCATCTTGACTATCCGCATCTACAACCACGGCTTCCGCTGCATCTAGTCATACCCCTTATGACCACCCAGTTACGGTGCGGCGTTAGAGCATGCTAAGAGTACAGTAGTCCTCATGATCATAGACCAGATATCTCAGGTCAAAGGACAACCTATCATCAAGTCAATGCTTATGACAAGGGCTCCATGAAGCAGACTTGAAACTGGTCACATCCAATACCTATTCACTCTGATAAGTATCTATGAATGTCTAACTATATCAACTGTATATTAAACACTTCATAATAGCGTTATAACCCTACTGAGATTCCCATCTCAATAAGTTGCTACGGAGATTTAGATTTTTACGAACTCGTGAAAAATCATGGATAACCTTAAATATGCGAAAAGTAATTTTCTTGAAACATCTTTAAAATAGTATCTCTTTATTTCCAACACACAGTGAAATAAACTTTCATAATGTTTCAAAATTACATTGATAATCGATAACATAAACTAACTACTAGTATCCAGGTACTGCATTCCTATGGAACTAGTATGGCCCTCATGCTTTGCTCTAGCTAAAGGCTTTGTTAGCGGATCTGCAACGTTCTCATCCGTCGGAATCTTGCATATTCTCATATCTCCTCTTCCAATAATCTCTCGGATGAGGTGATATTTTCTGAGTACATGTCTCGACTTGTGATGTTCTCTGGGCTCCTTTGCTTGCGCTACTGCCCCAGAGTTATCACAGTAAATATCAATGGGTCTAGAGATACTGGCTACAACTCTTAGATCCGTGATAAAACTTCTGAGCCAGACAGCTTCCTTTGCCGCGTCTGATGCTGCAATGTACTCTGCCTCTGTAGTGGAATCCGCTATGGTATCTTGCTTCGAGCTCTTCCATGAGATCGCGCCTCCATTTAGGGTAAATACATATCCTGACTGTGATCTAAAATCATCTTTGTCGGTCTGAAAACTAGCGTCAGTGTAGCCTGTGACGCTAATCTCGTCTTCAGATCCTCCAAAGACCAAGAACATTTCTTTTGTGCGTCTCATGTACTTGAGAATGTTCTTGACAGCCACCCAATGGGCTTCACCTGGGTTCTGCTGGTATCTGCTCGTAACACTTATCGAGTAAGCAACATCGGGCCTTGTACATAACATGGCATACATAATTGATCCTATCGCTGAAGCATATGGGATCAATTTCATCTTGTCCTGATCTTCACTAGAAACAGGACACTGTGCTTTGCTTAGCACTATGCCATGCTGCATTGGGATAAATCCTTTCTTGGATTCCTCCATCCTGAATCGTTTCAGGATTTTGTCAATGTATGTACTCTGACTAAGCCCGATAAGCCGTCTAGATCTATTCCTGTAGATCTTTATACCAAGTATATAGGCGGCTTCTCCAAGGTCTTTCATTTGGAAACACTTGCTTAACCAAGTCTTTACACTCTGTAAAGTTGGTACGTCATTTCCAATGAGTAGAATATCATCTACATATAAGACCAAGAAGGTTACTATGCTCCCACTGAACTTTGTGTAAACACATGGTTCAAACTCACTCTTGGCAAAACCAAATTCTTTGATTCGCTCATCAAAGTGTAAGTTCCAACTTCTAGATGCCTGTTTTAATCCATATATGGATTTCAACAACTTGCACACTTTATTAGGATTCTTTGGATCTATGAAACCTTCTGGCTGTTCCATATAGACGTCTTCTGTTAACTTCCCGTTCAGGAAGGCCGTCTTAACATCCATCTGCCAAATCTCGTAATTGAAGTACGCTGAAATGGCCATCAAGATCCTAATAGATTTTAACATTGCTACTGGTGAAAAAGTTTCATCATAGTCAATACCATGAGTTTGCGTGAAACCTTTTGCTACCAGTCTAGCTTTAAAGGTGTGCACATTACCGTCCATGTCAGTTTTCTTCTTGAAAACCCATTTACGTCCAACAGCCCTACTGTGTTGGGGTAAATCTGTCAACTCCCATACTTGGTTGTCATACATGGACTGCATCTCAGCCTTCATGGCCTCCTGCCATTGTTCAGACTCACTGCCTGATACAGCTTCTCCATAGGAGGTCGGTTCATTCAAGTCTCCATCATCCTGAGAGACTAAGAACCCAAGATACCTATCTGGCTCTTGCCTTATTCTAGTGGATCTGCGAAGGTCCTGTGTTTGCACTTCCTCAACCGTTTCCGGTTGAGTCTCAACATATTCTTGTTGAGTAACTGGCTCAACTATCGGTGAAGTGTCATCTTCCTCTACCTCCTGTAGATCTACATCATTCCTGGTATCCTCTTGGTTGAGGAACTTACCCTCCAGAAAATCACCTCCCCGAGCTACAAAGACTTTGTTCTCGGTAGGATTGTAGAAGTAGTATCCCACAGTAGTCTTGGGATATCCTACGAAGAAGCACTTATCTGATTTGGGTTTGAGTTTTTCAGAGGTTGGTCTCTTGACATATACTTCACAACCCCAAATCTTTAGAAAAGACAATTTTGGTTTCTTGCCTGTCCAAATTTCATATGGTGTCTTTTCTACCGATTTAGTTGGCACTTTGTTCAGTATGTGGGCCGCTGTTTCGAGCGCATGTCCCCAAAATGACACTGGTAGTGAGGAACGACACATCATTGATCTTACCATATCAAGCAAGGTACGGTTTCTCCTTTCTGACACACCATTCATCTGGGGTGTGTACGGAGGTGTGAGTTGTGAAACAATCCCACATTCTATCAAATGATTGTTAAATTCCTGACTCAGATATTCCCCACCTCGATCTGACCTTAGGAACTTGATTTTCTTGTCAAGTTGATTCTGTACTTCACTCTGAAATTCCTTAAATCTTTCAAAGGCTTCAGATTTATGTCTCATCAAGTAGACATAACCATATCTACTGAAATCGTCAGTAAAAGTGATGAAGTACCGGTATCCTCCTCTAGCTTCGTGACTGAAGGGACCACACACATCTGTGTGTATAATTCCCAACAAATCATTTGCCCTTTCATTATCTTTGTTGAAGGGTTGCTTTGTCATCTTGCCGGATAAACAAGATTCGCAATTGTCAAACGGTTTAAAATCGAAAGACCCAAGGAGTCCTCCTTTCTGGAGTTTCTCTATGCGTTTCTTGTTTATGTGACCTAGACGACAATGCCAGAGGTAAGTCTGATTCTCAATATCCTTGGATCGTTTACTTATATGATAGACTTCTCTATTTTCTTGTAGATTTAACACATATAGACCATTAGAGGGAGTTGCTTTGAAATAAAAGATATCATTTTTAAAGCAAGAGATAAGTTTATAATCATATTTATAGAAAAACCCTTGGTCTACAAGTAAATCGAAAGAAATAACATTTTTGATCATTCTAGGAACATAGTAACAATTTTCAAGTTCCAAAACTAGACCCGAGGGTAAACTAAGACTGTAAGACCCTATAGACTCAGCTACAAGCATCTGGCCTTCGCCGACTCTTAGGTTCGAACGGTCCTTCCCCAGCATCTCCCTTCTTTTGAATCCCTGTAAATGATTACAAATGTGATTACCACTGCCTGTATCAAGTACCCATGATTCATAAGAAGTGATCAAACAATCTATCATAAAGATACCTGGTGCATCGGGTAAACCGATGTCTAGCTGGTCGATGTCCATCGAGTGAGCACAAATATCCTTGCTACCGCATTCTGGGCAACTCAGATCTCCCAGCTCGTCAATCCAATCCGTGTCCATGAGGTCAGCAGGTGCTGCAGTTTTCGGCTCCAAACTGGCCAAAATATCCTCATGAAGCTTTGCCACGTCTCTCTTTGGTTCTCCAATGTACGCACTAACTGTGTTACGTATCTCATCAGTGAGGGAGAACCACATGAGATGCACAAGTTCCTCCTGGACAACTTTGTATCCCATGCGTGACAAACTTTTAAAGAGCTTCCTCATCTCTAGGAGATGCTCTTTAACAGATTGACCCTTTTCCAGTTTCAGAGAATAGATCTCTTTCATGATCAGATACTTCCCACTCTTCTTATAGAAACCCACCTGGTTCTCTATATTCTTCACGACCTCATGGCAATATCTAACCCTCAAATCAGCAGTAAACTCGGGTGAGGTAGAAAAGGACAGAATCGACATCACATCAGATTCGTCAGCCATGAATTTGAAGTATTCAGCAAAGTCCTTTTCAGGAGCATTGCAACCGGGTCGTGAAACGGGTTTCTCTATCACGTACCGCTTACCCTGTGCATCCAAGACATTGTCAAGGTGCATTTTCCAGACTGGAAAATTTTGGCCTGTAAGCTTCCATTTCCCCATTATCAGGCGGAGAGATTCCTCAGGTGAATAAAAGATAATAGCAGACATCTACAGACAAATATAAAATTCCGATTTAGTTATCTGATTGTACTTCTAATAAATTATTACCTTAGAACAATAATTATATTAGACTAGAATCCATATTTCACATGAATTGACAGGCGGTTTGCTCACGCAAGCCAATCCATGCTATTTCTGGTAGGTAACGACTTATACCAATCGCATCTTTAAACGAAGATACGACTTCTAGATCGTCGGGACATCGGATACTTGAATCCGTGCATATTTAGTCCCTCTAGTGTGTTTTGGCCCGGTACCACCCGGTGAGTTGTAACAACTACCAAAATAGATCGCACCATTTTGAACTGGATGTACTCTGGTCGGTACCCCCCGATATCGCAGAGTCTTTTCACCCCCTTCAGCTTGGGGTTTGAACGTGGGGCTAAAGGTTCGACTCCTTCGAGCCCCGACGTACCTTACGCCAAAGGTGTCCACAAATGGATCACACTAACTGATCTAAGATTTTCCTAAGGATTTAGCCAGTTTTTAGTTTTGAAAAAGACTAGTTCGAAAAACAAACTGTAATCGAACTCCTTAATCTGATTTCATAAAAATTTGTTTTTATCTAAGACCAAGTAATCATAATCAACCACGCAGATAAAAACAAGACAGTGTCATAGCTTTTGCCCAGATCTATTGTCAGTCTCGTGAGCCAACACGAGAACTGACGGTCCAAAATCCTATGTGACTAAACAACCACAAGGCATGAAATCTTGGTGCTCCCACTGGCTCCAACATCTCCGGTCGTGTCTCCGTGAAACTCCGTCTTTAGCTTTAACGAAACTAATATTAACTATTACATAAAAGGGTTGCAAATGGCACGCAGGCCTCCCTTACCAAAATAATTACATAAAGCAATAAAATAACACAATAAAGAACACAACCATAGGTCAAGGGGCTTGGCTATGATAACTAAGCAGTTTAAAGAATTAAACTTAAGACAAAACAGTTTTTGATAAGACTGGTTTTTGCAATAATCCAAACTGGATTATATTAAAGTTTTAAAATTACTAATTAAAACTCATCCTAATTCGAAAAGAGTTTCTAATTCGAATTTGATAATTATCCCGAAAACAATTAAAGGATAATGATAATCCCAATCCCGAAAAATTTGATCCGTTAAACTTTAGTGATTATCGTGTCTTGACCATCACGGTTTTACCGGAACCAAAATTACCACCGATTATCTCCGCCGTCGACAACCGCCGCGACGTGGTCGGCCGTCGATTGCCCGGAACCGGCGCACGACGGCGACGCCAAACGAACGCCACCGCCGCCGCCCCGTAACACCATCGCCGCGAACGGCGATGACGCAAAAACGCCACCACCGCCGCTCCAATCGTCGCCGGCGCGCAACGATGACGCAAACGCCACCGCCGCCGCCCAAATAAAACAACCATAAACCGCCGCCACCACCGCGGCTGCCCTAGCCGACCGGTGGTGCGGCTTTGCGGCGCTCGGACGACCACCACCACCATCGCCGATCGCGGCTTTGGTGGCTGGTGGTGTTGGGACTGAGATCGACCACCACCACCGATTCGGTGGTGGGTGGTTTGCGGTTTTGGCGAGGAACGACCACCACCACCGTCGCCGATCGCGGCTTCGGTGGTGTGGTGGTTTGCGATGGACGCAGCCGCCACCACCGTCGCCGATCGTGGCTTCGGTGGTGGTTTGCGATGGTGCCGAAAACAGCCACCACCACCGTTGCCGATCGCGGCTTCGGTGGTGGTTTACGGTTTTGATGAAAAACGACCACAACCACCATCGGGGTGGTTCGGTGGTTTCCGGTGGTCCATCCGGGATTCATCCGGCGATCGGCCCGGCGGTTCGGTCGGTTTATCACCGCCGTTCCACCGCCGATTGCCACGAGTCTCGGGATCAATTCAAAAATCAAAATTTTACCGGAAAATTAGATTTTTACCAAAAACCAACTTTTATCAAAAAAAACTAAAACAGATCTGATAAATATACGGAAGTGGCTCTGATACCACTGTCGGGTTTTTGCGATTCGGATAAAACAGATATAAACATATAAACGAATAAACGCAGCGGATAAAAACAAAACCCGAACAAAGATCCAACCGTAATTTAACAGATACAAATCTATCAAGGGGGTTTTCTCGCGTTTACCTTTAGCGATCCAAACTTTTCTCCGGAAGCTAGTGAGGGATACACCGCTACTGCACCACCGTGAGACTGGCTGCTAGACCGCCTAGGATTTGATCGGAAAAACCTCCCGGTGTGGGTGTGTGTGTCAAACGCCGACAAGAGAGAGAGAGAGAATTGGGATTCTTGGTGAGAAAGCAATTATGAAATCTGTGTTATAATTCTATTACCCTAACCCTATATTTATATAGGTAATTATGGTAATCATATTAAGAATCCCAATCCATAAATAACTATCCACAATAACTTCCTTAATTAACTCAAACTTGTTAATCAAGTAATTATATTTATCTGATAAATAATAAATAAACAATTTATTATTTATCCTTTTCTCTCTATTAAATAATTAAACTTAATTAATTATTTCCACACGATAAATCCAATAGGTCTCGGGTTGGGTGTGTAGCAGTGTGACCCACTAGTGTCTTATAACATTGGACATAGTGATCCTAATTACTGTCTTGCACATAATCCTTTCACTATCGAAGATGCCGAGGCCAGTGGGAGCTAAGTGAAAGACTGGAGATCCTATTTTTCCGAAGTTCTGACGAAGGTGGCGAGACCAGTGGGAGCTACGCGAAGTTTTTGAAGTTGTAGAAAAATTAGGTCATTATTGGTCCCTAGGAACGAAGTTGGCAAAACCTATAATTAGTTATTTTAATTGCGTGGTTGGTTATTAAAATTAACTGCGTGGTTGTTTATTTTTCGTGATTGTAGATATATGTGTTTTTATCAAACATGTTTTAAAATAGGAGAGTTTTAAAACTGGGTTAAATCACGAAAATTAAATAGGTTCTAAAGGATTAAAATTACCAGTTTTTCAAAACCTTTCAAAATGGTAATTTTTATTAAGAAAACCTAGTAGATTGTTTTTATTAGAAAAGGCAAAGTTGACAAAAACAGTTAGTTTTGGTCAACTAGTAGGTTATCAAAACAGTTAGTTTTAACTAGCCAGTATAGTTTTAATTAGCTAATGTTTTAAAACAGTTAGTTTTAAAACAGAATGGATGTTTAAAACAGTGAGTTTGAAACATCAGTTGCCTTTTAACAATCAGTTTTTCTAAAATCTTTTTCAAAATACTGGAAGTTAAAGGTTTTTCATAAGTTAATTAGAAAACCCCGAAAATCATAGATCAGTAGTGCAACCCATCTAGGGGCACCTTCGGCGTAAGGTACACAGGCGTTGTAAGTGATCACACATCAACGTCCATGTTCAAACCGAAGCTGAAGGGGTTACATAACTCTGCGAATTATCTCCGGGTGGTACCGGCCAGAGTAAAGTGATCAGGTTCCCAAAAATGGTGAGATCTATTTTGGTGCTGTTAAGTTCACCGGGAGGTACCGGGCCAAAATGCACTAAGAGGAACCGAAACATGTACGGATAATTACCGTGGTTCCGAAAAGATCTAGGAGTCATATCAGTTAGATATGATTGGTAAAAGTCCTTACCTACCGAAATAAATACGGGCCTAATGGAGCAAGAACATTACGCACATCAGGACGTATGAAATAAGGATCCTAGTCCAATAAAATGATCATTTAAGGGTTTATTGATATTTATTGGAAATAGTCTATTCACAGTTACTAAAACCAAAGTTTTTAAATGTGTAGATTGCAAACACAGTATCCAACACTAATAAATCTTTCTCTTTGCTCTATAAAAAGGACAAACTTACCAGGTTTAACTCTCTCGTCTGGGAGCGCAATCTGATGATTGTGCTCAGGCACGAGAGAAAGTGGTATGTCCTATAAAAAGCCTCTAGGTGAAGGCCCCTCCAGCAAATGATAATGTCAGGAACAACATTCCGATGATTTGCTGGATGTAGGCCGTCTTATGCTTGCGACTATGAGCCCAGATTTTCTCACGGGACTCATAAACACTAATGCCTATGACATGATTCGCCAGTTGACGGACATGTTTCAGACGCAAGCACGCACAGAGCGTTATGATGCCAGTAGAGCACTAAACGCGTGCAAGATGGCCAAAGGGACCTCAGCTAGTGATCATGAAAAATAAAAAGGCACATTGATCACCTAGAGAGGCTCGGTCGCCCAGTTTTGTTGCAGTTAGCAACAAATACAATACTCAACTCACTATTGATTTGAGTATGGGGACCAAGACTAAAGATGTGTTTATGGTCAAGAATGGTGAAGTAAGGAAGAAGCGTGGACATGGGAACACCCAGTAAGGGAAAAGGCCAAGTTTTGGCTACCCTGAGTGCACCCAGGGTTAATAATAATGGCAAAGGCAAGAGCAAGGGCAAGAAAGTTAAGTCCAACAGAGTAATGACCACGATTCAATACTTCAAGTGCCATGAAGTCGGTTATTGGAGACAAGCATTACGAAGCAGGCATAAACACCTCAGGTATTCGTGAATGCTTCAGTTTATCACTTTCACTTGTTAGTTTACGAGTGTGTTGACACCTAGAAGCAAAAATTTAGTTGCAGGTGGTCATTAAAAGTGAAGTGCCCAGACTGCAAGGATCAGCATGCAAGTAGATATTATCAAAGACAATTTTAAACTTTCATGATTAAAACAATCTTGTTTTTCCAAAATTTGGATTTTTTGATATTTGTTTTAAAATTTAAAATTATTGTCTTGATTTAAATATCTTTATGCATGGTATTTTGAATCTGATTAAGTCAAATTTGACTTGATTCAAAATTAGATCCTAGATGTTGCCTATTACACTAACAGTATTACTTCAATCAAAATAATTTGAAGTAATGTAAATGAAAACTGTCAAAAACACACGAAGTACTATAATTATAGGAATGTATTTTTGAATAAAACATTTATGAGTAAAAGATTATGAAAGTATTTTATGATCAAAATTTATTACTCATATGTTTTAAGGAGAATTTAGGATATTATCTCAGATATCGTTGATAATATCAGTATTTATAAAAGTAGGAAAAATTCCAAGTTTCGGAATTAGGATTTAATAAAATCCAGTTAAGTTTTATAAATGTTAAAATTCTCGTATTCATTACTTGAAATAGAACTGACTGAGTAATCAAGTTTTGACTAAGTCAATAGTTAATTTTAAGTAATAGTTGGTTTTCATATAGGTTAGTGGGAGCCCAGTTTATTCTCTATCTAGTATATGATAAAGAATAAAAGATAAAATTATTGATCTCGAAATTCATGATCCAGGTAGGATGTAAAGATATATGATCTACCTTTTAGCCAAAATGGTAGAATGAAAGTTTCAAAGACTTTGAAACAAAAAAATAAAGTCACATTGACTTTAAGAAAAATCAATAATTAAAATGTGTTGGAATAATTAAAGATATTAATTATCTTTTAAAAGTGTCGTAAACACTAGAATAAATTTGCCAGCTTGGTAAATGGAAATTTTATCTGACTTCAGGTAGAAATCATTCATCTACACAGCAACTAAGGGAGGTTGCAGTTTAAACTTTACATATTCAGGGAAACTAGGAGTTATTCCAGTATCTCCAAGTTCAGGGAATATGGTAAAGAAAAGTCTAATCCTTGTTTAAAAGTGTTTGCAAAACAAAGATTAGCAGAATCAAGAAGATTATATCAGATGATACAAACTTGTATTGTTTTGGTTGTTACTTTGATTAATACGGTGAACATTAATCAAAGGGTTTAAACTGAAGTTAGGTGATGCTTCGTTTAAATCAGTTTTTAGTAAACGTTGAATAGACACCGTGAAAGTAATTAAGAAATGCCATTAATTTTGTTATTATTACAGAGTGTAATATGGACTATACAAAATTAGTTTCTTTATAGCTTTTATATTTTGCATGTTTTATAATCCAGGAATGAGACTAGTTTCCAGTCTTTCATTCGAAATTTGTCCGTGACAACTTATCGTGGTGGGAACCCGTTAGGGCGTTAAAGTCATTGTGAGCCTCTGGGTAGTTATAATCAGTGGTTGAATAACAGCTACAAGCATTGTAGACCAGAAGTTGCATAGATATTTGATAGAGTAGCAAATATCGGACGTGATCCGTGGTTAAGATTTACTTCTTGGATTCTGTCATAAGTAAATCTCACAGTGGTTGTCCTTATCACCTGAGGTATTTGGTTTGATATCATGAGGACTGCTAGATACTTAGTGCGTTCAACCGCTACGCCGTAACAGGGTGGCTATAAAGGGCGTAACTAGATTCGCGGAAGTCGTGGTGTTAAATGCAGATATGCAAGATGGGATTTGCGCCTCTTCTCTGAAGAGAGATATTTCTGGGCCCCTTGACTGACTGAAAGTACTGATGAAGTGCACGGCCGTGCCCAAACGAACTGATTTGTTCTTTGTCGTTTACCAATCAGTAGAAGTAGGATAGTCGAGAAACATAATCTTGAGTATTAAGAGTTGACTTAATCCAGGCTCATACTCAAAGATGGAATATCGTGTCGCAAAGGGAAAAGCCAATATACCCAATTTATGGACAGTTGTTTCATAAATTCGTTATCACCTACCTGGGTATAAGAGTGCCTATAACCTGGTTACCCTAAGTGCCTGTCTAGGGGCCTCCTTAGGTTCGTGTGATCAAGGCGGTATTGCCAACTTGCACAAGTGGGAGTCTGTTAGTAATTGTGTGCATAAGTTGACAAACCAGTGATTACACATCCAATGTTATAAGTCACTTGAGGGTCACACCTGTGAGGACCTGTAAACCAGACAAGTAAATAATCCCAGTTTGGAGAGATAGGATTTATAATAGTTAATTATAAAACAGTTGGGTAATTTCTGTCTGAAATCCCAAAGATGAAGGGTTGTTAATTAATTATGTGAGTTATATATTTATTAGTTAAATAAATATATAATTAGATTAAAATAATTAATTAGTTAAATAATTATCTAGTTGAATAGAATAAGGAATATTTTTTCTTTGAGAGAAAGAAAAGAATAATTCTATTTAGATAATTATCATTGAATAAGGAAGCTTAAGATACATGGAAACCATTCCATATAAATAAGCCTTGCCAGTTCATTATTCAACACACAATTTCATTCAAGCAACTAGCTTTTCTGAAAAACCAATACCCTCTCTCTCTCCCTTGATCGCCGGCCACCCTCCTCCCCTCGGAACCAGTTCGGTTTTGCTTGGTCGCTGTCCGGGATAAAGTTCTGCTAGAGGAACGTCTGTAAGGTCGATCACCGGTGGATCAATCTCAAGCATCTCAGGTAATTTATCTAGACCCTAAATTATATGTTTTTGTATTTGTAACGAACGGATCGTGGTCTTTTCGGGTTTTTATCCAAACCGCTTCCGCTTGATCGAACTCGTTTAGTTTGATCTAATAAATCTTTTGATCAGTTGGTCATTAGGTTTATAGTAAGTCTCGATCCAGTTAGGTTCGAGATCGACGGTGTTATTCGGGTCCGTTTGATTCGGATATCACAGAAAAACCCAACAGCAATTTCAAAGTATAAAAATATTTCAAAAGCAATAAAATTACAGGTTAGCAGATGCATACAATGGAAACCTTTTAAAGTTTTGATACGTTAAATGTTAAAAATTGAAGTCCAGTACATACAATAACTTTTGATGACAAGTTGATACACTTTTGTCAAGTAAACCCTTAAAAGTTTTCTCTATGATTCTATTAAGAGTTTGTTTTTTTTGGAAGGGTGTCCGGGCCAAAGCCCGACTAATCCCCAACAATTTTGGGGGCTAAATATGGCCCCATTTAAATGTCCCCAGGCATGCGCACAGGAAGGCTCGAACTCGGTTAAGGCGTTATGAACCCCCGAGCGATTACCAATCTGCCACATCACTAGAAGACTCCATTAAGAAACAAACTTTATTTTCCCAAACATGATTAATCTCTTAACGGTTTAGAGGTTGTCTCTTAATGGAATTATTAAGAAGTAAACAACCCCTAAGTTGTCTTTCCTACGTTTGGTGCAACTAGGTTGGGTAAGACTAAATTGTCTGTCATATGTTTGGTAAGTTGGACAGGATGGGACAAAATTGTTAAAATGATCAAATTATCCTTTAATGTTGTTTAATGTTATTTTATACCATGTAACAATTGTAAATGATACTGATCAAATAAACTATATTTAAATCACTTTATCTATAATATTTACACTATTTTTTACACATGTATGCATGATTTGCTAAGCAGTTAATGCGGTCAGTATTGGAAAATATTGCTCCAAACCTTGATATGAAATATGAGTTATAGCAATGTAATAGTGGTGAAATATCGGTAAAAAAATATGGTTATAATATATATATATATAGATATATAGGGAAGGTTCAAACGAGAACCCTTCCTATTTGCAAGAATGTGAGAACACTTGTCGGTCTCTATATATAATCATCTTTTATAATATGGGTTTGGTTCAAACGAGAATCCTTCCTATTGACCACGAATCCTTCCAAACTTAGGAAGATTTCCTAAATATTCCTCTTTTACCATCTTCTTTCCAACGATTTTTTATGAGGTTATCATGATGTTTTTTTATTTTTTGAAAGGGTATCCGAGACTTTGTCCCGACTAATCCCGGCAAGGTTCATCGACAACTAAAGCATGCTACCTGAGTTAATCCATTGTGACCACAATCTGGAAGCGTCTGGATTCGAACCTGGGGTAAAAGGGTTAACTAGCCACTTCTCCAACAGGCCTTAACCAATACGCCACAACCTTGTGGTTACCTTATCACGATGTTCATTGTTGGAACTTGGTTTAGAAGAGAGAAACTTGTCCTACATAGGAACCTCAAAGAAATTTTGGTTACTTAATAAACACCAACCCAAGTGCATTAAATAAATCACTTAAGGCATTGGAATTCATGTGTGAGGTTCAATGTCGGCTTATTGATCTATATATAAACTTAATAGTTAAATATGGGCTTGGGGCTCTTGGGGTTTCTTGCATTGAGATCTGAATATCTGAAACCAGTCGTGAAGCAAGTAGAAGAACTACAAGTCTTGGTCCATGAACTTGAAATCGGAGGTATGACATTAATCCCAATTTTCTTATTGGTTCAATTATTAATAAACTTCATCCATCATGGAAAAATTTTAAACTCTATGTTAAACATTTGTCCGAGGATATGAGTTTTGAGCAATTGAACGAGATGCAATTATGGCATTAAAGTCAAAGTTTCCAAAAGGAAAATGGAAGGCTTCGGGTGGCAAGCATCACTCCAACGATTCAAACCATGCTCGTTCTAGGGGTGAGCATTGGGTCGCAAGCTAGAGAACTCATCTGGCGGCAAACAAGAGAGTCACGCCTTTCAGATCTGAGTGAAGCGACTAAGGAGAAGAACCACCGGAGGAAAACTCCGTTGTTGAGGTCGCTGTCGACGACGAACACGCCGGCGCCGGTGAAGCGAATAGTGTGGCCGTTTTGGGAACGGAGCCTGGCGGAGGCCTTGACACGGTTCTCCGAACCTTAACTTTTCAGGGATTAAAATTATGGTTTTTTAGGGAATTAAATTAGAGGTTTTTGAGTGAGGGAAGGATTGGAAGAGATAAAGAGATGAATTGTTTGGAGTGATGATGTTGAAGGACGCCATCGATTAGTGTGAGGAATAATCTGAAACTATTAAAAATAGAAAAAAACTAATGTGAAATTATTAAAATAGAAAAAAAGGTATAATAGTCATTTGGCATAGGACTTAACGGATTTATAGACAACCGTTAGCCATAGGGACAAAATTCATAACTATTTGCATTCCTGGGGGGCCATCCGTGTAATAAATGAAGTTTAGGGATCAAATCTGTAATTAGCTCTAAAGAAAATATAAAAAGACTAAAAAGACTATATTTCCCTTAATTTAACAAGCTTTTTTCCAGGGACAAAAATAAAAGCAAATCGAAACCAAAAGAACGAAAAAAACAGTTTTTAAACCACATACACGAAAATAGTTATATATATATAAAAAGAGGGAGATTCATACAGGAACAATCCAATTTGCAAGAATAAAGGAACCATGTAAATCATATGTGATTTTGTACTAAACAAGAAAAAGCGAGTGTAGTACACTTGCCGACAAGGCGCATGGGTCAGTGCGAGTGGGCGAGCATAGTACAAAATCACCTGTAATTTACATGGTTCGTTCATTATTGCAAATTGGTTTTGTTCTTGTTTAAACCTAACTCTATATCTTAAACCATAGGGGGACAAAAATAGTAGTTTACTCCAAAATTAATTAAGCAGCTAAAATCATTTTTTATTAATTAGTTGTGTCCTCCCGCCTCACCGGGCGGTGGCAGTGAACAACGAAGCTTTACCTCTCACCGGGGGCTCACCTTCTCGATTACGGATTTTTGGTAAGTCAATTTTTAGGGTTTATGTCAATCCTTCCCTGTAAATAGGCTTCCAATTTTATCACTTTCACTCAAACCTAGAATTTGTTTCATTGCCATGAAATTTCATACAAATCGAAAAGGAATTGTTACATGAATGTTTCAATTTGCAAATTGTATGAATATTTCTTTAAAAGTGTCTGAAATTTGGGATATTTGAATTTGCCTTTTTGATTGAGTTCAACTTTGTTCCCAATTGACATAGATGGAATCTAGTTTGGTCATTTTACATACTAATAAGCTAGTTTTTGCCAAACATAATTCATTCATAAGCTAGCTTATCAGCTAGTTTGCCAAACACAGCCTTTAATTACTTAGGTGATCCTCAAAGAAATGCATGATTTCTGAGTCAAGCCTTTTGAGTTAAGTGTTTACTGTTCAATTACTCTTTCCTTGAAATTGTTAGGATAACTGAAATTCACCTAACATTGTAGGATATTTGACAATTGCTAGTGTTTGCAAATTGTTTCTATTATTTAGCAACTAGAGGAAAGTTCAAATGTGAACCACTTTTTTATTGTGAACATGAGGACGAATCTCAGCCACTCATCCGGTCAATAAATGCGGCTTTGACCCCCCCCCCCCCTCCCTCCCATGAATCGCGTC
Source organism: Centaurea solstitialis (assembly GCA_030169165.1). Classification (NCBI taxonomy): domain Eukaryota; kingdom Viridiplantae; phylum Streptophyta; class Magnoliopsida; order Asterales; family Asteraceae; genus Centaurea; species Centaurea solstitialis. The sequence continues at coordinate 75,127,351 of CM058040.1, forward strand.
AATCCTCCGTGATCGCGTCCACCGTAACTGAAGATGTGTGGCTGAGATTCATCCTCACGTTCACAACCGAAATTGAGTTCGCATTTGAACCTAACCCTGCAACCATGGATAAGTTTTTTAACAAATAAAAAAGCATTTGTTGATTTGTCAAAGCCATTTAATGTTGATCATCCTAGATCACCATGGCTTAGGATTTTGTTCTAACAAAGAGGAGAACCCCACAACCTTAGATTGGCCCTTGATAAATTCCGTATGTGCGTATGTGAACTCAATTCATCATTAATCACACTTATATGTATGTGTCTATACAAGTATATAAACTTGTGCACCCTACTCAATTGAATTTTTGAATTGAAACAGGAGTATGCCTTATGTCTGTAATTCAAACCATGAGTGCTTCAGTTTTTTTGTATCTTTTTTATAACTGGTGATGGAGTTTATGTATGCAGATTTCTTAAATGGATAGACTCAAGGAAGAAAAAATACAAAGATTCGAGGATTTTGTTGACCGCCGCTTGAAACCTGACCTTGTTCGGGCCATTGCCGAAAGGTACAAGTTTATTCTTCAGTTATTATTTGATGTTACTATTTTGATGTAATCATGATTGCTAAGATTTTCATTGATATTGCAGGGACAAGGTTTTTGAACAACAGAAAGTCTTGTATCCTTCTGCTATGCTATTTTCCTTTTTGGCTCTAAAACTACATTGGTTATCGTAATTTGACAGATTCTTGAAATCTGAGCTCATAGTGTTTATATGTTGCTTTCACTTGACACAATTTACTTGTAGCTCAGACCTGAGGAAAAATTTAGAGAATTTAGAGAAGAACAGTGTAACGAATCTCAGGTCGATGGTCAATCTTGGGTCTGAAGTATACGCACAAGCTGAAGTGTATGTATGTTGAGACTTAGAGGAAAAAGTTTACGGTTATTGAACGATCTGTTGATCAAAAATGGGAAAAACTAACCGGGTGTTTTTAATTAACTTTTGTAACAAATGCGGGTGCTTATAAAAGCTCTTCATGTCTGCAGACCTGATACACGCCACATATTTGTAGATGTCGGGCTTGGATTTCATGTAGAGCTCACTTGGTCCGAGGCTCTAAATATCATCCCTGCCAGGGAAGAAAAGTTAGCTAGGTAATTGTTCAAGTATTCTGTTTTTCGGTTTGTTGTTCTATCTTTTATGAATGGTGCATCATAAATCAAAACTAAGATTATGAATATTTTGGAATGGAATAATTGCAAAGAATATCCAGTTTTGGGTTTTAGTCTGTGCTCTACAGGCACAAGCCGATCGGATTGTTCAGGGTTAATCCCTTAGTGCATGACCATTTGTGGTGGTTGTTTTTTTCTTTTTTTTGGAAGGGTGTCCGCGCCAAAGCCCGACTAATCCCCGGCAATTTTGGGGGCTAAACATGGCCCCACTTAAATGTCCCCAGGCATGCGCACGGGAAGGCTCGAACTCGGTTAGGGCGCTATGAACCCCCCGAGCGATAACCAATCCGCCACAACACTGTTGACAATTTGTGGTTGTTTGTGTAGGCAAATCGAGGAATACACGCGTCTGATTGCGCAAATAAAAGCCCAAATCAAGACGGTAAATTTAGTTGAAAGTGAACTCAACTTGGCCGGTTTGGAGTTGAATTATGTAACATGATGCTTTTTGGTGTCACTTGCAGGTTTCGCAAGGGATACGAGAGTTGCTACAACTGCCACCAGAGTAATTCTGCCAAATTCTTGAGTCAAAAACAAGAACCCTGAATGTGAAACTTGTAGATCAGATTTGCGTATTTGATTTGTTGTAAAAAATTATTGGATCATTATATTGATAGTCAACCGATTTTCTTACCATGATTCGTGTCGTATATAGATCGTTGAAATCTGTTTATAGTTTTCTAATACATATAGATGTATCATGGTGTATAATTAAACTTTTAGGTTATATATGACGAAACATGATGCATGTCGAGCTCAAGCAACAGTATACTCGACTCGAGTTTGATAATCATTTATCAAGCTCAAACTCGACTCGTAAGCTTGCAAGTAGTATAAAAACTGAAGTAAATTTCTAAACTTGACCTTGAACTCGAACTCTAACCAATCTTAAACTCAAACTCAATCAAGCTTTTAACCAAGCTTGACCGTTGCAATTTATGAAATTTTAGAATTTGTACTATAAATTATAAAAGTTAAAGGTGTTTTCTTGAACTTTAGAAACTCAAAGATACACCTCGAGTTTTATCATCAAAATGACAGTTAAAATATCCAATTACCCATATATTATAGTACCTCTTGACCTGTCCTTTGGAAAAACGACTATCTCTCTTTTTAGTAACAACTTCACCAACATTTTTTTCTTTATTATGATTCAATAAAAGATAATTAATTAATATTTATAAATTAAATATGCACAATCTTGTTAAAGTATCAATAATATATAACATTTATCTTTTTATTTGCAAGTTATTAATAAACTTTTTACATTATGCTTTAAAGATTATGTAATAAAACTAACTACATATAAAAATGTCGAGTATCTCACGAGCGTTTTGGGTCAAATATTAGGCAGTTTGACTCGATTCGTTAGTATATCGAATCAAGCTCGACTTTGTGTTGAACCAATTCGAGTTGAGAGTTGACCGAGTTGATTTCAAGTAGCTCACAAGTTGTTTCGTATCTTTTACACCCCTACACGCACCTCTGAGTTTTGAAATATATCTATATAATACTAAAAGTTATTAAAACGGACGCTTTATTATCTTGAACTTATGACTATAACATTAAAAGATATATAAGAAGTTATAAAAAAAAATGGCCCTCTATGTTTGAAGGTGGTATGTTACCCTCTATATCTTAAATCTTATATTAGTGTAGTATATCAAAATGGTTTCCAATGCAATAATTTATTTGATAAAACATTTATTAAATAAGAGTCATTATTATTAATTATCGGGTAAAACTCTTGATACTTTCTTTTACTGTCCGATAAGATAATTAAACCAATGACTGTTTACCAAATATAAGGTTGTGTTTGGCAAACTAGCTAATAAGATAGCCTATGAATAAATTGAGGTTAATGAAATCTAGCTGACAAGCTCGCTTATTAATAACTAGTTACATGTCCGTGCGCGATGCGGTGCGAAGCATCTCGAAATTTAAGAAGTTGTTAACCATTTCTCCAAAACACATCTCAACCATCAACTTCTTCCAAGACCAACTTTCAGACTAGTGATCTCATATAAATACAAATAGAAATTTCCATGTATATATAATCAACCAATTAACTTTTCCTCTGATTAACTTACTAGTATGTATACATACATATATTCAATATACACCTCCCCTTTTCTTTCTTTCTTTCTTTCTTCCTTATATATCTTGTGAAAAAATAGTTGAAGGAAGTTACATACGTTTCTCGCATGTCAAAAGCTTGGCTCCAGCGTTAGGTCCCTCGCCATTGTCAAAGACGTGTGTCATCCATCCCATGGCCTTTGCGATTTCTTCAAGTTTATAGATGATGGAATTAACATCACGAATATAGACATGCCCATTTGGCCGTAATATTCGATTCATCTCAAGCATGATGCTAGAGATATTACACCTACAAAAACAAAAACACTTTTTCATCAATAATCACAGCCACAAGCTGCAGGAATTAAAATCTGAAAACAAGACAATATGGTTCCAAAGCCAGTTCCATATCCAATATTACATGATGCGAGTTGGCAAGAAATAAGAGAAAAGAAAAGGTACCTTTTCTGCTCTATGGAGAAGAGACCAGCGGCGTTCAATATGTCATAAGTTCTAGGGTACGTATCAAATGGCTCACACCTGAAAAAAACAGGAGGAATATTAGCCTGAAATTGCTGTCTTTTCCCCCTTTTCTTTCGGTTTTCTCATCGATAATGCACTTTTTCTTGACTATGGTTACACCAAAATCTCTAGTAATAATCATTTACAATAATCAAATCTGGCATATCCACACCGAGGTAGGATCTCGGGAGGGTGGGATGCAGGCAAATGTGGTTGTTTCTGTTAAGACTATAATTTACAATGTATAAGTTTTTTAAGCATCTAAATGTTGTTTTCCCATTTAGGTAAAAAAAATCATGTTTAATATTTTGAATCAACTAAGCATAGAGCTAGTAATCAGTTTGGGTTCGAGGAAATTTCTAAAGTAGACAACATGGCTAATAAGAACAAAGGTAGGTAGGTAGGTCATACCAGTCATGTACGACACCTATGAGTCCACGGTCGTAAATTACAGGCAACGTATTTGTACCACTAACAGGAACGACGTTCATAACCCAGCAATCAACCCCATGATCATGTAATGCTGCTGCAAATCTGTCATCATAAACAAACATTTACATAACTAAATATCAGAAAATTACCAAAGAGAGTACTTTGACTGACTATTAGAGAATGTAAAAAAAGCTACTATAAGTATGGAAATATGATAATACCCTCCATATCTTGCCCTCATGTCCATGACGTTTCGTACATTTCTTGTCCTCCAACGGAAAACATTTACGTAGCTAAATGTTATATCTTTCCAATATTTTGACTCCGCCTTGTATATATCATTCCTTGACAAGATGGCATCCATCTCTATACTTTGAAGCCTGTCTGGTGGATGATGAAGGCGTAAGGGCCACGTTGTAACATTACCTCCATAACCATTCTCGGGTAATTGCGTGATGCATGCCTTCAGCGGGACATACCTACAGCATTGAAGTTGATGACACAATTAAATTCTTATTTCACTATCTTTTTTCACTAATACAAAGCATTTAAATTTCTCAGTATCGGAACCTTTTAGATTCCACATCAATTTTCCATATCGGCTGCATTGGTCAATGTTGAATGTTAAACCGTCTTAGGCAATTGTCTTGAATCAAATTCTTATTCTGTTACCAGTTCGATTCCGCTCATGGTGCATTTTGTAATGTTACTTAAGAATGTTATATAATTACTTCATATAGATGGAACAGTGATCGGGAAATCAAAAAAGGTGACTACTGGAATTCCAGCTATTTGCATAATGACTAAGACACAAATAAGAAGTTCGATAATAAAGGTCTCACACCCACCAAATTCACATCATCCAGCAATGCAAGGACTGAAATGTAATTCTTATTCCTTCACAGTCAACTGATGGACAAAAACAGTCCAAGAGAACACAAAATCAAACTGTTTGTAACAATGAAGGATGCCATGACTAAAGGCTTAGAATATCCATGGATATTTGTGAAGTTGAAGAAAGCTGGGAAAATAAGCCTAAAATAAATGATCTTGGGGTGCAGCAATCGTAGACCATAACTACAAGGCTTGATGCGTAGCGGTAAGGCCTGTGGGGAATATGGATGGTATCCCATTCACCCCAGGTTTGAATCCCCTCGTGTGAATCTTGTGGCCAGGCTTAGTCTCAGATGGCCGAATTTTCAGTTTCTGTTCTAAATTGCCAAGGATGTAGTCTAGGCAAAGCCTAGATGAACCTTATCCAAAAAAAAAAAGCAATGGTAGACCATGGTGGTTCAAACAAACAACAATTTGCCTAAATCCATACAGTCAGTTTAATCCATATAGGGCTTGATGAAGAAAAAACAAATAGCATGTTAGCTGTTTACCACATAAGTTGCTTATGCTTCGGTTGTCAAAGATATGATGAAAATTGACCATACCATATTACAAAATGGAAAGAGTAGCGAATGGCATACCAAACATTATCGGGGTCATCATTGGCATCACATACTGGAGGTTGTACACCTAAATTACGGCCTAAGTAGCATGTGTTATTGAGAGGCTTGCGCCATATGGCGATATATCCTTCCTTTGCTACGAGTTCCCAACATATGCGTCCAGTAAGATCCTCCATTTCTGTACTCGGGTACATTTAAAGATGATGAGATGAAGCAGAAAATCATTGAAACAGGGAAAAGGACAAAGAAATGATATAAAGATGTGGAAATCATGACAAGACTTGTTAAAAATGCATTTTTGTATTTAGATACTCGACAAACTATATCCATGTAGACACATATGTAGAGTGCAAGATATGGGCTACCAAATTTGGTAATAAACATATTGTGTATGTTATTATAGGCCTATCAATAGTTTGGGTCATGATGTAGATCTGATCCAATTCTATGTATTCTGCAGATAAAAAAATTTGATCCAACGGTCTCGACCCATTTATTTAGGCAGATTACTACTTTAGGTTGATAAGTGATCCGTCTGGATAGATCTATTAAGTAGTAAACATACATTTTTATAATATTTAATGCCTATATCATCATTTATTACTCATTTATCTTGATCATACATTCCTCCCCTACCCCAAAGTTTGATCCGTCTTTAGACATCAATATCTGACTCAGTTTTTAATACATACATATTACCTTTCCATTGTTGTTGAAGCTTATCTTCGTGCTTATAAACAGGTTGTGCTGCCCAGACAAAGTATCCTCCACCCCTTAGCATCCTGTTCACCTCCAGAAGCAAAATTCCATCTTAAACACAGACCAACAAAAGGTAAAACCCAATTAATACCAATTAAACATATGTTATTCTAGCACACAAGTTATAGATCTCCAGCTCAAAGAAAGGCATCTCCTCAAGAACTGAGTTCATAATGCATCTAAACACAAGTATGAAGAAGCAAAACGAACTCATCCTCTGTACTAATTATCTACATGTTTATAAATCTATGGGTAAATTACATATTTGGTCCCTGTGGTTTACACTTTACACTTTATTGAAATATTGGTCCCTATTTTGAAATAATTATGGATAAGGTCCCTGTGGTTTACATTAAATTGCACTATTGGTCCCTGTGGTTTACACTATATTGCACTGTTGGTCCCTGTTCACACTATACTGCACTGTTGGTCCCTGTGGTTTACACTATATTGCATTATTGGCCCCTAACCATATTGGCAAAATAGGGACCAACAGCGCAATATAGTGTAAACCACAGGGACCAACAGTGGAATATAGTGTAAACCACAGGGACCTTTTCCATAATTATTTCAAAATAGGGACCAATAGTGCAAAAAAGTGTAAACCACAGGTACCAAATATGTAATTTACCCTAAATATATTAGAGATATAATGTACATTGAAGGGGGAAAAATCATGTAAATATGTTTGATACACATATTTATCATGTAAACAAACATGAAGGAAGAGGAATACCATCACGAGTCCAATTTATTCTACATCTTGAACAGTGTACTAAATCGAATGCTTGGCTTGGATACAGTAGACGGTGTGTTGCAAATGCTGCCACCATGGCAGGCACACCACGCTCTAGAGCAAATTGAATCTGATTCTCATGAACGTCCTTTGGCGCAATAGATAGAGTAGTCACATTGCGATCCAGTAGAAAGGCACCAAAACTTGCTACACCACAACCGACATCCAGGGCAACTCGGACATGTTGACCAAATGCAATATCAGGAACCATCTGCACGCTTGGTAAAAAGATGGAATTAGAGTTGTGCATCCCAAATGTATAATCTACGATAATTGTGAAAATAGAAAACCTTAGAAATCTGATCCAAGTACTCATTTGCACCGTGTATAAACTGTGTTCCACCTCCTGGAAATATAAACTTGTCTTTGTTTCTTGATATCCAGTTTTGCCCTCCTTTATCTTCTACCAAACGTGTATGAGGTACATTATCATACCATACCTGTATTACGTTTCAGTCATTAGTAACAAATATCTAATAATCTGCTATACAGATCATATGTGCAGAGAGCACTTAAATGAACAGGTCATATCTCATCCCATTCGTTAAGGATGCTCTCAAGAATATGCATAATAGCTCCAACAAGGCATTCCTAGTTTACATGGAGAGCGCATAAAAAATAGTGACCTCATGTTTGAAAGATATGATTAAGAGAAGAGTTAAGAACTTTTAATAAAGCTGGTGATCAATGAACTTCTGAAAGAAAATGCCAGGTGCCATCAGGAGGAGGGGTTTATTCTCATTTTTGGCACTTCCAGTTCTAAGCTTTTACACACATCCATGTCAATTGACTTTCTTTATAGCACTTAATTGATCAGAAAACTACGTATAGTCTTTATTCCATATACTGATATACACACAAATAATCTTAACTGACTGCTGTTAAGCTATTGTTACAGCACAAACAAAGCTGAAAGGACTTGCAATGACTAGGGCTTGTTTTCATGTTGTGAATTAATACTTCTCCAAGTCACAATGGATATACTAGATTTCAATATATGACACATAAATGGCAAGAGTTGCAGAATAAATTCAGAAGAAATAAGGTATGGTGGTGTTAGGCAGTTCCAGTTTGTAAGCAACGGCACCAATTTTCTGTTGAATCATGTAAGGGTCATAATGCTTGGGCAATTTGACCTATTTCGTCATCCTTATATCTCTACCGGTTTCCAAGAACTAAAAAAGCACACACAAAGATAAAACCGAAACCTCTCCATTCTCCTTGCGGATGCATGATAACATGCCAATGGCTAAGTTCCCTTTCCATCATCGTAATGGATCTCATAACCAAGCCATCAATTTAATCAACCACATTAGTCACACTTTGTATTAAAAGGCAAATCAAGGACTAATGGTCCTTCTGTGTAGCAGTAACTACAGATAAGAGTTCCTTCTCATACATTTACAGGGCGATTCTTTACTTTCCCAGCAACTTGCTAAATATTCCAAACTCCTTTCCAAAATGTATATTTGACAAGTTATCATATAATTGGTTCATGAGTAATAATAGCTACAAAATTAGACTAGGTGAAGCATATGCTCATTCTCATTACAGCTGTACACCAATACGTTTCAGAAAATTACTAAAAAGATTTAGTATGGCTCATTTAATGAATCTATTAGTGCTCCACATGTAGCTGCTATGCTAATTAACTCAAGAGGCTTAAATTCAAGAATGTTGTGATATCCTCCTCTCCTTCAACCATAGAAACTTGATGATAGCCATCGCACAACTCCAATTTAGTGAACATTTGAGCTCCATGTCCAGCACCTCGTTTATGATGGTATGAGATGTTTATTTTTCGCCGTATCTTTGCTCTATTCAATGTAGTGCACATACATTCTCCAAGAGTCCAAGTACCATCTTTTTTAACTAGTACAAATGGTCAGTTGTAAGTTGATATACTAAAAGGCCTCAAAATAATTGGTTAAGCTACCATAAGAGGTTCTCTATATTCTGAGATTGCTGTGGTGGCAGCCTTTCTTTCTTGAAATCGCCTATACTTTTTCCATTACATATTTCTTGAAATCGCCATGCGTATCTGTCATCACAATGTTAACTCTTCCCTTAACCATTGTAAGTTCATCTTCTTTTTTTGAGTCCTTTTGTAATGGACCTCAGGTTTGAAGCCACCATAAATTCTAGAATCATGCAACAGCCACCAAATCAAAAGAGTTGTCCAAAGAGTCTAATGTCCCTAAATGGATTTTTTTCAATGATTTATTCATCCAACTATTGCACAAACTTGGTTACCAACCGATGCTACCCCATTGGTAATATTATCATAGGCTTGGCATATTGTACATGATAACCCATTTATTTTTTGCTTGCAAGTGTCCAAAGAGTTAAATGATGACTCACTGTCTGAGTATATATAGTAACTAATGGTTTTAAAATAACCTTTAGTTCTTTGCTTTATGTGGCCTAAACTGGCATTCGAAGAAAGAACCAACATTTCTCCTCTTCCACATACTTTGTGTCAATAGTTCTATTTTCATACTCACAACTAGCAACTGCTCAACTTGTTCATCTTCTTCACCAGTCATCATGTAGAGCATTGACTTATTGCCGACATGGCCTTTGGAATGCTTTTTCCAGTAGTAGAAACACAGCCCAAACTTCCTCTGAGGTATTTCGATAGAAGTAAGTAAATGGCGTTGCTTTGGTCAAGGTACCCAAAACAACGACCCTAAGCGTGACAGTTTGAAGCAGAATTTACTCCCAAGAATGATTCGTTTAACTGCTGAGATAGGCTTTTTGCTATTGTGGTAGGGTACTACCACATTTAAACCACACTTATACCCACTTATACTTTAGTTTAATCTCCTATCTCGAGTAGAGTACTACCGCTAACTCCTCTCCTCTGGATAACTCTACAGCCTTAATCAAAGTAGCTACTCTAATCTTATTTCATCTCTTAACCTAGATACAAACGTTCACAAAACACTATGCAGCAAACCCATGAGGCACCATAGCTAATATTTTAAGTAAAGCTTCAAGATTCTCCAAATATTCGGTAATAGCACTCGGTTGTTTGAGGGTTTCTCAATTTGGTTATAGGCCCCTCCCCATCATTAGTACAAACTCTAATAAACAAAATTGTTAGTAAGTAGATCCATCCCATTCTGAACTTAGCAATTATATAAGTTTGGTACCATAATGTTGTTTAGCCTTCCAAGCACAGCACCACAAAGTACAAAACAGGTTAGAGCATGAATAACATTTTCACTTTCTTAGCTACCCCCTAAGATCTACACCCTGGAAACATGGAAATTGAAAGGTTGGAGTGACGGTAAGAACCAAGTTAGTTTCATGTTCTGCTAACCTTTGGAATTCTTCCTTAACACATTGCCTCCAAAGTTGATTCAACTTGACCAGATCATCCCCTATGCAAGTGTTCTTTTGCACCAAATGGACGACTTAAATGAACCAAGTGTCAAACTTTCCAATATAGTCCCTGATTTGACTGAATGTATGAGTAATTTGCTACTTTGGGACTCTATTATGGTAGCAGTTGCATCGAAGGCATGTACTTGACCACTTATCCGTTCATGATCAAGCTCCATCCACACAATTGCCTCGTCCAATACCCTTATATAAATTTACTTCCATTTTTCGTCCATGGAGTACAAGTTGTCATGAGCGGGTGTTGTCCAAGCCACAACCAATATCATCAATTAACGGGAAATGGGAATAATGCAGCAAGTGTGAGAATTACGGTAATAAATCCAGAGAAAGGGAAGAGTTACACAAAGATGATAGATAGAAAGTTTTTTCTCTACGGTACTTCAAAAAGTGCTCCATTTACTCTACTATTTGGTAATATGCTCCCAGAACAGGAAAAAAAAATGAATAAACCGTTTTGCCTCCAGTAAACAGCATGACAAATAGAAAAGTTTTGAACAAAAAAGTTAAATAATTACTAATTAACTAGCCCTAAATGAATTTGACTTCTTTTTCTCTTCCAGCTTTGATTTTATCACCTAACCATTGATCTTCAACATGTCACTTCTAAAAAGAGTTCTTTAAATGAACAACAATTTGCAAAGAAAAAAAATACCGATTGGGAAATTAAAACAAAATCCATGTGTGATATCTACTCAAGCTCATTCAAAGTAAGACAATCCAAATATCATCAGTTTCAGTGCTGCAGTATCTAACCAACTAAATCATGCAAATCAAAACACGAATTATATAAGGAAGTTGTTTTAATTTCTTGGTCTATCTTGTCATTGCAGTAAGGTATTCTGGCTGTTCTTATCCAATCGCATTTTGGTTCTCAAGTTCCATGGGCAAGTTGGTTTTAAGGAGAGAAGTTTTAGGTCCAAGCAATATCAAGCACAAGCCAAGTTTTAAAGTTATCAACCTTAGCATTTCATGTTCAAGGCTCAATTTTAGTAAGATGTTAATGGTTTCTTTGATTCTAACAACTACAATAGATTTTCTTCACATCATAGTGGGTAGCTTTCATTGCAATCATGGTAAGACATCTTGCCTCACTCAAGTATAATTCCAATTTGGAACTCAATCAATATGATTTCTTCTTTTACAAATAAACAAAGTATTAGTGGGAACACTATAAAAAACCTTTCTCTTTCCTAAGCAATCATTTCCCCCAATTTTCTCTCCTATTTTGGAAGAATCTAAGAGAAAAACAAAAAGATCAAAATCTCCATTTTCTCCATTGTTGGAGAGAACTGAACTGTAAGGAAATGTAAACAATCATACCTCATCTCGACTTTTGGGCCATGGAATGTGGTCCTTGTATCCCTTGGGATTGGGCACCAAACAATCCAATTCCTTTCCTTTTTCTGGGCAATGCCTTTCATAATTCTCCCCTTTTTCGGTTGAATTTAACCTAGAAACCACATCTAGGTTATCCAAACAAGGTATATACTCTCTCCTACTCTCATCACAAACCCTAAATTTCTCAATTTTCCCAGGCTTCTCATCACTCTCTCCTCCTACCAAACTCTCATCAACCTCATTATTCTCAAGCAAACTCGAGTCGTAATCCCCAATCACAAAGTCATTCGTCATTGCTCCGTTCTCGTCCAGAATCCCCGTCCTCTCCACCACATTTTCCGGCGGTGGTGGCGGTGAGGCTGTGTTCGACAAGGAAGTGGTCGTGGAAGTGTTGGTGGTGGTGGAATTGGATGCGACGTGGTGGACGGAGACGGCGGCGGTGGCGTTGGTGGTGGCGATGGCGGAGGAGGAGGAGGAGGAAGGTAGGGGGAGCTGTGGAGAGTAGGAAGAGAAGTGTTTGACGGCAAAGAAGAGGGAGAGAGCGAAGAAGGAAAGGATTAGGATCTTGATGAATGTGTTGGGGTTGGTGATGTGATCGCCGGTGGCTCTCATGGCGGCGACCGGCGGTGAGGTTGAGTGACGGCCACTCTCCGTCACCGACAAGTGTAGTGTTGTGTGTGTGGTTGTTTGTTAACTTTGGAAATGTTGGTTAAAAGGCTGCTCTCGATTTACTACTAATGAGAGCGTTATGATTGGAAATTTTTTACAGTTATGGTCCTTCATCTTCTTTTTCTGTCAATTCTTTCACACTATAATACTTTCCATGTATTGAAATTGTATGATTACAACTTGTTCTCGAACTTTTCTTTTAAGGAAAAAGAAATGAAAGCATGTTTAAGAAAAATTTAACGAGTGTGTTTTTTTAAGTGGAAAGAAACAAGGATTTTGAAGGATAACTTACCCTATTTTTTCTTCTTTTAGTCATCCTTTTAACATGGACTAATTTGGAGAGATAACTTTCCATCTTTTCCATATTTTCCTTCCCTCCCCTCTCAAGTTTTTTCCTTAATTTTTGAATTTGAGAACAGGTGTTAATGCAATAGGGTGGAGGCAAGAAGTTTATGGCTAAAGCCAAGAGAATTCCATGTGATTTTATACATAATTGTAGTGGAAAATACATGAGATTCGACTTTTTTCTTATTCTCTTATTTGGTTATTGTTTCATATAAACCTGACTCACTGTTTCTCTTTAGATTTTATTTAATATGATCTGAATATATTTAATAAAGATTGTTAGAGTCTATTTATTATGGTCAATGCTTTATGCCAATAAACAGTTGATGCTTTATGCCAATAAACAGTTGATATAAGTTGATTAATTAAGATCAGTTTGCAACTTTATGTCAATGCTTTATATCTATCTATCTATATGTGTATATAAAAAAAGTTCTTATTAAAAGTTTTTAGGTGTTTGTAACATAGTTAACCTTAAGATTATGAAGGTAATAGTAGGTATGGTTTAACAAATAATCCAAACCTAAACTTAACATTCTAATGTACTTAGCCTGAATTGGCCATTGTTTATTTGGAAATGATTGAGAAGAGTAGCTTGGATATGCATGATTCTTGTCTCTACTTATAGGGGATATAGAGGTTATTTCCATGTCGACTTGCAAAAAACAAAAAACAAGGATACAAATAAGACAAAATAAGAAAGAAACGTATGCAAATAAATATCATAAAAAGTAGAAAGGTCAAGTTACACACCTAAGACCAAACCGATAAGGAAACCTCAAGATATAGAATAAATCCTATTAGAACAAAAAGAGAAAACTACCTCAAAATATAGAATAAAAACTAATAGAACAAGAACAAAAAAAAACTACCTCGGATATAGAAAAAGAACTATTAGAACAAGAAAAGAAAAATAAACTAAATGAACGTACAAGAAAAATAAGAAAAACTTTTACTAGTAAAAATATAAATACAAAACTCTATTGATTCTTTAAAACATTTTTGCATACTTCGTAGTCGCATTCTAACATCAATCACATGTCCCCAGAATTTTATGATGAAGCTAAGTAGCTTTTTTTTTCTACAACATTTGGCATAATTTAGTGTGTTTTTTCCCTAATGCCTTTGTTCTTCTTCTAGAGAAATACCATCTTCTAGACATCATGGTTGTCCCAAGTGTTATGTTAAAAAGCATCGTCGTCAACCACAAACACATCAACCTTGTCAAGACAAATCCACAGTGTTAGATATTTGGTCTGATCTCAGAAAAAAAAAATCTATTATGTGGTTGTTGTTGTTCCTCTACTTCTTTAATAATGTCTTCTTTTTTACTTTATCTCTTTAAAAGCCTTGGAAAATAAGTAAAATATCATGCCTTGCTTATAAATTCATAATATTAAATCTTTTGGGCCAAGGTTAAAAAAAATATATGATGAAGAAGTTGATTTTCCTTGAACCAAATTATGTGTTACACATGCAAAATATATATATATATAATATATATATATATATATATATTTTAAGGAGATGTTTGGTTCATTTTAAGGAATGAGAATAAAAATGATGATGGGAATGCATGAGAATAAAAATAATCATTGCATTGATGTTGTTTAATTAAACTATTATAATCAATGAAAATTAGCTTCATATTAAAAAATAATATATATATATATATATAGAGGGGTGGGTTCAAATGTGAATCACTTTTTGGTTGTGAACGTGAGGACAGCCGAGAACGCGACATGTGGCGCTCTCGACTGTCTTCACGTTCACAACCAAAAAGTGGTTCACATTTGAACTTTCCTATCTCTCTCTCTCTCTCTCTCTCTCTATATATATATATATATTCATCTACCTTGAAAAATACAAAAATGTTCCATTTTAACATTAAAAGATGAATTGACATATAGAAAATAAATTAAGTAGAAATAAAATTTTCATTCCCCAATTTGGTAAGTAATAAAAATTAATGAATTTGTAGGAATGATTTTATTATATAATATCAAACAAAATAATAATTTTTATTATCATTCTTATTCCATACCTCTCAATACCCCAACCATATGCCCCTAAGTATTCTAATGTCAAATTCCCGTTGTGCCCATTGCATTGTAGGTAAGGATATAAATAGAAGTTCTTAGAGGTCATGAAGAAAACGTGAAATATGAAAATTTGTTAGATTTATAAAAAATCAAGATGAGCAAATTAAGCAATGATGTGGTCATATATCCCTAAGCTTTATCAATAATTTCTCACATCATAGAAAGATGTTAAAAAGAACTTCAACCGTTGACAATATATGACGTATATGTGTTTCCTCAATTAGAAAATACGATGTGTGGTGCTTACCTTGCTAAGTAAATTATTGTATGCTCAAGTTTTGAAAAGGTATGCCTTCAAAGTTTATTCAAACAAAATCCCAATGGGGAAGCCTACCGGTTAAGGCTTGGTGTTGGGAAAAAACCCATCCAAGTTTAAATCTGAGGATAAGCAACCAGGGGCCACTAAGTGTTAATCCCAGGGGAGCATGCTTTAGCTCTCGGTAAAATTACCAAGGATGTAGTATGGGCAAACCTAGGTGAACCTTAATAAAAAAAAGTTTATTCAAACATAAAGAGAACTCTAAATGAACGAATCATTACTAGAAAATTAGGGCATTGCTGACAACAGTTTCCAACGGATTTAATAAAAGTTAACATCCGTATAAATCTGTCAGAAATATGTCACTGAATTTTTTCAAATATATATCCTATTGCATATTTTATGAAGGATTTGTATCGCTCGGGGGTTCATAGCGCCCTAACCGAAATCAAGTCTTCCCGCGCGCATGCCTGGGGACATTTAAGTGGAGCCATGTTTAGCCTCCAAAATTGCCGAAGATTAGTCGGGCTTTGGACTGAACACCCTTAAAAAAATTCCTGGCAAATGCACTATAAATCCGTCACAAATAATTTAAGACTTTAATTTAAAAGGCTTGAATCAAATTAAAGTAATTATCAGTTAGTTAACAAATATTTAATTAAAATCAATTGAAAATTTGGGTAATTCTAAAAAACAAAATGTCTCTTTAATCAAATTCCATTTTAAGTTGAAGAAAATAATCTTTTGTATATTTTGATGGATGAGAATGTCTGTCACAATTCGTTGAAAATTTTAAAAAATATTTAATTTAACTTTTTTTATTTTTGATGTTCCTATGAACGGTTTATTGGGCTTTTAAGGTGACTTAATTGTTCGTATTGAACTATAATGGATCTTAATTGTCTTATCGAAGTCACTACACACTACATGCATATATATAGTACATATTTACAGACACACATGTAATAAATCATCGATGATGTTATTGGGCCTTAAGAAGTCATAGTATGTAGTATGATAATTGATTGTTGGAGTAAACTTCACTTTTGGTCCCTGTGGTTTGACGAAAATAACGGATTTGGTCCCTAGAGTTTAAAAAATACAAATTTGGTCCTGTAGTATGCGATTTCGTCCGGTTTTGGTCCCTCCGACTAACGGCTGTTAAATGAAGCCGTTAGTTCAGGGGTAATTTCGTCTTTTTCCATTTTAACAAACCACAGGGACGAAATTTGGACAAATTTCTTTTTGTCTTTTTCTCTCTCATCACTTCTTCTTCCCACAAAAACACACACACACACACACACACACACACACACACACACAATATATATATATATAACCCGCCATCACCACCCACCACCACCCATTTTTCCCATCACCACCGTCCACCGTCACTACCACCCACCCACCACCACACACAAACACACACACACACACACACACACACACACACACACACACACACACACACACACACACACAATATATATATATATATATAACCCACAATCACCGCCACCACCCATTTTACCACCGCCTACCACCACCAGCATCCATTTTACTTATCCACCGCCGCTACCACCACCACCAATTTTACCTACCACCCACCATCACCATCACCACCACACCACCCACCACCACTCGTCGGGAGAGGAAATTAGGGGATTTGGTAGGGTTTGAGTGTGAAGAAATTCGATGTGAGGTACATGAAATTGGTGAAACTGAGTTCGATTTTGCCGATAGAGATTTGGGTGGATATAGATTTGGATTTGGGGCAAGGGATTTGAGGGTTTCTAGGGTTCCAGTTAATAAATTAGTTGTTTTTTAGGGTTTATATGTATGTATGTATATGTATATATATATATGTGTGTGTGTGTGTGTGTGTGTGTGTGTGGTCACAACGGTATTGTGGGTTTTATATATATGTATATAAGAGGATGGTGTTGATGGTGTTGATGGTGGTGGTTAAAATGGGTGGTGGTGATATTGTGGGTTATATATATATATATATCTTTGTGTATGGTGGTAAAATGGGTGGGTGGTGTTGGTGGTGGTGTGTGGTGGTGGTGGTGGTGGAAGATAAAAAGGGTGGTGGGTGGTGGTGGTGATGGAGGATAAAAAGGGTGGTGGGTGGTGGTGGGTAAAATGGGTGGTGGGTGGTGGTGGGTAAAATGGGTGGTGGTGGAGGATAAAAAGGGTAGTGGGTGGTGGTGGATAAAAAGGGTGGTGGGTGGTGGTGAATAAAATGGGTGGTGGTGGAAGATAAAAAGGGTAGTGGGTGGTGGTGGGTAAAATGGGTGGTGGTGGTGGTGGAGGATAAAAAGGGTGGTGGGTAATGGTGGATAAAATGGGTGGTGGTGGTGGAGGATAAAAAGGGTGGTGGGTGGTGGTGGATAAAAAGGGTGGTGTGTGTATGTGTGTTTTGTGGGGAAGAAGAAATGATGAGAGAGAAAAAGACAAAAAAAGAAATTTGTCCAAATTTGGTCCCTGTGTTTGTTAAAATGGAAAAAGACGAAATTACCCCTGAACTAACGGCTTCATTTAACAGCCGTTAGTCGGAGGGACCAAAACCGGACGAAATCGCATACTACAGGACCAAATTTGTATTTTTTAAACTCTAGGGACCAAATCCGTTATTTTCGTCAAACCACAGGGACCAAATCCGTAATTTACTCTTGATTGTCGATAAACTTTAAATAATGTATGATATTTGATTTCTAGTTTTTAGTAGTTTTTTTAAACATTTAAATGATTTTAAATGATTTTTTTTACTTTTTAAATATAGGTTTATTTCCAATGGAACATCCGCTAGTGATTTTTTCCTATTCTTTAAAAAGAAGAAAAAATATTGTTTTTTCTGTGACACTATCCGACAAATCATCCATAGGTAATGTTTTCCCAATTTCTATTAAAGTTTTAAAGATTAACTCAAAAATCTAGTTTTCAAAAAAATAAATTAATTTTCCGATGAAAATTCCTCTGAAAATCTCTCGAAAACTTAATTAAAGTGATTAATGGAAAGGTGGTTAAGTAAATTGTTAAGAAAATGGGAGAAAAATAGCAACAGGTTTCTGACAAAAATATCCGTTGGAATTTAAAAATGTGACGTTGGGTATGCTTGTGTTTAAATATTTTTCATAAGAGAACCGTAAGAATTATTATTTTGTCAAACTTGTTCATTATCATGTAAATATTTTATGACATAAATTACTTCTAAACATATTTAACTTTTACAAGTGATATAGTCGGGATGTATAAAATTTATGGATTCGTGTTAAGAAATACTTTAATAACGTCTCCAAATAGGACTAGTTTCTATACATATACAAATGCAACGATAATACAACTTATCGAATGAAAATGTAAATTATCTAAGCATCAAGGAAATGAAAAGCTAATGTAGTTATAACGATAAATTTACCATAAGCTTTTGGCCTATACCATTTTAGAATATTAATAAATGTAATAGTAATATGAATAGAAAAATCATGATATTATGTTTGAAATTCGGATGATAAGACAATTACAACAATTTAATCAATTTTGACAAGAGATAGAATTTTAATGCAACAAGTTCAACCACAATAATGAACAATATGATGAAACTCCCATTGTTAGGCCATCCGCTATGGATGGTGGTAGGCAGCCGGTACCGCCCGGCACACTGCCGAGGGTACCCGGCACGGCATGCTACTACCGGCTCTATTTCTCCTCCCTCTCTCTTCTTTGTGTCTATCTCTCTCTTCCTTCTCTCTCTTTCTTTTTATTTTTTTATTTTTTTAATTAATTATTTAGATTGGTATAGAATTGGTACCATAGTGGATAATTTGGTAGGGAATGGGTAAGGTATTGAAAAGCTGACGTGGCGCTGAGATGGCAGCTGGTACCATATGGTACCAGTGGCACCATAGTGGATGGCCTTAGGGGGGTTCCAAGTAATTTCCATTTCTTAAGATGATGTTAAGCATAAAGCTAGTATTTTTATGGTATAAATAAAGTTCAATTTTAGAAGAATACCTTGTGGCAAAGCAAGAAATATGCATGACGTTTACTACTAGATGGTTCATAAAACATTTATTTATCCAAAGAATTATAAAACACATCCTCCGATATTAATTGAATTTCATTGCTAAATAATATATATATTCTTGTGTTACAATTTAAGGGAGTATTAGATGTAGAGATGGTCAAATTCAAGATCATTACACAGGTTAAATTAGAAAATCTAAAAAAAATGGTACAAAAAACTATTTTTTTCGTAGAATCAGGAAGATTTTAACACGGAAAACGGAATTTCTATAGGAAGGTGTAAGCTAAAGTTTCTACCTCCGTTGGTCGCCATAATGTTTTCTCGACACACAATAACCCTTCTTTCTCCTTGTTGTAAGAAAACTTAACGTTCCAATGCAAAGACTTGGCCATGTTTTCGATCTCAGCAATCGTCTCAGCGTTGTCACGCACGATCAGTTTGCCTTCCGGCCTTAACATCCGATCGACCTCTGCAATCACCGATACTAACTTGCACCTGTAATGGGTGATTTATCGCTAAGTTATGCAAGCCAACGAAAATAACCTTTGAATAACTAGCGTTAATAATTGTCCTTAAAAAATCAACATTTTTTATAAATACAAGATTTTATGTAGTCTTGCATCTCCAAAATGCTTCTATGTTAACCACCCTTGGGTCTAATAGAGGATTTACTGGGACTTGAAGTTCATAGAACCATAAATTGTACATCCTGTCTAACAGAATGTCCTAATATAGACGAAGTTGGACAACTTAACAGAAAACAAAACGTAACTTGTCCTATTAGCCTTTCTTATATGGCAATATATTTTTGTTGTCTACTGTTAGGTTGAATGAATCTGGTTAGATCATCTAACTTCATCCTAACAAACCATTATAACCCTTTAGATAGGTACAGAGTTCTTGGTCCTATAAACTTAAAGTCCTATTAGTTACAGTATTAGGACGCCAAATAATGGTGGGCATCCTAAAAGACAGATTTTGTCGTAGTGGGTCTCCTCTAGTACTCCGTACTATGTCATCAATGATTTCTAATATGTGAGCATACAGGACATGTATGTATACAAATATTATATATATATATATATATATATAGAGAGAGAGAGAGAGAGAGAGAGAGAGAGAGAGAGAGAGAGAGAGAAAGAGAGGAAAGTTCAAATGTGAACTCAATTTTGGTTGTGAACATGAGAACGAATCTCAGCTACTCATCCGGTCAATAAAGGTGGCTTTGATTGGATCCCCTCCTTTAATAATCTCCACCCTCCCATGAATCGTGTCAATCCTCCATGATCGCGTCCACCGTAACCGAAGATGTGTTGCTGAGATTCATCCTCACGTTCACAACCAAAATTGAGTTCACATTTAAACCTGACCCTATATGTATATATATAATGGGCTAAATGAATGATTTACATGAAGGTTGTACGGGTTGTAACCTTTTACTGGGTTGCATAATAACCTTGGCCTATAAATATATATATATGTGTGTGTGTGTGTGTGTGTGTGTGTGTGTGTTGTGAAAAGTTGAGTTAACGTGAGAACTGGTTATCAACCATTGGATGCACATTAGGATGAGATGCACCGAGATAAGATGCATCAGATCAATCCCCATATGAAGCGCAACGGGTGAGCTTTAGATTAAAAGTGATAAGGGTGGAGATCCACTTCTCACGCTTCTCATGTTAACTCAAGTTCTCACATGATCCTTTGCCTATACACACACACATGTGTGTGTGTGTGTGTATATATATAGGAGTGTTATCGGCTACAAACCACTTAGTTTATGCAAACTATGCAAACCACTTCTACACCACTAGATTTATTTTGTTTGAACTTTGGTTTTAGTATTAATTATAATTAAAATAAAATTTGCCAATTCAATTCACCGATTATTTTGGGATAATCCCTATTTTTTTAGTGATTGCATGATTTTTTAGTAATTATCACAATCACTCAATTTTTCTCATGAATAAACAAACTTATTCATGAATGAAACCCAAAATCTATAATTCATTGCATTCATGATTCATGAATAATTATTTTTGATTCATGGTTATAGATTCATGAATAAATATTGCATTCATGAATAAATATATGCATTCAATATTTTTGGTGATAATATGGATATTAATTCATGAATGATATTCATCAGTGTAGATGTAATAGGTATGATTCAGAACATGAATATGCATTCATGAATCAAACGAGTTTACTCATGATTATATATCTATGAAAAATTCTATGCACTCATTTTCTTTAGGTATAATACGATTATAGATGCATGGTTATAGATTCATAAATAAAGATTTGCATTCATGAATAAGTATATGCATTCAAAGAATTTTGTTTTTGATTAAATTGGAATTCTTTTGTGATTAAAATCATGATAATGCAATCACTAAAAAATAGGAATTTCTCAAATTATATCCGTCTAATTATTAATAAAAAAAACTAAATTTAAACAAAATAAAACTAGTGGTTTAGAAGTGGTTTGCATAGTTTGCATAAACAAAGTGGTTTGCAATTGAAATGTCCCCTATATATATATATATATATATATATAGGGGTAGGTTCAAATGTGAACCACATTTTAGTTGTGAACGTGAGGACAACCGAGAGCACGACATGTGACGGATGACTAGGCGCCACGTCAGCTCCACGGCAGGTGACTAGGCACGATTCATGGGAGGGCATTGAATTAAAGGGGGACCACACTCAAAGTCGCCACGTGTCGCGCTCTCGGTTGTCCTCACGTTCACAACCAAAAAGTGGTTCACATTTGAACTTTCCTAGGGGCGGGTTCAAATGTGAACCACTTTTTGGTTGTGAACGTGGGGACAACCGAGAGCGCGACATGTGGCGGATGATTAGGCTCCACGTCAGATCCACGGCGGATGACTAGGCGCTTCATGGGAGGGCATTGAATTAAAGAGGGGGACCACACTCAAAGTCGCCACGTGTCGCGCTCTCGATTGTCCTCACGTTCACAACCAAAAAGTGGTTCACATTTGAACTTTCCTCTTCCTCTATATATATATATATATATAATATATATGTGTAGGGGTGGGTTCAAATGTGAACCACTTTTTGGTTGTGAACGTGAGGACAATCGAGAGCGCGACACGTGGCGGATGACTAGGCGCCACGTCAAGTCCACGACGGATGACTAGGCGCGATTCATGGGAGGGCATTGAATTAAAGAGGGGAACCACACTTAAAGCTGCCACATGTCGCGCTCTCGGTTGTCCTCACGTTCACAACCAAAAAGTGGTTCACATTTGAACTTTCCTCTATATGTGTATGCATATTCATAAAAGTTAAGATAAACACCACCCCTCAATGCCCGCTCAAAAAGCACCATAAAAAAACAAACTAACCCGGTATATCACACTGGAATGTGTGGGGTAAGACCTTTTACATAGTTAAAATGTAGTTGTCACTTTTTTCTTAAGTAAAGAGGTGGTTACCGCAGATCTTGAAGCTATAAAGTTTCTAGATTGATGCTTGATACAAATTAGACTTTTTAGGGGACGGGTAGCATCAGAAGAAATGAGTTACCTCTTCTTAAGATCTGAGAAAAGATGATCGGCATGAAGAAGATCATACGATCGTGGGTAAGTGCTGAATGATTCACACCAGTTATGATATATCCCAAAGAGTCCACGTTCGTATATAATTGGAAGCGTATCTGGCGAATCAAGTGGCACCACGTTCATCACCCACACGTTCAGATCGTTCAATGCAGCAGCAAATCTAGAAGCACAATAACAATGTAAGAACATCTCCAACAATTTCTTTAT
This sequence comes from Centaurea solstitialis, assembly GCA_030169165.1. NCBI lineage: Eukaryota > Viridiplantae > Streptophyta > Magnoliopsida > Asterales > Asteraceae > Centaurea > Centaurea solstitialis. Next base: position 75,150,560 of record CM058040.1, read on the forward strand.
AATTACTCCAAAATGCACGAAAGAACAATCAAAATCTCCCAAAAAATGTAATCTAGCTTCTAGCCCCAAAAGTTTCTACAACATTAATTATATTAATAAAATCTTCAATACTTTTACCATCCCAATGAGCTACTTCTAGTATTTAATTGATGGAAACACTAAAAAGTTATTTCTGTCTCTACAACATCCAAATTTGGAGATTTTCACCCCTCTTTAAGAAATCTCCATTTTGGAGAAACTATTGGGGGATTTATTGGAGAAAAAAAACTAAGGTAAAAACTCCAAAATCTCCTTGGAGAATCTATTTGAGATGCTCTAAGAACCGACAACTTTTTTTTTCTTCAAATTTTCAGCCAAATCAGAAATATTGGTTCGACTTACCCTCCATAAATCGATCTCATGTCCATGACGTTTCGGATAGACGACCAATCAATTCCTAGGCCATTCAAGTACGACTTAGAGACAACGTGTTTCCAGTGCTCATAGTCAGCAGTGAAGTCTTCTGGTGCTGGGTTTCCATACACTCCAACCTCGGTGCTTTTTAACCAGTATGGTGGTGACTCCAACCTTTGAGGCCACGTCTTTGGCCAGTTTGTTCCTCGAACTGATGCATCAACCGGGATTTTATGCATGCATGCCTGAAGTTCTACGTTCCTGTTTCACAAAATCATGTCAAATGTTTTAACAGATAATTAATTTCTTTTGTTTTTTTAGCAGCAAACATGGAAAGTGTAGTTGAACCAATAAGGTCTAATTTGACATAATGAATATCCATTTTGTTTGGGTTCAAATTTTCGTTTCTCTAAGTAAATATAATCTCATATTTTCTTAGTATTCTATTAGTTATGATCATTCAAAGGTACATTTTTTTAACTATTTTAAACGAATACAACCTAAGATACTACCATCTAGTGGGTGGAGATGGTATCAGTCTTGTTGGTTGTTAAGCTGATAAGCTAGTAGTTGGCTAATAAGCTAGTCATGTTTGGTAAAAACTAGCTGATAAGCTAGATGACAACGTAAAATAACCTAACTGGAGATGTTAACAATTTAATTGGAAAAATATACAAGGGATAACTGGAAAAGGAAAATGGGAAAGAAACCCTCCGAACTTATTGAACCGCTATTTGAAGTAGCTTTTTCGAAAGCTGGCTCATGAGTAACCAAACAAGACTTTTTCAATAAGCTCAAAATATAAGGTAGCTTATGGTTGTCAGACATAGCCTTGGCTTAGCACTCCGATATGTCAACTTTGATGGTATTAGACATCCAAACATCCATGAAAAGGGTTTGACAAAGCATGTAATTTGGTAAAAAAAAATTTGACCATTTATCAGATGCCTAAAATTATCTTTCAGACAATCATTGATAACTCGAATGAATATAATCATCTTTGTAAAGACAAGAGAGGACAAGTATGTAATTATAACTCAAAAACTTCCCAAAATAGAAGTCCTACTACAATTTTCAGGGGACGCCATAATTATTAACTTTTTAAGTGTCGTATTTTTATGAGACAAAACGAGTGTCAGTCTTTTCCAGTTTGTTTTAACCCCAGGTTGCAATGGTCAGTTCTTGCATAAAGGAAAACTAGAAAACCTTACCAGATTGCATCTGGGTCGTCGTTGTTTTCGCACAGAGGCGGGTCATTTTGTTGTCTGTTTTCATAGCATTCGTTGGAAGTTGGTTTTCTGTATATCGCTGCACCAACTTCGTTCAATTTGTCGTTATAAATCACCACCAGCTCCCAACACATAGCCTTTGTCAATTTGGTCATAGCTGCCACAATATTTCACATATGAGATGGGAAAAAAGAGGGAATGAGAGGGAAATCATAACTAAAGTGCTAGAGTTACCACACCTTGAATATGGTTATAATTATGAAATATTAACAAACTTTTGTTTATGTTAAATCTAAATTAAATTAGGGTAAACATGAAATAGAGAAGACACAAAGCTGGTTGGAAACCAATAAAACTGGACCAAAGATAGAAACACAGGGTCAGGTTCTCAGTTTCTATATTTATAAAATTCAGATATTGGTTCCTTTTGAAAACCAATCAGAACTGTTTAGAACCAGAAGAAGCCAAACCAAACCATTTCTGTTTTTCTTAGCTTATCACAAGAACAGATATTTAAAATATATGTTTCTATCATTATGCTTTAGGAACTACATACACTTAGGGGATGTTTGGTTGGTTTTTCATTAAGCCTTGTATAGATAAAGTCGTTTCTATTGATTACACTATTTGTATGACTTAAGATAAATTATCCCCTTATAATCAATTCACAAAGTGAAGTGAATAGTAAATTTTTAGAGTAAAATGCAATTTTGGTCCCTATAAACTAAAAATTCACATTATCCCCTTATAATCAAACAAAATGAAGTGAATAGTAGTAAACTTTTTAAGTAAAGTGCAACTTTGGTCCCAATAAAATAAAAATTCACAAAATGAAATAGTAAACTTTTTGAATAAAGTGCAACTTAGGTCCCTATAAAATAAAAATTCACAAAATGAGGTGAATAGTAAACTTTTTGAGTAAAGTGCAATTTTGGTACCTATAAAATGAAATATAAAATGAAATTTGTGAAATAGATAGTAAACCTATGGAGTAAAGTACAACTTTGGTCCTTACAAAATGAAATGAACAGTAAACATATGGAGTAGAGTATAACTTTGGTCCTTATAAAATAAAATGAATAGTAAACATATGAAGTAAAGTACGATTTTGGTCCCTATAGTTTGATATTTAGAGTGTTTTTAGTCATTGATCTTTAAAAATTGTTTTTCTCATCCTTATGGGTTTTTTATTTCACTTTCATTCTTCCATCCAACTTTGTTAAATTAAGTTAGTTAACTAATTTAAAAATCTGTTTGATTAAATTACATATTTGGTCCTTTTAGTATACTATCTTTATATTTTTTTTATCCTCAAATTACATAATTCACATTTTATTGCATTTATTTTATTATGACATTTTGTTTTATTGGTTAATTATAAACTATTATAACTTTAATAATAAAAATCAAGTAATTTTCATTAAACTATTGATAAGTACATCATATTTTTTTAAAGCTTTAGGTTAAAATCTCTTAAAATTAATATTTTTTATTTATTATTAAATTTTTTATTTATTTTAGATAACCATTAACATATAAACCCCCCTACACACATATTATCAATCAACATGCTAATAGTCACATAAAATAGACATCAGCTACACCATATATCTCTTTTTGATTGTAACATATAGTTAAATTCACAACACAATGCATGAAGTTCGTCATGTAAATCCATATAAATCTATCTTGCTACTTATGATAAAATCTATCACAGTTTATAACCCGGTGCGAAGCCCCGGGCTTTTAATAACTAGTTGTTGTTCAGTTGTTATGTTGAATAAATGATCTCGATATCGGAATTGACTTTTTTACCCCTCGGTATATAATAAACACTGATTAAAATAACTACTTGATAAAATGCTGGATGGTTGACTTCAAATGATAAATAAAAGCAATCAATTTAAGCTTCTTCTTTTTTTTTTTTTAAATTAAGCAATTTTATCTCACATAATGATACAAATTCAATGATCAAAATACGACGACACTAATACGCATTTATAATCAAATATGTTAACATCCTACCTTGGGTACAATTCTTAATCTTAAAATTTTTGATACTAGATTCAGTAATTAAATTTTCAGAAAAAAGGGGCTTCAACAATAAATTTTGTGGTAAAAAAAAGATCATTTTGTAGTGAATAGCTTATTAAAAATAAATAAATATATTTGGGTCCTAATTTATGAAAAAGAAGTGCTATCTAACTACAGGAGCTTTACCTTTCCATATTTCCACATCTTCAGTCTTGTTTTGGTAAACTGGGGTAGCAGACCAAACAAAATAACCACCAGGTCGTAACACACGGTTGAGCTCTAACAGAAGTTTTCCGCCTGAAAATGTATTGCAGTTTTAAATTCAATTCTGGTCATAACAGGTTTATCCAGTAGAATATTGTCATGGATTATATTAGGGATAAAAATAATTAGGTTTAAACAAGTTTAGTTATCAAATACCATAAAAAGTTTAAAAATTATAACATTCATTAAAAAAGTTTAGAGGTTAAACCATTTTTAGATAAAAAGTTTAAGGGTTAAATCATATTTTATCCATAAGTTTAGGGAATGCAAGTATCACCTTCAATGTGCCACGGGACTCTGCAACGTGCACAATGAACGACATCAAAGATCTTACTGGGGAAAGGCAATCTCAGGGTACCCATAACAGCTGAAATGGCAGGAATACCCCTTTCAAGGGCAAATTGCACTTGAGCTTCATGCTCGTCCTTTGGAGCAAACGACATTGCAATTACATCTCTCTCGAAAAGGTACCCCCCGAAGCTCGCCACACCACATCCGACATCCAGTATCACACGGGTTCTTTTTCCCCATGCAATATCTGGAAGTGACTGTAGTAATCATACAACAAAAAACAAATCTTTATTTTGACAGAAAAATATTTTGACAAAATACAATGTATAGTATAAAGAGACTTATACCTTTTGAATAAAATCGATGTAGTGAAGGGCTCCATTCTTGAACTGAGTACCACCCCCTGGAAAAGAAAGATACTCTCCTGTGACTTTGACCCAGTTTTGATGCCCTTTCACTGCAGCAAGCTTGGTGTGCGGAACGTTGTTGTACCATATCTGAAAGAAAGATACAATATACAAATATGTTGGTATCTAATTTCTCAACAAAAATTCAAATTTCTTCAACAAAATATTGAATGTCAAATGCACCAGTTTTTCCCAAGATGGTATGAAGGAAGTACTACTCTCGTCTAAGCATGCTTCACTCTAAGAATGTTTTGGTTTGCAGAATGTTTTTGGATGGAATGGAATCTGTCAAAGGAATTTGACTTAGAAGGAATTGGAATGGAATGTTGTCAGGTTGGTTGGCAGAATTGGAATGGAATCTGTTAAAGGAATTGGAAGGTGTTGTTTGGTTGATTGGAATGAAATTTTGGTAAATGACCGAAATACCCTTTTATGTTTTTTTTCCATTTCTGGCCGGTGGTGATGGTTGCCGGTGGCGGTGGTGGCCGGTGGTGGCCGGTGGCGGTGGCTGGAGGTGGGGGTGCATATTTGGATGAGGGGTAATTTTGTCCAAAAAAATTGACATTCCATTCCAACCAAATCCCTACCCTTTCCATGGAATGACCAATTCCTCTACCTAAGGATTTTGATAGAATTCAAACATTCCATTCCATCAGAATCCATGAACCAAACAAAGGAATGGAATCTGGTCAATGGAATTCAACATTCCAATTCCATCAGATTCCTTCAGAATCTGCGAAAACCAAACGCCACCTAAGAGTTCTAATGGTATGAAGATGTATATATATGGACGTTACCTGGTTTCGGCTTTTAGGCCACCTGATTGGGGTCTTGTATCCCTTCGGAAGTGGGACCAGGCATGTAGGGGATTCATCTGGACAGTGTCTCTCCCGGTGTTCATAATGGAGTGTGCTATGAATCTTTTTAAGGGCTGCTATATTGTCAAGACAAGGAATGTAATCCGGGCCTGTGGTCACGTTGCAAATCTTCCAAGTGTAGCCATCTTCGTTCTTCAATGTGGCTTGTTTTTGTGATTCTTTCTCACTCGCTGACTCTGTTGCCTGGGTTGAAAACGCTCCAGTTTCGGTTCGTGTTTCGTTTAGAATTTCAGATTGAGCACCAGCAGCGGTAAAAGATTCGGTTTTTTTATCACCGGAGTTCTCTTCTGTTTTCTGTTCTTGTTTCTCGACCTTTTCTTCAGATTGACTCTTGTCTTTGGCTTCCTCTGGCTCACTCTTCTCAACCTCAGAATCTGAATCTGAATCTGATTCGGTTTTCTTATCACTAGAGTTTTCTTCTTCTTTCTCGGTTTTCTCTTGACTCTCGTCTGACTTACTCTTCTCAACTTCAAAATCGGAACTACTATTTCGGTCCTCTGATTTTGACTTCTTATTTTCATCGGAATCAGAACTATACTCATCTCCTGTGTTCTTTTCAACATCTTTCTCATTTCTTAACGTTGGCTCTTCATCGTTGCTTTTACCATCAGTGTCTTCAGCCTCTGTTCTTGATGGTTCCTCCTCGCTACTAGCCTTTTCATCGGTATTGGCATCCTCTCCACCTTGAGTGGTTTCTTGATTATTAATCCCATCTTTCATTGCATCTTCTGGTAAATCACCAGAATTGTCTTCAAATTGGATAGCCGGATTTGTGGACACCTTTCCTTTCGACAGTGTCTTGGAATCCGGAGCAGGCAGTACGAGATTCTGACCGGGGGCGAAGGACGATGACATAAACATCCATACACCAACCAAACAAACACCCACGATAACTACGATTGTTGCAGCGGAACATGATGATGATTTCTTCCCATCCACCCGGGAATACTTTTGAGCCATATCTTAGAAAACGTGTTTTCTAATATAAACCTGAAGACCCAATTTAAAAATTTGACTGGTTAGTAGAATTTTACGGAACTTAAAAAACAAAAGTCAACCTTTTGGGGTAGCTGAACTGAACTACTAAAACTTAAGTTTGTAGGCTTTGTCTGACTGTTAAGTTCAAGACCCAAATGTGCCTCAACTATGTACACACACATACACTGATACACATTTTGTTTTTCTTCTGCAAACTAGAAGTCTTTATGGAAACAACCTCTCTACCGCTTGCCGGTTTTTGACAATTTAGAATTGATTTCTTGTATCATCTCGGCAAAATGACGATAAAACACTTTAAGCAGCAAGATCTGGAACAGATTTGATTATCCTTGTTCCAAATCTATTAGTTACCAAGATTTAAAAAAAAAAAGACAATGCATTTAATGATTCAAGTAAATAAGAAATGAGCCAATATAAGTAGCAGATAAACCCCATCAAAAGTAGTTATCCTTGCCATGTATGCAAAATCAAACATGTAAACACAATATCAACTTCAACTTTCAACTATTTCACTGATCCAGCAGCAGAGAGATCACAAAACTCCAGATCTCAAGGCTAAAAATGGTAGAACATAATGAACATTATATAAAAATTAACACTGCTTAACATCTTGCAACAAAATGTAACCAAGTTAGTTATTTCTTGAAATTCAATACAACACTAACATTGAATCATTAATCAATCTACAAGCCAAAACCCTAAACTACTAAATGATATTAAAAAAGCAAAGAGGTTTATGATCCATCAAGCTTTTTAGAAAAGTGAAGTGACATAACATTTGTAAGAAATTAGGGTTTACCTTTATGGATGTGAACAAAGTGTTTGAAGCTCATTTGGTTCAACAATGGCAGAAAAAACAGCAGAGAAAGACAGATAATATATAAAGAAGAGAAAGAGGGAAGAAATTGGTGAATATATTAAGGATATGGAGGAGGATACGGTGGCGACGAGAATGGAGTAGATCCAGGGGAGTTCGTTCTGGTTCTCCGACTACCAATGAGGGGTGAAAAATGTAATTTTCGTAAATTGATGGGTCAATGCTGTGGAATCGCAAACTTGGATTTGTTTTACTTGAATTTACTAGATGACCCCATGTAGTTTACTTTAAACTTTGTTACCACCCTCAAAGTCATAATTCATAGTTTTACATGTTTACGGTTTGTATACTCGAATAAAAGTAACAACTATGTGCAAGTTTTAAATGACGGAAGACATGGCATGACGATGAAGTTAAACCTACATACTACAATGTGATAAATATGTATATCATATACAATAAAACTGAAATTTCAAATTTGTATGAAACCGGAAAAAAGGTAAAAGTAATAGGAGGCATTAAGTTTGCATAATAGAATTTGACGAGACTGTAATGCATCGAAGAAGTTGACTTTGAGGTAATTGGAATTTAATTTGATCACAAATTTGATTAGTAGAAATTCAATTCATTCACTTAACAGAAAAATGAGATTGTGGAATTCAAAAAATTCCATCAACTTCACTCCATTAATCAAACATCACTAAGAAATTTGATCAAAAAACTTTGCCATTTTAATTGTAATCAATTTCTTTGAATTCGGCAAGTTTTGATTTATAGATTTTGAAGGAATTGGAATGGATAATTCCTTTGATCAAATTTAAAATCCTATGTTTGGTTCACATAATGAAATGATTGAACCATTTGAATTCCATAATTTAAAAAATTCATCATTCCTTGACATAAACGAATGAGTTAAATCCTTACCAACCAAACCTGTGGTCAAATTTTTCAAGTCAATTTTTGATGGATTCCAATTTAATTATGCAGACCAAATGCTCCCTTAGAATCTTCTCGTCTAGATTATGAAACTATTCTTCAACTTTTTTTTTTGACGGCAAACAAACACACACACACGTTCACATTATATCGGGACTCATAAGGACACCCGACTAATCCTCGTTGACCACGACTCAACCCAATTAAGGTACCACTATGTGGCATACTCATGTTATACCTTAAATTTTCATAAAAAAACATAACTAATACTGAAATGTCATTTCATAAGTAGTCTTTACTGGTCTCTATTAACATGTCAAATAATTATTCTTTAAAATTGCTTGTAAGATTGTAAAATAGACTCATATTTGGGACTGGGTGGTAGTGACACCAAATCCAAGCAACTAAATTAGAGAGTATTTGTAAATTTCCCAAAGTTAAGGGTCTTATTTGTAGTACATGTAAAAGTTAGTATAGGGAAACGGCGGGATCCGACTTCCGTGTGGTGTGTGCTTCATTAAAATATTTCACAAGAATGGAAACGTGACACCGACACAGGAACATTGATGAAAGGGGGGAGGTGTTATTTGATCTTTGAGTAAGCTACAAGTTTGGCCTTGTGATTTCTATAAAACTAATCAAATAATTCAAACAAGTTAACACACAAAATAAAGCATGACAGAATTAGTTGCTCAGTATTTACTAAAATAATCCAGAGATGACAAAAAAAGAAAGATAAAAGTGACTATTTTATTTTTAGTAAGTTTGTTTATATATTTTGATTAATTATATAATTAACTAACTTGTAATAAAATAAGTAGCATTTAAAATAAACTATAACATTAGAATTTTACTATGTCAAAATTATAAAAATGACAAGAAAATCAAATGTATAAGTAGTTTCTTATAATTTTGTATATTATTAATATTTAATAAGTTAATTAAATTAAGAAAAATGTATAAACGGTGCAAGAATAATATTTTTCGGACAATAAAGAAAAGTTTTAAAGAGTCATAAGCATAATAATTAAAATTTTAAAATAAATAAATTGCAAAGTGTGAGCCTAGTGTCGAATTCTCGGGTGCGGAATTTTGGGCAACCATTGGATCGAGACCGTACCTACAATCCAACACCAAATAAAGTTCTATCATTATACCCGAGCATCGCCTTTTTCATCGGATGCTAGTTCCTTCAATTGCTTACCGGAAAGCTATCAAGGAGAAGGTACCAGAAGGTGATCTTTGGCTTCTTTCGCGATTGGTCGATCGGAATGCGATAACCAATCTTTCTTTTGTGATGACAAAAATGTTCCAAAGTACCGTCAAGGTGCATGATAAGGCCGACACGGGTCTTTGTGGAGGACATTTCATTACGGTTATAGCGGAGAAGTTGGGAACCCTTACGCTGGAAGTTTGTGAGACTCTCACCAAGTTATCTCCTTTGGGATTTCTTGATAAGGTTCTGTTTCGTTCTATGAAGCTACTTGCACCGGGGCCGCAAAGGGGTACTTTTGTTTGGATTGGGGATGACACATCCCATGAAGGGCCGATCGGTATGGCTACTTCACCACCTCAACCAACCTTTCCGGGGAAATCAAGCAATCCTCCGGCCGGTAAATCAACAAAGTGGGTCTAGCAATCAACAAGGATCGGGATTTATTCATGAAGCTATTCAGGGATTTTCGGAACAGTTGGGAAGCGAACATCACGATATCATGGAGCGACTCGACCGGATTTCATATGACATGTATGGTGTTCGTCGGGAATTGTCGTGGGTCACAGCGTCAATGAACGAGTACTTTGAAAGCATGGGACATGCTCCCTCGGCTCCTCTTGAACCTCATCCCGTATGGCGTGATGGTGATGACGCTCCCGCTGGCTATTCAACCTATGATGAATGGGCTTTTGAAAACCGTAACTGACCGGTTTTATTTGATTCGATTGGGTTGTACTTTACTTTGAACTTTAAACTGTGTGGTGTGGTTTGGTTGAACATCTTTTTATTTGTTTGGTTTGTTTAGGATTTAAGACTTTTAATTGTTTGCTTAGTTGGTTTATTTTCTTTTATTAGTTTTTACTTTTTCTTTTTCTTTTTGGTAATAGATACAGCGATCTATGATCTTGAACCGAGCACGATTTTGGAATACTCTCTCTCAGATCAGAACAGATTTCGTCACATAACCCGGGAAGTTTCTCTTTTCCCAATTACTCCTTAATTGTTTTAACTGTTGCATTGAGGACACTGCAAATTTTAAGTGTGGGGAGGGGGTTATGTAGACTTATCTGTTTAAATGGGTTCACTTTTTGCTTTTTGATTTGTCGTTTTTCAAATTTTTGAAAGCTTTGAGACTTGACCCCAATTTTTTTCAAAATCTGAGATTGTTTTTGGAATTTAGTTGCTTGCGTAGGAGAACACTGAATGAGATTATTTGAGTAAAAGGATGCCTTGGAATACCAATTACCATGAGTGCCTCACCCAATTCCTTTGAGAGTTTGAGCCTGATTATTTATTATTTCGTGAGGAATACCGACTTTGACCCAAGGTAGAACTTGTCATTTGAATGCTTGTCGAGACCACATAAGAGAAGTATTTATCACCATTGCACTGATAGAGGCCTTCGTTTCTAACCCCTTTTAGCCTTCGTTAGATAACCTCATCTTAAGGTTATTTAATTTGCCTAGCCGAATTTTTGAAAGTACTCACTTTTTAGTACTTTATCCCTTCAAACCAATTTTGAGCCTTAGCCTTTCATTTCTTTACCCATATTATATATCCCTTAGCCTATCTTTTTATCTATCTTTTGGCCGTAACTTAAATTTGAGAACTTGAGATGTTGTGATCCATATTTTTCATATCTGACAAATAAAGCGGGATTGATTTTGAGCTAAAAAGAAAAGAAAAGAATGACTCAAAGAAAAGAAAGAAAAGAAATATCAAAAGAAAAGAGTCAAAGTAAGAAAAGAAAAAAAATGAGCAAATATGCAAAAGAAAAGAAAAGAATTCGAGCCACAAATAAGCAATATGCTTAGGCCGATGCTAAAAGAAAAGCTCATCCCGGAAAAGAAAAGTGCATAATTCCAAAAGTCAGATTTCTCTCAAAAGTGTTGGATCATTACTGATTAAGTTTCTTGAGTTTTTGTTGCAATATCTTAGTCACTTATATATCCTTTATCCTACCCTTAACCCTTAGCCTAACATTACAACCCTAAAGTCCTCTTGACGGTTGACAACTTCTCTGTGGTGGAGATTAGATTTGGTGACAAGCTTATGCATGCGGGAATTAGTCGAGTATTGGTGTGATCACTTATCATATATACACTTTTACCCCCGAGAGATACACTTTAATTTGTCATTCATACTATGTGAGGGTGAAAGGTTGATCTTGGTATCCAATTGCTTGATGTATCTTATTCTTGTGTTCGATTATGTGAGTATTCTTTGTTCTCTTGAATGACCTTGGGTGGAGATAATTTTGGTGTTATTTTTCTTATCTTTCAGTCTTTTGATTGAGGACAATCAAAGCTTAAGTGTGGGGATTTTGATAACACCAAAATTATACATGTTTTGGTTATGCTTAATTGAATGATTTCGCCCCATTTCTCACCCATTTCTGGTATAATTACTCACACTTTGGACTTATTCTTACCTTTATAGGTTTTGGAGGCCGTGGAACGGAAAAGTACGGAAAAAGGCGAGAAAACATGAAAATTGTATAAAGTCAATCCAGTAGCCATTTCGCGTCCGCGAAGTTTCAAGTCTGGCGCCGCCAAGTTCGTCAAAGTTGAAATCCAGGGTTTGACCTAAGTGTTTCGCGCCGCGAGGATGCCGCTTGGCGATCGCGAAACGGGCTCCGAGTCTCTCCTTTTAAATACTGGCCTCCTCCTTCAGTTGACATAGAGCCAAATTTGTGTGTAGTTCTGAGTAGGGGTGAGCATCGGAACCGGGTACCCGCTTTTGGAACCGGAACCGCCGGTTCCGGAACCAGAACCGATGTGAGTGGTTCCGGTTCCGGTTCCTAAAATACGGAACCGGTTCTCATTTTTGTGGAACCGCTAACCGCCGGGTACCCGCCGGAACCGGTTAGGCTATATATATGTATATATTTATATATTAATAAAGGTAATTTTATATATATGATTATTATGTTTAATAGACTAAACTTAAAATTATTATTTTACCTTTTACATTACGCATAAACTTACGACCACTTTTTCACTCGACTTATTTATTCTCTTTTTTCGATATTTTTATATCGTATTTAACATTTCAGTTGTGTTTTTTGTTATTTTCATTTTCAAAAATTGTCGTAATTATTTATAAAGTTTTTATCGGATAAGTTTTCATCGTTTTACTATTTATTTCGTTACGTTGTGACTATGTAATAACTAATAATTTCTCTTTTATAACATAAAATATTAAAAAAAACATTTAAAAAATTAGACACCGGGTACCCGGTTTCAGAACCGGAACCGGCGGTTCCGGGACCGGTTCCCAAATATGAAGAACCGGTGCAACCGGTTCCGGTTCCGGTTCCTTCATTCTAGGAACCGCCGGTTCCGGTTCCATGAATTTTGGCCGGGTACCCGGTTTTGCTCACCCCTAGTTCTGAGTTCTTTAGTGTTAGAGAGAGAGAGTTATTGTGCCGATACGCTGCGGGGTTTGATTCTCGATCATTCGTCGTTGTACTGTCGGTATAATGTCTATTTCTACTCTCTTGTTTTCTGACTCTATTATGTTTAGTGAGTAGTTTTCTGTAGTGGTACTTATTATGGTTGATAAACCTTGTGGATGATGATTTTATGATTTAATGTTTATTGGTTTGTTTTTGGTTCATTGAATGTATGTTATGGTTCCGATTTGATTCGTATTGTATGGTTATTTGAACTCGTTGGTTGGGTGTATCTGTTTGACCAAGATAGATAGACTCCGATAGGTTAATCAACCTTTCTTGACCTTCCCTTCGTAACCCGGAGAGTTGTGTTAGGTGGTTACTCGGACCGAGAGCGACCAGATAGTAGAATACCGTGCAATAGAGATAGAATTGGGTGACTGGTATTAGATTGCCTGACAAACAGTCTATGTATTGGGACTAAGAGGACCAAAAACCTAGTTGACAGCCATAATAATCACATGCTAGGGTGTCCCAGACTTAAATTCCTACAATAACCAAAACAACCAAACTTTTGGCCAGTTTAAATCATCCACTTGGGGAATCACTATACCATGATAAGTACTACTGTTTTCATTCATATAGATTTAAATAATCTTTTATTGCTTTCTTAGTGTCTTAGTTAATTTAGTTGTCTTTTTATTAATTAAACCTTTTTCATAACCCCCCCCCCCCAAAGCTTTAGGTTAATTAAACTAGTCAAGATTAATAGTCTACAAAACTTGACCGTTCCCAGTGGTAGATACGATACCTGGACTTTCCTACACTATATTACTCACGATCATGTACGCTTGCCTGTGAATGTGGTAAGACAGTGGCTAGGCATTAGAGGTTAAAACTTGTTTCGCTTTTTATATACATTAATTACCGCACCAAGTTTTTGGCGCCGTTGCCGGGGAACGGTAGTTGTTAGATTTTAGTCTTTATTAGTTTCGTTAATCGATCCTTGTGAGGGATTCTTTCCCTTGCAAGTTTTTCGCTTTCTAGTTTTTATTTATTTTTAATTTCTATTTCTTTGTTTCCCGCAAGTTGCCCGTAATCGTTTGTTAAGTTGTTAGGATGGCAGACGATCAACCCATGTGGGATAAGCGATCTGAAGTACAGTTCACCTCGAGATCCGCAATCAAAAAGACAGATGATAAGATGGTGGAAATCAACAAAGGACTGATCAAAATGATCAACACCATATCATTTGATGGAGAACCAAGCGGAAATCCTTATCAACACCTTGAAGCGTTCGAGGACATCTGTGATCTATTCAATACTAGGGAGGATGAGGTAAAATTTCGAATATTTTCCTTTACTTTGACAAATAAGGCAAAAGACTGGTTTAAAAAATTACCCCCAGGATCCATCATGACCTGGGACGATTTAAAATCCGCCTTTTTGTCAAGGTACTTTCCCATTTCCAGGGTTAACAAAATAAAAGCTGAAATACGAAACTTTAAACAAGGAAAAGACAACCTTGTGAAAGTTTGGGAAAGGTACAAGGATTTATTCTTAATATTTCCAAACCATGGCATTGATGGTAATGAGATGATGAATATTTTTTATGCTGGATTGACTAACGATTCTCGATTAAGGTTAGACTCATCTTGTGGAGGTATTTTTCCGTATAAGTCAGTGAAAGAAGCACGTAAACTCTTGGACGACTTGGAAGCACATTATCTGGATTGGTCCACTGACGAGGAACAAGAGGAGAACCAACCAGCGCATCTAAATAAAATTTCATCATCCGATAAGCACGCTCATCCAACGGAGGACTGCACTTGGAAGCCAACTCCTCTTTCGCAACCGGAGCCACATAGCGGAATAATCGAACAATTGTTCCGTCAATTCTCACCGGAACAAGGAAAGATGGGTACGGACGTCGAACAGCAAATTCAAGAGTTCGTAAATTTTGTTGCAGGATTACATAGAAGCACATACCAGTTCCTCCGAGAGGTCAAAGGGGCATTTCCTCATGTGGAGATAGACGCACAGGCTGAAGTGTTTACCACCACGAGAGGAGGTAAGGTAGTTGTAGGACCACCTACGCCTTAAACTAACCAAATTCCTAATTTGCAGGTTGTCGAACCGGAGGTCGAATTACCATCCCGCCCGACAAGAGAAATCAGGGAGGAAACAGTCAGGCCAAAGGAGTCTGCGACACCACATGTGCCTACACAAGTGCCATATCCTGCACGACTGCGAAAAGAGAAGAAAGAGGCTCAGTACCGTAAGTTTATTGAATTGATAAAACGAGTAGACATTAATGTGCCTCTTGTGGACTTGATTGCAGGTGTGCCGAGTTACGCAAGATTTCTCAAGGAGTTGGTGGCTAATAAAGCCAGGATGGGAGCAGAAGAAATAGCCATCCTGAATGCCGAATGCTCAGCCACACTTTCCGACACCCTCAAAAAGGGTGATCCAGGGAGTTTCATTATCCCTTGCTATTTTGGTAAAAGTGTTTCATGTAGGGCCCTAGCAGACCTAGGAGCCAGTATAAACCTAATGCCGTTATCCTTTTACCAAAAACTGGGATTAAAAGATCTAAAAAGCACATGAATGACTATACAACTAGCTGATAGATCCATAAAATACCCTGTAGGAATAGCTGAGGATGTCACAGTGCGGGTAGACAAGTTTTTTTTCCCTGCCGACTTTGTGATCTTGGACATAAAGGACGAGGTTAAAGTTCCTCTAATCCTTGGTCGTCCGTTTCTCAACACGGCCAATGCCGTTATCCATGTTGCCAAAAGATAACTTAGTCTAGGAATTGGCGAAGACCGAATCACTCTTTCCATTGACAGGACTCTAGATTGTGATGAATCTATAAATAATCTAGACAACATAGATGACTTCACTGAACCGTTTGAATTAGAGCTTAATAATCATCTTTTTGAATCAGGTGTAACACCCGTGATTTTTGGACAAATGCGAATCCGAATCTGTGTAAAACTTATCTTTTAATAAAATATGAAAAATAGGACTTTTGATCAAAGCCTAGATTTTATGGTCTTGTTGGATGGGAAATTGAAATACGAATCCAACGGTTCTTCCGGAATCGAAATCGGAGCTATAACGAAGAAGTTATGGCCAAAACAGTGAACCACATGGGTTTCAGGCGGGTTTCAGAGTAAGGGCGGGTCAGCCGCGGGTCAATCCGCGGGTCGGACCCGCCGTTACCGCTGGTCAGACCTGAAAATCGCAATTTTAAGCCATCTTCTTCATTTCTTCATATCTTTCTCTCTGCAACTCCGATTTTGGTGATTCAAATTGCTATCTTCTCGATTTTTCGAGCTCTTCAAGAATACATCAATGGATTTCAAGTATTTGATTGTTCAAAAACGTTGGTGTAAGTAATCTTATCATCTCTTTCGAGTTTTAAGCTTAGATTTGGGGGTTATTCATCTCCAAACCCCTTTCTTCCATACTTGTCTTAGATTTGGTGTTGTTTTAGGTGGATTTCATGTTATTGAAAGTGTTGGAGGTTAGATCTATTAGTTTATAGGGTGGAGATCTCCATGGCTTCATCTTCTTCACCATCCATCCACCATTGTTGGAGGTTCTTCATCTTAGGGTTTTCACCCAAGATCTTGAGGGGGTAAGTTATATTTATGGGTTTTAAGTGTAGATCTAGTCTTATATGTTGTGGATCTAGAATTAATCCAAGATATTAACTCCTTATCAATTTAGGTGTTCACTCAAGCTTCAAGCTAGGGTTCTTGGTGAAATTTGGGGCTTTTGGCTTGAATAGCCTCAAAGTGAGTTGCTAAAACCGTTTTGTTAAAACTGAGAGCACATCATCTTGCTTGATTTACATATATTGTTGGTCATTGTGAATAAACATGATTTTGGATGAAATGCCTAAATTGTTAGGTTTAAGGATTGCCATGAAATGACTGAGTAATGATGCTTATATGAATGGCTTGATTTGGATTATTGAATACATGGAGTAGATTATCGTATGCTACTATTGTATGAGTTAAATCCATGTGATTATATGATGAATGTATTTATGAGAAATACGTGTTATTATGCATGCCACGGAATGATGCGAAAGAATTGAATCCCGAGCATGTTGGCTTATATGAAATGAATGAAAGTTTTTACTTTCAATAATGCTTAAATTATGTAACTAAAATGTTATGGAGCACCGCTAGTCAAAAAGTGGGATGCTATTGGCCACTAGTCAAAAACTGGACCGGGATGTCACTAGTCAAAAGGTGAGTACCCATGTTTTTATGCAAACGTAAATTGGACAATGTGGCACTAGTCAAAAGGTGTACACTGTGTCGTTTTTTAAATGAGATTGATTTAAAGTGGCACTAGTCAAAAGGTGTGCACTTTCAAGTTTACACGAGTTCGATGTCTATTCCTCCTCCTTATCCACCTCAACATTTAAGACCACCATTTCGACCACAGTTCAATGCCTCAGTACCATTATCGACTGTGAACCAACAGTACAACAACGTACGACCGTCTTTACTAGGGCTGGCAATTCAGATCAGGTTCAGGTAAAATGGGTCGTGTTACTTTCAGGTTGGCCATTTTCGTGTTATTTTTGTGTCGACCCATTTTTGACCCAAATCTATTTCGTGTCAGGTTCGGTCCGTGTCACTTCCATTCGTGTTCGGTTCGGGTCGTGTTTCGTGTCGACCCATTTTACTACCGGGGTAAAAAACGGGTCAAGTTTCGTGTCGACCCAAATCCATTTTGTTTGAACGAACTTTCTTTTACGAACAAACAACAATTCCAGTTTCTTAGAAATTAGAATAAGTCAATGAGATAAATGATAAATCCAAAAATTCAATTCCCACCCTTTTTCTTTCAAATTGGAAACGAAAACAAACTGAAAATTTCAATTCCCACCACTTTACTCAAATAAATTATATTAATAATTAAAATATAGATTTAGTAATTTGATTTAGAAATTTAGAAATTTAATTTAATATTTATTTTAATAACTAATTAATTATTTATTTAAATATTTCGGGTTAATCGGGTCATTTTCAGGTAATCAGGTTTTACCTGAACCCAACCCATTTTTTTTCGTGTCATGTTCGTGTCGACCCATTTTATACCCATTTTAATTTCGAATCAGGTTCGTGTCGACCCGTTTCGGGTTCGGTTCAGGTCGGGTTTCGGGTTCGTGTCTCAGATTGCCAGCCCTAGTCTTTACCACAAGTTCCACCACCAATACCTCATGGCCCGCCACCTATGCCTCGAGGACCACCTCCTATGCCTCAAGGAACACCCATGTTCACGTTCGAACCTTTTAACAACGTATCCCAACAGATTCCTATCCCTGGTCATATACCCACAGTTGCTAGTTCTACCATTCATACGACGATACCACCTAGTACCGGAATCTCTTCTGGTTTTATCCCAACAATTCCAATAGCCGTTGAAGATCCTTTAAACGTACGACTGAAATCCCTGGAAGAACAGAATCAAAAGCTGTTCGCACTACTCACAAAGCTACCCGGAGCAGCAGTACCTGTCGAAGTTGAACCTAAGACTGGATTTCAGGCTTCGCCGTTCGTCGACGAATTAGCTCTTGTCGACGTACCCAAGAAATACACCATTCCAGCTTTTACAACAAAATATTCTGGAATTACAAATCCAGTCGAACATATAGCACAGTATAAGCAACTTATGTGGACAGTTCCTATACCGGCGCAATATCAAGAAGTTTGCATGTGCAAAAGCTTTGGATCAACTTTAACAGGAGCAGCATTACAATGGCTTATCAACTTAAAGCCAAAGAACATTGGATCCTTTGCAGAATTGGTAAACCAATTCACTCGACAGTTTGCTAGCAGTCGTAAGATGGAGAAGCAGACCAGCGACCTGTACTATATTGTACAGAAATCTGGAGAAACAATCCGCGACTACTTCAACAGATTCAACGTAGCAATGATTGAAATAAAGAATTGCGACGTGAAAACCGCAATCGAGGCATACAAGCGTGGATTAGAAGATTCCTCTGGATTATATCTAGAATTGACGAAATATCCGCCAGAAAACTTCGACGAAGTACGAGCTAGAACACTAGCTTTCATGAGAATAGAGGACGATGCTCTCTTTCGACGAAAGCATTCTGCTGAAAAGAAACCTCTTGGTGCTCAAAAACATGATTTTAAGCACAAAAGAGTAAACAAGATTGGAAATCCTCGACATGAGTCAAAAGCTCGATCAAGCAAAGGTAGTGTTAAAATACGATATCCAGAGTTATCTACTTACAATTTTGCAGGTACATCGAAAGATTTGGTGGATTCTCTACGAAAGATTGATGCAAACGTACGATGGCCAAAGAAATCTGACAAACCAAGTAAAGACAAAGATCAAAACAGATGGTGTGATTTTCATGAAGACCATGGCCATACGACGGATGAATGCATCAGCTTAAAGAAGGAGATTTCATCTTTGAAATCTAAAGGACATTTAAAAGGCGTCATCCCAGAAGAACAAGGACGACCAGCCTCACCGGTTCACACAAAAGTCGTAAACTGCATTACTGGAGGATCAGAAGTATGCGGACTTACGTATTCAGCTGCCAAACGACATGCACGAGATGGTCCAGACGAACATCCTATCCCCGGAGAAGCCAAATCAAAGACGAAAAGAGAGCTCAATGCAATGACAATTACGTTCGATCAAGACGATACACAGGGGGTCCATCATAAACATCATGACGCTCTAGTCATACAGTTGACAATCGGAAACTGTTCGACTAAGAGGATATTGATTGATGGAGGTAGTTCAACTAACGTTATTTTTGCAGATACTCTTAAAGTCATGGGGATCGAACGATCAGAAATCGTACGACGAAGTACTACTCTGATTGGATTCAATGGAGACCCGATGAACACTCTCGGAGAAATCATCTTGCCTGTCTTCGCCAAAGGCATCAACAAACAAACGAAGTTCAATGTTGTGGACTGCCAATCAGCATATAATGTTATTCTTGGAAGACCATGGATCCATGAGATGAAAGCAATCCCTTCGACGTACCATCAGAAGATCAAATTTCCTTCTCCATGGGGAGTTCAAGAAATTGCTAGTGAAAACAAGGTCGCACGAGAATGTTACAAAATTACGATGAAGACAAAGTCGCAGGACATCTAGCAATTACAGAGCCAGGATGGGAAGAAGTCGAATGACGACCTTCGACTAGAAGAAGTCGTCCTTGATCCTGAACATCCTGATCGAAAGGTCTTCGTAGGAGCCTCGCTCCCCCCTGACATAAAAAATACGATTATATCTTTTTTGCAGGAACATTCAGACTGTTTTGCATGGTCGCACGAAGATATGGTTGGAATAGATCCCAACGTTATATCGCATAAGTTGAACGTAGATCCTACTTTCAAACCAATTAAGCAGAAACGTCGCAAGTTTGCACCCTAACGAAATAAAGTGATCAACGATGAAGTCGACAATCTGCTCAAAACAGGGAAGATCCGAGAAGTCAAATATCCAGAATGGTTGGCTAATGTGGTCGTCGTACAAAAGAAGAATGGAAAGTGGCGAGTCTGCATCGACTTCACTGATTTAAACAAAGCTTGCCCAAAAGATCCCTTCCCTTTACCTCATATCGACGCCATGGTCGATGCAACAGCAGGACACAAATTGTTGACATTCATGGACGCATATTCGGGATACAACCAAATATTGATGCACACGGACGACCAAGAAAAAACCGCATTCATGACAGACAAAGGCATATACTGTTACAAAGTTATGCCATTTGGTCTCAAGAATGTAGGATCGACGTATCAAAGATTGGTTAACATGATGTTCAAGGAACATCTTGGTCGAACGATGGAAGTTTATATATCGACGACATGCTCGTAAAATCAGAACGTTCGATTGATCATGTCGAACATTTAAAGCAATCTTTTGACATCCTACGACAATACAAGATGAAGCTCAATCCAACGAAATGTTCCTTTGGAGTACGAGCAGGAAAATTCTTGGGATACTTGGTAACACAACGTGGAATCGAAGAAAGTCCAGAACAAGTTAAAGCTATCACCGAGATACAATCCCCAAGGAATATCAAAGAAGTCCAGAAGTTAACAGGACGAGTGGCAGCTTTAACCCGATTTATCTCACGATCATCGGACAAATGCCATTTGTTCCATAATGTCCTACGAAAGAATCAAGGCTTCTTGTGGACGGACGAACACGAGAAAGCTTTGCAGGAGTTGAAGCAATACATGACATCACCTCCTCTGTTAACAAAACCAGTCGAAGGTGAAAGTCTACAGTTGTACTTGGCAGTGAGCAAAAATGCGTCAAGTGCAGTACTCGTACGAGAGGAAGATCAGCAACAACGACCAATTTATTATGTCAGCAAATCTTTCCTCGACGCAGAAACCAGGTACACATCAATGGAGAAATTGCTACTAGGTCTTATGACAGCAGCAAAGAAGCTAAGGCATTACTTCGAGTCACATCATATCATTGTTGTGACCAATTATCCACTCAAGACGGTGCTCCGAAAACCAGAACTAACAGGACGTCTAGCCAAGTGGAGCATTTATCTCAGTGGGTTCGACATTGAGTTCAAACCCAAGACGGCAATCAAATCGCAAGTATTGGCAGATTTTGTGGCAGAATTCTCTCCAGGACTAGAACCCACGATGTGCGACGAAATTGTGATGATTTCAGACAACAAACCTTGGATACTCTACGTTGATGGTTCTTCGAACGTACGAGGATGTGGATTAGGTATTGTCTTAAAATCATCACAAGGGGGAAATATAGTATACTCCATACGATGCGAATTCAAGGCCACAAACAACGAAGCAGAATATGAAGCTTTGATCGCAGGACTGGATATTGCTCTTAGACTGGGGGCAAAACAATTGCACGTTCGAAGCGATTCTTTATTGGTGGTAAACCAAGTAAATGGAGATTTTCAAGCAAAAGATTCAAAAATGATGAGTTACCTCAAAGCCGTTAAAGATCCAATCGCACGATTTGAACAATTTTTGATCGAGCAAATACCAAGAGATCTAAATATGCAAGCTGACGCACTGGCCAATTTGGGATCTGCATTTCACGATCCATTCATGGAAAATATCCCAATACTTCATCTTACGACACCAACAATTGCGGTAAATGATGAAGTACAGATAAGCGAAGAAATTTACAATTGGTCGCTCGACATATGGAATTACCTCAAGCACGACCAACTTCCTGAAGACAAAATGGAAGCTCGAAAGACAAGATCCAAAGCTTCAAGATATACAATTCTTGAAGACCAACTTTATCGAAGATCCACGACAGGACTTCTCTTACGATGTGTCACGAGTAAGGTACAAGTCAATCAAATTCTCCAAGAAATGCACGACGGAGAATGTGGGAATCATGCAGGGGGCAGAAGTCTTGCTAATCGAATCTCACGACAAGGCTACTATTGGCCTACTTTACGAGAGGATGCAATAACGTACGTCCAACGGTGCGATTCATGCCAAAAACATTCGGGTATGATCCATCGACCATCTGAACCTTTGCATTCTGTTCTAGTTCCATGGCCCTTCATGCGATGGGGAATGGATATCGTGGGAAAACTACCTCCAGCCCCTGGACAAAAAGTCTATCTACTTGTGCTCACCGATTATTTCTCAAAGTGGATAGAAGCTGGTGCTTTCTCACAAGTCCGAGATAAAGAAGTCATATCTTTCATTCAGAAGAATATCATTTATAGATTCGGAGTACCAGCTGAAATTATGTGCGACAACGGCTCACAGTTTATAAGTGATAAGACTCGTACATTCTGTGAAAAACGAGGAATCAAGTTAATCACTTCAACTCCAAGATATCCACAATCTAATGGATTAGCAGAATCAAGCAACAAAGTCATCATCAATTCAATCCGAAAAAGGTTGAAAGGAGCAAAAGGAAAATGGGTTGAAGAATTGCCATCTGTCCTATGGGCAAATCGTACGACACCAAGAGCATCGACTGGACAAACTCCATATTCTCTGGTATATGGATGCGAAGCAGTTTTACCAATCGAAGCTCAATTACCAACTGCCAGAAGTCGCACGTATGATCAAAATGCAATAAATTTATCTTACGACCTGGACGCTTTAGAAGAACTCCGAGAGAAAGCACTACGAACGATGGCTGTACAAAAAGGAATTGTCGAAAGACACTTCAACAAAAAGGTAAAGGCCAAAATTTTTCAAGTTGGAGATTATGTCTTACGACATGTGTTTCAAAACACACAAGAACCAAACGCTGGAAAACTTTCCATCAAATGGGAAGGACCATACATAATTTCCAAAGTCATTGGAAACGGAGCATACAGACTTACGACAATGGAAGGTATGGAAATCCCACGAAGCTGGAACGCCCATCATCTTAAAAGGTACTATTTCTAAACCTATTTACATACGATTTATTTTCTTAAATTGATTACTGACTTGAGCGTCGGAGCGCCGTTGGTCAAACCAACGGCCACCCCCTAGCAACTATGTTTGTTCGCAGGTATCGCACGACTATCGCATGTATCGCACGATTGCCGCAAGTATCGCACGATTATTGCAAATATCGCACGATTAAATTGCCTCAGACGCACGATTATATCGCAAGAGCGCAAGTCAATTCGCCAGTCGCACGAATACTCTCATGAGTACAAAAGAAACGTTTCTAAATTAAGTCTAAGGACTTTAAAACACATGCATGCAAAAACAAAGGCTGAAATGCATGATACAAGCTAAAACGCAAGATACAGGCTAAAACGCACGATATAACTTATAACGATATAACAGTAAAAAGCTAAAACGCATTCTTTCATTAATATTTTTGCCTAAAAACAGCAGAGTACAAGAAAATTTCTACGATTACAAAATAAAAACTATTCTAAAGGAGCATTGGTGGAAGGAGGATTCGCGACAGGAGCCTCTTCGGTCTCTTGAGGATGCACAGGAACGGATCCAGAGGTTTCAGGAACCTCCTCCTCGACACCAATGTCCTTGACATCAGCAGGCTTTTCTTCGTCCAGACCCTTTAGATCCTCCTCATCAAGAAGGTCTTCAGAGCCCATCACCTGAACAAAAGAAACCACCTCATCCTTCGCCATGTGAGAAGTTATGGTCCCAGCAGCTACACGTCGCATCACCGCAGTACGTGCGACCACTCGGACCAAGGCAGCGTCATCTTCAAGCTCCTGAATCTTGGACGACAAGGCCTCTTCCTTCTCAGCCTTCTCACGTCGAACGGATAGTAGCTCCTTCTCTAGCTCCGTCGCACGATCCAAAGCCAACTTCAGCCTTTCCCGCTGTTCGACCTGAAACCGATCGCTGATTTCCAGCTTCGATTCAAGGTCCCCAATTTGGACCGACTTGGTGTTAACCTCATCGGCCAGTTGGGCCAGCTTCTTTTTGGCCTTGTCGGCCTCCTTCTTGGCCAGTTTGGCGTCGTTCTGGTTCGACGCCATTTCCTCTTTGATCTTAGCCATCCGTGTATGGAGGCTAAGACTAGTTTGGAGAGCCTATGCAAAGGAAAAAGAAAAATTAGAAGGTGTACAAATGAAATAACAGCAGAAAACGTATGAGAGAGACTTACCAGGATGGAGATACCCGCGATGGAGGCATCGAGGTCTTCGATATCGGCCTCCTCCATTCGCGCCTTTTGAGCAGGGACGTGAAACTGCTCCAGGACCGAGAAGGTGGACTTCGTCCTAATGACGTCATCCACCATGAAGTCGGAGGGCATGCTGATGGTCATGGTCGTAAGACCAGACCCCTCCTTCTCCTTGCCCTTATCAACCTTTGATGTAGGTTGACTTGAGGCACCCTTCTCCTTCGCAGGAGGAGCGAAGCTAAGAGGATCCGCCTCTATTCCACCTTCAGCCTTGCGTGCGGCATCCTTAGGTGGAGAGTCTAGATGAACGTACGACGACCTCGTACGTTTAGCCACCAGACCTTCTTGGGCCGCAGCCTTCCTCTTGGCAGCACGAGCAGCCGCCTCCATCGTCGACGCCTTCTTAGAAGCGAAGCCTGCATAGAAAAAGAAAATCAAAATTAAAGAATGAGTAACATATAGTAAGAAATAAGATATTGACGTAAGACAATTACCTTCCATGTCCTTTTCTTCGATTACTTGCACCTCAGGTTCGACGTCACTCTCGTCACCTCCTTTCGACGTTCGATACCTACGGTCTGTCACACTGTAGCTCAAGAAGCGCTCAATCGCTTCAGTAGTCTCCTCAAACGTAAAGTCGATCGCTGCAAAAAAAAAACAAATGATTAATAAGAGGAAATAATTTCAAAAAAGATCAAAGGAAGCAAGAAAAGTTCTATTACCGCCTTTGTTCCATTCAGGAACAACCCACGACTCTTCGCCCACGACCGAGGATGTTTGGACGAAAACATATCTCGCCTTCCATCCACGATCGTTCACTTGAGTACCGTGAACCAGCATGGCATCACTCCTTCCCCTTGGAAACAACCCAAAACGGTTGTAGGGAGAGCGAGTCACAATGTAAGCAGATAAGAGATCGTCGACCGAGAACGCAGGAGGATCCCAATTTCTAGTCACCCGTTCGATTACATGAACGACACGCCAGAACTGGGGCATCAATTGTCCCGGAGATAAGTCGAAATGAGTCATGAAGGCTCTAGCCAAAGGAGAGTAGGGCCATCGAAATCCGATTTTGAACGGATACTCGAACAGAGCAAAGAAGCCCGTCGGAGCATCCGCTGAACGGATTTGTCCAGCCACCCTCACCAGAGCATTCTCAGGAAGTCCTGCTAACTCCCTCAACTCTACTACCTCTAGGCTTTCTGTAATCGAACTCCTAACCTCCGACGACATAATGAACTCTAATCGACCTAAACTATTTCTCAATCGTGTGAACCTAAAATTGTCTAAACCCCTATTGCTTTTCCTTGCTTTTGATTTCAGACGCATGAACTAGGGAAGAAAAAGGTACCTTATAAAGCCTAGTCGCACGAAATCCTTGCCAAAAATAAAGTCGAATTACAATCTTATGAATCAAAGCGAAAATTAGAGAAGATTTTGTAAAATCTTTCTTTAATCTGAATACTTATATTTATAGCAACCAGGATCAAAGGTGAATCATCACTCAAAAGAAACACGCGTCGTCGATTAGCCGTTAAAGAGAACACGCGTCCAGGATAACGGCTAGATAACGGCTATATTCCCAACGTTATTTTGACCGTTTATCAACGTATTTTTAATCCTTGTCTAATGAACTAAAGATTTAGATAAAACTAGAATTATTTTCTAAATCTTGGGGGCAAATTGTTAGGGTAAAAATCCGTAATCGCACGACGACCGACTATAATCGTAAGACAAATATGAAGACAATGGTCCTGTATTAAGATAAGGTCCTGAGATAAAACCTAAAAGAACTATCGAACAAAGATCACTAAACATCGAATATATGCATCGAATAAGTCGAACGACGATTATAATATCGTACGACAATACTAACGAATAAACATACAAAGTTTATATCTTTGATGCAGGCAAGCTGATTATAATATCCAACAATTGTCCACCTTTGAGAAAGTCCGAGATTGAGTACTATGCCATGATCGTTGGAGTCCATCATTACAACGAACAAGTCGTAAGTTATATATCGTTCGACAGCATCAAAGTCGACCGTTACAAGCAAGATTCTCGCAGCGGCTACAATCTGGACATTAACTCTCAGCAGTACCGTTGGACAGTTACTCTCCGAGCATTAAATAACGACAATAACGTTGGACGGTTACGATTCGATCATTGATGAGCCACAATACCGTTGGACCGTTATTCTCGAGCTACTATATAAGAAGGATGAAACTATCATTTCAACACACGAAGATTACCCGAAGCTTACAAATTCTATATTGGCTATTCTTTGAGAATCAATTGTATTTTACATTCGATTTCATAGTTGTTTCATTTGTAATCGTACGATCGAAGCTGTAAACTTGAAGGACATCACCCCTGATTGGTGATCATAGTGCTCTGTCGACTTATCTTTTAGGTCGACCGCAGGTTTTTTCCTCCGTCGTGAGGTTTTTCTTGCGTCATCAAATTATTTGTCTCATTTTACTTTTCCGCACTTCTCATTGATTATAATTCCTTTCTCTCGACGGTTAAGCCTCACACAAGTTTCTTACGATATCGAGTTGTGTAACTTTTTACATAAACATCTACCATGGTTGACAGTCATATTATGGACCTCTTGTTATGAGGGTTGATTTTCGATGAGTAGCCTTAAGCGTGCAAATTCGAGTTGAATTTACGTTAAGTAGCCCCGAATATTGTCGACCTCTAGGAGTGCGACTCATAGGTGTTTGGCACGAAATTAGTTTTCTCTTGGTAAGACTAGTTGGGGGTCATAGCAAGCACTTAGAGCTTTGTGGGTTGAAGTGTTGTATGATTAATATGGTA
This sequence comes from Centaurea solstitialis, assembly GCA_030169165.1. NCBI lineage: Eukaryota > Viridiplantae > Streptophyta > Magnoliopsida > Asterales > Asteraceae > Centaurea > Centaurea solstitialis. Next base: position 75,177,887 of record CM058040.1, read on the forward strand.
TAAGTTATGTATTCTATGTGCCTTCTCTCTCTCCGAGAATACGGGTCATGCCGTTGTAGTCAGGTCTTTTGTGTAAAATACATGTGTGTTTGTATCCATTACGTGCTTCGATAAATGTTGCCATGCGTAATTTTGGAGTTATCGAATTTCTTGATGTACTAAAATTGTGGTTGAAGGTCGATGCCCATGTGCGGACTGATTGCATGCTATCCTCCAGTGTGTTACAGGAATTAAATTGGTTTTATCTGTTATGAACATGCTACTATATAGTGGAGTAAGGAAAGTTGGACGGAGTTGTGTTGTGCTCGATGTGGATAGAAACTAGATTGCATAGGGATTTAGTTTCGTATCTCTTTTACGAGAGTGTTGTTGAGGAGCACCATGTTGCCCAGGATCACGAGAAGGAGGGTGGTCCGATGGGAGACCCTCATCTAGAAGAAAATCTGTTATTAACTAGGTAGAGACATTGTTAAGAGAACAGGTCTAAGTATGGGGAATTGGTTAGCACCACCTAAGTGGATGTACGATGTGCATACCGGCTATTGCAAAGAGAAGTCCTATAGGTTATTGGAGCATGTTTCTAGAGATTGTAGCGAACCGGCTAGAACGAGACTTGTTCTGGTGGATTAAGTGACCATGTTTTGGAGGTCTTCGTGAGGCGATACTTACCTTGGTATGAGTGGTTTAGAAAGGGACAATAATGGTTGTGTGTACTAAGTGACTTTCCAAATTGTGATTATAGAGGACGTAGTAGGATGGTGATTGCGTGCGTAGACTAATAGCTGAATTGTGTAGCTAAGAATCGAGAAAACGTTATCATTAGTACAGGAGTGGTGATGTTGTGATTTGCTAAGGGCATTGCATGCCGTGTGAGAGGTGCAAGATACCAATATGTTAAATTGCCATAGAGAGATAAGCCTTTTAAGAGTGTAAAGTGATCTTGAAAAACGTTGCTTATAATTGATTTGTGAGGAGTAGGAGTGTTATGTTTGGGATAGTGGCACTACATGTCAAACTAAGTGAGAAATTCATCGTATGACAATAAGTGTTAAAGTGGCCAAATGGTGGCTCGTGTTGATTAAATTAAGATGAGTTTAGGCAGGAGTATCGCTTGGGATGTTTTACCTAAATCATCTAAGACGTCAAGTACGATTTCTTTGCAGACGATAGGATGTTTGGAAAAGTTTTGGTAATACGGATTCGAGAATGTAAGGATCTAGTGATGATGATCGATTTTCTAAGTGAATAAGTTTACCTTCGTTATGGTACCCATGGACGAGTAGACGAAATTCGAGTTCCTTAAGGATCAATGACGACGACTAGACACCGTGAGTAAGAATGCTGTGACATTCTTGGTAGTAAAGAAACTCTTAGTCGAGTGATCGACTTTAATTGGAGGCGAATGATGTATAGCACCCTAAACCGAAAACTTTAGTCAACTTGGTTTGTTAAGTTGTGCAAGGAACTAAGGTTGCTTATTCTAGTGACCCTATCTTTATAAAACGAGTCATGTTTCGAAAGAAAGGCATGTTGTAGTGACTTGTGGTGGTTTGATGAACCACCCTTAAGTTAGAATGTTGTATCGGTGCTGACATTGCGCATTTAACTAAGTCTAGTGTTAGTCTAACCGACTGGTATGGGGAGAGCATAGTCGTCTAGTTTTGGAGAAACGATTGAATGAGGTTATCAGTTGTGGTTCGGGCAAGAGGCGTAATTTCGAGGACGAAATTTTATTTTAGGTGGGGAGGATTGTAACACCCGTGATTTTTGGACAAATGCGAATCCGAATCTGTGTAAAACTTATCTTTTAATAAAATATGAAAAATAGGACTTTTGATCAAAACCTAGATTTTATGGTCTTGTTGGATGGGAAATTGAAATACGAATCCAACGGTTCTTCCGGAATCGAAATCGGAGCTATAACGAAGAAGTTATGGCCAAAACAGTGAACCACATGGGTTTCAGGCGGGTTTCAGAGTAAGGGCAGGTCAGCCGCGGGTCGGACCCGCCGTTACCGCTGGTCAGACCTGAAAATCGCAATTTTAAGCCATCTTCTTCATTTCTTCATATCTTTCTCTCTACAAATCCGCGGGTTGGAGGTTAGATCTATTAGTTTATAGGGTGGAGATCTCCATGGCTTCATCTTCTTCACCATCCATCCACCATTGTTGGAGGTTCTTCATCTTAGGGTTTTCACCCAAGATCTTGAGGGGGTAAGTTATATTTATGGGTTTTAAGTGTATATATAGTCTTATATGTTGTGGATCTAGAATTAATCCAAGATATTAACTCCTTATCAATTTAGGTGTTCACTCAAGCTTCAAGCTAGGGTTCTTGGTGAAATTTGAGGCTTTTGGCTTGAATAGCCTCAAAGTGAGTTGCTAAAACCGTTTTGTTTAAACTGAGAGCACGTCATCTTGCTTGATTTACATATATTGTTGGTCATTGTGAATAAACATGATTTTGGATGATGTAACAACCGGAGTTAAAAAGTTAGCCATAAGGTTAGTCACTCGTTAAGTATGACCATTTTGAAAAGAATTTGAACCTTAGGGGTGAATTGTGACAATTTGGGTAAAGTTTGATAGATGGGCTTATACCATAAATGGTATGGGGTTAGCCTTTTAGCCCATACTATTTATAGTATTGACCTAGGGTTTTTAACCATTTTGGGGAAAAACATAGTGTGTGATTAGTGTGTGTGGTGGAAATCAAGTTTAGAGCCATTTCTTCATCTTCGGGGTCGGGATTTCATCGTTCGAGGTAAGATTCGATACCCTATTAGTGTAAAATCGTTGTTAAATGATGTAGGATTACCTTGTAATGATTTAGAAAGCGTTTAGATCGACTTAGAATCAAATCTTGGCTGATTTTTGCTATTTTTCCGAATCTGGTTGCGTTTCCCGAATTGGGAATTCATGTTTCCCGAACCGGGAATTCATGTTTCCCGAATCGGGAGTTCATGTCACCCGAATCGGGATTTTGCTTGGGTGATTGGGTGGAAACTCATTTCTTCGTTTGCCTTTCCCGAATTGGAAAATCTATGATTTCCGAATCGAGGGATTTGGCCAACTTAGTCGTCACTTTGACCTCGTAGCGTTTGAATTCGGGATTTTGGAGTGGGATGCCTCCCGAATCGGGAATTGGCGTTTCCCGAATCGGGAATTGCCATTTCCCGAATCGGGAGTGGTAGTGTCCCGAATCGGGATTCTTGAGCCGGGATATTCTAGTTGTGGATTTTTCTAAGTGCGAATCACTAATGCCTTAGGAATTTATACAGATACCGGGAGTTAGAGTAAGAAGCGAGTTAAGCTCAGGTGAGTTCCCTTACCTGAAAATGAATGGACTGTTTTTACTGTTTTAAACATATCCATTCGATTTGCAAATGATTTGATGATATTAATGTGATTTTGTGACATTATAAATGGTTGTGAATGCTATATTGATGATCATCATATACACGCTATTTTAACATTTCGGGATTGCATCGTGAGTAATGAGTACCATGGGACCGTACATCCCTGGGAAGTTTAGTGGTGTGAGGCACGGACTACGTCCGTCACTCCTTAAATGAGAATCGGGGAGATCCGGCCACGTAAGGATGATTGTGGGATGGTGCGAGGCACGGACTATGTCCGTCACTCCTTAAATTGTGTATCCGGGGGATCCGGCCATCCGGTTTGTTGTATTGTGATTTTATTACTCATGATGCTTTCCTATTTTATTTGAGATATCTGATTTTACGGCCAACGGGCCGGAACTGTGTTTTAAACTGTTTTTGAGGGAATTCACTAGACCTTTCGGTCTAACCCTCGTTTTCAAAATCTCAAACCTTTTCAGGGAAAGATCGTGTGGTGAGAGGCAAGGAGAAGGTAGACCTCTAGAGTAGCTCTACCGGTAGAAGTGTAGTAGTTTATCCTAAATTTAGAATCTCAGCTGTGGAGGGATGTTCCGCATGCACTCTTTAGCTATTTACTTTTGAACCAAATATTATGAGATTGCGTTTTAGATCACTGGGATTTATATTATATGCATATTATTATTGTTATGGGTTTTGGGACGTTACAAATTGGTATCAGAGCACTAGTTTAAGTGAATTAGGTGACCAGGATTGGGCCTAGTCTTAAACTGTAGGATAGGGAACACACTGAGATATTAGGACATTAGGATTTTGCCTATGAGTCGTGGTCGGGTATGGAAGTGCGAGGACTAGCGTGTACCATGGAAACGTGATTACACCTAGCCAGTGTAGTCACGGGCTCGTGAATACATGCGAACACTCACACTGCCTGTAAATCCAGTCGTTTAGGGTTATCTAAATTTTATGTTACTATTTCAGTATCGATGGCCGGACGTAGCCTTCGAAGCAGGGTGATACCGGAACCTGAGGCCCCACCGTCGCCTGCTCGTACGACCGCGGTTCGAGGAAAGGCTGGTGGTCGGGGTAAAGGTCGGGGGAGAGGAGGAGCTCGTAGAGCTGCAACAGTGGCAGATGATGGAGCTCGTCGTCAAACTAGGGGTAATCGTAGGATTCAGAGTGAAGGACCAGGCGTCGAACCAGAACCATCTCATCAGGAGAGTTCCGCTAGCCAACCGGCAGCTTTTGTTACTCATGAGGCCTTTCAGACGGAGATGGACAAGATTCAGGATGCTTTACAGACCCTGCTGAACCAACAAGAGAAGTCGAAGTCGGATGGTGGTCGAGAGGATTCCGGAATGACTAGCCCGCCGGCTACTGTGATCGGCGGAGGATCGCAACAAACACCACCTGCAGTTGGGGATCTACCCAAGTCGACTCATGGATGTAGCTACAAGACGTTCGTTGCATGCAAGACTCCTACTTACAAAGGAGAGCGGGATCCGGTTTTGGCTTTACGATGGATCGAGGAGATCGAGATGGTATTTGAGACGTGCAAGTGTGCAGCCGAGGACAAGGTAGTGTTCGCGCGATCGATGCTGAAGGCGGATGCCTTACACTGGTGGAACGTTGAGACCGGGGGAAGAGGGACTGAGGTTGTGAGATCTATGCCTTGGAAGAACTTTGTGGCGAAGTTTAGGTCGCAATTCTGCCCTTTGGCTGCGACTAAGAAGATGGAAGAGGAGTTTCTTCAGCTAAAGCAAGTATCACTGTCAGTACAAGAGTACACTACCCGTTTCATCGAGAAATCGAGATTTGCTGAGGTTTATGTACCGACTGAGGAGCGTAGAGTGGAAAGGTATATATGGGGTTTGAAGGGAAGCATTCGGGAGTTTGTGATGGGGAAAGATCCGACTACTTTTCTGGCTGCTATCAACGCGGCTGAGTTGATCGAGAGAGAGAAGGATCGTCAGATGACTGAGCAAGTGGGAGAGAAGAGGAAGTGGTCTGGGCCAGTTAGTGATCTGCGATGGGGTAAGGCCCCGAGGTTTGAGCATCGCGGGAATCAGAGTTCGAGTCAGAGACCTTGTGGCAAGTGCCACCGTGTTCATCGGGGAAATTGTCAGTCGGGGCCAGTTACTTGCTTTCAGTGTGGAAAGCCGGGTCATTTGTCGAAGGACTGTCCAGGGAAGAGATCATGTTATCAGTGTGGTTCTCCGGACCACATCAGGACCGATTGTCCCCAGCTGAAGAGAGGAGAAGCACCGATGACTGGAGGACGTGCGACTGAGGCCCGAGATGATCGGAAAGCGGCACCAACTCTAGCAAGGAGTCGAGCCTTCAGGATGACCGCCGAGGAGGCGGAGGAAGCGCCGGAAGTGGTGACAGGTACATTCTTGATTAACTCCATACGTGCTAAAGTGTTATTTGATACGGGTTCAGACTATTCATATGCTACCCCTGAGCTTCTTAAACAATGTTGTGTAAATCTTGAACCATTAGACCATCCTTATGAGGCGGACACCGCCAATGGGCGAGTGTGGGTTAGAGAGTTTGCGAAAGGTTGCACCGTAGAATTGGAAGGATGCCTAGTGCCCGTAGTGTTAAGACTTATACCTATGGAAAGTTTGGACGTGGTTTTAGGATGGGATTGGATGATTAGAAACAAGGTGAAGATAGACTGTGAGCAAAAGATGGTTCGTATCAAATTACCGGATGGGAGAACGGCCGTAGTTTATGGCGCTAAGAGGAATAGGAGTACTAGCTTGATTTCGGTGATTAAGGCAAATCGATGTATTAGAAAGGGATGTGTTTGGTTGATGGCTCATGTTGTAGACTCAAAGAAAGATAAGTTAGAGGTAAAGGATGTCGAGGTTGTTCGTGATTACCCGGAGGTTTTCCCGGAAGATTTAGTTAGTCTACCGCCAGATCAAGAGATCGAGTTTCGGATCGATTTAGTACCAGGAGCGACGCCCATTGCTAAAGCGCCGTATCGACTTGCACCGTCGGAGTTGAAAGAGATGTTGGCACAACTACAAGAACTACTTGATAAGGGATTTATTCGTCCTAGTACGTCGCCTTGGGGAGCGCCGGTGTTGTTCGTGAAGAAGAAAGACGGCACCATGAGGATGTGTATCGACTACCGCGAACTCAACAAGCTTACCGTCAAGAACAAGTATCCGTTGCCGAGGATTGATGATTTGTTTGACCAACTGCAAGGGGCTAAGTTCTTCTCGAAGATTGATTTGCGATCGGGTTATCATCAACTCAAGGTTAGAGAAGAAGATATTCCAAAGACGGCTTTCCGGACTCGTTACGGACACTATGAGTTTCTTGTGATGTCATTTGGGCTTACGAACGCGCCAGCAGCATTTATGGACTTGATGAATAGAGTATGCAAACCGTATTTGGATAATTTCGTCATTGTGTTCATCGACGACATTCTGATTTACTCAAAGACGGCCGAGGAGCACGGCGAACATCTACGAAAGGTCTTGGAGATGCTTAAGCGAGAGCGGCTCTACGCGAAGTTTTCGAAATGTGAGTTTTGGCTAAAGGAAGTTCAGTTCTTGGGGCATGTCGTGACGCAAGAGGGAATCAAGGTGGATCCAACTAAAATTGAGGCCATTAAGGACTGGGAGTCGCCAAAATCTCCCTCGGAGGTGCGAAGTTTTCCTTGGATTGGCGGGTTACTACCGAAGGTTTATCGAGCATTTCTCGGCAATCGCCACACCGCTTACGGAGCTTGCAAGGAAGGACGTCAAATTCGAGTGGACATCTACATGCGAGTATGCATTCAACAACTTGAAAGGAAAATTGACTAGCGCGCCCATTCTCACTCTACCAAATGGTACGAATGGATTTGTAGTTTACTGTGATGCGTCAAAATTAGGCTTGGGGTGTGTTCTCATGCAAGATAGGAGGGTGATAGCTTATGCGTCAAGGAAATTGAAGGATCACGAGCTTAACTATCCAACCCACGACATGGAATTGGCTGCCGTGGTTTTTTCTTTGAAGATTTGGAGACACTACCTCTACGGCGTGAAGTGTCAAATTTATACGGATCACAAGAGTCTTCAGTATCTTCTTAGTCAGAAGGAGCTCAACATGAGGCAGCGGCGTTGGATTGAACTGCTTAGCGACTACGATTGCGAGATTCTTTACCACCCCGGGAAGGGAAACGTTGTAGCGGATGCCTTAAGTCGAAAAGGAGGAAAAGTCAAACCCGGCATTGTGGATTCCCAAATAGGTATTGTGGCTTACCGAGTCAGCATTGTACCGGACCTCAAGACGGAGATCAAAGAATGGCAAGAGAAAGCATCAAAAGAGGAAAACTTGAAGAGCGAGCGAATGGTAGGATTTCTGGGTACGTTAGTAATGAACACCGAGGGCTTGAAGTGTTTTGGAGATCGGATCTGGATTCCAAAACTTGGAGATCTACGAAAGAAAATTTTGGTCGAGGCGCATAAATCAAAGTACTCCGTTCATCCTGGAACCAACAAGATGTATCACGGTTTGAGGCAAAGTTACGGTTTGAGAGATGCGTGACTTGTCTTCAAGTAAAGATTGAACATCAGCGACCATATGGTAAACTACAACAGTTGCCTATACCGGAATGGACTTGGGAACATATTACCATGGACTTCGTGACAAAACTACCTCGTACGCCTAAGGGTTATGACACCATTTGGGTGATAGTCGACCGACTGTCGAAATCAGCTCACTTTCTACCGATGAAGGAGACGTGTTCAATGGAAAGACTAGGAAGGCTTTATATAGCGGAGATTGTACGACTACACGGGACTCCCGCATCTATTGTGTCGGACCGAGATGCCAGATTTACCTCCACGTTTTGGCAGAGCTTCCAACGGGAAATGGGAACGCGGGTCAACTTGAGTACCGCGTATCACCCTCAGACGGACGGACAAAGTGAGCGGACTATCCAAACCTTGGAAGACATGTTGAGAGCATGTGTTTTAGACTTCGGAGGTTCTTGGGAAGACCATCTACCGTTGATCGAGTTCGCCTACAACAACAGTTATCACTCGAGTATCGAGGCGGCACCATACGAGATACTTTATGGGCGAAAGTGTAGGACACCATTGTGTTGGAATGAGGTCGGAGAAAAGCAGCTTGCCGGACCGGAAATTGTCCAAATCACTTCAGATAAGATCAACCAAGTACGGGAACGACTAAAGACGGCTAGAGATCGACAGAAAAGTTACGCGGATAAGCGTAGGAAGGATATAGAATTTCAAGTCGGGGACCAAGTTATGCTTAAGGTATCCCCAGGGAAGGGAGTAATTCGTTTTGGAAAGAAAGGGGAGTTAAGTCCTCGTTATATAGGACCATTTAGGATCACCGAACGCATTGGAGTTGTGGCATACAAGTTAGACCTACCAGTCGAGTTAGGCGGAGTTCACAACACCTTTCATGTATCAAACTTGAGGAAGTGTTTAGCAGATCCAGAGACAGCTATACCGCTTCAAGATATTGAAGTGGATCAGAAGTTGAACTTCGTGGAGGAACCAGTCGCCGTTCTAGATCGAAAGATCCGTAAGCTTAGGAACAAGGAAATCAACCTAGTGAAAGTTCAGTGGAAATTCCACAAGGGTCAAGAGGCTACATGGGAAGCGGAGTCTGAGATGCGAGCAAAGTACCCCTACCTGTTCAGTGACTGAATTCCGGGACGGAATTCCTTTAAGGGGGGTGTGATGTAACAACCGGAGTTAAAAAGTTAGCCATAAGGTTAGTCACTCGTTAAGTATGACCATTTTGAAAAGAATTTGAACCTTAGGGGTGAATTGTGACAATTTGGGTAAAGTTTGATAGATGGGCTTATACCATAAATGGTATGGGCTTAGCCTTTTAGCCCATACTATTTATAGTATTGACCTAGGGTTTTTAACCATTTTGGGGAAAAACATAGTGTGTGATTAGTGTGTGTGGTGGAAATCAAGTTTAGAGCCATTTCTTCATCTTCGGGGTCGGGATTTCGTCGTTCGAGGTAAGATTCGATACCCTATTAGTGTAAAATCGTTGTTAAATGATGTAGGATTACCTTGTAATGATTTAGAAAGCGTTTAGATCGACTTAGAATCAAATCTTGGCCGATTTTTGCTATTTTTCCGAATCTGGTTGCGTTTCCCGAATTGGGAATTCATGTTTCCCGAACCGGGAATTCATGTTTCCCGAATCGGGAGTTCATGTCACCCGAATCGGGATTTTGCTTGGGTGATTGGGTGGAAACTCATTTCTTCGTTTGCCTTTCCCGAATTGGAAAATCTATGATTTCCGAATCGAGGGATTTGGCCAACTTAGTCGTCACTTTGACCTCGTAGCGTTTGAATTCGGGATTTTGGAGTGGGATGCCTCCCGAATCGGGAATTGGCGTTTCCCGAATCGGGAATTGCCATTTCCCGAATCGGGAGTGGTAGTGTCCCGAATCGGGATTCTTGAGCCGGGATATTCTAGTTGTGGATTTTTCTAAGTGCGAATCACTAATGCCTTAGGAATTTATACAGATACCGGGAGTTAGAGTAAGAAGCGAGTTAAGCTCAGGTGAGTTCCCTTACCTGAAAATGAATGGACTGTTTTTACTGTTTTAAACATATCCATTCGATTTGCAAATGATTTGATGATATTAATGTGATTTTGTGACATTATAAATGGTTGTGAATGCTATATTGATGATCATCATATACACGCTATTTTAACATTTCGGGATTGCATCGTGAGTAATGAGTACCATGGGACCGTACATCCCTGGGAAGTTTAGTGGTGTGAGGCACGGACTACGTCCGTCACTCCTTAAATGAGAATCGGGGAGATCCGGCCACGTAAGGATGATTGTGGGATGGTGCGAGGCACGGACTATGTCCGTCACTCCTTAAATTGTGTATCCGGGGGATCCGGCCATCCGGTTTGTTGTATTGTGATTTTATTACTCATGATGCTTTCCTATTTTATTTGAGATATCTGATTTTACGGCCAGCGGGCCGGAACTGTGTTTTAAACTGTTTTTGAGGGAATTCACTAGACCTTTCGGTCTAACCCTCGTTTTCAAAATCTCAAACCTTTTCAGGGAAAGATCGTGTGGTGAGAGGCAAGGAGAAGGTAGACCTCTAGAGTAGCTCTACCGGTAGAAGTGTAGTAGTTTATCCTAAATTTAGAATCTCAGCTGTGGAGGGATGTTCCGCATGCACTCTTTAGCTATTTACTTTTGAACCAAATATTATGAGATTGCGTTTTAGATCACTGGGATTTATATTATATGCATATTATTATTGTTATGGGTTTTGGGACGTTACAGATGAAATGCCTAAATTGTTAGGTTTAAGGATTGCCATGAAATGACTGAGTAATGATGCTTATATGAATGGCTTGATTTGGATTATTGAATACATGGAGTAGATTATCGTATGCTACTATTGTATGAGTTAAATCCATGTGATTATATGATGAATGTATTTATGAGAAATACGTGTTATTATGCATGCCACGGAATGATGCGAAAGAATTGAATCCCGAGCATGTTGGCTTATATGAAATGAATGAAAGTATTTAGACTTTCAATAATGCTTAAATTATGTAACTAAAATGTTATGGAGCACCGCTAGTCAAAAAGTGGGATGCTATTGGCCACTAGTCAAAAAGTGGACCGGGATGTCACTAGTCAAAAGGTGAGTACCCATGTTTTTATGCAAACGTAAATTGGACAATGTGGCACTAGTCAAAAGGTGTACACTGTGTATTTTTTGAAATGAGATTGATTTAAAGTGGCACTAGTCAAAAGGTGTGCACTTTCAAGTTTACACGAGTTCGACTCAGTCTTGGTGGCACTAGTCAAAAGGTGCGCATCTATGTCCCTCGCCATTCGTGTGGCCGCGAATGTGCCTGGCCTCTGAGGTTGTCTATTTGAGTCTTCGTGGGAGGACGACAACGGGGTGTCTCGACTCTGAGGTGTAACTTGCTTGGCAAAAAGTGGGTCGCTCCCACGGTTTTCAAAGATAAAAGATAAACCGGTTTAACATGATGCATTTTGTTGTTAATACACTATTGCATATCTCACATGTCTTAACATACTTTTATATGTATGATATTTTGTTGATACAACTCACTAGGCTCCTTTGGCCTAACACTTGCGTGGTGTCGATGTGTCTCTCAGGTACTAGGGACGCTGTTCCCAAGTAGGTGCCAGGATTGAGAGTGAGCCTTGGGGAATATGTGAAGAGACCGGTACATCTAGACCGCGAGTTGATAGTAGAAACTGTTGACCTTTTGTAGTCTTTTCCTTGTTAGGAATTAGACTTGTTGGTTATCATACCACTCCATTAAAGTTCAGACTTTGTAATTGTACATTACTTTATACCCCATTTTTGGGAAGAGCTCACGCTTTGGCGTATATTTGTACTAACACCTTTCGAAAATGAAGGTTTTTGTTTGCTCCAATTTTTGGGGTGTTACATCAGGTGAATTGGAAGAAAGCTTCTCCATTGAGAAAAGATGGGATGAAACCATGGAGAGAGAAGAAGAGGAATTCGAGGAGTTAAAGCAGGAAGATAAAGTTAGGGTGAGAACCTCTTTGGAGGAACCACCGAATTTGGAGTTAAAGGACCTTCCCGAGCACCTCGAGTACCAATTTCTTGAAGGTAACAATTCTCTCCCGGTAATCATTTCTACTTTGCTAACAGCCAATGAAAAAGAAAAGCTTATTGCGGTTTTGAAAAAACACAAAAAGGCTTTAGCTTGGAAAATCTCGGATATTCCCGGAATAAGCCCTTCTTTTTGTACGCATAAAATTTTAATGGAAGACAATTTTAAACCGTGCGTGCAAAAACAAAGAAGGCTTAATCCGAAAATGCAAGAGGTTGTAAAAAAGGAGGTTATCAAACTACTTGATACCGGGATCATCTACCCTATTTCTGATAGTCCGTGGGTGAGCCCCGTTCAGGTGGTCCCCAAAAAGGGAGGACTCACGGTTGTCACAAATGATAACAATGAGTTAGTGCCCACCCGTACTGTCACCGGGTGGAGAGTTTGCATAGATTATAGGAAGCTGAATGATGCCACTAGAAAAGACCATTTCCCTTTACCCTTCATAGACCAAATGCTTGAACGATTGGCGTGAAATGAGTACTATTGCTTCCTGGATGGATTTTCGGGATATTTCCAAATCCCCATTGATCCCGAGGACCAAGAGAAAACGACCTTTACCTGTCCCTTTGGAACATTTGCCTATAGGCGTATGCCTTTTGGGTTATGCAATGCACCCGCTACTTTTCAGCGATGCATGACGGCCATTTTTCAGGACATGATAGAGGATTGTATGGAGGTCTTTATAGATGATTTCTCTGTTTTCGGTAACTCTTTTGATGGTTGTTTAAACAGCTTAGACAGGGTCTTAGCTCGATGCGAGGAGTCTCATTTGGTTCTCAACTGGGAGAAATGCCACTTTATGGTAAGAGAAGGTATAGTTCTTGGGCACAAAATCTCAAAAGATGGTTTGGAAGTGGATAAAGCTAAGATAGACACCATATCAAAGCTTCCTCCACCTACAAACATAAAAGGGGTTCGAAGTTTCTTAGGTCATGTCGGGTTTTATAGGAGATTTATTAAGGATTTTTCAAAAATAACCCGACCTCTAACTAAACTTCTTGAAAAAGATGCACCTTTCATTTTTGATGAGAAGTGCATTTCTGCGTTTGAAACTTTGAAACATCATTTGACTAATGCCCCTATTATGGTCCCGCCTGATTGGGATCAACCTTTTGAGATTATGTGCGATGTGAGCGATTATGCCGTTGGTGCAGTTCTTGGGCAGCGTATAAACAATCATTTTCAACCGATTTGCTATGCGAGTCGAACTCTGAATGATGCCCAAGAAAACTACACCACGACTGAAAAGGAGCTTCTAGCGGTCGTTTTCGCCATTGAGAAGTTCCGATCCTATCTTGTGTTGTCCAAAATCATAGTGTACACGGATCACGCTGCCCTTAAATACCTCTTTGCTAAGCCAGATGCTAAGCCCAGACTCATACGATGGATACTTCTGTTGCAAGAGTTTGATATAGAGGTAAGAGATAAGAGAGGCGCTGAAAATTTGGCTGCTGATCATCTGTCTCGCTTGGAGAATCCAGACATGGATTCCGGGGGCATAGAAGTCATCAGGGATAAATTCCCCGATGAGAACTTCAATATGATTAAGACCATAGGAGAGGACCCTATACCTTGGTATGCAGATTTTGCAAACTATCTTGCCGCTGGTGTTCTCGTTAAAGGTATGACTCATCAACAAAAGGGTAAGTTTTTCTCAGACCTAAAGCATTACTTTTAGTTCAAACCCCATTTGTTTAGAATAGGACCTGATAGGATGCCCCGTCGATGTGTCTCAGGCCTTGCTGCTTGGGACATTCTCGATGACTGTCACAAAGGCCCCACGGGAGGCCATTTTGGAGCAAATCTCACTGCCAGAAAAGTCCTCGAATCAGGATTTTATTGGCCTAGGATTTTCAAGGATGCTCACACTTTAATAAAATCTTGTGATGCCTGTCAGAGGGCGGGTAATATCACAAAGAAAGATGAGATGCCTCAACAGAGCATTTCCGTTAACGAAGTGTTTGATGTTTGGGGAATCGATTTCATGGGACCCTTCCCCGATTCCAAAGGCAACAAATACATCCTTATGGTAGTTGACTATGTTTCTAAATGGGCCGAAGCAAAGGCTTCACCTACAAATGATGCTAAGGTAGTTGTTGACTTCGTGAAATCTCTTGTATGTAGGTACGGATGTCCGAAGGCGATCATCAGCGATAGAGGTACTCACTTTGCAAATTACGTCTTGGAAAAGACCCTAAAAAGGTACGGGGTACACCATCGGTTTTCGACCGCCTATCATCCGCAAGCAAATGGACAAGCGGAAAACACCAATCAGGCATTGAAACGGATCTTGGAAAAGACAGTTGATAACAACCCGAAGATATGGTCGCAAAAGCTTGAAGATGCACTATGGGCATATCGTACGGCCTACAAAACGCCAATTGGAAGCACTTCTTATCGAATGCTTTATGGGAAAGCGTTTCACCTACCATTCGAGTTCGAGTACAAAGCATTGTGGGCGCTAAAAAGGTTCACTTGGACGATAATGCAAGTGGAAAGGAACGATTGATAATCTTGCATGAATTGGAGGAGCTTAGATCTCTTGCATATGAGAACTCGAAAATCTACAAGGAACAGCGAAAGAAATGGCACGATGCGCATCTAAAGGAAGTAAAGGTGTTCAAGGAGGGAGACAAGATACTAATGTATCAAACTCGCTTCAAATTTTCCCCCGGTAAGTTAAAGTCACGGTGGATAGGCCCATTAGGGGTGTTCAAAAAAATCCGAATCCGATCCGACATCCGAATACCCGAAAACTTCCGATCCGAAAATATCCGAAAATTCGGATATCCGGATTTTCGGATTCGGATTCGGATAGTGTTTTCGGAAAATTTCGGATATTCGGATATCCGAAATATCCGATTTTTATATTAATATATTATTTTATATATTATTTTATTAATAATAGATATATATTAAAAAATTAAAACCCTACTCAAAGTCTCATATGCATTTTATTAATAATAGATATATATTATTTTATATATTATTTTATGTTCTTATGTTACTTTAAACTTTCGTATTATTATTTAAAACACGTAAACTAAGTATTTGATGTCGTATTAGCTTGTGGATGATTGGAAGCATGTGGACGATTATTATGTACAAGAATAATGCATTTTTTTGGGTCTTTTTTAGATAAAAATGACATTTTTATTCAATATTTCGGAATTTCGGAATTTTCGGATTATCCGGTATCCGAATCCGGAATTTCGGATATCCGGATTTTCGGATATCTGAAATTTCGGATTCGGATTCGGATGGTAAATTTCAGTATCCGAAATTTTCGGATATCCGAAAGTCCGGATATCCGAAAATGAACACCCCTAAGGCCCATACGTTGTTTTAAAAGCTTATCCCTCCGGATATGTGGACCTACTGACCGAAAGAGGAGAATTCAAGGTAAATGGCCATAGACTAAAACTTTATAATGAAAACGACCCTGTCAGAAATGGCGAGGTCTGTCTTCTTTCTGAAGAGCCAACTACCTAGTTGATCTCCGGAGTCAGGCTCGCGACTCGTTACAAAAACAAGCGCTTCTCGGGAGGCAACCCGTGTTTTTCTTAGTTATTTTTATTTTTGTGTGTTTTCTAATTAATTTTGCAGTGTTAGTCAAAGGAAATCACAACCCAATCAAAATTTGACAAAAAGCCAAACAAAAGCCTCTTCGCGATCGCGAAGTTTTAACTTTCGCGACGCGAAGTGAGGAGGTAAGGTAAGTTCTCGTTCTAAGGTAATTTCGTGATCGCCAACTTTCTAGTTTCGCGATCGTGAAGGAGAAAAATTCTGAAAATAGTGCTTCAGTTACGACTTCGCGACGCGAAGCCCTTTACTTCGCGACGCGAAGTTCGGAACGAGGGGTTTAAATTTGATTTCTAAAACCCTATTCTCAGTTTTTCTCTCCTTCCCTTTGGTTTTTCTCTGCAATCCTCGTCCCATCCTACAATTCCATGGTGTCAAAGGTATGTAATTCCTCTCTAATTGCCTTAATTTGAATATCCTTGCAAGCCCTAGTTGGTTAATCTTGTGAATGTACCCAAAAGGGGGGTTTCTTTGGTTAGAATTTAATTAATGTTTATGAGGGGAATGTCTCTTACCTTGATTTGTTTGAATGCACACACTTAAGTTTAGTTTTATAATGTTGTGATATGTTTCAACTCAAGTGTGGGGAAGGAAGGTTATTAGCGTTGTGGTGAATGATATACATGATTTTTGCTTGTGTAGAGAGCTTCATCTTCTCGCAATGTTCCTACAATAACCAAAACAACCAAACCTTTGGCCAGTTTAAATCATCCACTTGGGGAATCACTATACCATGATAAGTACTACTATTTTCATTCATATAGTTTTAAATAATCTTTTATTGCTTTCTTAGTGTCTTAGTTAATTTAGTTGTCCTTTTATTAATTAAACCTTTTTTCATAAAAACCCCCCAAAGCTTTAGGTTAATTAAACTAGTCAAGATTAATAGTCTACAAAACTTGACCGTTCCCAGTGGTAGATACGATACCTGGACTTTCCTACACTATATTACTCACGATCAGGTACGCTTGCCTGTGAATGTGGTAAGACAGTGGCTAGGCATTAGAGGTTAAAACTTGTTTCGCTTTTTATATACATTAATTACCGCACCAAGTTTTTGGCGCCGTTGCCGGGGAACGGTAGTTGTTAGATTTTAGTCTTTATTAGTTTTGTTAATCGATCCTTGTGAGGGATTCTTTCCCTTGCAAGTTTTTCGCTTTCTAGTTTTTATTTATTTTTAACTTCTATTTCTTTGTTTCCCGCAAGTTGCCCGTAATCGTTTGTTAAGTTGTCAGGATGGCAGACGATCAACCCATGTGGGATAAGCGATCTGAAGTACAGTTCACCTCGAGATCCGCAATCAAAAAGACAGATGGTAAGATGGTGGAAATCAACAAAGGACTGATCAAAATGATCAACACCATATCATTTGACGGAGAACCAAGCGGAAATCCTTATCAACACCTTGAAGCGTTCGAGGACATCTGTGATCTATTCAATACTAGGGAGGATGAGGTAAAACTTCGAATACCAAAACCTTATCTAACACTTTTTCAGACTCCTCTCCAAACCAAAACCTTAACCCTGAAATCATCCCATACCAACCCCCTCAAGAACAAACTCCTGAACCCCAAAACCAACCCTCAAAAACTATTTACAACTTTGGATCTGTCACCTATGACATTAACCGAAGTATGAAAAATAGTATTTCTGAGTCAACTAGAGCCGAAGTCAATAACATGACTTTCGTGGTTCCCCCTTTAATCCTTGAAGCTACACTTTTGAACTCATATGATCCATAAACTTCTCAACCCTCTACCTCTCAACAAAACTTAGATCAGCCTGGACCTTCTAACACTGTAAACCTCTCATCTGATGACGAATTCCCGTCTGATGACTTTTCAACTCCTCCTTCTTCTCTTAAGTCTCCTCCTTCAAAATCTCCTCGCTCTGAAGGAGAGAATTATTTTGACATCCCTTACCCTGATGTTACTATCGACATGGATGGACGCTTAAAGGCGGTGGTAGAGCAACTCGAGAGTACAGGAGTAAAAATTCCTCTTCGTTCCTTTTGTGACTCTGAGTTTGCTTACCTATCCGCAAAGAGTTTGAAGAGGGAATAAAGGCCCAACAAGAGTTGGGAGTGAATAAAGAGAGAAACCTTCCTCTCAGCACAAGCTGTAAAGAAGCTTGCTGAAGCTTTTGTGCAGGAGGACTGATACACATTGAGTTTTCAATGTGTTTTGCTATTTTTGGATGAGTTTTAGGATAATTATTTTACTTTTATATCCCAATTTGAGTCGATTTTATATCTTTTTTCATACTTTCTTGTTTTGAAGCTAATTGTAAAAGAATAACCTGAAATTGCCCAAAAATAGGCTGATTTGTAGTTTTTGGCAGTAACAGCTTCGAAAAGGATGCTGCTAGGGGTGAGCAAAACCCGACCGACCCGAACAACCCGACCGAACCCGAACCGAAATGTGAGCTTTTATCCGAAACCCGAACCTCCGAATGACCCAAAGACCGAACCCCGAAATATTGGTCGGCTATATCGGCTCGGGTAGGGGCGCTATTTTTGGCCCCGAACCCGACCGAAACCCAACCGAACTTTTGATAAGTCATAAAAATTTTAATATATGTCTTACAAAACAGAATGTTTTGGTATTGTTTCTGTCACTTTTGTGAAAGATTGGGGGTTTCTTAAAAATTCTATTATAACCCTAAAAGGCCAAAATTGAAATCACTTTCACCCTCAGCTCACAAATCACAACTCCCGCCTCTCTCTTTCTCTCGATTGACGAAGTTGCAGCCCTACTCCGTCGACCTCCGACCGGCGACCGGCGCTCTCCACCTCCCACCGCCGACGGTGTATCTTGCTCTCTCATCTCTGTAAGTTTTTTCCCCTAAAGTTCTAAGTATCTTATTTTCTCATCTCTTTTTGAGTGTTTGTTTGAACTTTGAAATTAATGGAACAAAATTGATGTTTAGTTGTTCCTATCTAAGTTGGTTTATACTTATTTGTCTCTTTGTTTATATTAATTTGTTACTTGTTGTCTTGTTTAGGAATATTTGTTATTTAGTTAGTAATGTTGTTTATTTAATATTGTTTAGTACTTTAGTAACTTAGTTATTAATGTTTTTTAGGAATATATACAAATATGGCTTTAGATAATGTTGTATTGTGGTTTTTTGTTTACTGTTTGTTTGAAAATGGACAAGAATACAAAATTATGTTCTTTAATACTTTAAGTCTTTAATGGTATTTACTTGTTTTACTTGGTTACTTGTTAATTTATTACTTTTTAGTTTTTACTAGTTACTTGTTATTTGTTAGTAGTTGCTAATTACTAAATGTTTCCATTTTTATTGTATGTATTTCTTAGAATGTCTTAATCTCAAGTGGATAGTAGTGTTGAACCGAAGAAACGTAAAGCGATCGAGACAAGATCTATAGTTTGGGACCATTTTGATAGGCTTTATGATGATAATGGTCAATTAATTAAAGCGAAGTGTAAGTATTGTGGAAGAAAGTATGAGGCACAATCAAAAAGACATGGCACGTCATCATTAAATAGTCACATGAAAGGTTGTCTTAAAAACTCGCACGTTAAAGAAACAAAACAATCCTTTTTGGCATTTCAATCATCGAAGTCCAATAATGAGAGTGTTTTGACAAATTGGGTTTTCAATCAAGAAAACGTTCGCAACGCATTAGGTAGGATGGTCATCATTGATGAGCTACCGTTCAAGTTTGTAGAGGTAAGGGGTTTAGGGGGTTCGTTGAAGAGGCGTGTCCGATGTTTAAGATACCGTCAAGATGGACGGTTAATAGAGATGTTTTTTCAATGTTTAGTGAAGAGCGGTCAAACCTTAAAAAGTTTTTTAAGGAAAACTCACAAAGGATTTGCTTAACAACTGATACATGGACATCGATCCAAAGAACCAGTTATATGTGCATAATGGCACATTTTATTGATTCTCAATGGAAATTACAAAAAAGGATCATATCTTTTGTACCGATTGAATCACACAAAGGGGAATCAATTGCTAAGGCCATAGAGTTATGTTTGGTGGATTGGGGAGTTAAAAACATCGTTACTATCACGGTAGACAATGCATCTAGTAACGATGTCGCAATCTTGTTTTTGAGAAGCAAGTTGGTATCATGGGGGTGTTCATCTAGTCGGGTTTAATATTTGCATATGCGATGCATCGCACATATCCTTAACTTAGTCGTTCAAGATGGTTTGAAAATGGCGGATTTAGCAGTGAAGAAGGTTAGGGATACCGTTAGATGGATAAGGGTTCCCCGGCTAGGCTTTCAATCTTTAAAGAACTTCAAAGTTTGCTTGGTGTGGAAGAAAAGAGTTCTCTTTGTCTTGATGTTACTAGATGGAACTCAACTTTTGATGCTCAAGACCGCCATTCCTTATAGATCGGTTTTTGAAGCCTACGAAGGTCATGATGTTACCTTCAAGCGGGAGTTGGGTAATTCTATACCCGATGAAGATGATTGGACTTATTTAGAGAGTTTCATCACCATTTTGAAGGCATTCTATGAGATGACATTGAGAATCTCGGGCTCTCTTTACATCACTTCTAACTCTTACTTGACCGAGATTTCTGATTTGAGTTGCATCATTGCGGATATGATTGCTTCTTCTAATACGATTGAGCGGGTATACTTTCTTACTTTATTTTATTCTCACTTCATTAATTTATTTAGGTTTGTTTAATACTTGATTGTTTTCGCTTTTCACTAACAATCTTTTTTGTTTTTCTTTGCTATAAATCTATAATAGAATATGGGCACAATAATGAAGGAAAAGTTTCACAAGTATTGGGGGGATCCGGACAAGATGAACATGGTAATCTTCTTTGCCAATATTCTTGATCCAAGAGATAAGATTGAATATATGCCACTCCAATTCAACCAATTGTATGGCGAAGATAAAGGTGAAGGGTATTTCGAGAAGGTAAAGTATAAGCTCACTTCCTTGTTTGAAGCGTATGTTGCCGAGTATTCTACTTTCGAATCTCAAACTTCCACGGTTCAATCGCAACCGGAAAAATGTGCCCCAATTGGAAGGGTTCAATCTAGGCTCAAATGTCAATTAAAGAAGCAAAAAATGGAAAGTGGGGCTTCGGACAACAAGAGAAATGAGCTTGAAGTATACTTGGGTGAGGCGATTGTGGCTGATAGCGACGACTTTGATGTGTTAAGATGGTGGAAAGTGAATAGTGAAAGGTTTCCTATTCTTTCAAAAATGGCGAGAGATCTACTTGTCGTGCCGATTTCTACCGTTGCATCGGAGTCTACGTTTAGTACAAGCGGGAGGGTATTGGATAGTTTTAGGAGCTCTCTAACTCCTAAAATCGTCCAAGCACTTGTATGTACCCAAGATTGGTTAAGGGGACCAAACCAACCAATTTCGCTCGAAGAAAATTTGGATGAACTTGAAAACTTCGAGAAAGGTGCGGTTGTAATTGTTTAATTTTTATGATTATGTATTTATGTTGCTTTAAGTTTAATGCTTTCCTTTTGAATTTATGTTTTACTGTTTTATTTTAAGTTGTTTAATATTTCATGTTTCACTTTAAATTTGTAGAGTTTGCAAATCTAAGAGTTGTTGGGACTTCAAGTTCTTCGGTTCGTGACCATGGTGATGATGATATACAAACGAAAGCTTCAAAAGGCGTGGAACATTCGATGGAACATTTGGATTTGGAAGATGATTAGCTTTGGAGTTGGTACTTTTGGTAAATGGTAATTGGTTTTGGAGTTTGGATTTTGACAAGTAAACATTTGGATTTGGTATTTTGGAACTTTTGGTTTGGATTATGCCATTCTGGAACTTTTGAACTTTGGAATTGGATGATGTAATTAGAAGTTGGAACTTTGGATGACACTTTTGGTAAATGATGTTACTTGTTTATGTTTATCAATTTCACTCTAACTATGTAATTGGAACTTTGGATTATGTATTTATGTATTTTGATTTGGAAGTTGGATTGGAATTCGTATATGTTTACATGTTAGTTGTTAATGTTTAAGCACTTTTGACTACTGGAGGAAGGATCTAGAATATGGAAAAGCCTTTTGGTCAAGTTACTTTTGGTTAACTTTTTGTAACCAAACTAGTTTCTCTAAGTGTACCTCTAGTTGCTTAAGTATTAAGCTAGTTTTTTCTTTACCTTTTTGCTTCATTTTTTTAGTATAAATAGGAGTAGTATGTATAGTTGTAATACACACCAGGAGTTGAGCTTAGGCTCTTCTCTTCTCTTTTCTCTCAGCCTCTCATTTCCAAGATAATTATAGTTTGAAGCTTTAGTTATAATTCTCCATTTCTTCTTTTCAAGCCATCTTTAATTCTTGCAATCTTTACTTCTTGCACTTTAATTATTGCATTTTACTTATTGTCATTTATATTTCTTGCATTTTATTTTCTAGTCTTTTAAATACTTGCACTTTAAATTCCTTGCATTTTAATTTACGCATTTATTTACCGCAATTTATATTATGTCTTTCATTTCCGTTATTTACTTTTCTCGTATTTTCATTTCCGTAATGAGTAGCTAAATTTATTAGTGTGGGTGTTGGATAACATGGTGGGGTTTTTTTTTATATAAAATAAAGTAGACAACATTTTGACAACAAAGACGTTTTTGTCGTTTCATCTCAAATTAAATATCGAAAAATACTTCTTGACGGAATGATCATCCTAGTGGTGTTAAAGTGCCATGGACTCGGAGACGAGCCATTGATATGCACGTCAATTCGAAGGATATGAGAAGTAGATTTGAGAAAATTGCTTTTTACAAAGAGATTTGTAGTTCATGTTTGGAAAGTTGATTGAGCCTCGATAGAGTGGTCATATTGTCATGTGTTAAAGTGGGGTACACCCGGAGATGGGGTATTAATCACACACCAATTTGGATGATATGGGACTCGGCCCGAGAGGGTGAGTTTTTAACGAAGAGATTTGTTAGCCGTATATTCTAAGGACACTACGAAACTGTTACTAGTCTTGAAACTACACAGAGATGTGTTGACGGATAGCTATACTACAGTGGATTAGTGAAAGTCCGAGAGGACATCCTTATAATAGACGACAAAACTACTTGGTGTCATATAAGTATTGTAGTTTTCTACGGTATTTGTCTACTGGAAATTGTACAAAAATCCCATTATAAATCCTTCACCCATGCTTGCTTTCTAGTATTTGTTAAACAACCAAACCCAATCAAAGATTTATTCCTCAAATTCGCCATCTGAAGTTAGTTTTTCAAACTCGAGATCTTGCAACTAAAGATACCTATCCCTGTGGAATACGATACTTGGTTCTTACCATTTTATTACTTGGAAGGCGACATTATATCTCATTGTATACTTGCTTTGAGGTGTAATTAAGTCTGTGAGTGCAAAAAACATTTGCAAAACAATTCACTCACCAAGGACAAAGAAATAAGTGATGGCCATGTTCTAGCACAGAAGGCCGCCATGAAAGTCTTCAACAAGAGAACCAATCAACAGTTGGAGGAAGAGGATGAAGAAAGAAGATGGTGCAGAGACCGACTTCATCTCAGGAAGCACGGTGCTCCAATAACAAGTGTCACTCTCTCTAAGACCAGAAAGAAGAGTGGTCATCCTGGAAAAATATTCATCACCGTCAAGAGGCCTGATACTAGGGATGTTCAGCACACTCTGGACAAGTTAGATAGATACAACTTGACAGAGTGGAATGAAATCAGAAGTCTACTTCCCAAAGCAAACACCAAGTACAGATCAGAAGTGGAAGACACCATTAGTGGACTCATCGCAAGAATCAGAAGAACAATCGAAGTCCCTGATAACCTGGTTCAGCCTCCTCCTCGTCTTGCTCAACCTCCTTCTCGAAGATCAGGTGGAACCTCAACAAGAAGATACACTCCCTGCATGCCAACTTCAGGATCCTCCTTCTTCACCTGTAGACTTTTCTATGCTTGATCCTTCTCTACCAACATGAGTCACTCTTCAAGAAGAACAAGTCGTTACAGAACCAGTTCATGGGATGTGCTTTCTTGACAAGCTCAACATACTTCGCTTTTAGAGGTTCAGCGAATTATCTAAAGCTCCCACTGATCATCTGGTCACTATTATTCTCTTCGCCTCAAGAGAAAAATCTTATGAAGACTCCCAAGCATTCGCTCGAGCAATCAGATCCATCCAGGATGAGCGAATTGCAAAAGGGGAGATTGTATTTTCTTTTCATGTTAAGGAAGAGCAACCTGAAGAATGGTATATTTTCTTGTAAATTTCTTTCAGTATTCCTCATGTACTTATGTATTTTTCTTACTCTTGTAATATGTAACCTTATGAGATTAATGAAAATGCTTTAAATGCATTGTACTTCATTTCATCATAGTACTGAAAAAGATCCCTCAAAACAGTAAATTGGACACGTACCTTTATGAGTTCTATTTCCTACTGTTATTTCTAGACTTAGAATTTCTTTCTTAGTTTCTGGACTTAGGAAATTTCTCTATTGTCTTATAATTATCATTTAGGAGGAGATTGTTGATCCAGCTCTCTTAAGATCTGATGAAATGATAATGATCATGTAACTTTACTTAGTGAATAGGATCTTTGCTTCTATTACAGCTTGAGAAATTATCACTGAGTCTGTTTAGTGGTATTCTAAGTTATTCAAGTATTCAATTTATTAATCAGGAACAGAATTAGGATCAGTAGTTGAAAGAGTCTGTTCTAGAGACTACTGATAATGATCAGAAGCAAAGACCTCCTGAAGACATCAAGTCATATTCAAATCTCCATCAGCGCCGTTGAAGAATTAGCTGCTGACAGGATCATCATTGCTCATGATTTGAAGACGGAGCTCAGTGATAACACGCTGCTCACAACATGTATGACCCTTTGAAGAATATCAGGATACATTGACCTTTGAGCACCATCAGCATCAGAGTCTCTCTCACTGATCAGTATCCAGATCCTGAAGATTAAAGATAGTCTTTTATCTTATGCACAAAAGGATTACACGCCTTTCTGACACATAGTACAAAAGGATAGTCACTTTACTGTTTCCTCCGTACTTATCAGCTCATAAGGCAACTGTTTATTATAAGCACCTTTTTGCACAACATGCAAATGTATTTGTTTATAGTAAATAGTACACTAGAACCACTAACAGTGCAACATGTGCACACAGTAGGTCTGCCATGCATTTAATGGATGGGGTATAAATTGACGTGAAGAAGATGTTCTCCATACCTCTTCTTCTTCAATCTTATATCCCAAAATCCTTTGTTTCTTTATCCCTCTAAGTTCTTTCTCTTCTTTCCATATCTTCTCACTTAGTGCATAGTGACAGAATTGTAACTTAGATTGTTTTAGATTAGGTTTATCCTTATCTATCTTCCGCAAACAATCTGTAAATTCATGTTTATATAAACAGAATTTAAAAGTGACTAAAGTGTGTGATTATACTCAACCCCCTTCTATAATCCCATTAAGTTAATCCTTATTACTTGAAGGTCACCCCTTGGGACCAACAGGCTTCTCCAACCCGAGACATCAACGCCACTCCCACCCCCACCCCACCTACCCCCATAACGGCTATAAAACGGTAACTTTTTCCTTCTTCTTTAAACTACTATATATACTTAACCTCCTATTATTTTTTACCTCACACCTATCTGATTCATTTCTTCTATCTCTCTTCTCCATCTTTAATTTTACATATACCATCTTAATCTATGGATCAACAAAATACCCCCGCCCAATCTAGACGTACCAATCGTCAAACATTTTTGCTCCTCCACAACTCTTGTTCGCTAACATGCTCATGCTACCCCAAATCCCACACTCCCAATATGTGCCTCCTATGCAACCATCACAAAGGTATGATCCGTGAGAGAGAGAGAGAGAGGGAGAGAGAAGAATCTTTGTCGCCCGACATTACTAATTTTGTACCCGAAACACAACCGTCACTTCCATCCCCATCGCAACCCATATGCCCATCAAAGAAGGAGAAATTTCTCACAAGATCTAAACCTTAATCGTAGAAACCCGCAAAGAAGGTTGAGTTGGCAAAGGCATGGACCGAGACCTCGGAGGATTCCGTACACGGCAACTACCAAACTTCAGGTATCGTTTAGTAGTAATTGTAACTTTTTATATGATTAATAGACTTCATAATGTTAGTTTTTTTTTTAATATTCTTGTAGATAAATTTTCGGACACGGTTAGGGAGTCCTTTGAAGAACGCGCAGGATGCCTACCAATCACCGTATCGTGCATCAAGTTACTAGCAAAGTTAAATCCTTAAACGCAATGGTTGCAAAATTTGCCGTAATTTACAACAACGCAAAGAACCCGCGACAAAGTGGCGGGAGTGACGTGCAAGACATTTGCTTATAAACATGCTTGGGAAGTCCTTAAGCAACATACCGAATTCCTCTCGTGTCATCCATCCCCCTTCCTCGTTCATCAAAATGGACAAAAACCTCCGAATCCCAAACCCCCACCACTGCGTCTTCCGATGCACACAGTCCTACAATCTCGAGGATGAGGATAAGGATGAGGCTGAAGACGATGATGACCGTCCACGACCCATGGGTAGAAACAAGGCGAAGAGTACGATCTCGACCTCCACGGGAGGTGGGTTGAACGAGAGCGTCATTGCGTTGTTGGCCGAATTAAACACGCTCAACGCGAAAAGCGATGAATTAATCATGGTTCGCCGAAAAGATCTCAAGATTCGTGAAAGGGATTCGTTGACGCGTCAACGGGATGCTGCGACTCGTGAACGAGATACGGAGATTCGTGCAGCCGATGCGGAGGCAAGAAAGGCGTCCGAGATGCAAAAAGCCTATCGATTTTATATGTCATTGCATAAAGACATAACTATCGGTTTTAAGGGACGTGTGTTGGCTACGACTTTGTGGATGAAGGAGACGATTCGACAAAAATACGTATGGGACCCTATTGACGAATGAAAAAACTTTTAGCTATTATTTTATTTTATGTAATTTTTAATTGTTTTGATTTTAACTTTCGTAATGTAATTTTTAATTCTTACGAAAATTAAAAATACGAAGCAGAGAAGTGATCTCCACCACTCATCCGGTCAATAAAGGTGGCTTTGACCGGTTAGGGTGGACGCGATCACGGGGGATTGACGTGATTCATGGGAGGGTATAGATTATTAAAGGAGGGGACCCGGTCAAAGCCGCCTTTATTAATCGGATTAGTAGCTGAGATTCGTCCTCATGTTCACAATGAAAAAGTAGTTCACATTTGAACATTCCTATATATATATATATATATTTCAATGCTCGTGGGAGAAGTTGAGTTAATGTGAGAAGTAGATATGAACCTTGATCACTTTTAATTTGAGTCCGACCCATAAATCGTGTTTGATACAAAGATTGATTTGGTGCATCTAGGTTCACCCCATCCTAATGTACATCCATTGGGTGATAATCACTTCTCACATAAACTCAACTTCTCACCGGAACCCAAATATATTTAAAAAAATATCATGTGAAACACAGTCGTAACTCATAAGGCATAAGTTCTTATGGATCTCAGAAGATAACTATAGGTTAAACCCGAAAGCATTTATTTACATACCAGAACACTAGTTTAGTACCATTGAAATGTAACCGCAGTAGATTGCATATTTCTATATAACAACGGATTAAAGGGTAAAACAGTCATATTCCATTAACCAACGATTTTGCCACCCTTTTGTCAGCTTTAGAAGTGGGTCAATGTTGCAGATGAATCATGCAGCTTCACGCTCCTGCTCTCGATGACTTGGAGAACACCTGGTCGTTCTGCCAAAACTTAAGCAATTAGAAATACGTTTTGTTATAACTACCCATGCAATGCAATAGAATGAAAATGAGTCCAAAAATATCAGTCCTTTAGATCGAAGGACAACTAAGAGAAACATCCCTACTAAAATAAGAAATTGGAGGTTGGATTATGAACATCAGCATGTCAATGTTCTCAATGGAAGCGTATGTATTCTGAGGAAGTAGAAGATCATATGTTTGACCAACGACAGATACATGATTTTTGTGAGTGCACGTTTAAGGTGGATCAAAGGCCTGCAAGGTCAAGGTTTGACCCATGGAAAGGCCAATTGTGTCGATTTGGGGAATACAATACATTTTTCCAAATGGAATCGCCCTTTTGAGCAAGATGCAAGATGCAAGGCTACATCTTAGGCGTAAGCTCAATGAGTTTTTAGCTTAATCCCACTGTTTCGAGGGATTTTTTTTATGCTTTTTGGGTGATTTTGAAGGACTGTTTTTGCATTTTTTGGTTGATTTCGAGGGACGTTTTCGGGTTTCTGCTTCTTGGTAGATGTCCTTGTATTTTCTAGTATCCTGGAGCACCCCTCAAAGTTTAGAGGATGTTTGGTTGGAGGTATTAAGTAATAATTAATGGGATTGATCCCAAAAGATTGTAGATCGATAGATAACTACTACTAGATTGTATGACAGCAAGGTCTGGGATTTTCCGATCCCAAAAGATTGTAGATCAATCTATAAATGGAAATCTAATGTGTGTTCCACTGCTCTATCTAGCCATATGCATAAATCTTGTAAAATAATAGTTACTCACTTTGCTAGTAATAGCTCAAAGGTGGAATCTATAATATATTACATGCAGTTGCCAATGTACCAAGAATCAATTGCATACCACAGTAAAGTACTTTACAGTTGGGTGTTCAGTGAATAGAAGAGAAAAACATATATCAAGGAGAAAGTGTTCAAGTCCAGCTGATGTTGGAGTCTAACACCCTTCCTCCAATGGAGGCTAGATGGGCAAAGACCCCCCCTGAGTGTCGAGTCCCAAGAAAAGATGATACCATGTGGAATATGTAGAACCCCATTAGATTACTCTCCAAAAGAGTCTTTCAGGACCTTTTTTTTTTTTTTTTGAGGGGGGGGGGGGGGGGGGGGGTCAACATATAATGAGAAGAAAGTGTACAGGCCTTGGGACACTTAACAATCCTATTCAATAAGCCAAGGACATCCTACTTCCTCATGCACATGAAAGGCTAATACAGATTGATCAAGGTTGACCAGTCACCAACCAAAGCCCGTATTGTATTCTAATGCTTCTGATGCCTTTCCACTACTTCATTTCATGATTAGATATTCCATCAGCTGTATCAGAAGTCTAAGAAAACATATGCTACAAACACAAGGTGATATCATCATGAACCCTAGTAAGATCATATCCTTTTCTCTCTCTCGGATCCAAACACAAGGTGATATCATCATACTCTGTTGTGATCAATTTGGATCGAGTGTAATTGCTGAATCATTAGAAATGAGGAGCATCACTTTTAGTAATTCATACTTCTGTTTCATTTTAGTTGGGACTGTAAAGTGATCTCATGAACCCTAGTAAGATCAATCCTTTGTTATGATCACTAAATATCTGATACAAACAAAAGACTGATCCAATTTCCATGAAAACACGCAAATGGCGAAAGCTTTAAAGAGAGAAAGGCATCATACTTGAAATTTCTTCAACTTGGCTGGGAGTAAGCTTGGCAGAAAATCCACAAGCTGCATGCTTGTACGTGTACAACAGAGCCCCCTTTGCTGCCTCCTCACTATTAATCAGTAAACAAAATTACCTTAAATCAACAAACTCAAAGTTTGAAGACACAAATACAAGCATTTATGTGCCCCATAAATATGGGCTTGGGCTCACGTGAGACCAACATGTTTTCATGAGATCAATGAGACCAAGTTATATATTTGAAACTTCACAGCAACTTTTGCTATAGTAAATTAGGTATATAAACTTAAATGAGATTTTAATTAAATCCATGACCTTCTCATGAGTATAAATCCATTTTTTCTTATTAGGCCACGAGGTCACGAATTTAATTAAAAACACTTTTGAGTTCAGATCTCTAAATAACCCCAAATTGCTTTTAAGGTATACAAAATCGGAACCTTCGCAACAAGAATACTGTGAAGGTTACCTTCATGGCGTTTTCCTTTAAGTTTCAAGTATAAAAACTTGGTCTTATCGGTCTCATGAAAACATGATGGTCTCACGCGAGCCCAATCCCAATAAATATAACACCATTTTCACTTTGCTTTTATTTCAAGCAAATGAAATCAGAAGTAACAAAACCATCAATGTCTGCAGTTGTAGCCAATTCCATATTGCAACTTCGAAATTGCTACCGGCTCAAATTCACAACAGTTATGTTTCTACCCTATCTATCACAAAGGTATTAATTATACTGCAAGATTTGCCTAATTATTACTAAATCGAAAACTATTCTCCCCAATTCTCAAGTTAAAACCTAATTCGTTCAAGTCTTATTGCAAAATCGAACTTCAATTTCGAAACAGAACTCAAAATCGACATATAAAACTAGTACAAAATCCTGAAACGTGAATTCATTCATCCACAAATTTTCAACAAACTTGTAATAATTTCATCAATCCGATGCGTACACATGAAGCAATAATAGCAATTTAAGAGAGAAAATAGACCTTCCGAGGACTGAAGATAGGGTGCGAAGGTGATAGAATTCGAGTTCTTCCTCTTGAGGTCTCTCAGTGTAAACAATATGGACTGTTGGAACTTCTTCTACTGTGGCTGGTACAGATGAAGAATCAGCTTCTGCCATTGATGATGAAATCGTGATTATGAAGATGGAGATGAGATAGAGGGTGGTGATGATGATTGAGGACGATTGCAGAGCCATTTTTATACAAAAAGGAAAGAGAGAGTTGGATAGTTATGCTTAATGGCGAAGGCTCCTAAGGAACGACGAAAATGGAGTCCACAAAAACAGAAAAATGGATCTCAGCCGTCCGGTTTTTGGATGCTGGTTTCCGGCATCATGTCCCTTTTAACTTGGTGAAATTACTAAATTGTCCTCCTCGTTTATTGATTATTACAATAATGTCCGGGTATATTACATCTACAAGTAGGGGTGTTCAAAAAAATCCGAATCCGATCCAACATCCGAATACCAAAAAACATCCGATCCGAAAATATCCGAAAATCCGGATATCCGGATTTTCGGATTCGGATAGTGATTTTTGAAAATTTTCGGATATTCGGATATCCGAAATATCCGATTTATATATATATTATTTTAAAAAATTAATAATATATGTTAACTTTTTACCTCACTTTCTAAAATATAGAACCTCATCTCTACAACACAAGTATCAACCTTTCTAACTAGCCAAGTAATGAAAGCTTCAAGATTGGAATTTGGAAGATGAAGTTGTTTTTAATTTACGTTCTTATGTTACTTTAGACTTTCGTATTATTATTTAAGACTTGTAAACTAAGTATTTGATGTTGTATCAGCTTGTTGATGATTGGAAACATGTGGACGATTATTATGTACGAAGAATGATGTATTTTTTTAGTTTTTTTTAGCTAAAATGACATTTTATCAAATATTTCGGATTTTCGGATTTTTCGGATTATCCGGTATCTGAATCCGGAATTTCGGATATCCAAAATTTCGGATATCCGAAATTTCGGATTCGGATTCGGATATTAATTTTCACTATCCGAAATTCTCAGATATCCGAAATTCCGGATATCCGAAAATGAGCACCCCTACCTACAAGAACACACACTTTCTCTCACTAAACGACTCTCATCAAAATGCTTCTCCCTCTCTCTTCCCAAATCCTAACCCTTTATATATAGGGCCCATTTACATCAAGCCCAAGCCCAAGCCCATTAGCTATAACTACTAGCTAATTACAAAATAATCTTTCTCAAAGCTTACTTTATAAACTTTCTCTAATTAGGACAATTTGGTCCTAACAATCTCCCCCTAAAGTTTTATAAAGGAAGCATCTCTGATCTTCTCCCCCTTGCTTTCTTCATAAAACTATAGTGGCGTTCGGCTACATTTTGATCTCCAATCTCCCCCTCGATTGTAGCCTTTTATCTTCAGTTTCAACTGAAATATCAGATCCAATGTACAATAACCGCGACTGGTTGCACAAAATACTGCCCAACCTGTAAATAACTCGACACGTTTGATAATCGCAGAATATAACAGCTTGCACCAGAATATGTTGATTCATCCAACTATGTAGATCACAAAGAAAAACAAAGGGATAAATGCATGTGTGAGTTACAGTGCAGATCAACAAGAAAAATAAAGGATCTGTCTTTAACCGCTTGTTGAGTAGGAGTTCAGCAAAAGCGCTCTAAATCTGATAAGCTCACAACTGGGAAACACTGAAGCTTGGATCACCGAAACACCGTATGGTATGAAAAACTAGGAGTAGATGCTGAACGAGATACTGAGCTTTGATCTCTCTTCTGCTCGGAAAATAGTTGATTTCCTGAAATCTTTCAAAATCTCAAGCAATCAGATCCAGATCTAGTCTTCTTAGTCAGATGGATGACAATCTTCACTCAAAATTCTAGATCACAAATGAATCTCCACGACAGTGAAATGCTTAGGAATTGAACACATAACAATAGTACCATTCACCGAAGGTGGCATTCAAAGGAAAAATTCGACTCCACTCCTAAGAGGATTAATTCCATCGAAGAAAAACTCTAGAATAATGGTTGTAGAGCGTCAGGCTTCTATGTAATCTAACCAAATGCAGAATCCGATCACCGTTGTTCTAAAATCGTTACAAATCTAACATGTCTTCAAATAATCTGGAACAGCTGGGGAAACGAGAGAAATTCAATTTTCATGGTTGAAAACTGAATTGGGCTAAAACCGGGCTGATGTGATTTTTACAAACCATTTGGAAAAGAGACGAGGCTAATTAAGCGCAAGGATTTTGAAGCATCATATGTATCTGAATCTGCGAGGATCTGGAGCGCAACTGAAAAGTGATCAATCATTTGGGCCAAATTAATCTTCAAAGCCCAATAAAAATGTAAGGCCCAAAACGAATAAAACTTGAAAGCTCGATTGATCGTATAATCTTGAAAACTTGAAAGCGCATCTGAAGATAATCTCTGATCTTATACAGAATAAAACTCCAGGGATTGGCTCTGTCACTTTGTCAAAATGTAACATAAAGTTGTAGGGACCAAAAGTGACAGATGCTGCAAACATGTCATTGAATACTCTAGGGACTGGCAGTGTCAATTATCCAAACTTGGCCCATTGAAGTGTCAATATCTTCAAAGTTTAGGGGCTGGCAATGTCACAGCTTCAAACTTGAAATTTTTAAAGAGTAACCAACTTCAAAATTCAAGGGCCAAATGTGTTAATTTCTTCAAACTTCAAATTAATTCAAGAATTTATACACGTGACACGGAATTGAAAAGAATACAAAATTCACAATTTCAGATTGAAGTCCGTGATGTGGAGTCGGGATTCCAAATTTCCAAAAAATAGTCCGACTCCAAATTGCGATTTCAAACTTTTTCAGCCACAAAAATCAATTCCAAGATCATGCCATAATTTTCAATTTCAGCTACACTCGGACAATTTCCAATTAGAAGTCCGACGGGAAATTATGATGCGAACTCTGATTCGAGAATTTGGATTCCAAAATTTGCTTCCAAATTCGATTCCAAACTTAAGGTGGGGAAAGAAAATTTGGAGACGGGAAAAAAGTTTGAGGTCGGGAAACAAAAAAAATCAGATCTCAAAAGTTGGGAGACAACTTTTCAAACCCAAAATCCTTTCCAAGTCCAAAAAATCTGTTAGAAACGAGATGCGATTGATAATGATGAACACACGAGAGAGAGGCCACAAATTAGCTGTATATTGATATGAAAAGTATAATGCGTGTTACAGAAAGCAAAGGAAACCTAGACTATAAATAACAAAAAAACCCTAACCCTAGACTACAGAAAATAGTAAAGGGGCCGAAGGCTCATGGGCTATAATATACTCTAACACCCCCCCCCCCCTTCAAACTCAATCGGGGAAGAATGACCCAGATTGAGTTTGAAAACAAGATCACGGAAACGTCTGGAAAGATGCGGCAACTCAATGAGGTTGATGCAGCGGCTGAGTGAATGGTGGCGGTGCGTGGTAACTTGCGACAGTAGTGGTGATTGTGGCGAGTAGCAGCAACGGCATGAATGGCAGACACGAGAGGCTGCAACGGTGAGAAGCAGTGACAGCGGCGGGAGACTACAAAGAGCAACGATAGAGGCCAACGATAGAGGCCATCGAAAGAGCGATAAAGGAGTTATCACCGGATTCGAGACGCCGGGAATAGTTCGTCACCAGATACGAGACACCGGGAATAGTTCGTCACCAGATACGAGACACCGGGAATAGTTCGTCACCGGATATGAGGTCCGGGAATGCGAGGGTTCGTCACCGGATTTAAAGTCCGGGAATGATGGCAGCGGATGCGAGGCGGCAGTAGCGGTGAGTGATCCGGTGGTAGCATAGCGATTTGATGGACTAGTGGATGGTTTGGCTTCAGTTCACACCAGGAGTGGGTATGGCTTTGTCTTCGGTTCATGCCGGGTATGGGAAACCCGGTGATGTGTGAGATCCGGTTATTTTAAAAAAATCCGGTGTGTATTCCGGTGCGATAGAAAACCCGGTGTGAGATCCGGGGTATAGAAATCCCGGTGTGAGATATGGTGCGATGGGGCTGAATTCTGGGGTATAGAAAACCCGGTGTTTTAGGTAAGACCGGCGGCACAGTAGCGAAAATAGTGACAACAGCAGCGGTGTAAAGGTAGCAGGATGGTGGACGACAAGTGGTGTACGACGGCTGTGTTTGTGAATGGTGCACAGCAGGCTGCGTTTGTATGCAGCGATGAGAGTGGTGGTGCGATAGGGTTGTGATGGCAGAAACACAATAGCAATGGTGGATTATGGCAGCAGTAAACGACAGGTAGAGATGTATGTGGCGAGAAAGCAACGAGATAGAGAGCCCTAAGAGAGCCGAACCGATGTGTTGCAGATCCAGTGCTCTTAGATCGCGGCTTTTGCTATGCGACTTTGTGAGATCAGATGCGATTTAGAGGATAGCAGCGGTGATGTAGATGTGGTTGCAGAAAACAGCGGCTTGGTGGCTGTTATGCGGTGGTTGATCTGGTGGAGTAGGCCGGATATTGAAAAGGCCGGGTTTGGAAGAGAAGTCCAACCTGATGTTCGATCTTAGGGTTTCGTAAGATAGCGAAGCACGCAGTGGCAGTGGGTAGTGAAAGCGATGGTTGACAGATTGATTGTTTCCCGGTGATGTGAGAAACCCGGTGTTGGAGAAACCCGGTGTTGGAGAAACCCGGTGGTATTAGGATCCGGTGTTCTAGGGTTTTGCGATGGTAGCGAGATCTAGTGCGGCAGCGGTTGTTGACTCAGAAAGTCGTCGACGGCTGTTGGCTTAGAGGTCTGGTGATGCAGCGGCGTGATGGTCGTCAGCGGTGGTAGAGGACGACGGACGATGGTTGTTTTGATGATGGTAACGACGGAAAATAGTGCAACCGGCGGTGATGGCTGTGATGACAGCGGTGGTTCGACGGTGACCGGCAGAGAGCAGCGGTGATGACAACTCCATGATGGTGGCGATACGACAACAATGACGTGAGATGCATATCGGATAGATCTGAGAATCGACGATGACCGCGGCTGTTGAGATGTGATTTTTGATGTGGTTGCTGTCAAGATCGACAGCGGTTGATGACGGTGGTTTGATAACCGAGTACGAGAACTCCGGCGGTGATTGATTGTGGATCGACAGAGGTTTTGAGAGTGGCGGCGAGAACGGCGGCGAACTGAGACCGAACTTTGAAAGAGCTGCCGCTACCACCACATCGCCGACAGCGGCGTTAGGTGATGGCAGCGACGACTGTGATAGCGTTTAAAGAAGACAACGGAAGAGAGAGCCTAAAGCTCTGATACCATGTTAGAAACGAGATGCGATTGATGATGATGAACACACGAGAGAGAGGCCAAAGATTAGCCGTATATTGATATGAAAAGTATAATGCATGTTATAGAAAGCAAAGGAAACCTAGACTATAAATAACAAGAGAAACCCTAACCTAGACTACAGAAAACAGTAAAGGGGATGAAGGCCCATGGGCTATAATATAGTCTAACAAAATCAATGAAACAACATGTAAAATACACAAAATCAAGCTTAAAGTTGCTTCAAATCTCAACCTAAACATCAATCTTCTTTTTCCAAATCCAAAAACACAAAACCCAGAGTCAACCTTTTTCTTCAAGAATAATGCTCCAAATCCAAAAAAAATTCCTCTTATTGAATGATTCCATAGGAACAAACAAATCTGATGATTTGTTTGGCTCTGATATCACTTGTTGGTCCCAAACAATCAAATAATAAGAGAATTTAGGAGGAGAAATCGATAGACAAAAGATGAAGTGTTCTTGATTTTATTAGAGAGCTCTCAAAGAACAAGAAAACACACACTCTTCACACACTCAAACGATTCTCATCTGAATAATGCTTCTCTCTATTCTTCCCAAATCCTAACCCTTTATATATAGGGCCCATTTACATCAAGCCCAAGCCCAAGCCCATTAGCTATAACTACTAGCTAATTACAAAATAATCTTTCTCAAAGCTTACTTTATAAAACTTTGTCTAATTAAGACAATTTGGTCCTAACAAAAAGGCATGTGGATCACCACCTATATGCATCGAAAATTAAAATTAGCACAATTAGCATCCACAATTAGCAACCTTCATAATGAATACTTATCTAATCAAATACTTAATATCTTCTATAAATAAACCAAAACCAAAAAAATGACAGCATTTATCATAAAATTCTTGATTCATAAAATACCTCTGGGACCATATATATATAAATAAAAAACAAATAATAAAACTTAGAAACATATTTGATATATACCATTACATGCATAACAGCAATGAGACATAACATTTGATGGAACACCATAAAAATACAAGATAACACACACTTTAAACCCTAAACAAGTTGACACATAACTATGGACAAGCGATCAATCTTATAACACCTAGTAATAAAATACGTACGAAGAAACCAGTTGGGTCAAATGCAAGTCAAAATTAGTCATCCATCCCAGGGTGAAGAAGCATCTTCACGACCGCGCTCATGGTTGGTTTAGCATTTGCATCTTCCTCGACACAACGGAGAGCCGTATTTAGAAGAATTTGTATTTGACCCTTATCATATTCATCCCTCATCGTCGAATCCAGTATCTCCATGATTTGGGTTTCTGTCAAACTTCGAGTTGCGTCATGAACCTTCTCTCTCACCCAACCTACAAGCGTCTTTTGGCTCATGCCTTGGTTATCCTCACTTGCTTGATCACAAGTGGGATTCCGTCCTGTTATCATCTCTAACACCACCACCCCGTAGCTGTAGACATCCACTTTTGAGGTAATTGGAAGATTGAACACCCATTCCGGAGCCATATACCCTCTAGTTCCTCGTATCTTGGAAAATAGGGAATTTTCAATTGCACCGCGATTAAATAGCTTGGACAAGCCAAAATCTGCCACCTTTGGATTGTAATCAGCATCCAATAATATGTTATGTGGTTTAACATCACAGTGCAAAACCCACTCCAAGCATTCTTCATGTAGATAAGCTAACCCTTTGGCCACACCTATTGCAATTTCAAACCTCTTCTGCCAATCAAGCTGATTTGCACTTAAGCTCATAGCTAATGAGCCATTCTGCATGTACTCATAGACCAAGATCCTATGCTTTCCCTCTGCACAATAACCATATGTTTCTATCAAGTTCATATGATTTATCTTCCCAATTATGCTTATCTCTGCTAGAAATTCAGCTTCTCCTTGGCCAGCCTCATTGAGTTGCTTAATTGCTACCTCTCGGGTATCACGTAGTATGCCTTTGTACACAATACCACCACCACCTCGTCCAATCTCTTCTCTAAATTTATGAGTTGCCTTCTTTATCTCATCGTATGTGAACCTTCTGAATTCGTTAGCAACGGTAAGATAGCTTTGAGATGTTCCACCTGAAGGGCTTTGGCTAATATAAAGGAAGGATAAAAAGCATGTAAACTCAATTACACCAAGGATGATGCTAAACCACAACATCAACTTGATAGACTCATTTGCATCCTTTGTCTCGTATGTTCGTTCCAATTCGATTGTTGAATTTGGACAAAACAAGGTGGTAGACATGTTAGTAGCATTTTGATAATAGGATGATATAGAACTACTTGTAGGTAGCTTAAGATAAGTGACATAAGGAGTACCCAAGCGGTAGCCATTGAACAACGTAGTCTTAACATAGCATCGAAAAATGTCGTTCTCCTTTTGAGTGTATTGGATGGCTTTACAGTTGGGTTCATCCAAGCAGGCCTGCTTGCATTCTTTCAGACTGCAATTCTCCAAAAACCTAGAATCAAACCCATAAAATTCCACATGAAGGAGTTTTTTGAATTCATAGGTTTTGTGTTGTCGAGGATGACGGAATGCAGGCTCGCACCCAAAAGAAGTATCCGTGTGGTTTCGGGCCTTGTACCCTGGCAAGCACATGCATCTCCTTCCTGATTCGAAAGTATAAGTACAAAGGCTATTTGGGCCACAAATCCCATGAATTTTACATGTTGTTGAAATTGCTTGCCATGAAACCGTCCAACTTCTATTCTTAAGTGTGTAAACTCTAATATTGCCATCAACGTCAAGTGTGAGTCTTCTAGCGTAAATTTGCGTCGACATCCCGTAGTCTGTGGTGAAGAACCTTAAGTTGTCCGTGGAAATGAATCCGCCTTTGGAATCAAGCCAAGCAAATCTACTGTTGTTGTAAGCAAACCTCCCTGCTTCCCATGGTCGTAACCAAGGGTCATACCAATAAACACTTGATATTTCATCGCTGTTATACAGAAGACGGATTACGTTGTCATTGTCAAAGTAGAGCTTGTAGAAGCCCGACGACAAATTTGTCAAACTTCTCGAAGATACGAGAAAGTTATCTTTGGTGAGAAGTTGATTGGGAAGAATGGTGTCCGTCGGAAAACTGAAACTTTGCCAAAGACATGTTTCTTGATCATCTGACCGCCGTTGCTGGTTAAGCATAAGATTGCCCGAGTCTTTGAGTTGCAATTGCAAAGTCGAAATGGATTTAGTCTCGCTCTCCCAAATTCTTCGGCCAGCGTCTGTTAGAACAAGATTTCCAGATTTCTGCAAGGAAAACTTGGAACGTTTTCCGTTAACAGGTTGGTCTCTGTTTGCCATCCAAATTAATGTGTGATTGCCATCAGACATGGCCTCAGAAAACCATATTGCAAAGCAATAAGCGTTTTGGCCAACTTGGTGAAAGCCTGCAGTGAAAAGTTTATTTGGTGAAACCAAAATATGGTTATTGTTTTCGACAGAGAGTGATGAACCTTGGGTTAGAACATTTGGTGATGAAGATGAAGTAGCATAATATGGAGAAAGAGAGAGGGGTAACAACAATAGGTAGGGAAGAAAATACATGATGGATATTGGATATGGATGGATGAACTTCTAGTTTCTGTATCTATATATATACCTTAAAAATATATATTGAAGCATTTGAGTTTTTGATTATTACAACCTATTGATTTTTCAAAGATATAATTATTAAAACATTTGATATAAATTAATATTGCACACAAAAATATATCAAATTTTATAATATTCGTATTTGGGTTATTTAAACAGCAAGAATATATGGAAGCTTAAAGCAAATTTAGCTCAGATTACCCTTTCCAAAAGATCATCAAATCAAGTTTTGAAAACTTAATAAAATTTAGCATTTGTTTTTATTAAACAAGTCATATAAAATATAATGAGTGTTCTTGTACTTTCTAATTTGATACCTATATATATATATATATATATATATATGTGTGGAGAATTTCAAATGAGAAGTGTAGATGTAATCATAGTGTTTTATTTGGTTAATATTTACGATTTTAACTTTGAATATTCAAATAATTTTCTGCACAGGTTTGTACAAGATGGAAGGATAGTTTCATAACTTTTACAAATAAACGACAAATAATTTTATATATGAATTCGTTGATTGATATATGAATTTTACATGTTCTATGATTGTATAGTTCATATATGAGTCAATTAGAAAGAATTGATTGGTTGATTTTTCCTGTTTGTTTTTCCTTGTGGTTGGTAATAAAATGTGTTTTTCAAATATATATATATATATATATATGAATCAATTAGAAATAGTTAATATATGATTTACACGGGTTCATGTATAATCGTATATATGAATTATGAAGGTTCATGTATGAACGTTTAGTTTGTATATAAATCAAGTTAAAATAGTTAATATGTGAATTACAGTAGTTCACATATGAACATGTAGTCCATATATATAGGAATCACACTGGTTTATATATGAACCTGTTTTTGGGCTATTTGTAACAACAATAACGAAACTACTCCTCTATTTTTTGCATAGCCGCGAATTTTGACCAGTTAAAACTGCAATATTTGACTACTCAAATTTGATCTTAATTAGCTGTAAAAAGGGATATGATCACTTCATAAGTACTCATTTTTTGAGAGCTTCTCATTTGAACCTATGGCTGTTGGGTGGGGGTGGGGGTGGGGGTGGGGGGTGGGGCGGGGGGGGGGGGGGGGGGTTTCAAATGAGAAAGCGCAAATTTGAGAAGTTTAGAAGTGATGCTAGCTCTTCAGTTGGACAATATTTACAACCGTAAATGTGAACCATCAAATAATTTCTCACATGAGTACACAAGATTAAATGGTAGTTTCGTAACTTTTACAAATAGACCACAAACAAGTTCATACGTGAAACCAAACCGACACATAAGGTTCAATTTCCAGTACCACATTTTTAGTCCGAATTTTTTTTGTACCAACCGGTTTGGTACGTCTCTAGTCCTCATATACATAAGCTGATACAAAATCTACCATAAGAAAAGGAAAATAAAATAAAATGATAGAACACATGTATTCAAAATGGCAGCAACTAAAATTCGACGTCCTGAAACAAATTAAATCAATATTTTAAAAATATAAAAGAGGAAATTAAATTGAGTTTGATATTTGAATTTTTCTTAAAAGAAATATAAGAGCTGCAACTTGAGCAAAATAGAACAAAAATGTCATGGTTATACAAGAGGCTTTTTGACTTTTGAAGCGCAAGTTTGGTCAAATTTTGTTTTTCCACATTTGAAATGAAATAAAAAAAAAAGAATTGGTGAATAACAAAAAATAAATTAGTTATTTAAAAAATGATTTTAAAACCGAAGTTTCATAAAATTCTTATCGGGACGGAGTTAGGACGTTGGGTTCGCCTAATTTTTTAATAAGTAATGAAATTTGTTAATGAACAAAATTTAGAGTTAAGTGAAACCAAACCAAATCAAGTTTATTTAGGTCTGATATAAATGATGATACCTAAAAGTTTTTAATCATTAAGACATAAACCCACGATGATACCTTTGTGATATCATTAATTCTAAATGTAGGTTGAGGCTTTAGAATTATGAATTTAATTATGATTGAAGGTTCAAATTTTAGACTTTAAAACCAAGATGTATTATGGTGCATTAAGATAAACATAATGTGGGAATGGCATAAAACTTAGCAATGGTGATTGGTTTGTATTCAATTGAATTTGTTAATATGATTCTACTAGATAATTCTCTACAAGGTTTTAGACCACACCTGAGGTTATGCGTTACAATAAATTGAACCTTCAATCATTCCTAAAACTATGGTGACCGGTGATTTGTATTGTACGCGCCATTCTAAAACTATTGTACATGCTATGCTACACACCATGCATTCAGTCTTAATAAAATGTATCGTACACGCCATGCTACATGTTATTCCTGGTTAGTTTGTTGTTTTAGGGGGTGTTTACTTATGACTTATTGGGCTTAATGGCTTAATGGGCTTATTCGCACAGACGTTTGAGGTTGTTTACTTACAGCTTAATGAAAAAAAATTTATCTTAATCGCACAGCTCAAAATGTGCACTTGTCTGGGTTCAGACAACAAAATTACCACCCCTACCCTTTAATTTAAAAAGAGAAGCCTGACCATTGTTCATCTTCTACCCTTCTCCTTTCTCGCCTAATCGCTCCAGCAAAGGCACACCCACAGCATCGACGCCATGTTTTTCTTCATAGCCACCGGACTTT
This sequence comes from Centaurea solstitialis, assembly GCA_030169165.1. Classification (NCBI taxonomy): domain Eukaryota; kingdom Viridiplantae; phylum Streptophyta; class Magnoliopsida; order Asterales; family Asteraceae; genus Centaurea; species Centaurea solstitialis. Next base: position 75,219,545 of record CM058040.1, read on the forward strand.
TCTTCTCTCTCACAACTGGCGACAATTTTCTGGTGCGATTTCTCTGGTAGGTTTCATCTTTGGCAACCAAATTCGATCTCTCCGGGTGGTTTCAGCTCCGGCAACCAAAATCCATCTCTCCTGGTGGTTTCATCTCCGGCAACCAAAATCGATCTCTCCTCGTGGTTTCATCTCCGGTGACCTAGATTTATTTCTTCGATTTCCATGGAACCTAGTTCGATTTCTTAGGTTGGTTTCATCTCTGGCAAGTGGAAACCAAGATCTATTTTCCTGTTGGTTGCATCTCCGGTAACCCATATTGATTCTCTCTTGGTTGCATCTCCGGTGACCCATATAGATACAAGAAATGAAATAGATAAACATCGATTTCTCCTGTTAAATATCAATTGTGTTGGTAGCTATTTGGTTTGTTTTTTGATTTAGGAATGATATGGAAAACATCGATTTCTGCCTGTTGGATATCAATTTGTGTTGGTATATTGACTTTTGCTTCTTTGTTTTAATGTTGAAAGTGGTTTGAAGAATGATAGCTATCTGATGAATTTTTTTTTTTGTTTGATGTGCTGCTCTTGGTGCAAAGTGCAAACAGATTAAAAACAAGGTATACAACAATAAACAAAGACATATATTTGTTTGAGGGGTAAATCAGTCATTTATTTCATTCAGACAGTTGGTTCAGATAAAAAGGTAAACAACACCATCAATTTTTCCAGACAGACAAATTTATCTAGACAGACAAATTTATCCATACAGACAGACAGACAGGATTTGGTAAACAGCCCCTTAGTCAACGAAACATATTGCACACGACAAGCTAAGAGTGACGTATTTTGTAACATTCAAAATTTTCTTTAAGAACTACTTCGATTGACCTTCTTTATGATCAACTGTATTGTGCCTGCATTTACTAGTTGTTTTCTCTCTTCATCAAAATTCAAAACTTCGATGTTGAAAATTCATTTAGCGATGGTATTTGTAATGCTAGTTTTTCTAGCGTATGTTATGCACTACGTACAACAAGAATATAACTAACAAAATAATAGAAAGACAACTTAAACATTAATAATCCATCAAAGTTTGTTTAGCCCATATTATTGGGATAGTATCCCTGACTATCTGGATTCGAAACCCTGTGGTTGTAAATGACGATACCCAAGTTTTGGATCGGCCTTTAGATCGGTTTGAGACCAATGAAGATTAGTCGAATGTTCGAATGGATTCCGGATACCATGGAACGTATGTGTGGGTTTATCTAACGTTAAAAAAGTTAAAAATAATCCTCCATTCATTTCTATAACACTACAAATAAGAATGATGGCTTTTCCATTGACTTCATGTCTTCTTGGAACACACCGTATATACTACGACACTTGAATGATTGTGTGGACGCATTTTTAATTCTCCTTCCTTTTTTTTTTTTAATTCTTTTTCTAAAATGAGAATGGATCCTAAATGAACACGGCCTAAACGAAATTATTTTGTTTGCATTTTCAAAACATTTTAGTTTATTTAAGTTGATTGGATACCTAATTTGTGACTGTAAAATGGTAGTTGCTCTCTATACAACAGTATCATTTTATAAAGAAATTAGCTAAAACTTTTAAAAATAATTTATCAATTACTAATTAGGCATTGGTTTATGTTTTTTATATTTCTTTAACCAGATTATAATCATGCACGATGCGTCATAGAGTTTCTCGAAATCAGAAGTTGAAAACTTGAAAGTTTGAAGAAAAAACAGAATAGAAAAACAAATTTACTTTTAATTCTATCTCTATCATTATATCCTTTAAACAATGTACATTATCCTATAACATAATTTATTTAATTAACTGAATTTAATAAGTAAATGACACATTTCAATCATATATGATTAAATGAACTGGAAGTTAAAAACATGTCCAGATTCAAGATTAGGCGGGAAAATATTAATTTCAGCTCACGAGAGAGCTACACGTGACAGCCCAGTTACTCTTTTATTGTATATAGACTTTTTAATTTATATTTCAAATTTATAAATAATTAATAGATACATAAAAGTTTTTACAAAGCTTTTTAAACTCCATAAAATTAATTAATAAACAGGTGATAAAAATCGTATAATGTTATTAATATGATAGAATACAGAAATTATCAATCTCATTTTTCCAAAAAATTGAGTTATAAATTATATTTAGTCTTAATTATTTAAAGTACAATATAAATCTTCAACTGAATAAATTACATCAAAAACTAAGAATTTTATAATATATAAATTGATACCAATGTCAATATATATATATATATATAAATATAGAGAGAAATGTTCAAACAAGAACAAAATTAATTTGCAAGAACAAAAGAACAATTCTGGATCACATGTGATGTGGGTCCCACATGGGCCCACATCAATGTGTGGCTCAAAATGGGTTTCTTTGTTCTTGCAAATACCCTTGTTCTTATATGAACCTCCCTCTCTCTCTCTCTATATATATATATATATATAGATATAGAGGAAGGTTCAAATGAGAATGACATCAATTTAAAAGAATATGAGAATGAATCTCAGCCAATCATCTCAGGCCAATCATATATGACAATGACTTTTGTGTACAAAATCATATATGATTAACAAAGGAAAAGTTCAGGTACAAAAAACATGTACAAAATCATATATGATTCATATAGTAAAACACATATAATTCATGTTGTTAATCATACATGATTAACAATTGCGCGGGTCACATGCGACTCACGACCAGCATGTTGACCCGCCTGCTTCCCCTTTTTTTTAGTTCAGTACTTAATCATATATGATTTTGTACACAAAAATCCATTCTCTTATTCTCTTATAAAGGGTCCTTCAAGGAAAAACCATTTTTTTTTGTAAAAACTTGAGGAATAATCTAAGCCTTTGATCTGAAAAGAGCATGATCGTCATTTTGGTAATAAAAAAAATCCCAGTTTATTCATTATATGAATATTCACTATCATATTCACCGTATGAATATTCATATTCACCATATCATATTCATCATATATTCATCATATGAATATTCATATTCACCAGATAAAAAATTATATAAATTCACCATCATACTCACCATATGAATATTCATATTCACCATATGAATATTCATATTCACCATATCATATTCACTATATATTCACCTTATGCATATTCATATTCACCAGATAAAAATTACATAAATTCATTCACCAGGTGAATATTCGTATTCACCTTATGAATACAAAACACAATGTCCATTACATTTATATAAATAAGTAAATAACAACTAAATACATACAACCATAGCTCTCATCTCTCTCTTTCCGGCCACCACCACTATTAAATCCGGCGACCTCACCACCACCATCGCCGCCGTTAAATTCGGGAACCTCACCACCACCATCACCAACGCCGTTAAATCCGGGGACCTCACCACCACCACCACCATTAAATCCCAACCACATATTTCTCCTACAAATCCAAAAATAAACCAATCCAACAAACCCAATCATAAATAAACCAAAAAATTTAATAGAATCAGTATCTAGAAAATCAAAATTAGGGCAAAATTCATAGAAGCATTTCATCGAACACCTGGTGTGCAATAGATCATAACCACCACCTAAACACAAAAGAAATGAGTGTACCAAATCTGAAAAGAAGGTGGTGGCTAATGGCGGCATCAAGTGGTGGCATACGGCGGACGTCGGTGGTGGTAGCAGCAAATGGCGGAGTAGTGGTGGTTTATGGTGGTACGACGGTGTGGTGGCTGTTGTCTACGGTGGTGAATGGTGGTTGTTCAACTGCTCCAGCTTTGAATGGTGGTGAATGGTGGCGGTGTGGTGGCTGTTGTCTACGGTGGTGAATGGTGGCGGAGTAGTGGTGGTTGCTGATCGTCTTAAACTGCTCCATCTTTGCAGAACAGTGGTGAATGGTGGTGGTTTCCGATCGTCTCCACCACCCTGTACGACGGCGGACTCAGCGGAAAGAACGCGAACTTCGCCGCCATCGATGATGTCACCGTCCCCATTATCAATAATCGAAAAATCAAACCTCCGATTTCAACAAATTGGTGATCCATTTCAACTAAACTGTTTTTTTTCTACTATTATCGGAAAAATTGGGGGGATTTTGGAATTGGATTTGGGGAATTGAATTGGGGGTTTGTGGGTTGACACCAGATCTGGAAGAAAGCATTTCCATGTGAATGGGGTTTGATTTATTAATTAATGATTGGAAGAAAGCAAATTTGTTTGATTTGGGAGAAGGAGAAGGGAGGTGGAGAAGGGAGGCGTGGAGAAGAAGAAGAGGAGTTAGGTCAAGAAGAGGGTTACAAGGACTAAGTTATAAAATGCCCAAAATACCTTTTTGGGTATATAATCAGGTGTGGCAACTTAAAATTAATGAAATTGTTACCATGGTCTCTTTAAAATAATAACCTTGATCTAAATTAATTGATGGCTTAGATCATTCCTCAAGTTTTTACAAAATATGTGGTTTTTATTTGATTAAGCCTCTCTCTCTCTCTCTATATATATATATATATATCTCTATATATATAGTTAGGCTATCAGTAGCGGTGGATGATAAGCCCTCCCAACCCTCCCAACCTGCACTGCCACATCAGCTCCATATCAGCTTTTTTTCAACCCTCTCATAAGCCCTCTAGAACCCTCTACAACCCGTACCCCAACCCTCTCAACCATCTCACACACAACACACACAACACACACACACACAGACAACACACACATAAAGTAGCGGGTTGTAGAACCCGATTTACGTGGAGCCCGACGGGCTTCCTTTGCGGCGTACCGCTGCCCGCCAACCCCGCTGAGCCTGGCAGGCTTATGCTCTCCCAACCCGACGGAAGCCGCACTCCCGCTACGCATAGCCTTATAGCTTAAAATGAGAATTGGCAAAACATGTGAAATAGAGAAGTGATCTCAGTTGTTGAGATCAAGGTTGAAAAGTTAAATATTGCGTTCTTGACTAGTCAAATGCACAATCTTTTGCTAGTCAAAATTCACATGTATGCGCAAGCTAGATTGAGGGGTATATGAATCTGTATAATTCATATACGTACATCTATTAACTTGTGTAATTCTTACACGGGTTCATATATGAATCTGTGTGATTCATATACGTTCATCTATGAACTTATGTAAGTCATATACACGTTCATATATCAATCTGTGTGATTCATATACGTTCATCTATGAACCTGTGTAATTCATATACGTTCATCTATGAACCTGTGTAATTCATATACACGTTCATATATGAATATGTGAAATTCAATAACTATTTTTGAACTCATTTATATATGATCTATACATTCATACATGTATGTAATTTATATGCATCTTCATATATGAACTTGTGTAATTCACTATCTGTTGTTTAATCGATTCATATATGAACCTGTGTAATTCATATATATGTTTATATATAAATTAACTTGTGTAATTCACATACTATCTATTTTTAGCTAATTCATATATGAACTATACGTTCATACATGAACTTGTAAAATTTATATATTAATGACAAAATTTATATATGAACATGTTTGTTGACTATTTGTAAAATTTAGAAAAAATACCCTTCCATGTCCTACAGCATGCACGAGAAATTGTCCAGTGTTTTGCGGTCAAAGCCGCAATCATTGACCAGATGAGCAGTGAAGATCAATTTTCTATTTCACATTTTTTATCACTTCTCATTTGAACCTTTTCCTATATAAATATATATATATATAGAGAGGTTTAGTCTAGGGGAAACCAATTAATTCTTAAAAACCTGGGGACCTATCAAAGCCTTTGATTTGAAAATGGGCATAAAGGGCATGATTGTCATATTCATCTTATAAATCTTCAGATAACTTCATATTCATCTTATGAATCTTCAGATAACTTCATATTCACCTTATGAATCTTTAGATTCACTAGATGAAACTTTATATTCACATTATCAATCTTCAGATTCTGATGAAACTTCATATTAATCTTATTAATCTTTAGATTTACTAAATGAACTTTATTTCACCTAATGAATATTCAGATTAACTATATAAAAATAACAATCACCCTAATTCGCCTAACGAACATAAAAATAATGTTCATTTACATTTAAATTCACCTAATAAATATAAACAAAATATCCATTTACATGTAAATCCACCTAATGAATACAAACATAGTATTCATTTACATTTAAATCTAGTTCCAACTATACTAATCCTTTTCTGGCATTCGATCAAACAAAACCTAAACATCCTCCACGCAACTGTTTGACCCTGCAAAATGTAAAGGTTAACGCTTTTTCTTAGAGCCTTCATCATAAGTAGCGCTCCGCGCTTGACCCTTACTACTCCATTCTTGCCAATGAATTCATAGCCATTTCGATCAAGGGTACTAAGAGAGATGAGATTTCTTCGGAGTTCGGGAACATATCTCACGTCCCCAAGAGTTCGGGTGATGCCATCATGCATACGAATTCTAATCGTGCCTTTACCGATGATAGGGCAAGAATCATTGTTCCCCATCATTACCACGCCTTCGGGAACCTTCTCATACGTGTGAAACCAACTACGATGGGGACACATGTGGAAAGTACAACCCGAGTCTAGAATCCACTCTTCCGAGGTATTCATCATCCCCTCGGAGACCATCAAGACTTCACCATTACAATATCCGACTTCACCTTGCTCAACAACATCCGCTTCACCGGAGGTACCCGTTGTCTTGTTCTTGGATTTGTTTTTGGCTTGAAGCTTTTCTTCCATGGTATGACCCTTCCGTTTACAAAAGTTACAAAATTTTCTCGGTTTTCCACGAGATTTTGATCTTGATTTGCTTGACGAACTCGAGCATTTTTCAAAAGGTCTCCCTCTTGCATTTAATCCTTCGGCCCTTGGTTCATGACCGGGATTAATCTCCTTCATCTTCTCCTTCGAGCTCAAAGCGGTATACACCTCATCAAGAGAGAGGGAATCTCGACTATAAATGATAGTATCCATGAACGTACCAAACGACGATGGCAAAGAGCACAACAAAATCAAACCCAAATCCTCATCGTCATATTTCACCTCAAGGTTCTTCAAATCACCAACTATCTCCTTGAACTTCGATAGGTGGGCCGTAATTGAACCACCTTCAGATAAAGGTAAGGCATATAACTTAAGCTTCATGTGAAGCTTATTGGGTAAGCTCTTTTCCATAAACATCTTATCTAGTTTAGTCCAAATTTGGTACGACGTTTCCTCTTCCGCAACATCTTGTAAAACATCGTTTGAAAGGTGTAATCTAATTAGTGATTGGGCCTTTAAATCGTTCAATTCTTTGTCTTCCTCCGACCAAGCACCGGGCATGAATGCCCGACCCAAAATACACTTGTGTAGGCTTTGTTGGATTAGGACATCTCTCATCTTTATCTTCCATAAGGGATAGCGAGTATCTCGCTCTAGTTAGGGGAGGTCAAACTTCATCGTTGACATAAATGAAATAGCCTAGCAAATCAATAATCCCACGAAACTTCTATCGATCACAAAATCTCGGTATAAATAACTTGGGCTCTGATACCAATTGTTGTGAAAATACCGAAACCCAACTAACAAATAAGCTCATTAGTTGGACCTCACTATTACCACTAATTTCCCAAGAACAATGAACTAAGGTTCTTATACGAGATATAAGCGGAAATTATCAATGAACATGAGACAACTAACCAACTAAGCATATGCAACGATAATAACCATACAATGTAAGATAAGCATAAGTAAAGAGAGACACCGAGATTTTTACGTGGAAACCCAAATCAAGAAAAACCACGGGCGGAGGACGCCGAGAACCGATCCACTATCACTTGATGTAGTTACACTTGAGATGTACAAAGCATTACAATGGAGAGAAAATTCTATGGCTTTTCTTGAGCTTTCAAACTAACTATCTTTTTGGAGAAGAAAATGAATTATGTGTATATTCATGTGAGAGCCGTGTGTGTGTATATGGAGGTAACATAAGGTACTTCCATAAATAATATAATAATTGAATGGTATGGCTTCTACTAATAAAATAATGAGAGTAGGATATGAGGTGTCAACAAGAGATGAAGCAACACTCCATACGGCCAACAAATTGAAAGGGCGGCTAAGCATGCGGGTTAGGAGCCGCAGACAACACGCCGTTTCCACTGACTTTGGCATTTTCACTCCTTTCATTTTTTTTGCTGAATTTCTTTCTTTCTTTCCCTTTTGATCTCCATTTATTTATTTTTAGATGAAGGCGAGCCATAATCTCACAGAACATAATTACATGAACACCAGGACATAAATCAATTGAATAATTATAATTGTGCAGTCAGCATACAAAATCTAAGAACAAAAACTCATCCAGTAAATTGAAATAAATCGTCATAACAACAAAACTAACACCATATCTAGAGAGAAAGATGACGAAGAAGATGGAAATTCACCGGTCGCCGTCAATGTAGGCGATGGAGGCGGTAGTTGGATGCGGGTGACAACATGTGGAGGGTGGTGGTGGTGACGATGGCTCTACGATGGAAGGAAGTGAATTCGTCGGAGTTTGAATCACCAAACCTGAAATCCTAAGTGAACTTGTGGTGGCAGAGGAGGAGGTTTAGATGAAAATTACCACATCTGAAATCGGAAGCGTAAGGAGGAGGTAGCAGTGGCGGTGGAGAAACGTGAAGGATTCTCCATGGTGGCGAAGGAGAAACGTGAAGGCGTCAACGCCGTCGTGAATGGAGGAGGTGGAGGCAGCGCTAGTGGTGGTGGTGGTGGAGTTCCGAATGTGAGAGTGTCGATATTGCCTGAATTTGAAATGTGAAGGCGTTTCCGTCACAGTCACCAGAGTTTAAAAGGTGAGGGCGCCGCCGTGGCAGTCGCCGTAGGTGGATTGAGACGAGAGAGAGAAGATGAGCTAGGGTTTTCATCTTAAAGTGAAGGGGTTAGGTCATGGAGATAGAAGAGTACATCTGTGTAGCAATTGGGTTCAAAAAGTCTAAAATCCCTTTTGGATATAAAATCACGTGTGATCTAGATTAAAGTTGATAAAATTATAAAAAGTACCATTAACATTATCAACCCATTATTAAAATTAATTGATGGTGTAAGATTGGTCCTTAAGTTCTCCCAAAAAAAAAGGTTTTCGTTTGATTATCATCCTATATACTATGGTCACAACGATATTTATGGGTAAAAATCCACATGTACCGAATAATATTAACATCCATAGGCCTTGGTACAAGCTCCCAAGTCTCGTTTTTAATTAATGCATCATACTCGTCATGCATGGCATGGTTCCAATTTGGATTCCGTACGGCCTCTAGAGGAGAGTTTGGAAGGGAAGAAATTAATTGGAAGTACGAAGTTAGTGAGAGCGTAAAGTCGATTTGAATTAAAAATGTCGTGGCGACTACGAGTGATCATTAGATGTACCGAGTGAGGGGGGCATGGAGGAATGGATGGTTCATTATGAGGTGGCATATTAGTATGGTGGTTAGCCAGCTGTTGGATGGAGGGAGGTGATCCGATTGACGTATTCCCGAGAGGGGATTGGGAAGTGTGGCAGAAACTGGAGGGTTTGGAGTGGGGTTGATTGAGGGAATTGAAGGGATGGTGGCGGACTAGAAAGAGACGGTTGTCCATGTGTAGAAAAAAAAGGAGGTGGATTTTGGTCACAAGGGATATCAGAAGGTGATGGGGTTTGAGTGAACGGGAAAATATTTTCATCGAATATGACATGTTATATAATCATGCGCTTTTGTGAGAGGTGATAACAAATGTAGCCCTGATGGTGAGTTGGAAATCCTAAGAATACGCAAGGGGTAGATCGAGGGTGTAGCTTGTGAGAAGTGGGAGATGAGTTGTGTGGGAAACATAAGCATCCAAAGACACATAAGTGAGAGTAAGAGGAGGTAATTTAAGGTATAAAACTAGGGAGGTAATCCTTACACAACATTTTTTAACCATCCACAACAATTTTAGGTCAAAAGACAATTTTACCCTTTCTTTTTTTAACCATCCACAATAGTTAGAACCGGAATCCCAGAGATGCATATTCAGGCGGGTTTTTCGGCAGTTCGGGTTAGTAGGACTTGGAGAAGGGCCGCCCATTGGACGCCTTGAACGATTCCTCCGGCGAGGTCACGTCGGCAGTGGTGCGTCGCTCGACGATGGGGATCTCCTTGGATGGAGGAGGATGAGTTTTGTCAAAATCCTTTCCGATGAGTTTGTCGGCAGCGGCGCTTTCTCCACCTTCGGAGGCTTAACTCCTCCTTCGACGGTATCGGATGATCCGACACCGCGGTCGCCGGCGGCGGCGGCGCCCAATTGCAGTTAGGGTTTTTTAGATCGGAAAACGGATCCGCTGCATAGAGAGTGAAATCAAAGGTCGGTTGCCATGTGGAACTCTCCGTCGTGGAGTCAATCAAGCTCTCTATCCACCTGTTGGTTCAAACTCCGCCACCCACCGAGCCGGATGCCGCCACGAAATCGGCAAACCAAAACCCGGTCTGGTGGTGGTGGTCGAGGTTCGGGAAGTGAAAGCGTCCTCCGCGCCGGCTTCGAACGGATCGGTGTAGGCGCCGGAGATTGGTGGTGGCCGTGGTGGTTGAGTTCCACAATTGTTGCCACTTTCGGTGCACATATATGGCATTCTCCGGCGAAAGGTTACCGGCAACGGTGTGTAACAATCGACGGTGAAGGTGGAAAACCAAGAGGCACAAATCAAAAAGGCTTGAAAATTTTGTAACAATTGAGAAGGAAGCAGCAACAATTAATGGTTGTGATGAGGATGGGCATGGAAGAACGTGTGTGGAAAGAGAGTTCCTTCAACGGCAATGGAGGAAAAAAGGAAAAGTTTGAGAGTGAAGGGTAAAATTGTCTTTTGACATTAAATTATTATGGATGGTCAAAAGATGTTGTGGAGGATCACCTCCCATAAAACTATAAAGATATGTGTGGGAAAGATTAGAGTTACCATATATTATAGAATTAGAGTTACCATATATTAAAGAATTCACATAATTGGTTAAAAGAGTTAAGGAAAAAAATTATGCTGTGAGGGCTCTTATACCATCACAGAATTCACAGAATTGGTTGTCCTTCTCTATATTGCATAACAACATATATATATATATATAGAAAGCTTCAAATGAGAAACATATCAATTTAAGATAACGTAAAAAGCAATCTCAGCCACTCATCTGGTCAACAAAGACGGTTTTGACCGGTCCCCTCCCCCCCCTTTAATAATCTCTACTCTCCCATGAATTGCGTCAATCCTCCGTGATCATGTCCATCGTAACCGCGAGATGTGTGGCTGAGATTGCTCCTCACGTTCTCTTAAATTGACATGCTTCTCGTTTGAACCTTCCCCCTATATATACAGGGTCATATTCGTTACAAACTGGATAGTTTGTACAAACTATACAAACCAATCTCGACCACACATGTAGATGATCAATGGTGAGGATTAATTCAGTCCCTAAATTTTTTCTCAACCACATTTAAAAACCACCTAAAAATTAGGAGATAAAAAAATATAAACAAAACCAATGGTTAAAATTAGGTTTGTAGGGTTTGTATAGACTAGTCGGATTGTATTTGATACTCCTCCTATATATATATATATATATATAGAGAGAGAGAGAGAGAGAGTGACAGGATCTAAATATCAAGATCAGAAAACTTAATCAAAGAAGTTTGCGGAATAACACTTTGATTATATGAAGAAAACAATGGATTTGTAATAAACTGAATGTGTATTGATTCCAATAGCTTAATGATTACAAACACAAGCCCCAATCTGTTTGAACAGGCTCAAACAGACGTGAAAATCTTCTCAATTGCAGGGATTTCAAGAACAATCTTGAGGCTAGAATTCTAAAACAAAAGCTAATGAAAACCGATTACTAGAACAATGAAACCTATCTGCTATTTATACAGTTACAATAACAAAAGTAAATCTACTCTAGATCAGCTCCAAAATAATCGTATATATCCCATATCTTCTCAACAGAATCCTTTCCTTATCGTTATCTCTTCAGTACATTAGCAGTGGTAACTTTCATTAGCAGTGGTAACTTTGACAGCAGTGGTAACACTTCAACTAGCAGTGGTAAATTTGTTAACTCACATACCAGCAGTGGTATCTTTCAGATCAGCTCTTCAGCAGTAGTAATCCCATAGCTAGCAGTGGTAATCCTCAGCAGTGTTAATCAAAAAGATCTTCAGCAGTGGTAATGCATCAGACTCAACAATCTCCCCCTAACTTAACTTCTCAACATGAGGAGCTAAGTTTGTGAGTCTGATCTTCAAGTAAGTTTTTATCTTCTTCACTAGCAGTCTTGCAGCTTTTGAAGGTTCACCACTTGTACTCAGTTTTACATTCATCATGCACTGCAGCCTTTGTATATCAAGTGCATCAGTTTCACATTCTTCAAGATAATACTCCATGTCTTCATCATTGACTCTCAGACTGTAAACCTTGCATTTTTCAAACCATCTCCACTCTTTCACAGATTCACAGTTCCTACTTCTTACATCTAGAAGTCTGAATGGTTCAAACAACCAAAACAAACAATCTAGTTCAGCTTTCTTCTTTTCAGCTTGAACAGGATTGGTTCTTTCATTCACAGCTACATTAATCACTGTGCATCTCAGATCATACAACTCCTGCAGATTCTCTCTTGTACAAGCTTCTAAGATATTCATCCAGTCAGAATCACAGAGTTCTGAACCATCATCCATCCTTATTACATACCTTAGATCTTTGTCAACTCCCCAACCTGTGATTTTCTTAGGTCTTTGCTCTATCATCTTCTCATCAAAATACCTTTCATTCACCTCCAGCAGTTGTTCTCTCAATCTTTCCATCAACTCTTTATCAAGCTCAGATAGGTTTTCTACTTTCTCTTTTACTTCCAACATACTACCCATCATAATTGGCTCAAAATCATATCTCTTGTCCATCAGGAAGTAGCTCATCCTCCCTTTCTCAAAATTCACTGAAAAGACCCTATTTTCATAGGTGTTCCAAGAGATAACTTTTCCTTCACCCACACTGTCATTCTGATCTCTTTTTCTGTTCTTCTTCAGCTCAGCCTTGGTCTTTGAGAAAGCAAACATCATCTTCAGATCTTCAACAAGCAGTCTGGCTTCCTCAAAGTTTTCAATCTCCTTAGTACAAGCAATCTCATACATCTTCTTTAGATCAGCTCTAGACAGTTTTCTGAAAATTCCAAGGTTGCTGGCAAACACTTCATTAGTTCCATCACTTCTGAACACCTTGAAATAATCAATCTGATTATTCTCAAAGAATATCCACATAGAAACATTAGAAGGTTCTTCAATCTCTTTGGTCATCTTCCCCTTTTTGGCAATTGATTTCTTCCTCTTTGGCTTAGGTGACTCAACACTTTCAACCTCTTTGCCTGTTTGTTCAGAAGGAATGATGTTCTCAACTTTCTCAGCTTCTTTCTCTGCCTCTTTCTCATCCTCTTTCTCAGTTACTTGGACCATTGTCTGAACAGGATCATCCACAGTTTCCTTAGTCACCACCACATCAACCTCAGGATTACTTTCAGTAGTAACCTGGTCTTTAATTTGATCTCTCTTTCTCTTTCTTTGGATTAATGCAACCTCCTCAGTTTCAACTTGTTGTTCTTCCATGGCTTCCAGATGCATTGCCTCTCTGGTGACATTGTACTTGTTTTCAACCTTTTCCAGATCCCATTTGGCAAAATACTGAATTGGCTTTCCAAGAGCACCAGACAGATATCTCACCATTATCCTTCTCTTTTCTGTCACAGCCATTGGAGTTGTTTTCTTTGAGTCTTTTTCACAGGCTTCTTCTTTTCAACCTCAGGTTCTTCCTTATTCCACTCTTCTTGCATTTTCTCAGCCTCAATTCTGTCTCTTTCAGCAATCTTAGCCAACTCTTCTTTTCTTTTCTTTTCATCTTCTTCCTCCAACTGTTTAATGAACTCCTCAGATAACATATCCTGCATTACATGATTCACCACTGGTTTGGAGCCCATCTCTTCATCATTATCAGATTCATTCACACTCTCTTCAACTATCTTCTCCTTCCCTTTGTCTTTTGGATCAACAAGGACTTCAGGTTTCTTCTTTATTACTACAGGTTCTTTGATCACTACACCCTTGGTTGGTGAAGTAACCTTAGGCAATTTCAAAAGTAGCTCAGCAATTGTAACTCCATCTTCATTAATTTCCACTTCTGTTTCAGCCCCTGTACCAACAGCATCCATAATATCAACTAAAGGTTCATTTGCAACCTTAGTTTCTTCATTCCTAACTCCTTTTTCAGTCTCCCCCTTAGCACCTGCTTCCTTCACAATTTCAGGCAACTCAGCATTAGCAACAATTTCAGGTTCATTCACAACAACTTTCTTTTTCTTTGGTTCCCCCTTCACCTTAGATCTCCTCTCCCCCTTTGTGAATGCAACCAAAGTGGAGTATCTTTTATTAAGGGCTGCAATCTTCAAACTCATGGAGGCAACTAGAGCACCTTGAGACTTGATCTTGTTGAGCAATTCTCCAATCATTGCATCCTTATCCTTGATAAGCTGATTTTGTACATCAACCAGCTCCTCCAACAGATCCAACCTTTCTTCATGGGACTTGTGCTTCTCATCATGGAGGTGAAAGTTCTTTTCATAAGCCTTCAAATCCTTGGCAATAGCTGTGAAATTGTCCATCAATTCTTTGTGTGAAAAACTGCCCTCACCAGATTTAGGAGTGTTCACCTCCATTACTGGATCTTTGAGCTTTTTGACACTAGTCTTCAGCCTTGCTGAAGCACTAGATGTCCCCTTGGTTTCTTGGCACCTGGGACCTCCCTTTGATTTCTCAATAGGAGTTGCCGTGGTGGGGGTCTTATCAATGTGCAAACTGTCCTGATGCACACCTTGTGCAACATCAGTAGTTTGAGCCTCACCAACCACATGCCCTTCCATCTCCTTAGAGGGCACCTTCTTTACACTTGAGTGGGGCATCACTCCAGGGGTATCCCTTTGGATATTATCAGAAGGAGAGTGCTCCAACTGATGGCTTAAAGGCTCTTGGGGTTTAGAACCAGAGGAGGAAGGAGCTCCCCTATTCTTTCTGATATATCTTTTGAGTGAGGGGGTGGGGGTTGAATCAAGGGACTGAGGGATTGTATCAGTGTTAGGTGTGGGTAGGTCATCAGTGGGTATGCTTGATTGTGAAGGCTGCAAGCCTGATGCCTCACCTTGTGGGTGGTTCATTCTCATCATTGTAGAGAACAATGAAGTGAAGTGGTCATTAGAGCCTTGTGCAGGTCTCTTCATATTAGCAAACACCTTATGACCAAGAGCAGAGCTCTTATAGATGTCACCATGCATTGGTACAGCCGTCAATTCTTTAGTGATAACTTCTTGGACAAATCTTGGGAACATATAAAAATTTTTAACTTTAGAATTGTTAATGTTCTCAAGATTATACACAAGATCATCAAAAATCATCTGAGAAAAATTAAACACCTGATTTGTGGCTAGACAGACCAAAGCAGATGCAATGGTGCTGCTAAACTCACCAAAACTGGTGGTTTTCTTTGAAAAACAATGCAATAGGGTATGCACAAATCTCCATTGAGGGCAAAACTGACCCTTAAGATATTTCAAAGAGGTTTGGGAGCCTGCATACCCCATTCTTAAAAGATTTTCCATTATGATTTGAGTGGAAAGCATTGTTATACCTGTCTCATCGTTGAGCTTTAGATGAAGTCTGATTTTGGTAGGGTTTAGAATGAGTGTCTGACCACAGATTGTGGTGTTAATCTATTTCACCCCTTTAGATTCTATGACAACAGCATTTGCCCAGAAATCTTGCATATGTTGGACATAGATCACTGGATCAATTGTGGCCGCATATGCGATGTGTGTAGACGCCAAGAAATCAACAATATCCTCAAAACCCTCAGAATGACTATCTTTTGATAGATAGCCGACCTTGTTGTGATCTTTAACAAACTGCAGCGAATCCATTGGCAATCGATGAAGAAACCCTGAACAGATTGTGAAATCAGTTCGTCAATTGAAAGTAGAATGAGAATTCAAGAACACAGAGAGAGAATTGTAGCAGAATTGTAAACGTTTTTAGAGCAAAAAGCCAAGAATAGTCGTTTATGAAAAAGGCGGTCAAGTTAGGGCTTTTATACCAAACAGATGAGCAGGGGTAACTACCTCCAACAGTGGTAACGAACACAAGCAGTGGTAAAAATAATAATCAGTGATAAGCTACACTAGCAGTGGTATTCGTTAAGCATAAACAAGATCAGTGGTAAAATACACGTGCAGTGGTAATTACGCATGTCAGTTCAAAAGCAGTGGTACAAACACTGAAGCAGAGGTAATTACACGTGCCAAATTAAAAGCAGTGGTAAAAACGTGCACGCAGTGGTAAAAACCCGTGTAAGTTTAAAAGCAGTGGTAATTACTCGTTCAGTGGTAAAAACACATATGTAGAGAAAAGCAGTGGTAATTACACTTGCAGTGGTAAAAGATACGTATAGAACCAGCGGTGGTAAAAATCAAGCAGTGATAACACATAACCAACAGTGGTAACATGCTATTGTATAAACAGTGGTAAAAAGCGAATGCACGAGCAGTGGTATTGTGCGAGTGTGCGAGCAGTGGTATTGTGCGAGTGTGCGAGCAATGGTATTGTGCGAGTGTGCGAGCAATGGTATTGTGCGAGTGTGTGAGCAGTGGTAAAATGCGAATGGGCTAGTGGTGGTAATGTGCGACACAAGCAGTGGTAAAGACTTAGTAATGAAAATTATGCTTTGTGATAGAGACGCAACTAGTAGAAGTAATTCCAACTAAGCAGTGGTAACATCCTCATGCGTTGTTTGATCAAACCAAGAACTTCACCATGTATCTGCAACATTCACAAACTCATTAAAATACCAATAAAAATAAAAACAAAAAGGAAG
Organism: Centaurea solstitialis; assembly: GCA_030169165.1. NCBI lineage: Eukaryota > Viridiplantae > Streptophyta > Magnoliopsida > Asterales > Asteraceae > Centaurea > Centaurea solstitialis. The sequence goes on from CM058040.1 coordinate 75,236,540, forward strand.
AAAGTATACAGAGAAAGTACAAATAAAAGTGTAATAAAGAGAAGGGTTATTCAGAGTTCATCATTCCAACACCTGTAACCAAAAATGTAAACCTGCCAACATCAAATGCTTTTGTGAACAGGTCTGCATATTGATCATCAGTGTGGACTTTCAGTACTTGAACTAACTTCTTTTCATTACAATCTCGAATAAAATGGTACTTGATCTCTATATGTTTGGTCTTAGAGTGTTTGACTGGATTGTTAACAATACTGATAGCACTGTTATTATCAATGTAGATTGGTGTTTGCAAGAAAGAAAGACCATAGTCTTGCATCTGATTCTGAATCCATAGGACTTGTGAACAGCACTGAGATGCAACTATATATTCAGCTTCTGTTGTTGATTGTGAAACAGTGGTCTGTTTCTTGCATTGCCATGAGACCAGTCTTCCTACTAAAAATTGACATCCTCCTGATGTTGACTTTCTATCCAGATTTGCTCCTCCATAATCACTATCTGTGTAGGCAACTAAGTCAAAGGAAGAATCATTGGGATACCACAGTCCCAATCTTGGTTGGCCCTTAAGATATTTGAAGATCCTTTTGACTGCATGTAGATGAGACCCCTTGGGCCTAACCTGATACCTAGCACAGACACAAACAGCAAACATAATATCAACTTCCTCCCCCTCAACATCAGCAGTCAGGTGTTTATGAGTTTCCATTGGAGTGCTTGCTGGCTTTGCATCATTCATTCCAAACTTTTGAAGCATGGATGCAACATATTTGGATTGATTGATGAATATCCCCTCAGGCTTCTGCTTAACCTGTAAACCAAGAAAGAAAGTTAGCTCTCCCATAGAACTCATCTTAAATTTCTTGTGCATCAGTTCCTCAAACTCCTTGCACATATCATCCTTTGTAGATCCAAAGATGATATCATCTACATAAATCTGCACTAGAAGCATATCAGTCTTAGTTCTCTTGATGAACAAGGTCTTATCAATGACACCTCTTTCAAACTTGTTTTCCAACAAGTAGGAGGACAAGGTATCATACCAAGCCCTAGAGGATTGATGAAGACCATACAGTGCTTTCCTCAACTTGTAAACTTTATCAGGGTATTTGGGATCTTCAAACCCTGGTGGTTGACTGACATACACCTCTTCATCTATAGTGCCATAGAGAAAGGCACTTTTGACATCCATCTGATAGACTTTGAATCCTTTGTAAGATGCAAAGGCCAAGAATAGCCTGATGGCTTCAATTCTGGCAACAGGTGCAAATACATCATCATAGTCTATTCCTTCCTCTTGAGTATACCCCTGTGCTACCAATCTGGCTTTGTTCTTGATCACAATTCCTCTCTCATCAGTCTTGTTTCTGAAAATCCACTTAGTGCCAATCACCCTGTGTCCTTTTGGGAGATCCACCAGATCCCATACATGCTGTAGAACAAATTGCAACAGTTCTTCTTGCATGGCTTCTATCCAACTTGGGTCCTTCATTGCATCATGAGCCTTCTTGGGTTCTGTTTGTGAGAGGAAAACAGAAATCATGCTCAAGTGTGGATTAGGAAGGGATTTGCTCTGCTTCCTTGTAATCATAGGAGACTGAATGTCCCCTATTACCAGAGTAGGTGGATGATTCTTCTGTGTTCTTGTAAGATGCAGGGGTTCTTCAGGCAGATCCACCCCTAGATTTGAATCATTCATCTCTGGTTCTTGATCCCATTGAGGTCCTTCTTCTAAAACAGGAATCTCATCAGTAGGCTCAGTGGATTCCTCAACTGGTTGCTCATCACTCTTCTCAGATCCAGGTTCTGTTTGATCATCTGAAGTTGATTCAACAGTGGTACTAGCATCATTTGTGTCCACAAAGGGCATGGGAAACATAACAAATGTAGGGCTTCTTTCTTTGACTTGCTCTGTACCTGAACCTGTATTCACTGTATAGCTCATATTCAAAGAGTTAGTTAGTGAATCAATATCAAATAGCCAATTGGGACCACTTCCAGGTATGTTAGGAGTGTTCTCATTGCATTTGACATTGTCACTTTCTTCTATGATCCTTGTAGAACTATTGAAAACTCTAAGTGCTTTGCTCTGAGAAGAGTATCCAACAAAAAATCCATCATCAGATTTGCTCTCAAATTTGCCTTAGTGAGTTTTGGTATCAAGAATTGTGCAAGGACACCCAAATGGTTGTAAAAATCCTATATAGGGTTTCTTTTTCTCAAAAAGTTCATAGGGTGTCTTGCCTTTTGATTTGACTATAAGAACTCTGTTTTGGACATAACAAGCAGTGTTAACTGCTTCAGCCCAGAAAGTGATAGGAAGTTTAGAATCAACCAACATAGTTCTTGCAGCCTCAATTAGTGTCCTATTTCTCCTCTCAGCAACACCATTCTGTTGAGGAGTTCTAGGAGCACTGTATTGTCTCTCAATACCTTTTTCCTCACAAAAGCTGTTTAGATCAGCATTCTTGAATTCAGTTCCATTGTCTGATCTAATGACTTTTACTTTAAGGTTTGTCTTGTTTTCCACTCTAGTCACAAAGGGTTTGATCAGTCCATGTTGATCCAGCTCTCCTAAGACCTGATGAAATGATAATGATCCTGAATCTTTACTTAGTGAATAGGTTTTTACTTCTGTTATAGCTTGAGGAATTATCACTGAGTCTGTTCAGTGTTATTCCATGTTACTTGTGCTGTAACTTAACTTTATAGATTTCAGGATCAGGATCAGGAGACTAACGAGCCTGTTCTGCAGTTTACTGATCCTGTCCACTGAAGTAAAGACCTCCTCCTGAAGACATTAAGATCATACACAAAGAACCATCAGCGACGTCAAAGAAATAGCTGATGACAGGAACAGCATGCTCGTGATCTGAAGACGGAACTCAGTGATAGCAGTCTGTTCACTATCGTATGACATCCTGAAGATTCATCAGGATACACGTGACCCTGAACTTCCTCAGTTTCAGGACTCTAGTCACTGATCAGTACCCTGATCCTGAAGGATTAGAACAATGTCTTAGTCTAATGCACAAAAGGATTATCCGCCTTTACTGACACAATAGTACATAAGGGCAGTTACTTTACTGTTCCCTCCGTACTTATCAGACCTCAAGGCAACTGTTTACAAACATCCTCTTTTGCACACCATGCAAAGAGTATTTGTTTATAGTAAATAGTACAACAGACCACTCACATTGTGACACGTCACAATAGTAGGTCTGCATGCATTTAATGCATGGAGTATAAATAGGACGTGAAGAGATGTTCTCCATACTTCTTCTTCATCCAAAAATACTCAAGTCCTTTCTCTCTTATTCCCTCTATCTTCTTTCTTTATTCTCTTCTCACTTAGTGCATAGTGAAAGAACTTAGATTGTTTAGTTTAGACTATTAGTCTTTTCTATTTCCGCAACAATCTGTAAATTCATTTTGTTAATACAACAAGAATTTAAAAGTGAAAAATTGTGTGATTATATTCAACCCCCCCCTTCTATAATCCCAAACACTATCCTTACTTGAAGGTCACCTACTTGGGACCAACAAGTGGTATCAGAGCAGATACAAGCTCTCATTTTTTTCTTAAGAAAAATCTTGTGATCCTCTCTCTTCTTATTCTATGGCTCTTCAAGCTAAGGATAACTACTTTGATACCGGCTCTGCTGGAAAGCCTCCTCGGTTTAACAAAGACAACTTCTCTCTTTGGAAAACCAGGATGGAACTTTTCCTCTCTGGTTCTGATCCCCAGATTCCTTACTTTCTGGAAAACGGACCACATGTGCCTACACAAACCGTCCACCCTATTCCTGCTGCTGGCGGTCAACCTGCTCTACCAGAACGTGAACTGGTAAAACCTGTGACTGATTGGAATGATGAGGACAGACGCCTGGTCAATATTGACACCAAGGCTAGATCTCTCATTGCCATGTCACTTCCTGATGACGTCTTTCATTCTGTCTGTCACCTTCGCTCTGCTAAGGAGATATGGGACACTCGTTGTGTTCAATATGAAGGTACTGCCGTACTCATGGAATCAAGAAAGATTTTCTTGGTTCGTCAGTACGAAAGCTTTATTCATCAGAAGGATGAAACTCTCTCCCAGCTACATCAGAGATTTAACTGTCTTCTGATTGACCTGAAGACAATCGGTACTACCTACTCTAACTCTGAGGTGGTCACCAAGTTCATGGAAGCTCTTCCTGAACATTGGGAAGTTTACACCTCCTGCTTAACTATGTCAAAGGACATAAAGACACTCACCCTAAGTGAGTTGTACGGTATTCTTCTGAACCGTGAACAACAGAAGAAACTGAAAAAGAATCTCATAAGAGATTCTAAAGAATCCAAAAGCACATCTGTTGCATTGGTTTCTGATTCAGTTCCTCCTGTTGCTACTGCTTCTTCTTCTGTAACTATTACTGAAATAGAATCATCTGACTCTGAAATGTCAGAAGATCCTGATTTCAATGAATCCCTGGCTCTCCTAACTAAATCTTTTAAAAGGTTTGCCAAAAAGGGATCTTTCCATAAAAAGAAACCTCTTTCTATTACTGACAAGCCTAAGTCAGATCCTGTTGACAAGGCCACTGCTATCTGCTACAACTGTCAGGGCAAAGGACACTTTGCTAATGATTGCAGGTACAGAAAAAGTCAGTTTGCTCCCTCCTCTGCTAAATCTTCTTCTAAGAACCCCAAATACCAGCGCCTGAAGGAAAAGTACAAGAAGATGAAATTCCAACGAAAAGGCAAAGGTTTAATTGCAGAAGACTGCGATTGGGATGATGTGTCTTCTGACGACTCATCTAATGAAGAGGAAACTCAAGTGGCACTCATGGCCATTATTGAGGAACCTATCTTAGCTCTCATGGCTAAAATAGAAGAGGTCCCTGAAGAGGTTCCTACTCCTGAAGCTCCCTCCCCTACTACTGAAGCTTCAACCTCTGCGACTGAATCTACCAGTCAGGTACCTATTCCTCTTGTCCCTCTGGAAAGCTTAACTCAGCTTGACCTGGTAACTCTAGATCTTTACAAAGCCCTAAATGGTAAGACCTCTGCTGAGAAGATGAACATCGATCTTCGAGATCAACTCAGAGAGTGTCAAGAGAAAATTAAACAACTCACCATTTTGGAAGAAAACTATAAGGACCAGGTCACTGTAAATAAAACTCTTTGCATTGAAAGAGAAACGGCCCTTGCTGCTAAAGAAAAGGCCTTAGCTCAATTAAATGCTGAGAAAGTCACCATCAAAGGATGGAGTGACGCCTCTGAAAAAATTGATGTAATATTAGCTTCTGGAAGAACTGGTAAAAGTAGAAGAGGTCTTGGATTCACTCGTGGATACAAGAAAGAAGAAACTAAGTCTGATAGTTCCATGCTCAAATTTGGAAAATTTGTTTCCTCTATTCCTCTTCCTAATGCTTCTGAAAACACTCCTTCTTCTTCTAACACTCACCCTGAAGGTGCTCCTAAGAGCAAAAAGAATACAGTTAAGGATAAATCCAAAACTGAAACACCTTCAAAGACCAAGGGTCCTAAACCCAAGAACAAAGTTCTGGGTGGTGGTCCTTCAGTCTCTGGAACTAAGTCTCTTTCTCAGAGTCCTGCTCCTAGACTGAAGATTGACCTGAAGCAAACGACTAAGGAGAAGACTCCAATTCCTCCTCTGTCAAATGCTAAAGGCATACTTGGTGCAGGTCCTGCTCACTTGAAGTTCAAAAACTTCATGGACCCCACAAAACGCTTTCTTTACCGCAAATGCTATCACTGTGGATTAAATGACCATATTGCGAGTAAGTGTCCTGATGCTACCAAAGCTGAAAAATCAGTTAAGGTAAAGAAGGTTCCTAAGACTGAGAAATCAGTCAAAGGAAAGAAGGTTGTCAAGACTATCCCTTCAGTCAAGACTCCAGCCTCCTATACTGAGAAATCAGTAAAGGCTGACACTGACTCAACCAGTCCTACTGATAATCCTGGATCCATAGTTCTATGGGTACCAAAGAAAACTTAAACTCTATATTTTACAGGATAAGGGCATCTGGTACTTGGACAGTGGATGCTCTCGACATATGACTGGTTCTAAATCTGTCCTCACTAACTACCGTGAAGAAAGAGGTCCTGCTGTGACCTTTGGCGGAAACGGTAGAGGCCAAACCCGAGGGTATGGCACTCTTACCAACGGAGTAACTACTTTCAAACGAGTTGCTTATGTTGAAGGCCTGATGCACAATCTTCTTAGCATCAGTCAACTATGTGATAAGAATCACAAAGTTTCTTTCTCAAAGAAAAAGTGCAAAGTCAAGAACAGGAGAAAGGAAGTTATTCTCACTGGTGTTAGACATGCAGATATCTACATCATCAACATGAATACTTCCACTGATAACTTCTGTTTCGTATCACGTGCTTCCACTGATATGAATTGGCTCTGGCACAAGCGTCTCTCTCATCTCAACTTCAAGACGCTGAATCAACTCTGCATCAACAACCTGGTTATTGGTCTTCCTGACTTTCGCTACACAAAGGAATCTCTTTGTTCAGCTTGTGAGAAAGGAAAACAGACCAGGGCTAGCTTCAAGTCCAAGCAGATTTCCTCCATCAGCTCTCCTCTACAACTTCTCCACATGGATCTCTTTGGACCCGTTAATGTCCAATCCATTGGTGGAAAGAAATATACTCTGGTAATCGTAGATGAATATTCCAGATATACTTGGGTTTTCTTCTTACGTGCCAAGAGTGATGCTCCTGAAGAAATCATCCTGTTCGTCAGGAAGATGGAAAGACTCAACAACCTTACTGTTCGATCAATAAGAAGTGACCATGGGACTGAGTTCAAAAACAGTACCCTGGAATCTTTCTTTGAACAGAAAGGTATCTCTCAAAACTTCTCCTCTGTGAGAACTCCTCAGCAAAATGGTGTTGCTGAAAGACGGAACAGGACGTTGATTGAAGCTGCGAGATCTATGCTGAGTGAAGCCAACCTTGCCACTCAGTTCTGGGCTGAAGCCGTAAATACTGCTTGCTATACTCAGAACAGATCTCTGATTGTCAAGCGTTTCAGAAGAACCGCTTACGAACTCTTTCGTAACAGGAAACCATCAATCGAACATCTCCATATCTTTGGTTGTGTCTGCTACATCCTGAACAACAAAGATAATCTTGGAAAGTTTGATTCCAAATCTGATGATGGAATTTTCCTCGGATACTCATCCATTTCTAAAACTTACCGTGTGTTCAACAAACGAAGACAAACCATTGAGGAAACGATTCATGTCAAGTTTGATGAATCGGGTCCTACCTTTCCTCACCCAAATGATAATACTGAAATCAATCAGTGGGCTGACTCTTTCTTTCAAGTCCCTGAACCTCCTATTGCTGATCCATCTCCTCAAGACCTTCCTGATGGTTTTGAAGAAAATCCTATACCACCCACTGATATAACCACTCCACCTCTCATAAATGCCACCCCTATCTCTCAAATCACACCACCTGAACCTGATCAACCCACTAACAGTGAAGACTTCTCTCAAACCACTGTTAGTGAACCCTCTCCTACCAATCTTCTTCCTGATCCATCATCCAATGAAGCATCTACTTCAGGACAGGTGTATCAACCACCTGCTCTCCGATGGACCAAAGATCATCCCATTGATCAAGTTCTTGGAAACCCTTCTTCTGGTGTGAAAACCAGACGTCAGGCTGGTAACGTCTGTCTTTATGTAAATTTTATCTCTGAAAATGAACCTAAAGAAATAGATGATGCCTTGGGTGATCCTGCCTGGGTCTCAGCCATGCAGGAAGAGCTAGCAGAATTCATCAGAAACAATGTCTGGCTTCTCGTCCCTAGGCCTCGAAAACGTACAATCGATGGTTCCAAGTGGATTTTTCGAAATAAACTTGATGAGATTGGTACAATCATTCGAAACAAGGCTCGCCTTGTGGCTCAGGGATACAGGCAGGAAGAGGGCATTGATTACGATGAAACTTTTGCTCCTGTTGCTAGGCTCGAAGCAATTCGACTCTTCCTAGCTTTTGCAGCACATATGAACTTCAAGGTTTATCAGATGGACATTGAAAATGCCTTTCTGAATGGAAAACTTAATGAAGAAGTCTATGTGGCTCAGCCTCCTGGCTTTGTAGATCCTAAGTTCCCTGATCACGTCTACAAATTAAACAAGGCTCTCTATGGGTTAAAACAGGCTCCTCGTGCCTGGTATGACACCCTCTCAACCTTTCTTCTCTCTAAAGGTTTTGTTCGTGGAAAGATTGATAGCACTTTATTTCTAAAGAAATATCCTAAGCATATCCTTCTTGTCCAGATATATGTCGATGACATTATCTTTGGATCCACCAATCCCAAACTCTGCGAAAAGTTTGAGTTGCTCATGAAATCTGAATATAAAATGTCTATGATGGGCGAACTAACATTCTTTTTAGGACTTCAGATCAAGCAATCTGAAAAGCGAATTTTTATCAATCAAGGTAAATATGTACATGAGATGCTGAAGAAATTTGATCTCACATCCTGTACACCGATGAAGACTCCAATGGCTCCTCCTCTGTCTCTTGACAAGGATTCCAAAGGGAAACCTGTTGATGTGACTCTCTATAGAGGAATGATTGGCTCACTGCTGTATCTTACAGCGAGTCGTCCTGATATCATGTATTCTACATGTCTCTGTGCTCGTTATCAGGCTGAACCCAAAGAATCCCATCTGACCGCTGTAAAGCGGATCTTCAGATACCTGAAGGGAACTCCAAACATGGGTCTTTGGTACTCCAAGGACTCAGGGTTCGATCTAACAGCTTATTCTTATAGTGACTTTGCAGGATGTAAGATCGACAGGAAAAGCACTACTGGTGGATGTCACCTATTAGGTGGCAAGTTGGTGAGTTGGACTAGCAAGAAGCAGAACTCTGTGTCCACATCAACTGCTGAAGCTGAAAATGTTGCAGCAGGAATATGTTGTGCTCAGGTCCTGTGGCTGAGAAATCAACTTCAGGACTATGACATACAACTCTCCAAAATTCCTATCTACTGTGACAACACTTCAGCAATAGCCATCGCTAACAATCCTGTCTTACACTCTAAGACAAAGCACATTGAAGTGAGATATCACTTCATCAGGGATCATGTGATGAATGGTGATATTGAACTCCATTTTGTCCCTACTGAATATCAGCTTGCTGACCTCTTTACCAAACCACTGGATGTGACGCGTTTTAATATGCTCCTCAATGAACTTGGGATGTTAAATCCTGAAGAATAGAAGTTCTCAGGACAAACAGTTGTTAAAGTCCTTATAAAATATTCTCTCAGGACCTCTTTTCTTAACAACTCCTGAATAACTCTTCTTCAGGGGATAACTCTATTCAGTACTTACAAAATCTTGGTTCAAAATCCGAATACTGATGATTCTCAGGTAAGTATTTCTTCTCCCTGCTACTGAAACCTTATCGCATTAAATGTGATAAGAGGATTTTTCCCAAAACAGTACTTATCTGATAAGTACTCTGATTCCAATAAAACATATCTTTCACCAAAATGGAATCATCCCCTGAAAAGGTGGTTTTTTAGTTTTTCATATAAAACAAACGTTTCATCTGGGCTGACACGTAATGGGACGTTTCCTGTTCCCCACTACGTGTGTCAGGCGCGTGAACGCGCGTAGAACTCCCTTTTTCATCATTACGTTTGAATTTAGCCGCTCTTTTCTCTCTCATCCTTTTTCTCTCTCCTACCACGAGGTATAAAAACCTCACTTGTATTCCTTTTCACTCTTTACGCTCACATAAATCTCTAAGCAATCAAGCAAGAAAAGCAAGAACAAGTTTTAATTTCTCAAGAACATCAAGAACACTCATATCTTTCTTTCAACAAATTCATCGTAAGTGTTTCTTAATTTTTTGTTCTTTCTACATAGTAAGTTGGCTTTCTTCACTTAAACAACTTAGTGTGATAAATCGTTTTTCAAAAACACTAAGATCACTTCGTTTGATCTTAGTTTCTCCAAAATCTTCTAAGGTTTTTGTTAAACAGTTTACATGATATTCTTATTTCTTTTAAGAACAATCATAAACTCTTATTTTTGATATCTTTTCGTCAAAATAAAAGTTTCTTTTCAATACCAAAACACATTTCTTTTGTGAATTTTGGTATCTAATCTATTCTAAGTATAAAGGATTTCACCATTTTTATGAACATATTTTGTGTTCATTGAAAAATGAAGAAAAATGCATATTTTGGACTCTTAATCATCCATATATGTTATTTTTATGTTTTTAACAGGATGGCTGCTACTACATCTACATCCTTGGACGCCCAGCTCTCATCTGAGGCCACACCTCTGCAAGCTACTGAGAGTTTGCCAATAATCATCCTACAACATGACGTGCAGTTCAAGCAGAACAACGTCATAGGACTGTTTGACATCCCAGCAGACAAAGCATACCTGCTGCCTGCCAAAGAATTCTTGCTGAACAGCCCCCTGAAGACGGCTTTCACCCTTGACCCTAAGCCGAACAAGCCAATGCTGCAACAACTATGGTCTACAGCCACTGTTGCCAAGAAAAAGAATACCAAAGGTGTCCTGCGAGAGGTCATCAAATTCCAAATCAAGGAAAACATCATTTCCTTTGGTTTCGGAACCCTAAGGAACGTGCTCAACTTCCCAAAGAAGAAGCGCTTCCCTCCTGTCCCCACCGCTGACGAAATCATAGAATTCCTGGACGCCATAGGCTACCGATGGCCTGTGAAGGAAGGCGTCTTGCTACCAAAGACGGGTGCCACTGTCCATAAGTCAGGACTAAACGCTACGTTCTACTATATATGGAACACGTTTGGCCTGTGCTTATCGGGCAAGACGGGGAGCACGGAGCAGTTCCCTACGGTCATCCAGCACATGGTCTTCTCTGCGATCAAAAATCGCGAGTTTGACTATGCTCGCTGCATATGGGACGACATGGTGAAGAAGGTCCGGAGCAAGACCCGGGTCGTCAACATGGCCTTCCCCAGATTTTTCTCGGCCGTCCTGGAGCTACATATGGGGGACAACTACCCCAAGGTCGGGAACTCCAACAACTACACTCTTGGACCCAGGTTCCTGGAACAGGTTGCTCCTCAACCTGACGACGTCCCTCTCTCCGCCGTCCTGGTCGTTCCTGAACCAGTTCAGGAGGATGCTGAACAATCCACCTCTCCAACTGCAGGTACGTTTTCTCTCTTCTCTTCCAAACCACATTCTTCTACTTCTATGCATGCTATGTCAGTAGCTAACCCCATACTGACTTCCCCAGCTGCAACCACAACTTCTGCGCTCCAGAAGCGCCCCCAACCATCTTCTGCCACTCCTCCACCTCCTCCAAAACGCGCCAAGTCTAAGGCGCAGAAGAAAAAGAAACATGCGGCTGGTAAGAAATATTACATTACCCTGCCCCAGTACTTTAATAAACCATCTCCTTTATCTAAAAATTCTTCCACTGCAGATACTCCTATCTCTGCTCCTGTTACACAAGAACCTGAGGTTGTTCAACTCGAACACTCAGAGAATGTGGAGGGTAATCGTTCTGATACCCTCCTAGCCTCAGGTAATACTTCTAAGCAAACTGTTACCTTTTCTTCTTCTATGAAAGCTACTGAGTCTTCTAGTACTCATTTAGCTCCTCTATTTACAGGTTCTTTAGGAGCAGGTTCTGAAGGGCATCCCCAACTTCATCAGGATGACCCCTTCAATGATTTTATTCTCACGGATGCCGAGCATCAGCTGAACACAGCTGAGCTTCGCAGGCAGTCCGCTGAACGGAACCTGCAGGAGGCCCGCACAGCCCTCCAGCAGAAGGAGGCAGAGCATTCAGCACGTCTCCAGACTTTACAACAGGAGCTTGCTGCTGCCAAAGTTGCTGCAGCCGCTGCTGAAGCCGCCGCCGCCAGTGCCACTGCCGCCGCCGTCGTCACAACTCCGCCGCCCACGGCCGTCACCCTCTCCATTCCTTGTCTGGATAACATCCACGACAAGGTTTCACAAGTTGCCTCCTCCTCCACCAACCTTCAGGCATCTATTGATGACCTGAAGGCAACGGCTCTCCCTGCGCTCTCCACAACAATCAACAACAGCACCAACTCTCTCACCACCTTCCAATCAACGGTGGTTCAGAGGTTGGATGCTCAGGAAGCTGCCATCCGCGCCATCCAGGAGCAGGTGACAGGGCTCTCCTCTGCTGTTAACGCCCTCACCTCTGCTCCTGCGCCGCCTCCATCTTTCACCACGGCGGACAGGGATGTGTTGCAGTCCCTGATCTCATCATCATACATCACGCGCAAAGTCCTCAGTGACATGGCCTCTCTCCTCCAAAGGAGTGTATCAACAACTGCCTTAGTGCAGGCACCTGTTGAGGGGGAGAGACAGCCCCGAGACCATTCCGCCTATTCCCCCTCCACGAACTGGAGAACCACTGAAGCCGGGGGGAATAATGAAGACGAGGATGATGATGATGAAGATGATGATGATGATATAGACGACGACATCTTCGTCGAGAAGGTTCCTATGAGGAGAACCCTGATGCCTCTGGTATGTCTCTAGTACCATCCTCTCCCTCTTCCTCTGATAACCAACCTATCTCTATTCTTCTTAAAACCAAACCTACCTCTGAAACCATCACCTTAGACACCTCACCTGAAGACTCCCCTCCTAATAACCTTCAAATGGTTATCTACCAACCTCCTAAACTATCTTCTCCTGAACCATCTCCTGAAATCACCTCTCACACTGAACCTGAACCTAATACCCAAGCCGATCCTGAAGATGTCAACTATGGTTCTGTCACTGGTGATATTATTCGCCTAATGGAGAATAGTCCCAATGAACAGACCAGGGCTGAAGTATCTACTATGACCTTCAGGATCACACCCCTCAACCAAGAAACCATTACTACCCGTCCTACAACCCGTTTCAACCAAGAAGCCTCTTCATCCAGAACCCCTGAAATCTGAGCCACCCCTGATACAATATGCCTTTCATCAGATGATGAATTCATCTCTGATGACTTCTCTACCCCTGCTTCTTCACCCAGATCGCCTCCCTCAAACTCTCCTAGATCTGAAGGTGAAAATTACCCTGACAATTCCTTTGCCATTGACAGGGATGGGCGCTTAGACGCCGTGATAGAGCGACTCGAGAGTACAAGAGTAAAAATCCCTCTTCGTACCTCTTGTGACTCCGAGTTCGCCTATCTCTCGCAGGAGGAGTACAACGAAGCTGTACAGGCTCAACTAGAGCACAATAAAAAGCAGAAGGAAGCTTTCCTCTCTGCCCAAGCCGCTCGAAGGCTTGCATCGGATTTTGTAGATGAAGATGCAGAAATAAGTGCAGATCCTATCCTTGCACAGAAGGCTGTTCTGAAGGTCTTCAACAAAAATGCAGAGGTACAGACTGGAGAAGTAAACGCTGAGCTTGACTGGTGCAGAGATCGGTTACACCTCCGAAAGCATGGTGCTGCCATCTCAGGAATCCATCTTCGCCGATCTAGAGGCAAGAAAGGTAATCCTAGCAAAATCTGGATCACAGTCAAACGCTCTGGAGTAAAGGACGCAGAGCACACTCTGGACAAGTTAGATCGTTACAACTTGTCAGAGTGGAACGAAATCAGATCCCTACTTCCCAAAGCCAACAAGAACTGTCGGGCTGAAGTAGAAGAAGTCATTGAAGGACTTATTGCTCGCATTAGAAGGACAACTGAAATACCTGATGACCTGCTCCATTACTCTTCAGTCCTATCTCAGCAACCAGTTCGAAGATCTGCAGGCACCTCTACAAGAAGACCTACTCCCTGTCTTCCCAGAATGGTTGTTAAACCTCTGGACCTCTCAATGCTTGATCTTTCACTCCCTCCTGGAATCTCTCTATCTGAAGGACAAGTAATCAGAGAACCTGTTCATGGCATTTGTGTTAGCGATAACTCAAAAATCCTACGCTTTCAGCGCTTCAGTGAGCTACACATAGCGCCCTATGAACATCTTTTGACAGTTCTCTTCACTGCACAACAAGATAAGAAAAATCCAGACAACAAAGAGATTATTCGCACTGTCAGAGCTATACTTGATCACAGACTTGCCTTCAGCGACACTCCTGTTCCTGTTTGCGTCAAGACTGAATACATTAGCGAAGAATCTGATAGTTAGATATTTTGTAATTTTTTTTCTTTCAGTACTCCTGTCATGTACTCTTGTATTTTCCTTACTCTTGTAATACTTAAATGAGATTAATGAGAATGCAATTCAGTGCATTGTACTTCATTCCATCATAGTACTGAAAAAGATCCCTCAAAACAGTAAATGGGACATGTACCTTTATGAGTTCTATTTCCTACTGTTTAGTTCTAGACTTAGATTTATTTCTAACTTTTCTAGATTAAGACAATTACTCTATTGTCTTATCATTATCATTTAGGGGGAGATTGTTGATCCAGCTCTCCTAAGACCTGATGAAATGATAATGATCCTGAATCTTTACTTAGTGAATAGGTTTTTACTTCTGTTATAGCTTGAGGAATTATCACTGAGTCTGTTCAGTGTTATTCCATGTTACTTGTGCTGTAACTTAACTTTATAGATTTCAGGATCAGGATCAGGAGACTAACGAGCCTGTTCTGCAGTTTACTGATCCTGTCCACTGAAGTAAAGACCTCCTCCTGAAGACATTAAGATCATACACAAAGAACCATCAGCGACGTCGAAGAAATAGCTGATGACAGGAACAGCATGCTCGTGATCTGAAGACGGAACTCAGTGATAGCAGTCTGTTCACTATCGTATGACATCCTGAAGATTCATCAGGATACACGTGACCCTGAACTTCCTCAGTTTCAGGACTCTAGTCACTGATCAGTACCCTGATCCTGAAGGATTAGAACAATGTCTTAGTCTAATGCACAAAAGGATTATCCGCCTTTACTGACACAATAGTACATAAGGGCAGTTACTTTACTGTTCCCTCCGTACTTATCAGACCTCAAGGCAACTGTTTACAAACATCCTCTTTTGCACACCATGCAAAGAGTATTTGTTTATAGTAAATAGTACAACAGACCACTCACATTGTGACACGTCACAATAGTAGGTCTGCATGCATTTAATGCATGGAGTATAAATAGGACGTGAAGAGATGTTCTCCATACTTCTTCTTCATCCAAAAATACTCAAGTCCTTTCTCTCTTATTCCCTCTATCTTCTTTCTTTATTCTCTTCTCACTTAGTGCATAGTGAAAGAACTTAGATTGTTTAGTTTAGACTATTAGTCTTTTCTATTTCCGCAACAATCTGTAAATTCATTTTGTTAATACAACAAGAATTTAAAAGTGAAAAATTGTGTGATTATATTCAACCCCCCCTTCTATAATCCCAAACACTATCGTTACTTGAAGGTCACCTACTTGGGACCAACAGTCCACTTGTCTCATCCTTTGTTCTTAGAAAGTAAACCCAAGTAAACCTAGAGTAATCATCAACTATCACAAGACAATAGGATTTCTTGCCAATACTCATCACATTGGTAGGACCAAACAGGTCCATGTGCAGTAACTGTAAAGGTGATGAGATCGTGTTTACTTCTTTGGACTTGTGTGAGGATTTGTGTTGCTTACCTTTAAGGCAGGCTACACAATTATCATCACAGGAGAATTCCTTGGCAGGCAAACCTCTTACAAGGTTGTTTTTGACAAGTAAATTCATATTCTTAAAGTTCATGTGGCACATCCTCCTATGCCACAGTGATGATTCACTCACAGATGCTTTTGAAAGCAAACAGTTTAAGGATGTTAAAGAGGAAGCATCTTCAATGTCCAAACAGTAAACATTATCCTTCCTAGGTGTTTTTAACATCACTTTACTCCAATGTTCGAAAAAGCTCGCCGCAACGGCCGCCATGGCGCGCCGTGGCTTAAGGCTTGTGTCTCACGCCACGTTATGCCTGAGGCACGCCATCGGGTAATGCGCGGTTTTTGTAACACAATATTTTGATGTAACTTATCTTTCTAATGTATTATTTGTTACTTTATGTGTTAGAGCAAATATTATTGTATCCGAGATCATAAGATGAGGATACAATGTTGAAGTCAAAGCAAGTCAAACAAGGAAGTCAAAGATGGAAAAGTCATGAAGAAAGTCAAAGGTCAAAGCATTTATTAGAAATGTCAATGTAATTGTTAGTGAGGTCAAAGGTATAAATAGTAAGTTAAGAAGGAGTTAGTTAGTAAGACTTGAGAGAAGGAGCTTTATTGTAACATTCATATGTGTGTGTTGTAGAGAGAGAATCTAGAGAGAGAATGTTCATATTGTAAAGATTTCATCATGAAATGAGAATTGATTGATTTGATCCATTGTTTCTTGCACTTACAATTGGTATCAGAGCTATGGCAGAAGATTGGTGCACAATTTGATGAAGATTTGAAGAAATTTGAAGAAAATTGAAGAAATTTTGAAGAAATGGGTTTTATAGATTTTTTGTTAGATTTGTTGATTTTTTGGGTAGATCTTGTGTTTTTGTTTGTGTTTTTGTGTTTCTAGTGAGTTTTGTAATCATCTCCAATCATTCTAGATCAAATTTGCTTCAAAATTTGAGTTTTGATTTTTGAAGATCTTCAAAGTTCATCAATGGAGGTCATGAGTGATTGTGAGATTTAGTATGTTTTTGATTCGTTTTTGAGTGGATTTGTTTCTAAAAAGTGTTTTTGGACATGAATCTACCATTTGTTTTTAGTTTTAGAGGTTAATTTTGTGTTTTTAAAATTTTTGGGTTGAAGGTGTTCTTCATGTTCTTGAGTTTTTCTTGGGGAAGAAGGTGAAATTTTTGAGTTTTGATCCAAAATTTTAAGAATTTTTTGCAAAAAGTTGTTTGTGGGTCAAGTTAGAACGTCTCGAGTCTATGTTTGGTGTTTTTCAAGGCTTTGGTAAGTGAAAAAGTGGGTTAGACTCGAGATAGAGGTCAGAAACTCGAGTCAGCGCACAAAATTCCTTGGTCAGCATCTTCAATCAGCAGTCAGCACTCGAATTAGTTGGTAAGAGCTCGGTCAGATGAAGATATCTCAGTCAGCACTTGAAATCCATTGGTCAGAAGTTCGGTCAGTGGTCAGAGCCTAGTCAGCGCTCGGTCAGCGCGAGTCAGAGGGTGCTGACCGCTTCATGACGTCAGCGTGACGTCAGCCGCTCGAGTTCCTGGCGCGTGGAGTGCGTGTTCTTGGCGCGTGCAGGCGCGTGATCCACACATCTGGCGCGTGTGATCGCATGTGTGGCGCGTGGAAGCGCGTGTGTGACGCGTGGTGTTCGTATTTCGAGCCATTTTTTCGTTTTTCGAGCCATTTTCTTCACTATCTCGAGCCATGTGGTGTATCTCGAGTCTTGTGCTTGTTTTGAGTGTTTTTTTAAATGTGTTTGAGCTATTTTTGAGCTAGTTTGCTTGTAAGATTTTTCTTTCTTTTCTTTATTTCTTTTTCCTTTATTAATTAGTTGTCTTGTGTTTTTCTTGTCTGTTAATTTTTTAGTTCTTGTTCGTGTGATTTCAAGTTTGTGAGTCGTTTAAGTTTCTTGTTTTGTCATTTTTAGTACTTCAAGTTTATTTTTACTCAATTTTCTTCATAATTTTTCATTTGTTCGACATAAAACGTTTGTGCACTATTCACACTTCTAATCGAAGTTTCTGTTGACGATCCTTATTATCCTCTGTGCAGATAACAATGGATTCTGATGATAAAATACAGTACGAAAGAGATTGGGATAAAACAAAGAGACTTGAACGTGAGAAGGCTAGTCTTACAACTCAGCTTGCAAAAGCAGTTGCTCAATTTAAAGAAAAAGAGCTTCATATGAAAAATCATATCAAAGAACAAGAGCTTCAAATGAAAAATCAGATTAAAGAGAAAGAGCTTCAAATGAAAAATCAAATCAAAGAGAAAGAGCTTGATTTTGAAAAACAGATTGCAGAGACAAAGCTTCAATGTAAAAAGCAGATTAAGGAGTCAAGCAAGATAATTCAATTCTTAGATGAGAAGCTTCACAAAATTGGTGTATCTGAACGGACAATTTTTCTAAACAAACCCAATGCACTCAGAGATGTTTATGATGTTAAATGGGGTTTAGGATATGAGAATCCAAATTTGTTGAAAAAGGCTTTTCAGGAGAAATCTGCATTTTATGATCTTTCGAGTATGTTAATGAGCACCAGATTTCCTTCTTTAAAAGGTTTTGAAATGAAGGAAGAATTCTCAGAGATGCAAGAGATGAAAAAACATGATCCTTTATATTATGATCCTAAATATCATAGGGTCAAGTTTGTATATAATTCAGACACTCTGAGAATCAAATCAAAAGACTCATCTAATTCTTCTGATTTTCTGGTTTATCCTGATATTAATTCATCTCAAGAATCAGATGTCGAAGCTAAACCTTATGTTCCTACATTGGTGTTAGAAGAGAAGATTGTGGATCTTGAAAATCTTCTCAAAACGACTCAATCTGAGTATGAATCTCTCAAATTCAAAGAAAAGACTGAGCACAATGCTGAAAGAGAGATGTTTCTTCAACAAATCCAGTCTCTACAACAAGTTGTGCATGAAAGTGAGCAGGATCTGGTTAATGAAAGAAACAGGTTTGCAAAGACAGAGAAGAATATGTTCAAGAGATTTTAGAGCTTCAAAGGAAAGCGGCTGATCTTCAGAAAGTGTTAGAAGACAAAGGTGGACAGGAGAAGCAAAATGTGGAATTAGAGTTTGCGAAAGAAAGACACATGTTTGAAACAGAAATTGAGAAGCTTACAAAGACTGTTTCTGATCTTCAAAATACTTTGTCAAAAGAAAGAAATGTATTTGATTTGAAAAGTGTTAATCTTTCAAAGAAAATATCTGAGTTAGAGAGGAAGATTATCCTAGACAAGAAGAATTCTTTGAAGAAACCGAGTCTTCGTGCCGGGAAATATCAGAATATGATGCATGAATTTGAAGAAGAGATCCAAGTTGTTCATTCAGAGAGGAAAGTTGATGACACGAAAAGTATTGAGCTTCAAAAGCAGATTGTTGACTTACAGAATCAGTTATCTGATGTAAGACATCAATTTAAACAAAAAGAGAAGGTTCTTCGACATGAAAAGACTGTTTTAGAACAGATAATCGCTGAACCTAAAAAACCAACTCTTGTGGAAACAGATTTTGAGGATCAAAAGGAAGCGTTTAAGGCTGAAATAAACAAACTTACAAGCAAGTTATCAGGCTTATCAACTGACATCATGAATGAGCAACGAATGCGATCTGATCAACAGAAGAAGCTTAATGATCTTCTTGAAGAGAGAAACAAGCTTTCTTCCAAAGTGAAGGAACTTGAGGAGATAATTTTTAAAGCTCATGATTCAAGCAATGTGGATAGTGCTTCAGTGGTCAGATTCGTACTTCAAATCTCTTCTATGATCGTCGTGTTGATTATTCAGGTAATCATCGTTTTTCAAATAGTAAGTTTGTTTGGCAAGTCAAGGGATCTAATGCACAGGTAAATCATACAAAATCTTTTGCTTCGGAATCGACAGTTCAAAAGAACAAATTTTTTCATGATACATCTTGTGGTAAGTCTCAGTTAGTTTATTCTAGAAGTAAACTTCTTAGTCTTTCCAAAAGAACATCATATGGTTCTTACTCTCCAAGAAATGATTTTGTATGTGACGATTATATCGATGATAGATTTGGGATTTACAAGATTTCTTCTTATAAATCAAATGCATCTAACATTCGAGGATCCACATTCAAGTGGATACCAAAATATTTCTTGTCTTGATTTTGCAGGTAAGTGCCTCTTGAATAACTCAGTTCAGGACCCGTACTTCATTTATGCGCTTCAATGTAAGTATCCCTCTAAACTCTTAGTTTAGAACTTGACCTTAACTGTCTTTAACCGTGGTATTCATCATGAGGAACTTACTTGTGTTAGTTTATTTCCGATTCTGAATCGTTCAAGAATTGCCACGTGTTATAAATTTCTTGTCATAGTTATTTCCACCTCTCCAATATTCGTTGAAATTATTCGGTGGAAATACACTCGCTTGAATTCCAGCTTGATTTAAATGCACGTTATTTCATTTCAATGATTCAATTCTTATTCCGATCATTAATTGTGACTTGTTCTTCACAATTAAACTCTCTAATCATTGATTCATTTCTTGAATACACTGTGCTTACTGAGTCATTCTAAGTTGCGCTTGAATTTTGTTCATTGGAATTCACCATCATTAGTTTTGATTTCTAAAGTCAATCATTCTTTGTTTACGCTATTGAATGTTTCTCGTCAACATATGATTTTTTCAACATATGTTCTCATCAACATATGATATCTTCAATATTTGTTCTCCATTTCTGTTCAACATATGTTCCCCATATACATATTGTATCACATATGAATCACCATCATATCACGTTCTGGTATGAATATACTCAACGTTTCAAAGAATATCATTTCATGATATCAACTTATGTGTGATAGGATATAGAAGTTTCTATGATCAATCCAGAGCCGGAGGATCTACCCAAGAAACACATCCCTAGGTTAGACCTAGTTTGTGAGGGTGTGCATGAGGTAAAATGCCGAGAGCTTGAGTGTAGGGGGAGTAAAAAGAAAATGGTGAGTGTGCGACAGGATCAAAGAGAACAAAAGAAGATTCTTCCCAAACCGATACAGTTATCCGGGTAACCACACAATCTATTCATTCTCATTCTTTGGAGATGAATATTGAAACAAGACATGGACCCAGTGTCATAACTCGTGTCACCCCACCAAGCTACTCAAATATCTCTTAAAAGATGTTTGTTTCAATTCTCACGGAGAATTAGCATATCATCTATCTAATCTTCACTCAAAAGATTTAGATATAAAAACAAGGAAGACATCCTCTCCGGTCTCCGAACTTCATATTCTATGCACAAGAGTCATTGATTTTCAATCTGCGTCCCAGGTTGAATCAATATTTGAGCCTAATTGATATGATGATATTTCTTTGACACTTGCACGAGTCTTTGTGATTCCAATTGCATATCTTTGTGATATTGCCGGAACAGTCTGAGAACTTAGTTTTATAACTTTGATTCAGTGATGACTGGAAGTCCTATCAGTGCTACCCTGTTGCCAACACTGAAAATAGGCCACACAATTCTATGAGTTGTTGTGTCAATAGTTGCTAAATGTGCTTCTATGTTAGCCGATTACCCATCATTTGAGGGGGAGCAACTTGAGCTGGATTTGAGGGGGAGCACTCTGATATGGATGAGATCTTTGATTGCGGGGGAAATATGGTTCTTTGTATGGTAAACCAACTTTTGAGGGGAGTAGTTCCTGTGAATGAGCTAGTTGATGATGATGTCTTTGGTTGTTCATGATGCTCAGGATTCTCCTAATCATCATGAGGGGGAGAAGTTTCATCAAAGACATTTGCAAAAACTTGATGAAGATATGGGAACTATGTGCAAGAGTTCAGGATGATATGTGTTGAAGAATTCAAGCCATCAAGTATCATTGTTTGAAGATTTCAAGGTGTTTGTTGTGAAGAAGTTACTAATGATGGTGTTTCCAATGCAAGAGATGATATTGTGAAAGAAATGATGAAAGTATCAAGATTCGAAGAGAAAAAGTGATCTTTGAAGCAAGTATGAAGAAAGTATTAGTTAAGGGGGAGCAAGCAGAAGTTAAGGGGGAGCTAAAGAGAATTCTGAATTTGAATCTTTTGAATTTGAGGTTGAAAAGCCTTGGATTTAAAGGTTGATATCAAAGTGTGAAGATTGATGAGAATGTTGGATTGGTCAAAGATATGAAAGTTGATTAAGAAGCTTGACAGTGTAGTGGATTGATTCAAGTGATCTACAATGTTTTTGATTCAACAGAAGAAGTATGCTTTTCTAAAAGATGAGTTCATGTTTGAAGACTTTGCTCTGAAGATGATGCTTGCATAAATGGGGAGATTGTTTGTTGTTTGGACTTTGTAATTGGAGAAAGTTTGTTTGACTTGAAGACAGAAGATCGTTAAAGCTGAAGCTCATTTTCAAGAATGATCTCGAATACAAAGGGGGAGATTGTTAGAGCAAATATTATTGTATCCGAGATCATAAGATGAGGATACAATGTTGAAGTCAAAGCAAGTCAAACAAGGAAGTCAAAGATGGAAAAGTCATGAAGAAAGTCAAAGGTCAAAGCATTTATTAGAAATGTCAATGTAATTGTTAGTGAGGTCAAAGGTATAAATAGTAAGTAAGAAGGAGTTAGTTAGTAAGACTTGAGAGAAGGAGCTTTATTGTAACATTCATATGTGTGTGTTATAGAGAGAGAATCTAGAGAGAGAATGTTCATATTGTAAAGATTTCATCATGAAATGAGAATTGATTGATTTGATCCATTGTTTCTTGCACTTACATTATGATATATAACTTGCTTTAAATTGTTTATTATAATTTATTCATTGAATAATAGTAGGAAAACACATGTTAATGTGTATAATATTATATATGATATAGAGATTTGCCGCCATAAGTCACGCCTTGAAAAACGCCGCGAGCTCACCGTGGCTTCCAAGGCTTGAGTCTTGGCTTTGCCGCCACGCCACGCCTCGCGCTATTTGGAACCTTGCTTTACTTTCATCTATCTTGTAGCCAGGAGCAAGAATGAGACATTCAGTATCAGTGAAAAATACACCAAACTTCTTGTCACAAACTTGAGAAACACTAAGTAAATTATACTTTAATTGCTCTACAAAATAGACATCATCAAAAGTCATCTTACCTTTTGATACCTTACCTTTGCCACTAATCTTACCTCCATTTGGATTATCCCCAAAGGCAACATGTCCACCTTCAAACTTTTTAAAGTCTTCAAGTAATGACATGATACCTGTCATGTGCCTAGAGCAACCACTATCCACATGCCAAAGACTGCTCCTTCTTCCTTGGTTGCTCTGCACATATAAGAAAACAGTTAGTGTCTTGAGGGAACCCAAGCCAATATGGTCTTGGGTTCTCCTTTATCATTAACATAATTGACCTCAGTCAACCTGTTGAGTTTCAAAAGATAATCTTTATTTGGGATCTTATGACTGGAATATTTGGTTATAATGGGTTTTCTCAATGAAGACTTGTCAGTGGTAACATTGTTTGAGTTTCCACTGCTGTTATTGCTAACATCAGTGTTAACTTGAGACGTAGCAGTGTTTGAGTTATTACTGCTGTTATTGCTAGCAGCAGTGTTAACCTCCACACTATTAAAGCTGTTACCACTGCTATCAGAAGCAACACTGTTGTTACCACTGCTTGTTGAAGCAGTAGTATTACTGAGTGAAGCTTTAGGTACCCATTTAGTAACCAACTTAACAGACTTCTTTTCAACCTTTTTCTTTTGAACTTTTCTTTTGGGTTGACTAGATCTGTTTTGTTTAGGAACAACCTTATGTCTAGGTACAAATCTCCTAGCTTGAAAATTGTTTCTTTGATTAAAAGGATTGAAATAACAGTCTTTTGCTAGATGATTTGTCTTACAACAGATAAAGCATGGTTTTGGTCTGTTTATCTTACTTAGATCAACACCATGACATTGAGCCCAATGGTTATTCCAGTTCCTTTTATTCCCTCTTGGATGTTTTTTGTTTTGAGACTGTGAGGAAGTACCAGGTTCAACTACAGTCCTCTGAGTGTAGTGGTCCTTCCTACTCTCTTTCCTAGTTGT
This sequence comes from Centaurea solstitialis, assembly GCA_030169165.1. Taxonomy (NCBI): domain Eukaryota; kingdom Viridiplantae; phylum Streptophyta; class Magnoliopsida; order Asterales; family Asteraceae; genus Centaurea; species Centaurea solstitialis. The sequence continues at coordinate 75,260,259 of CM058040.1, forward strand.
CTCAGTCTTTTTCCCTTTATTTTATGATGACATGACTGATTTCCCCTTATCTTTCCTAGTGGTCTCTATCTTTTTGCTAGGAACAAATGGCATACCACCTTTCTCATTGGTGAGAATTTGGTGTTCATCAGGGATGGTCTCAGAAGTGCTTTTCTTATCAGATTCCTCCTCAGAGTCAACTGGATCTATTCTATCCAAACCTTCTTTCATCTCACTTCTGTCTAAACTCTCAAGAAGATCAGTTGTTGGAGGAATGTAATTCTGATTGTAAGGATGAGGGGTGTTATTGTATCCTATTCCCATTTTTAAGTCATCAGTCACTTGTGCTATAATAATTGACTCTAAAGCCTTAGAGGACTTTGAAAATTTATCTAGATCTTCTTTGGCTTTGGACAACTCTCTCCTTGCACTCTCCAATTCCTCCTTTTCTTTTGACAGTTTTCTCTCAAGCTCTTTCTTCTCCCACTTCCAGTAGTTATGGTCATATTCAAACTGAAGTTCATTGGCTTTGTAGGCTTTAATTTGATCCTCCAGATTGTCTATGACCTTAACATACTCTCTTCTTTCTCTCTCCATCTTCTTGATACTATCACTCATGGTGTGATTATGATCCCTATACTTTTTCACAGTTTCTAAACAAGAATCAGAACAAAGTTTAGAGGATACCTCAGTGGGGATTTCAGACTCCTTGATTTCAGCCATGAGAGCTTGATTTTGGACTGCTTCTTCAGCATGGTCACTCCAATCAAATCCTTGTCCTTCTTGTGAAACAAGTGCTTGTGAAGAACTAGGATTTGTGTTGCTTCCCCTGTTGTTGAATCTTGGGGCTTGGGAAGAACCACTTCCAGTGTTCTGATGGTTTGTGGTTCCTCCTTTGCATTCTCTAGCAAAGTGCCCTGGCTCATTGCACTTGTATCATCTAACTTTTGATTTGTCAAAACCAGCCTTATCTCCTCTTTTGACATCAAAGTTGTTCCTCCCAGTTCTTCTGATAAACCTTTTCATCCTCAGAGTCAGCATAGCCATCTGCCACTTGATGTCCATCTCTTCAAGATCATCTGCATTGATTTGATCCAAATCATCATTGATTAATGATGATTTGACATGACTTGCTAAGAAAGCTTCCAGAATGATATCTTCATTGGTTTCCTGAGATGAATTTGAAACAGTTTCATTAGCAGTAGTATTGTAAGTAGCAGTGGTATTATTAAAAGCAGTGGTATTAAAAGAACTAGGGTTTTCAGAAGAAAGTAAAGCAGCATTGTGAGAGTATCCAATAGGTCTTTTCTTCTTCTCCACTTCTGCTTCAAAAATCCTGAGATCATTGTATAGATCTTCAAGTTCTTTGTCTTCAAGATCATCTCCTTGTCTGAAAGAAATAGTGTACATAGTCCATTCCTCTCCAAGAGATCTGAGGAACTTTCTATTCACATTATCTTTATCCATCTTCACATCTACAGTTGCAAGTTCTCCAATAAGCTTGTTGAATCCATCAAAGGTTTGAGTCATAGATTCATTCTTCAGAGATGTGAAGTTCTCATACTGCTGCTTCAGAATGGCCTTCTGGTTCCTCTTTGTGCTTTTGGTTCCGGAGAACCTCTTTTCAAGTGCAGTCCAGAGAGATTTGGCATCTGTATATGTACTAAATTGATGTTGGTATTCATTGGGAATAGCCAACAGCAAAGTACTCAATGCTTTCATCTCAGTTTGCCTTCTTTTTCTATCAGCATCAGATCTGGGAGGAGGTCTTGCACCTCCTTCAGCAACAGCTTCATCAACACCAGGTCCGTTTTCAACAACTTCCCACATCCCATAGTCTGTGAGAAGCATGTATTGACGAATCCGGATTTTCCACATGTCAAACTCGTTGGGTTTGAGCATGGGGACTTTTGAGACTAAAACTGTTTTCTGAGTATCCATTGTAAATAAGTTTTCTGGATTAAAACTAGCTCTGATACCACTTGACAGGATCTAAATATCAAGATCAGAAAACTTAATCAAAGAAGTTTGCGGAATAGCACTTTGATTATATGAAGAAAACAATGGATTTGTAATAAACTGAATGTGTATTGATTCCAATAGCTTAATGATTACAAACACAAGCCCCAATCTGTTTGAACAAGCTCAAACAGACGTGCAAATCTTTTCAATTGCAGGGATTTCAAGAACAATCTTGAGGCTAGAATTCTAAAACAAAAGCTAATGAAAACCGATTACTAGAACAATGAAACCTATCTGCTATTTATACAATTACAATAAGGAAAGTAAATCTACTCTAGATCAGCTCCAAAATAATCGTATATATCCCATATCTTCTCAACAGAATCCTTTCCTTATCGTTATCTCTTCAGTACATTAGCAGTGGTAACTTTCATTAGCAGTGGTAACTTTGACAGCAGTGGTAACACTTCAACTAGCAGTGGTAAATTTGTTAACTCACATACCAGCAGTGGTATCTTTCAGATCAGCTCTTCAGCAGTAGTAATCCCATAGCTAGCAGTGGTAATCCTCAGCAGTGTTAATCAAAAAGATCTTCAGCAGTGGTAATGCATTAGACTCAACAGAGAGAGAGAGAGAGAGAGAGAGGAAAGTTCAAATGTGAACCACTTTTTGGTTGTGAACGTGAGGACAATCGAGAGCGCGACACGTGGCGACTTTGAGTGTGGTCCCCCTCTTTAAATCAATGCCCTCCCATGAATCGCGCCTAGTCATCCGCCGTGGACTTGATGTGGCGTCTAGTCATCCGCCACGTGTCGCGCTCTCGGTTGTCCTTATGTTCACAACCAAAAAGTGGTTCACATTTGAACCCACCCCTATATAAGGTCAGGTTCAAATGTGAACTCATTTTTGGTAGTGAACGTGAGGACGAATCTCAGCCACACATCTTCGGTTATGGTGGATGCGATCACGGAGTATTGACGCGATTAATGAAAGGGTGGAGATTATTAAAGGACCCCGGTCAAAACCGTCTTTATTAACCGGATGAGTGGTTGAGATTCTTCCTAGCAATCTACGCTCCTAATTTTAGGGGATATATACCAAATATACAATGAGATAATTAACCAAAATAATATTGTCTATTATATATATCCAAAATTATTTGTGATTTTGGTTATCTTTGCCATATATATTTGTGATACCCCTTTACACATTTTGGCTTATCGATGCTACTGCAGATTAGGAATTGAAACATAGTTATTGGATGAAGGATTCGAATATATATTGCCAAAACTTAATAGCAATTATAATCCCTTGGCAAAAGTTATGGTTAATTACCCATGTGTTGTTTTGGTTGGTTGCTTTGCAACTATTATCAGAAGAAGAAAACAATGTAATGCCACCAGTTGGAGAAGAATATGGTCACCTTTGAGAATCGTCAAAAGCGCAGGATTTCGTTTGCGTTTTCTTTTTGATGCATTTGATTTTCTACTAATTTGGTTTCATTTCCAACACAAGCACACTTTCACAAGAGATGGAGATGGAGATGGAGCTAGAAATTCTGAATGAAAGTGTATACTACATTACTACTTGGTTATCTTTCTTGAACCTGTATTTCGAGCTTCTACAAGTTAGTTTTTGTGTTTTGCTTATTCCTACCTGCATGTGAGTCTATTTAGCTTCCACATGTAATATATACTAATTTTAGAAAAACATTATGGTATTAGCTCAGTTGGATAGATAACATCCCTGGGGTGTGAGGTGAAAGCCACACTACTAAGGTTCGAATCCCACGGGTTATATTTATGAGATATCCAGACTTTGTATCTGATCCTTTGGGGCTGGGTTCGAGACCGGTATGGGAGGATCCAGTCTATGGGATCCACTTCCCTGTCCCATAGGTTGGGCTGGATCGCAGCAGATTAATAGAAAAACCAAAAAAAGACAGCATTTATAAAAAAAAGTCGTGATTAATAGAATACCTCTAAGCCAAATCTTTATTCTATATATCTCATAAACTAACTGCTTTTCTCCTCAAGTATCCATGTAGCCGTATTATATATGGGAAGTGATCAACAAAGTTTAACAGTACACAACAATTTTATATAAAAAGAATATTTTACCCTTCTCTATCTTTTTGTCAATACGAGGTTTCCTCTTCCTTTCCCAATCCCAAGTCCCAACGCAACCCCCATTTTGTTTTCATCATTTCCATCTCCAAATTAGAAGCATTGCCGTCATCGTCATTATTTTCTTCCGGGTTATGTTCCAGGTCATCGTCGGAGCATCGTCATCGTCATCGTCATCGTCGGAGCATCGTCATCGTCGGAGCAGAAGGTAGCAGGTCGACGGTTGGCGGAGCAGAAGGCAACAGGTACGGCGGTTCATGGTGGCGTCGCTCCAAACGGATTTCTCGCAAACGGGGCGTTGTTTAATGATATGGTGAGTTCCGTACAGTTTAATGATATGGTGAGTCACACTTACGGATTTCTCGCAAATGGAGCGTTGATTTTGGCCGGTGCCTCGCCGGAAAAGTTTTTTAATCGCCGGAAAGTTTTTCTTCGCCAGAAAAGGCTTCTACAACCAGTCGCCGGAAAGCTTTTTATTCGCTGGATTTTTCGGAAAAGTTTTTTGATCGCCGGAAGGAAAGCATCTGAAACCTCCTCGGAGCTCCACCCGGCTTTCTGGATCGACTCCGATAACGGATCTGCTTTCAAAAGAACACCATCCAGAACCCTTGATGATCCAACAAAACCATCTCGCCGGCGACGACGAAGATGAGCAGAGGGGAGGAAAAGATTGGGTTCTTTGGATGGCGGAGGGTGGTGGTGCTGCGGCGGTGAGCAGATAGAAGAGGATGAAGAAAGAAAAGCCGTTCGGGGAAGGGAAAGGCTATTTGGGGAAAGGAAAAGTGGAAAGAGGGTAAAATAGTCCAGTCACATATAATTGTTGTGATTAGCAAAAATTTGTTGTGTAGGGATCATCTCTCATTATATATCATCTCATAAACTTAACTGCTTTTCTCCTCAAGTATCCATGTAGCTGTATGAAACCTTTTATTTCACGAATCAACTACCAAAAAAAGTGTGTAGTTGAAGATTAAAATGGGCACAATACCCATTTTGAACATAGTCGTCGCACTACCAATTACGAAAGACACTTGAACATACGTAGTCCATAACTCATAGACACAGTACCAAAACTAAAATCCAGTGTTTGCAAACTTGAACTTTAACACCATGTGATGCAATGCAAACCCCTCTGCATCCCTAAGAAACTACACAAGAAATGAGGATACTTAAAAGAATGTTTCTTTCAAATTAAAAATGATAAGAACAAACGAAATAAGTTGGTATTTCTCCATACATATGTATTCTATAATATTAAGTACAATCATTGATCAAATATAAAAATGAGAAAGAAAAAAACCCATTAAGGACTGATATGCTTACTAATAAGATTTGAGTCCATAATTACTTTATCAGATATGATTATAGTTCATAAAACAATGTCTCGGACCTACCTACTCCGAGTGCAACGGGCACAATGTTGTTGCTTCCATCTATGGCCACAACCAAGAACATAGTACCCAAATAAGCCCCCTGCAGGTGCGCAACATCTATTATAAGGACAAAGCGCATGGTGTTCAAGAATGTATCGATCTGCATAAAAGTACATGTTTAGAGACTAGAGTTAACGGACCAAGATTGTAGAAATCTCAACTTCGATGAACCAAAACAGTAAAATGTTTAATTTCTAGTGTTTTAACGTACCGATACACCAAGGGCAACGAAACACTCCGCAAAACGCCCGCTAGAGTCTCTCCTTATTGCCGTTCTGGTACCTGGATTTACATGCTCCAGGTTATACAAATACGTAGGGAGCCGAGTGAACGACTCTGCATGGCTGCCTCTGATTAACGTTAGGGCCTTCCATCTCGCACGCCATGCGATGGCATACGGGATCGTAACTCCATACTGTACTCGAACGTCTTCGACCATGTCTTTTGGCGTTAGTACTCTGCGGGCATTTATAAATATAATTTTAAAAATGTTACCCAATATTCTTTTGTTGGCTTCACTGTGGTTAGGGTTCAGTTGAGTCCTCGAACATGTGTGTACGTCAACCAACTTTCTTACAATAAACATACCCCCATCTCCAACGGAGTTCGCTTTCATACTCCACTTACAATGATATCGGGCACATAGAACCTCGTACATTCTAGAAATTTCAGTCCGACCTATAAAATCATTTTCTATTTTGTATAAAAAACTAGACCATGACTTAGCCTTTTACTACGTCTATAAGGTACGTCTTCATTGTTCGTCGCCAAGAAATCTAGGGTTGGAAGGAGAGGAGGCATACCAAAATAATCATCTATGTCTGGTCGTAAAATGTAGGGTTCCACATCTTCTTTGTTTTCATCATCTTCTTCGTTTTCTTCATCTTCTTAGTCTGATAAATCTATATCAGATAAACCTGTGTTGAAAACATGGGATTCATCATTTGCACATCCAGCGAACATTCTACGCTTGTATTCGTCTTCGTCTTCTTCTTCTTGCCCTTCTTGATGATGTTGTTGCGTCTCTGGGACAACTTCGGGGTAAATGTCACTAAGACCATATCCAAAGTCTGCATGATACGATGTTTCGTATGATTGTTGTATTTCTGACTCAGTATTGACATACATTGGTTCTTCGTTTATAGCGTTCGAAGTACCAACACCATCACCTCCGCCGGAACGAAATACATCAATGTAAAGTACAGGAGGTTCTGTTGACCATTTTGCGAATTGCATAAACACGCTAACATCTTCATCGTCGGTTAACTAAAATATTTGGCCCTCGTTCTTGTACACTACATTCATTTCACCACTTGAACGGTCGATTTCGCAGTTCCAGCAACAGTAATCAACCAGATGTTGATATGTAGTGTTTACTTTCAGTTTAACACCTTTTGTCAGTGTTTCATCAGTAATAACGTAATCCCATCGGTCAGACTCCTTTAGCCCAATTCCCGCCGGAATGAAGATATAACCTCGCTTTATAATCACCGGAACTCATTTTCAGAAAAAAAAAAATAAAACTTGTCAAACAAAGAAATATAGCAAGAGGAAACCAGAAATAAACGAACTCTTATTTTTTAGAATTATACATCTCGTTGATCAACATCACTTTCTTTTAAAAAAACTTTTGAATTAAAGTTTACAAACACACGGTAAAAAATCGTACATATAATAGCTTTGTTGTGAACAAACAATAAAAAATCGTACAAATAATAACTTTCACGTGAATATAAAGTAAAAAAGACAAAACTAGGGTTAGGGTTTCTTAGGGAGCTGATATGTGGCCCAATTAGATCGCCCCACATAAGGGGGAGCCGCTAATGGAGGTAGGCTTCCTAGAGGTTGGTCGTGACGTGAAGGTGAGGTGGCATACACGTGGCATGAGGTGGACCAATGGGAGAAGACCGCGTGAAGGGGTGCCGCTAATGGGGGTGGGTGTTGGTGGCGGTCTAGGTGGCGGTGTATGTTGAGGTGGTGTACACGTGGAGTGACGTGGGCCAATGGGATGGCGTCACATCATAGGTGTCGCTATTGGCGGTGGAGCCCAATAGCGGTCCCTGTTAGAATACACCGGAGGTGGTTTCTTTGCCGGATAGCGGCCGCCAGCGCCTAATAGCGGCCGGTTGGGTATTTTGGGTAGATTAGGGAGAGATTGGGTAGGAGGTTAATCGTATTTTTGAGTTTGGCTATTAAAATAATTTCTCTATATTATTTTCTTAAACAGTACGTTAACATTGTTGTTTGAACAATTAGATGTTTTCTCTCTCTGTATACATACATATATATAGAGGGAGGTTCATACAAGAACAACCCAATTTGCAAGAACAAAGGAACCAAGTAAATCACATGTGATTTTTTGCTGCGATGGAAAAAGCGTGTGTAGGCCATGCTCCGACAAGGCGAGTGGGTGAGCCGCGAGTGGGCGTCCATGCACAAAATCATGTGTGATTTTGTTGGTTCCTTCATTCTTGCAATTTGGTTTTGTTCTTGTTTGAACCTAATTCTATATATATATATATATATATAGAAAGATTCAAATGAGAAACATATCAATTTAAGAGAACGTAAGAAGCAGTCTCAGCCACTCATCTGATCAATAAAGGCGGCTTTGACCGGTCCCCCCCTTTTAATAACCTCTACCCTCCCAAAAATCGCGTCAATCCTCCGTGATCGCGTCCACCGTAAAAGAAGATGAGTAGCTGAGATTACTCCTTACGTTCTCTTAAATGATATGCTTCTCGCATGAACCTTCCCCTCCCTCTCTCTTTCTCTCTCTCTCTCTCTCTCTCTCTATATATATATATATATATATATAGCGGCGGGTTCAAACGAGAACGACATTAATTTAAGAGAATATGAGAATGATTCTTAGCCACCAATTCTTCTCTTCAAATACTTACTCACATCACCTCTATGGCCACCACCACCAACCATATCACCTCCACTACCACCACCACCACCACCGCCTCCACCACCGCTACCGCAACCGCCAACGCCACCGCCAACACCAAGAGCACCACCACCACCCACACCACCTACGTTGCCGCCACCACCACCCACACCGCGTACGCCGCCGCCGTCATCACCAACAGCCCCTGCAAGACCACCAACACCACCTCTGTTGGTAGTGGTGCCGTAGGTGTAGGTGCTGGTGCTGATGGTGGTGGTGGTGGTGGCGGTTGTGGTGTTAGTGATGTCGGTGGTGGTGTTGGTGATGCTGGTGGCAGTGGTGTTAGTGGTGGCAGAGATGGTGTAGGTGGTGGTGACAGAGGTGGTGGCGATGGTGTTGTAGGTGGTGGTGGAGATGGTGTGGGTGGTGGTGGTTGTGGTGGTGTAGATGATGGTTGCAAAAGGTGATTGTGGTGGTTAACATGTGATTTCAATGTAGTATCATATGTGATTTCAATGAAAAATCATATATGATTTAATATAATATGATTGGTTAACATGTGATTTCAATGCATAATCATGTGTGATCAAAAGATCATATGTGATTTCAATGAAGAATCATATGTAATTTCAATGCAAAATATATGTGATTTAATATAAGCTGATGGGTTAATATGCGATTTCAATGCATAATCATGTGTGATCACAAGATCATATGTGATTTCAATGCAGAATCATATGTGATTTCAATGCAAAATCATATATAAAATATGCAAAATGGTGGCGGCGAAGGTGGTGTAGGTGGTGGCAGAGGTGGTGGTGTTGCTGCTGCTGGCGGGGGTGGTGATGGTGGCGGAGGTAGTTGGGGTGGTGGTGCTGGTGGTGCCGGCGGTGCTCGTGGGGGTGGGGGTGGCAGTGGTGTGGGTGGTGTTGGTGGCGGAGGCTGAGGTGGCGGCAGCGGCTGTGGTGGTAGCGGCAGCAACGGAGGTGGAGGTGGAGGTGGTGGCGGAGATGGGGGTAGTGGGTGGCCATGGAAGTGGTGTGAGTGATATGATATATTTAAAATATAAAAATGCATGGGAGCTAAGAATTATTCTCGTATTCTCTTAAAATGATTTCATTCTCGCATGATCCTTTATATATATGTGTGTGTGTGTGTGTGTGTGTGTGTGAATTCATACGAGAACCATGTCAATTTAAGAAAATGTGAGGATGAATCTCAGGCACACATCTTCGGTTACGGTAGACGCGATCACGGAGGATTGACGCGATTCATGAAAGGGTGGAGATTATTAAAGTAGGAGACCCGATCATAGCCGCTTTAATTTTTAACCAAATGAGTGGTTAAAATTCATTTTCACATTTTCTTAAAAAGCTATATTTCTCGCATGAACCAGGGCCGGCCCTGGGCCTAGGCCAAAGGGGTGACGGCCCAGGGCAGCAATGAGTCCAAGGGCATCATCAGCTAAAGCCCATTTTGCTATTAGTAGGTTTCAATTTTCATTAAGGGCTTTTAGGCTGAATACGCTTTCATACTCCTCCATTGCGGCCTGCCTCTAAAGACTGATACGCTTCCATAATTGAATCATATTCGCGCAAATCGAAATCAGAATTACATTCACAATTATCGAATGGATTGAAAAACTCTCCATCCCTCGTTTGTCGAAATCGATTGAAGAAGTCTCCATCCCTCGTTTGTCGATTGAAGGTCATGTCTCAGCTTGCTTCAAGAACAGAAGGGTCCTTCAGATTACACCAACAGCTTGCTTGATTAAGGTTATCTGTTCAGTTTAGGTTTATTTGTTTAATTTTGTTTACTTTTATGTTAAGTTGTACTTGACTACTTGGTTTAAATTTATTTGCTCGACTGCATCAATTCCTAAATCCTAAATTGATTATTTATGTTAGTGAATAGCAAATTAAAGTCATTGCTTTGATGAGTCTGATGAAGGCACATATGATTTATGAGAGTGTGTTTGCTTAAGAGTGTTCTAGCTAATTTTTAATCAACTAGCTAGTTTGGATGAAGTATAGGCATAAGATAAGCATGATGTTTTATGGTTGAACGTGAATACCATGTTGATTCAAAGCTTAAATTAAGCCATGAGTGGAAAATTTTGGTGATATAGTAGTGATGATATAGGTTATTGTATTTGGGTATTATACTTCGTTTGGCATTCAAAAGCTTAAGGCTATGTTTGGCAAACTAGCTGATAAGCTAGCTATTGATTGATATGCTTGTTAGTAGCTTAGCTTATGAACAAATTATGTTTTCTAAAAACTAGCTTATGAGCATGTAAAATGACTAAAACGGGTATCTTTGAATTTAATAATTAATATCAAAAAACTAGTTTCTGGCACATGTTTGGATGGACTAGCTTATAAGCTAACTTATCAAGTAGCTTAATTTTGCCAAACACAGCCTAAATGTGCTTGCCATCTGAATTCTGAAGAGAAAGGAGTATCTTTTTCAACTCGAATAGTGGCTTTGTTCCACAAATATTTTACTGAGTAACAAAGTCTTGTTGATGTATACTCTCCATGTTACTCTAGGTAACGCAACAAGTTTAGTGTCTGTCTAAAGGTCTATGTTTTACGAAAACATGATTTGAAGAAGTAAAAAAGGTAGCAGTATAATTTAAGGGGCATTTTTTTTGCTTTTCGCCCTGGGCATCCGAAATCTGAGGACCGGCCCTGCGTTTCTCTTTATATATTCAAGTCAAACAGGTGGCTACGTCCGAAGCCAAACATGGTGTGAGGGAGCATTTGACGATGGAAAGTCAAATTGTAGAACAAGAAGATAAGATGAAACGTTTTCATGATAAAATATCGTATCCCATCCATAAACGGTAATTACTAAATTAATTAATTAGTTTTCTTTCTTGGCCCCTCCAATAAATTGATATGCTAGTAATAACATTTATTTATAAATTTGTCACCTTTTATTTTAACACTTCATTTAATGAGGTATGTAGTTGAACTCCATTTTTATGTTGACCACATATATGTATGTATAAGCCTATGAGTATATATCCATTTTTGGTAATTAAGAAAGGGTTTACTATCCCAAAATATATTTAAGTTGTCTTCTTTTGTTATTGTATGTATTGCACTTAAAAAATTACCATTTAATGTACTAAAGTTTCAAAACCTATCATTTAGTGTATCGTGAAATTTGTTGAAGAGGTAGCCGGTCATTCCGGCCATCCGGTCATCTTCTCCGGCGACTTTTCCGGCGACCAAACTAGTCTGACGACTTTTCCGGCGAAATGGGTAATACCTTAAGGTGTTGTTTAGCTTGTGTTTCGACGAATCTTCATCTTATCGAACACCTCTAAGCTCAAAAGGGGCAACATTTACTTCCGGTACACCCACACACAAACAAATAGTCGCCAGAATTTCTTGGTGAAACGATTTCGCCGGTGACAAGTTGCCGGAGTTGCTCGGAGTTGTAGGAGATCCCAGCCGGAGTGGTATAGTCGTCGGAGTTGTACGAGTTGCTCGCCGGAATTGTACGAGTTGCTTGCCGGAATTGTACGAGTTGCTCGCCGGAATTGTACGAGTTGCCGGAGTTGTAGGGGATTCCAGCCAGTGACAAGTTGGAAACTGATTCCTTCTTTATCGGTGCCGGTGAACAAGAAAAAGTCGCTGGAAAATATCAAGAAGGTCACGGCGGCGGTGGCCGACGGCAGAATGGTCGCCGGAGAGAATTGGGGTTCGGTTGAGTTGTTCTTCCGATATGCTGGTGGTGTTAGAGAAGAGGAAAGGTGGTGGTCACCGGATAGCTAGCCGGAAAAGTCTTCAAAGAAGATGGTGGTCGCTAGAAAAGTCGTCGGAGAAGATGGTGGTCGCCAGAAAAGTCGCCGGAGAAGATGGTGACTGGCTGTAACCTTTGATAGCGGGCCACGATACACAAAATGATAGTTTTTGAAATTTTATTACATTAAATGGTAATTTTTTAAGTACAATACATAAAATAGCAAAAGTAGACAATTTGGATACATTTAGGAGTAGTAAACCCATTAAGAAAAGACAAAAAACTGAAAAAGATAGATAAATAGACTCATAACTAATAACTATAGAGAAATGATTACCACCTGGACCACGAGTGTAATAAAAGAAGTTTAAAGACAATCGGGTAATTTTTAGCAAAGCAAATGGACCAAAATTGTAATTTAATTACTCTTAAATATAGGTACACTCAATTGGCAAAAGAGAGTTTGTTTATTCAACCAAACATATTTCATCATGCACTTTTCCTGGACCATGCACACCCCTAAACCGAATGAAGCAAAGCAAGGCTACCTTACTGAAAATTTATATAGAAAGCTACAAGGATAATCTCCTATAACCCTTTAATGTGGGATAAGGGAGGACATATAACTCCTTTATATACAAGTGTACAAGGATGATAGTTTAATATCCATCCGATGTGGGATCATTGTAGGAAGGAAATAGGAATGGTAAAAAGCTAGTGGGAGCTAAATCCCACGTCGCCACCTTAAAATAAGGCCATCTCTATTCGTACCACCCATATCACTCATACCAGCTGCCACCTTAGCGCCAGATCAGCTTTACCATCACCTTACCAACACCATACCGTATCATCCTTACCCATACCAATCTAATTAATTAATTAAAAAATATAAGAAAAAGAAAAGAAGAGAGACAAAGAAGAGAGAGATAGAGAGAAAGGTGGGGTGGGGTGGGGTGAGATAGAGAGAAAGGTCCGGTACACGGGTACCGGTTTTCTTGGTACCCGCCTTGGTACCATTCCATCCTCGGCGGGTTTACCGCCTTGGTACCGTCGATACCGGCCTCATGCAGCCTCCCGCTGCGGATGGCCTAAAGCAAAGGAAATAAACAATTATATGTTGTAGCTCACATAGGTTGAAAGAAATTAGCTTTGAAACCAAACTTTTTGTTTCTAACTGGAGTAGATTATTAGCTTTCTAAATATCTAGTGGGTACATATAATAAGTTGTAAAAACAAAAAGATATATTTGTTTGTATAAATATGGGTATAACTATTTATTTTTTAGGCCATTTAAGATTTTTAACAATTTGTTTCAGCCGTTTTGGAGGTAGCCATTTATTACAAAATACACATATTTAAAAATGTGTTTCAATCTTAAATTTGACCAATGTTTTTGTATTTTCTCTAGGCACCCCTTACAATATATATTTTTTTGGCTCCGCCGTTGCACCACTGATTAGCAAAGACACTTGAACATACGTAGTCCATGACTCATACACCCTGTACCAGAACTAAAATCCAGTGTTTGCAAACTTGAACTTGACACCATGTGATGCAATGCAAATCCCTTTGCATCCTTAAGACTATCTTTACTCGTAGACTCTCAACCCAATCAATCTAATTGTCACATCAGATTTTCACTATTTTACCTAAACCAACCCACGCTAATCCAATCTATCCACAATGGTAGACTCTCAACCCAATCTAAATAATTAAGATAAAAAAAGAAGAGAGAGAAAGAAGAGAGAGATAGAGAGAAATGAGAGAGACGGTGGAGTGGGGTGGGGTGGGATGGGTGGGTGGGGCTCGTCTAAGCAATCGGCAAGGGGAAGCCGAACTCAATGAACCCAATATTTCCACGACGGTGTTGCCGATGGAACCGATGGCAAGTCGATGCCATCGGCTATCCTGCTGCAGATAGTCTAAGAAACTGCACAAGAAAGGAGGGTAATATAAAAAAAATGTTTCTTGCAAACTAAAAATGATAAGAACACATGAAATAAGTTGGTATTTCTCCGTATTGCAGATTTAACTGAAATATGCATATGTATTTTATAACATTAAGCACAATCATGGATCAAATAATATAACAATGAGAAGAAAAAACCCATTAAGCACCGATACACTTACTAATAAGACTTGAGTCCATAACTTACTTTATCATATATGATTTTAGTTCATAGAACAACATTGTATGCAATAATTTATCCGATAAACTTAACATTAACCAGGTAGAAATGTCGAACTCCATCTTTTAGCTGCTAATATAAAAATACGTATAATCTTATACTGTTATACACAGTATATTATTTTCTTAAACAATACGTTAACATTGTTGTTTGAAGAATTAAATGTTTCTCTCTCTCTCTCTCTCTCTCTCTCTCTCTCTCTACACACACACAGACATATATATAGAGAGAGAGAGAGAGAAATGGAGAAAGAAAGAAAGGTTCAAATGAGAAACATATCAATTTAAGAGAACGTGAGAAGCAATCTCAGCCATTCAACCAGTCGATAAAGGTGGGTTTGACCCCCCCCCCCCCCCCCCCCCCCCCCCCCCTTAAGAATCTCTACCCTCCCATGAATCGCGTCAATCCTCCGTGATCGCGTCCACCGTAACCGAGGATGAGTGGCTGAGATTGTTCCTCCCGTTTTAAATTGATATGCTTCTCGCATATATAAACCTTCCTCTCTCTCTCTCTCTCTCTCTCTATATATATATATATATATAGTAAGAAAACGTGGGTCGAATCTCAGCCACACATCTTAAGTTACGGTGGACGCGATCACGAAGGATTGACGCGATTCATGAGAAGGTGGAGATTATTAAAGGAGGGCACCCAGTCAAAACCGCATTTATTGACCGGATGAGTGGTTGAAATTCGTCCTCACGTTTTTTTAAAAAGCTGTATTTCTCGCATAAACGTTTCTATATATATATATATTAAGTCAAACAGGTGGCTACGTCCGAAACCAAACATCTTGTGAGGGAGCATTTGACGATGGAAAGTCAAATTGTAGAACAAGAAGATAAGATGAAACGTTTTCATGATAAAAGGTAATTACAAAATTAATTAATTAGTTTTCTTTCGTGGCCCCTCCAATAAGTTGGTATGCTAGTATTAACATTTATTTATAAATTTGTCACCTTTTATTTTAGCACTTCATTTAATGAGTTATGTACTTGAACTCCATTTTTATGTTGACCATATCTTCGCGTGTAATCCCCCCTCCAGCTCATACATACATATCATTTTTAGTAAGAAAAGACATAAAATTGAGGGTAAATTACATATTTGGTTAATGTGATATATATTTTATTGTATTGTTGGTTTCTATGAAATAATTATAGAAAAGGTTCCTATGATTTACACTATATTGCACTGTTAGTCCCTATAATTTACATTATATTGCACTGTTGGTCCCTATTTTACCAATAGGGTTACTGGTTAGGGATCAATAGTGCAATATAATGGAAACCACATGAACCAACAATGTAATATAGTGTAAACCATAGGAACCAACAGTGCAATATAGTGAAAACCACAAGAACCTTTTCCATAAGTATATCAAAATAAAGACCAATTAATAGTGCAATAAAATGTAAACCATAAGATCCAAATATGTAATTTACCCAAAAATTGAAAAAACTAAAGAAATAAATCTATAACTATAGAGAAATGATTACCACCTAAACCACGAGTGTAATAAAAGAAGTTTAAAGACCATCGGGGTAATTATTAGCAAAGCAAATGGACCAAAACTGTAATTTAATTACTCTTAAATATAGGTACACTAAATTAGCAAATGGGAGTTTTATTCAACCAAACATATTTCATCATGCATTTTTCCTTCCTATTAGTCCTCTCATCTCTAATCATCATCTCTTACTCTCCAAATGTTACTTCCTTACCAAATGTTCTCAACCAAGGCTCATCACTCTTTGTTGAAAACAATGATCTTTTGGTTTCATCAAATGGCGTTTTCACCGCCGGATTTCACCCGATTGGCGAAAACGCTTATTGTTTCGCGATATGGTTTTCCGAACCCATGTCGGATGGCAATCTAACATTGATTTGGATGGCAAACAGAGATGATCCCGTCAACGGAAAACGATCAAAGTTTTCCTTGACGAAAGCCGGAAATCTTGTCTTAACCGATGCTCGTCGACGAGTTTGGCGATCCGACACTAAATCCACTAACGTGCAACTCAAACTACTCGATTCCGGTAACCTTGTCTTAACTCAATCAGACCATCAACCATATCTTTGGCAAAGCTTCAGTTTTCCAACAGACACCATTCTTTCCAATCAGCCCTTCACTAGAGCTTCCGTCCTTGTATCTTCGAGAAGTTCGACAAATTTGTCTTCCGGATTTTACAAACTATTCTTTGATGACGACAACGTAATCCGCCTTGTTTACGATAGCTACGAAATAACGAGCGTTTATTGGCCTAAACCTTGGTTACGACCATTTGATGCCATGAGATCCACTTTCAACAATACTAGATTCGCTATGCTCGATTCCATAGGCCGATTCAACTCCACGGACAACTTAACGTTTGTCACCACGGATTACGGGCAGATTCGTCATAGAAGAATGACACTCGATGTGGATGGCAATGTTCGAGTTTACACGCTTAACAAAGGGAGAAGGTGGACGGTTTCATGGCAAGCGATATCGAAAATGTGTTTAATTCATGGGACATGTGGTCCAAACAGCCTTTGTTCTTATAGTCTTGATTCGGGAAGGCGATGCACTTGCATGCACGGGTACAAGGCGAAGAATCACACGGATATGTCTTTCGGGTGCGAACCGATAATCACGCTCACCGGACCTCGCGAAAACTACGAGTTCATAAGGCTTCCTCATGTGGAATTCTATGGATATGATACTTTTTACTTAGAAAACGCTACATACAAAGAATGCCATGATATCTGCTGGAAAGACTCCAACTGTAAGGCCTTCCAATTCACCTTTCGGAGGAACACCTACGAGTGCTACGTCAAGAGCTTCTTGTTCAACGGATACTACTTGGGCGGTCCTTTTGTGACGTATCTTAAGCTCTCGAAACTACATGTGTTATCCTTCGACCGAAAGGTTGCTGATAAGACCAACATGAATTGCTCGAGCTTTCCTGAAATCGAGTTGAAACGGACATACGTGAAAAAGCAAGAAAACGGGTCTCTCAAGTTCGTTTTGAGGTTCAGCATCATCTTTGGTGCGATTGAATCCATGTGCTTGTTTCTTTTCTTCTTCTATATTAACCGAAAATCCCCAAGTGCGACAACCCAATACCACCTCGCGGTCACTACGGGATCCAGAAGGTTCACATACGACGAGATAAAGAAGGCGTCTAATAAATTTCGCGAAGAGATCGGACGTGGAGGCGGTGGTATAGTATACAAAGGCGTACTTGCCGACACCCGAGAGGTAGCGATTAAGCAACTCCATGAGGCTGGCCAAGGAGAGGCTGACTTTCTAGCGGAGATGAGCATAATCGGGAAGATAAATCATATGAACTTGACCGAAACATACGGTTTTTGTGCCGAAGGAAAGCATCGGATCTTGGTTTACGAGTACATGGAGAACGGCTCGTTAGCTGAGAACTTACGTACCAACCGGCTCGATTGGGGGAAAAGGATTGCAATTGCAACGGGTGTCGCAAAAGGGTTGGCTTATCTACACGAAGATTGCTTGGAGTGGGTTTTACACTGTGACGTAAAACCGCAAAACATTTTGTTGGACGGTGATTTCAATCCAAAGGTGGCGGATTTCGGCTTATCCAAGCTGTTCAACCGAGGTGGTGGGATTCAAGATTCGATCTTTTCCAAGATTCGAGGGACTAGAGGTTATATGGCTCCAGAATGGGTGTTTGATCTCCAAATCACGTCGAAAGTGGATGTTTATAGCTACGGGATGGTGGTGCTGGAGATGATAACGGGCCGGAGTCCGACGTGTGATCAAGCAAGCGATGATAGCCAACAAAAGCCACTTGTGAGTTGGGTTAGGGAGAAGGTTCGGATTGCTAACGGAAGTTTAACGGAATCAGAGATGGTGGAGATATTGGATCCAAATGTAAAGGGTGAATATGAGAAGGACCAAATGGAGAATCTTGTGAAAGTGGCACTTCAATGTGTACATGAAGATAAAGACGCAAGACCAACCATGGGCCAGGTAGTGAAGATGATTCTCCATCAAAAGATATGTGATTAACCACAACGGTAGTGGCTTACCGGTAAAAAGATCTAAAAGATGTAATGGAATATCTTATCAATTTAGATTCAAATCCAAATATCAACATTTTATAGTCAAGCTTAGTCTCAAACGTTCATATCTTAATTTTAAAATTACCAAGGATATAATCTACGTAAAAGCCGAAAAAAATATGTGGTCAGAGACAAGCTGACTTTTAGAGAGAATAGGGGCGGCTGTTTGAAAGTTGGGATGGTGGTTGAATATTGAATGCCGTTAATTTTGGTTTGAGTATTAAATTGTTGTTTAAATGAAAATGTCAATGTTTAGATATTGTATTATAATAACTAATATAAGTTCGTTTATTTTAATAAAATGTTGTTGTGAAATGAGTTAATTAGAGTTTCTTGTTTGTCACCTCCTCTTGACTTTCGTCCACACAATTTATTTGTTATAAATTTGTCTTTTAGCGTCTGCCAATATGTTTGAACTTCGTCCCTAAAAGTGCGTACCGGGTGTGTTTGGTACGCGACAGGACAAGACGGAACATGACAGGACAGGACAGGATTGGACAAGTCTACAACGTTTGGTAAGATAGAACAGCATAGGACAGGACAAGCCAGAACATGTTAAAGAGACCAGTTTACCCCTTATGAGTTGTTGGAGATAATGAACAAAAGGAGATTTCTTTGGAGATAATGAAGCTATTGGATTTCTGAACAGATAACAAAAGAAGGTAGCAGTAGGTTGTCGGACGTCGCCGAAGGTAGCAGCAGGTCGTTGGACGTTGCCGGAGGTAACAACAGGTCGTCGGATTTATTTGCTACAACTTTGTGTTTGATTGCCTTTATATGTTTTTGAATTTCGACCCTTTAATCTAAACCCTTTTACTTTTTTATTAACATTATTTTGGAGAAGACAAAATATGTTGCCAAGCTGGACAGTGTTACTGATTTTAGTTCCTTCAAACCATTACCTACTGATACAAATAGCAGGCGCTCCACCCAAAACTTGGATCCGACCCGACCCGTTTCGACCCACGACCTGACCCGCTGCTCTCTCTCTCTCTCTCTCTCTCTCTCTCTCTCTCCTATTTTTGACCGAAACCCACTGTTAGGGTAAAAATCCACAATCGTACGATGACCGACTATAATCGTAAGACAAATGTTAGGACAATAGTCCTGTATTAAGATAAGGTCCTGAGATAAAACCTAAAAGAACAATCGGAATAAGATCATTAAACATCGAACATATACATTGAATAAGTCGAACGATGATTACAATATCGTACGACAATACTAACGAATAAACATGCGGAGTTTATATGTTTGATGCAGGCAAGTTGATTATCATATCTAACAATTGTCCACCTTTGAGGAAATCTGAAATTGAGTACTATGCCATGCTCGTTGAAGTCCATCATTACAACGAACAAGTCGTGAGTTATATATCGTTCGACAGCATCAAGATCGACCGTTACAAGCAAGATCCTCGCAGCAGTTACAATCTAGACATTAACTCTCAGCAATACCGTTGGACAGTTACTCTTCGAGCATTAATTGAAGACAATAACGTTGGACGGTTACGATTCAATCATTGATGAGCCACAATACCGTTAGACCGTTACTCTCAAGCTACTATATAAGAAGAGTCAAGCCAGCATTTCAACACACGAAGTCTATCTGAAGCATACAAATTATATAACAAGTATTCTTGATAATCATTTGTAATTTACATTCGATATCGTTGTTATTTCACTTGTAATCGTACGAACGAAGCTGTATACGGGAAGGACGTCACCCCTGATTGGTGAACATAGTGCTCTGTCGACTTATCTTTTAGGTCGACCGCAGGTTTTTTCCTCCGTCGTGAGGTTTTTCCTGCGTCATCAAATCATTTGTCTCATTTTACATTTTCGCACTTATCATTGATTGTAATTTCTTTCTCTCGACGGTTAAGCCTCACACAATTTATTACGACATCGAGTTGTGTAATTTTTTACATAAACAGTTTGGCGCCATCCGTGGGGCTCCGTTTTGAGAAAAATTTCATTCGGTGAAAAGTGCGCCTTAGTACTAACCTTTTCTTTGAGTTCTCTTTGAGCTATTTGCGCAGGATAATGGATAACGGATTCATAGCATCACTCCAACAACAATTGCAAGAAGCTAACAACGAAATTCAACATCTTCGAGCTTTGCCAGGACCATCGATGTCCATTCCGATGTCTATTCCTCTTCCTTATCCTCCTCAACATTTGAGACCACCACTTCGACCACAGTTCAATACCTCAGTACCTTTATCAACTATAAACCAGCAGTATAACAACGTACGACCTTCTATGCCTCAAGGTCCACCTTCGATGCCTCAAGGTCCACCTTCCATGCCTCAAGGCCCACCCGCATTCATGTTTGGACCTTTCAACAACATATCCCAACAAATTCCTATCCCTGGTCATATACCCACAGCTGCTAGTTCCACCGTTCATACGACAATACCACCCAGTACCGGAATCTCTTCTAGTTGTATTCCAACAATCCCAATAAACGTTGAAGATCCTCTGAACGTACGACTGAAGTCCCTGGAAGAACAGAATCAAAAATTGTTCGCATTACTTACAAAGCTACCTGGAGCAGCAGTACCTGTCGAAGTCGAACCTAAAACTGGATTTCAGGCCTCACCGTTCGTTGATGAATTAGCTCTTGTTGACGTTCCCAAGAAATATACCATTCCAGCTTTCGCAACAAAATATTCTGGAATCACAGATCCGGTCGAACATATAGCACAGTACAAGCAACTCATGTGGACAGTTCCTATACCGGCGCAATATCAAGAAGTTTGCATGTGCAAAAGCTTTGGATCAACTTTAACAGGGGCAGCATTACAATGGCTTATCAACTTAAAGCCAAAGAGTATTGGATCCTTTGCAGAATTGGTGAACCAATTCACTCGACAATTTGCTAGCAGTCGTAAGATGGAGAAGCATACCAGCGACCTGTATTATATCGTACAGAAATCTGGAGAAACAATCCGCGACTACTTCAACAGATTCAACGCAGCAATGATTGAAATAAAGAATTGCGACGTGAAGACCGCAATCGAGGCATACAAGCGTGGATTAGAAGATTCCTCTGGATTATATTTGGAATTGACGAAATATCCACCAGAAAACTTCGACGACGTACGAGCTAGAACACTAGCTTTCATGAGAATAGAGGACAATGCTCTCTTTCGACGAAAACCTTCTGCCGAAAAGAAACCTCTTGGTGCTCAAAAACATGACTTTAAGCACAAAAGAGTAAACAAGATTGGAAATCCTCGATATGAGTCAAAAGCTCGACCAGGCAAAGGTACTGTTAAGATACGATATCCAGAGTTATCTACTTACAATTTTGCAGGTACATCGAAAGATTTGGTGGATTCGCTACGAAAGATTGATGCAAACGTACGATGGCCAAAGAAATCTGATAAACCAAGCAAGGAAAAGAGATCAGAACAGATGGTGCGACTTCCACGACGATCATGGTCATACGACGGATGAATGCATCAGTTTAAAGAAGGAGATTTCATATTTGAAATCTAAGGGGCATCTAAAAGGCCTCATCCCAGAGGAACAAGGACGACCAGCGTCACCGGTTCATACAAAAGTCGTAAACTGCATCACTGGAGGATCAGAAGTGTGCGGACTTACGTATTCGGCTGCCAAACGACATGCGCGAGACGGTCCAGATGAACATCCTATCCCCGGAGAAGCTAGATCAAAAACAGAAAAAGAACTCGATGCAATGGCAATCACGTTCGACCAAGACGATACCCAGGGGGTCCATCGTAAACATCATGACGCTCTAGTCATACAGTTGACAATCGGAAACTGTTCGACTAAGAGAATATTGATTGATGGAGGTAGTTCGGCTAACGTTATTTTTGCAGATACTCTTAAAGTCATAGGAATCGAACGATCAGAAATCGTACGACGAAGTACTACTTTGATTGGATTCAATGGAGACCCGATGAACACTCTCGAAGAAATCATCCTGCCTGTCTTCGCCAAAGGCATCAACAAACAGACAAAGTTCAATGTTGTGGATTGCCAATCAGCCTACAATGTTATTCTTGGAAGACCATGGATCCACGAGATGAAAGCAATTCCTTCAACATACCATCAGAAGATCAAATTTCCTTCTCCATGGGGAATTCAAGAAATTGCTAGTGAGAACAAAGTCGCACGAGAATGTTACAAGATTACGATGAAGACAAAGTCGCAGGACATCTAGCAATTACAGAGCCAGGATGAGAGGAAATCGAACGATGATCTTCGGCTAGAAGAAGTCGTCCTTGATCCTGAACATCCTGATCGAAAAGTCTTCGTAGGAGCCTCGCTCCCCCCTGACATAAAAAGTACGATTATATCTTTTTTGCAGGAACACTCAGACTGTTTTGCATGGTCGCACGAAGATATGGTTGGGATAGATCCAAGCATTATATCGCATAAATTAAACGTGGATCCTACTTTCAAACCAATTAAGCAGAAACGTCGCAAGTTCGCGCCTGAAAGAAATAAAGTGATCAACGATGAAGTCGACAATCTGCTCAAAACAGGGAAGATCCGAGAAGTCAAATATCCAGAATGGTTGGCCAATGTAGTCGTCGTACAAAAGAAGAACGGAAAATGGCGAGTCTGCATTGATTTCACGGATCTAAACAAAGCTTGTCCAAAAGATCCTTTTCCTTTACCTCATATGGACGCCATGGTTGATGCAACAGCAGGACATGAATTGTTAACATTCATGGACGCATATTCAGGATACAACCAAATATTGATGCACACGGACGACCAGGAGAAGACCGCATTCATGACAGACAAAGGCATATACTGTTACAAAGTTATGCCATTTGGTCTCAAGAATGCAGGATCGACATATCAAAGATTGGTCAATATGATGTTCAAGGAACATCTTGGTCGAACGATGGAAGTTTATATCGATGACATGCTTGTGAAATCAGAACGTTCGATCGATCATGTCGCACATTTAAAGCAATCCTTCGACATCCTATGACAATACAAGATGAAGCTCAATCCAACAAAATGTTCCTTCGGAGTACGAGCAGGAAAATTCTTGGGGTACTTAGTGACGCAACGCGGAATCGAAGCAAGTCCGGAACAAGTTAAAGCTATCACCGAGATACAATCTCCAAGGAATGTCAAAGAAGTCCAGAAGCTAACAGGACGAGTGGCAGCTTTAACCCGATTTATTTCACGATCGTCGGACAAATGCCATTTGTTCTATAATGTCCTACGAAAAAATCAAGGCTTCTTGTGGACGGACGAACATGAGAAAGCTTTGCAAGAACTGAAGCAATATATGACATCACCTCCCCTGTTGACAAAACCAGTTGAAGGTGAAAGTCTACAGTTGTACTTGGCAGTGAGCAAAAATGCGACAAGTGCGGTACTTGTACGAGAGGAAGATCAGCGACAACAACCAATTTATTATGTCAGTAAATCTTTCCTCGACGCAGAAACCAGGTACACATCAATGGAGAAATTGCTATTAGGTCTTATGACGGCAGCAAAAAAGCTAAGGCATTACTTCGAGTCGCATCACATCATTGTTGTGACCAATTATCCACTAAAGACGGTGCTTCGAAAACCAGAACTGACAGGACGATTAGCAAAGTGGAGCATTTATCTCAGTGGGTTTGACATTGAATTCAAACCCAAGACATCAATTAAATCGCAAGTATTGGCAGATTTTGTGGCAGAATTTTCTCCAGGACTGGAACCCACGACGTGCGACGAAGTTGTGATGATTTCAGACAATAAACCTTGGATACTTTACGTTGATGGTTCCTCGAACGTACGAGGATGTGGGTTAGGAATTGTCTTAAAATCATCACAAGGGGGAAATATAGTATACTCCGTACGATGCGAATTCAAAGCCACAAACAACGAAGCAGAATATGAAGCTTTGATCGCAGGACTAGATATTGCTCTTAGACTGGGGGCAAAACAATTGCACGTTCGAAGCGATTCTTTACTGGTCGTAAACCAAGTAAATGGAGATTTTCAAGCAAAAGATTCAAAAATGATGAGTTATCTCAAAGCCGTTAAAGATCGAATCACACGATTTGAACAGTTCCTGATCGAGCAAATACCAAGAGATCTAAATATGCAAGCAGACGCACTGGCCAATTTGGGATCTGCATTTCACGATCCATTCATGGAAAATATCCCAATACTTCATCTCACAACACCAACAATCAAAGCGAACGATAAAGTACAGATGAACGAAGAAATTTACAATTGGTCGCTCGACGTATGGAACTACTTAAAGCACGATCAACTTCCTGAAGATAAAATGGAAGCACGAAAGACAAGGTCGAAAGCTTCAAGATATACAATTTTTGAAGACCAACTTTATCGAAGATCCACGACAGGACTTCTTCTACGATGCATCACGAGTAAGGTACAAATCAATCAAATTCTCCAAGAAATGCACGACGGAGAATGTGGGAATCATACAGGGGGCAGAAATCTTGCTAACCGAATCTCACGACAAGGTTACTATTGGCCTACTCTACGAGAGGATGCCATAACGTACGTCCAACGATGCGACGCATGTCAAAAACATTCAGGTATGATCCATCGACCATCCGAACCTTTACATTCTGTTCTAGTTCCATGGCCCTTCATGCGATGGGGAATGGACATCGTGGGAAAATTACCTCCAGCCCCTGGACAAAAAGTCTATCTACTCGTGCTCACCGATTACTTTTCGAAATGGATAGAAGCTGGTGCTTTCTCACAGGTCCGGGATAAAGAAGTCATATCTTTTATTCAGAAAAATATCATTTATAGATTTGGAGTACCAGCTGAAATCATGTGCGACAACGGCTCACAATTTATAAGTGATAAAACTCGTACGTTCTGTGAAAAACGAGGAATCAAGTTAATCACTTCAACTCCGAGATATCCACAATCTAACGGATTAGCAGAGTCGAGCAACAAAGTCATCATCAATTCAATCCGAAAAAGGTTGAAAGGAGCAAAAGGAAAATGGGTAGAAGAATTGCCATCTGTCCTATGGGCAAATCGTACGACACCAAGAGCATCAACTGGACAAACTCCATATTCTCTGGTATATGGATGCGAAGCAGTCTTACCAATCGAAGCTCAAATACCAATTGCCAGAAGTCGTACGTATGATCAAAACGCAATAAATCTATCTTACGAACTGGATGCTTTAGAAGAACTCCGAGAGAAAGCGCTACGAACGATGGCTGCACAGAAAGGAATTGTTGAAAGACACTTCAACAAAAAGGTAAAGGCCAAAATTTTTCAAGTTGGAGATTATGTCTTACGACATGTATTCCAAAACACACAAGAGCCAAACGCTGGAAAACTTTCCATCAAATGGGAAGGACCTTACATAATTTCCAAAGTCATTGGAAACGGAGCATACAGACTTACGACTATGGAAGGTATGGAAATCCCACGAAGTTGGAACGCCCATCACCTCAAAAGGTACTATTTCTAAACTTATTTACATACGATTTATTCCTTATCCATTACTGACTTAAGCATCGGAGCGCCGTTGGCTAAGCCAACGGCCACCCCTTAGTCATCCTTTTTCGCAGGTATCGCACGATAAATTGCATGGATCGCACGATTAACGCAAACAACGCACGGTTTAAACGCATGCTTATCGCAGGAATCGCACGACAAAAACCGCATGGATCGCAAGAAAACTGTTATAACACACGATTATGTCGCAAGAGCGCAAGTCAACTCGCCAGTCGCACAAATACTCTCATGAGTACAAAAGAAACGTTTCTTTAATAAGTCTAAGGACTTTAAAACAAACGCATGCAAAAAATAAAAGCTATAACGCACGATACAGGCTAAAACGCACGATACGAGCTAAAACGCATAATATAAGTTATAATAACACAACAGTGATAAGTTAAAACACACGTTATTTGAACGAAAAATTCTTTCATTAATATTACTTGCCTAAAGACGGCAGAGTACAAAAAATTTTTACGATTACAAAAGAAAAACTATTCTAAAGGAGCGACAGAGGAAGGTGGATCTGCGACAGGGGCCTCTTCAGTCTCCTGAGGATGCGCAGGAACGGATCCAGAGGTTTCAGGAACCTCCTCCTCGACACCTGCACCCTTGACCTCAGCTACTGCTTCTTCGTCCAAGTTCTTCAGATCCTCCTCGTCGAGAAGGTCTTCAGAACCCATCACCTGAACAAAAGATGCCACCTCGTCCTTCGCCATCTGAGAAGTCACGGTCCCAGCAGCCACGCGTCGCATGACCGCAGTACGTGCGACCACACGGACTAAGGCAGCGTCATCTTCCAGTTCCTGGATCTTGGACGACAACGCTTCTTCTTTCTCAGCTTTTTCCCGTCGCACGGCCAGCAGCTCCTTCTCCAGCTCCTTCGTATGATCCAAGGCCAACTTCAGCCGTTCTCGCTGTTGGACCTGAAACCTTTCGCTGAGTTCCAGCTTGGATTCCAAGTCCCCAATCTGGACCGACTTAGCATTAACCTCGTCGGTCAGTTGGGCCAGCTTCTTTTTGGCCTTGTCGGCCTCCTTCTTGGCCAACTTAGCGTCGTTCTGGTTCGACGCTAATTCCTCTTTGATCTTAGCCATCCTTGTATGGAGGCTAAGACTAGTTTGGAGAGCCTATATAAAGAAAAAAGAAAAGATTAGAAGTTGTACAAGTAAAATGAAAGCAAAAAACGTACGACAAGGACTTACCAGAAAGGAGATACCCGCGATGGAGGCATCTAGGTCTTCGATGTCGGCCTCCTCCATGCGCGCCTTCTGAGCAGGGACGTGAAACTGCTCAAGGACTGGGAAAGTGGCCGCCGTCCTAATCACATCATCCACCATGAAGTCAGAGGGTATCTGGATTGTCAAGGTCGTAAGACCAGATCCCTCTTTCTCCTTCCCCTTGTCGGCCTTCGACGCACCCGCTCCCTTCGCAGGAGGAGCGAAATTAAGAGGAACAGCCTCTATCCCACCTTCAGCCTTGCGTGCGGCATCCTTAGGTGGGGTGTCCACAGAAACGTACGACGACCTCGTACGTTTAGCCACCAGCCCCTCTTGGGTAGCAGCCTTCCTCTTGGCTGCACGAGCAGCCGCTTCCATCGTCGATGCCTTCTTAGAAGCTGAGCCTACATAAAAAGGAAAGTTAGAATCAGAAGAAAACTACTACAAACGAAAATATTAAACGTACGATATCTACCTTCCATATCTGTTTCCTCGATTATTTGCACTTCAGGCTCGACGTCGCTCTCGTCACCCCCTCTTGACGTTCGATACTTGCGATCGGTCACGCTATAGCTCAAGAAACGTTCAATCGCCTCGGTGGTCTCCTCAAACGAGAAGTCGATTGCTGACAAGAGGAAAACAAGGAGTTAGTAAACAAAACTAATTTAAAATAAATTAAAGAAAATAAGACAAGTCGTATTACCGCCTTTGTTCCACTCAGGAACGACCCAAGATTCCTCGCCTACGACCGAGGACGTTAGGACAAAGACGTATCTCGCCTTCCATCCTCGATCGTTTACTTGGGTACCATGGACCAACATGGCATCGCTTCTCCCCCTTGGAAACAACCCAAAACGGTTGTAGGGAGAACGGATCACATTGTACGCCGAGAGGAGATCATCGACTGAGAACGGTGGACGATCCCAATTTTTGGTCACTCGTTCGATCACATGAACGACACGCCAAAACTGGGGCATCAATTGTCCCGGAGACACATCGAAGCGAGTCATGAACGCCCTCGCTAAAGGAGAGTATGGCCATCGAAATCCGACTTTAAACGGATACTCGAAAAGAGTAAAAAAGCCCTTCGGAGCATCCGCCGGACGGATCTCTCCGGCCACCCTCACCAGAGCATTCTCAGGAAGCCCTGCCAGTTCCCTCAACTCTCCTACTTCTAGACTTTCTGTAATAGAACTCCTAACTTCGCTCGACATAATGAACTCTGATCGACTCAAACTATTTCTCAATCGAGTGAACCTAAGATTATCTAAACCTCTATTGCTCTTATGTGCTATCGATTTCAGACGCATGAAACAGAGAAGAATGAGTACCTTATAAAGCCTAGTCGCACGACATCTTTGCCAAAAATAGTCGGATTACGATCTCTCAAATTAATTCAGAAGTTAAGAAGATTTGTAAAATCTTTTCTAATTATCAAACGCCTTATTTATAGTAACTAAATCATATGAGTCATCAAAGATAATCGTGCCACGCGTCATCATCTAGCCGTTAGAAGACACGCGTCCAAAGTAACGGATAGATAACGGTTATATTATCAACGTTTATTCGACCGTTAAACAACGTATTTTTACTCTTTGACCTGAGAAGCAAAGATTTAGACAAAATTAGAATTATTTTCTAAATCTTGGGGGCAAATTGTTAGGGTAAAAATCCACAATCGTACGATGACCGACTATAATCGTAAGACAAATGTTAGGACAATAGTCCTGTATTAAGATAAGGTCCTGAGATAAAACCTAAAAGAACAATCGGAATAAGATCATTAAACATCGAACATATACATTGAATAAGTCGAACGATGATTACAATATCGTACGACAATACTAACGAATAAACATGCGGAGTTTATATGTTTGATGCAGGCAAGTTGATTATCATATCTAACAATTGTCCACCTTTGAGGAAATCTGAAATTGAGTACTATGCCATGCTCGTTGAAGTCCATCATTACAACGAACAAGTCGTGAGTTATATATCGTTCGACAGCATCAAGATCGACCGTTACAAGCAAGATCCTCGCAGCAGTTACAATCTAGACATTAACTCTCAGCAATACCGTTGGACAGTTACTCTTCGAGCATTAGTTGAAGACAATAACGTTGGACGGTTACGATTCAATCATTGATGAGCCACAATACCGTTAGACCGTTACTCTCAAGCTACTATATAAGAAGAGTCAAGCCAGCATTTCAACACACGAAGTCTATCTGAAGCATACAAATTATATAACAAGTATTCTTGATAATCATCTGTAATTTACATTCGATATCGTTGTTATTTCACTTGTAATCGTACAAACGAAGCTGTATACTGGAAGGACGTCACCCCTGATTGATGAACATAGTGCTCTGTCGACTTATCTTTTAGGTCGACCGCAGGTTTTTTCCTCCGTCGTGAGGTTTTTCCTGCGTCATCAAATCATTTGTCTCATTTTACATTTTCGCACTTATCATTGATTGTAATTTCTTTCTCTCGACGGTTAAGCCTCACACAATTTATTACGACATCGAGTTGTGTAATTTTTTACATAAACACCCACCCTTTGATCCGGCATGACCCGTGCATCCTCTAGCGGGTTCACCCATATACCCATTGTCAAATTTTACACATTAGCGCTCTGAAGTTCTAAGATTTATTAACTTTATACTTTATACTTTTCAATATTTCATTTTACGCGCGTTTTAATCGTATATCGTATATTGGCTAAAATACGTTAAAAAAATATGTTTTAATTTTAACAAATTACGCCATTGTTACGGTAAAAATCTACAATCGCACGACGACCGACTATAATCGTAAGACAAATGTTAGGACAATGGTCCTGTATTAAGATAAGGTCCTGAGATAAAACCTAAAAGAACTATCGAATAAAGATCATTAAACATCGAACAAATACACCAGATAAGTCGAACGATGCCTATTATGTCGTACGACGGTACTAACGAATAAACATACGAAGTTTATATCTTTGATACAGGCAAGCTGATTATCATTTCTAACAATTGTCCACCTTTGAGAAAATCTGAGATTGAGTACTATGCCATGATCATTGGAGTACATCATTACAATGGACATGCCTTAAGTTATATATCGTTCGATGGAAATCGACGACATCAAGAGATCGACCGTTACAAGCAAGATTCTCGCAGCAGTTACAATCTGGACAATAACTCTCAGCAATACCGTTGGACAGTTATAAACCGAGCATTAATGGTCAACAATACCGTTGGACAGTTACGATTTGAACATTGGTGAACAATAGTACCGTTAGACGATTACTCTCAAGCTACTATATAAGAAGAATCAAGCCAACATTTGAAGACACGAAGTTCATTCGAAGCTTACAAGTTCTATACTAGAGATTCTGTGATCATCAGTTGTAATTTACATTCGATTTCATTGTTATTTCCTTTGTAATCGTACGATCAGAGCTGTAAACTTAAAGGACATCACCCCTGTTTGGTGATCATAGTGCACTGTCGACTTACTTCCTAAGTCGACCGCAGGTTTTTTCCTCCGTCGAGAGGTTTTTCCTGCGTCATCAAATTATCTGTCTCATTTTACTTTTCCGCACTTCTCATTGATTGCAATTTCTTTCTCTCGACGGTTAAGCCTCACACAAATTTCTTACGACATCGACTTGTGTAATTTTTTACATAAACAGTTTGGCGCCCACCGTGGGGCTCCGTTTTGAGAAAAATTTCATTCGGTGAAAGGTGTGTCTTAGTACTAACCTTTTCTTCGAGTTCTCTTTGAGCTATTTGTGCAGGATAATGGATAACGGATTCATAGCATCTCTACAACAACAATTGCAACAAGCCAATGAAGAAATCCAACGTCTTCGAGCTTCGCAAGTTCCATCGGTGCCCATTCCTCCTCCTTATCCACCTCAACACCTGAGGCCGCCACTTCGACCACAGTTCAATGCCTCAATACCTCTATCAACTGTAAACCAGCAGTATAATAACGTACGACCGCCTATGCCTCAAGTTCCACCACCAATACCTCAAGGCTCGCCACCTATGCCTCAAGGTCCACCTCCTATGCCTCAAGGCCCACCCGCATTCACGTTCGGACCCTTTAACAACATATCTCAACAAATTCCTATCCCTGGTCACATACCCACAGCTGCTAGTTCCACCGTTCATACGACGATACCACCCAGCACTGGAATCTCTTCTGGTTTTATCCCAACAATTCCGATAACCATTGAAGATCCTCTAAACGTACGATTAAAAACTCTAGAGGAGCAGAATCAAAAGCTATTCACATTACTTACGAAGTTACCCGGAGCAGCAGTGCCCGTCGACGTCGAACCCAAGACTGGATTCCAAGCTTCACCGTTCGTTGACGAAATATCTCTCATTGACGTACCCAAAAAATATACGATTCCAGCCTTTGCAACAAAATATTCTGGAGTCACCGACCCCGTCGAACATGTCGCACAATATAAGCAACTCATGTGGACAGTTCCTATACCGGCGCAATTCCAAGAAGTCTGCATGTGCAAGAGCTTTGGATCAACTTTAACAGGAGCAGCGTTACAATGGCTTATCAACCTAAAGCCAAAAAGTATAGGATCATTTGCTGAATTGGTAAACCAATTCACTCGACAGTTTGCTAGCAGTCGTAAGATGGAGAAACAGACCAGTGACCTATACTATGTCGTACAAAAGCCTGGAGAAACAATTCGCGACTACTTCAACAGGTTCAATGCAGCAATGATCGAAGTAAAGAATTGTGATGTGAAGACTGCAATCGAGGCATACAAACGTGGGCTAGAAGATTCCTCTGGATTATATCTAGAATTGACGAAATACCCGCCAGAAAACTTCGACGACGTACGAGCTAGAACACTAGCTTTCATGAGAATAAAGGACGATGCTCTCTTTCGACGAAAGCATTATGCTGAAAAAAAACTCTTGGTGCTCAAAAACATGATTTTAAGCACAAAAGAGTGAACAAAATCGGGAACCCTCGACATGAGTCAAAAGCTCGACCAAGCAAAGGTATTGTTAAAATACGATATCTAGAGTTATCTACTTACAGTTTTGCAGGTACATCAAAAGACTTGGTGGATTCGCTACGAAAGATTGATGCAAACGTACGATGGCCAAAGAAATCTGACAAACCAAGCAAAGACAAAGATCAAAACAAATGGTGCGACTTCCATGAGGATCATGGCCACACGACAGATGAATGCATCAGTCTTAAGAAGGAGATTTCATATTTGAAATCTAAAGGACATTTAAAAGGTGTCATTCCAGAAGAACAAGGACGACCAGCATCTCCAGTTCATACTAAAGTTGTAAACTGCATCACCGAAGGATCAGAAGTATGCGGACTTACCTATTCTGCTGCCAAAAGACATGCGCGAGATGGTCCAGACGAACGTCCTATCCCCGAAGAAATTAAATCGAAGGTGGAAAAAGAGCTCGATGCAATGACAATAACGTTCGACAAAAACGATACTCAGGGGG
The DNA here is from genome assembly GCA_030169165.1 of Centaurea solstitialis. NCBI lineage: Eukaryota > Viridiplantae > Streptophyta > Magnoliopsida > Asterales > Asteraceae > Centaurea > Centaurea solstitialis. Next base: position 75,292,888 of record CM058040.1, read on the forward strand.
TCCATCATAAGCATCATGACGCTCTAGTCATACAGTTGACAATCGGAAACTGTTCGACTAAGAGAATATTGATCGATGGAGACAGTTCAGCTGACGTTATTTTTGCAGATACTCTTAAAGTAATGGGAATCGAACGATCAGAAATCGTACGACGAAGCACTACCTTGATCGGATTCAATGGAGACCCGATGAACACTCTCGGAGAAATCATCTTACCTGTCTTCGCCAAAGGCATTAACAAGCAAACGAAGTTCAACGTTGTAGATTGCCAATCGGCCTATAATGTTATTCTTGGAAGACCATGGATCCACGAGATGAAAGCAGTCCCTTCAACAACCATCAGAAGATCAAGTTTCCCTCTCCATGGGGAATTCAAGAAATTGCTAGTGAAAAGAAGGTCGCACGAGAATGCTACAAAGTTACGATGAAGACAAAGCCGCAGGACATCTAGCAATTACAGAGCCAGGATGGAAAGAAATCGAACGATGATCTTCGACTAGAAGAAGTCGTACTCGATCCTGAACATCCTGATCGAAAGGTCTTCGTTGGAGCCTCGCTCCCCCCTGACATAAAAAATACGATTGTATCTTTTTTGCAGAAACATTCAGACTGTTTTGCGTGGTCGCACGAAGATATGGTGGGAATAGATCCCCACATTATATCACATAAGTTGAACGTGGATCCTACTTTCAAGCCAATCAAGCAGAAACGTCGCAAGTTTGCGCCTGAACAAAATAAAGTAATCAATAACGAAGTCGACAATCTGCTCAAAAGTGGAAAGATCCGAGAAGTCAAATATCCAGAATGGTTAGCCAACGTGGTCGTTGTACAAAAGAAGAATGGAAAGTGGCGTGTCTGCATCGATTTCACGGATCTAAACAAAGCTTGTCCAAAAGATCCTTTCCCGTTGCCTCACATTGATGCTATGGTCGACGCAACAGCAGGACATGAATTGTTGACATTCATGGACGCATATTCGGGATATAACCAAATCCTGATGCACACGGACGACCAGGAAAAAACCGCATTCATGACAGACAAAGGCATATATTGTTACAAAGTTATGCCATTTGGTCTCAAGAATGCAGGTTCGACATATCAAAGGCTGGTTAATATGATGTTTAAGGAACATATAGGTCGAACAATGGAGGTTTATATCGATGACATGCTCGTGAAATCAGAACGTTCGATTGATCATGTCACACATTTAAAGCAATCGCTCGACATCCTACGACAATACAAGATGAAGCTCAATCCAACAAAATGTTCCTTCGGAGTACGTGCAGGGAAATTCCTGGGATACTTAGTGACACAACGGGGAATTGAAGCAAGTCCAGAGCAAGTGAAAGCTATCACTGAGATACAATCTCCGAGGAATATCAAAGAGGTCCAGAAGTTAACAGGACGCATGGCAGCCTTAACCAGATTTATCTCACGATCATCGGATAAGTGCCATTTGTTCTACAATGTCCTACGGAAGAATCAAGGCTTCTCATGGACAGACGAACATGAGAAGGCTCTACAAGAATTGAAGCATTACATGACATCGCTACCCCTGTTGGCAAAACCAGTCGAAGGTGAAAGCTTGCAGCTGTATTTGGCAGTAAGCAAAAATGCGACGAGTGCAGTACTCGTGCGGGAGGAAGATCAGCAGCAACGACCAATTTATTATGTCAGCAAGTCCTTCCTCGACGCAGAAACGAGATACACGTCCATGGAGAAATTGCTATTAGGTCTCATGACTGCAGCAAAGAAGCTAAGGCATTACTTCGAGTCGCATCATATTATTGTCGTGACCAACTATCCACTCAAGACGGTACTTCGAAAGCCAGAACTAACAGGACGTCTAGCTAAGTGGAACATCTATCTCAGTGGGTTCGACATTGAGTTCAAACCCAAGACAGCAATTAAATCGCAAGTACTGGCAAACATTATAGCAGAATTCTCTCCAGGATTGGAACCAACGACGTGCGACGAAATTGTGATGATTTCAGACAATAAACCTTGGATACTCTACGTTGATGGCTCTTCGAACATACGAGGGTGTGGATTGGGTATTGTCTTAAAATCATCACAGGGGGAAACGTAGTATACTCCATACGATGCGAATTCAAAGCTACGAACAACGAAGCAGAGTATGAAGCTTTGATCGCAGGATTGGATATTGCTCTTAGACTGGGGGCAAAACAGTTGCACGTTCGAAGCGATTCTCTGTTGGTAGTCAACCAAGTAAATGGAGATTTTCAAGCAAAGGATTCAAAGATGATGAGTTACCTCAAAGCTGTTAAAGATCGAATCGCACGATTCGAACACTTTTTGATCGAACAAGTACCAAGAGATCTAAACATGCAAGCTGACGCACTAGCTAACTTGGGATCTGCATTTCACGATCCATTTATGGAGAATATCCCAATACTTCATCTTACAACGCCAACAATTGAAGCAAAAGATGAAGTACAGATGAACGAAGAAATTTACAACTGGTCGCTCGACGTATGGAATTATCTCAAGCACGACCGACTCCCTGAAGACAGAATAGAAGCCCGAAAGACAAGGTCCAAAGCTTCAAGATATACGATTTTTGAAGATCAACTCTATCGAAGATCCACGACTGGACTTCTCCTACGATGTGTCACAAATAAGGCACAAATCAATCAGATTCTCCAAGAAATGCACGATGGAGAATGTGGAAATCATACAGGGGGCAGGAGTCTTGCTAATCGAATCTCACGACAAGGCTACTATTGGCCTACCTTATGAGAGGACGCAATAAGATACGTCCAACAATGTGACGCATGCCAAAAGCACTCGGGTATGGCCCATCAACCATCCGAACCCTTGCATTTTGTTCTAATTCCATGGCCTTTCATGCGATGGGGAATGGATATCGTGGGAAAATTACCCCCAGCTCCTAGACAAAAAGTATATCTACTTGTGCTTACCGACTATTTCTCGAAGTGGATAGAAGCTGATGCTTTTTCGCAAGTCAGAGATAAAGAAGTCATATCTTTCATCCAAAAGAATATTATTTACAGATTTGGAGTACCAGCCGAGATTATGTGCGACAACGGTTCACAGTTTATAAGTGATAGAACTCGTACGTTCTGCGAAAAACGAGGGATCAAGTTAATCACTTCTACTCCAAGGTACCCTCAGTCCAACAGATTGGCTGAATCGAGCAACAAAGTCATCATCAATTCAATCCGAAAAAGATTGAAAGGGGCAAAAGGCAAATGGGTAGAAGAACTACCATCGGTTTTATGGGCAAATCGCACGACACCAAGAGCATCAACAGGACAAACTCCATATTCTTTAGTATATGGATGTGAAGCGGTCTTGCCAATCGAAGCCCAAGTACCAATCGCTAGAAATCGTACGTTTGACCAAAATGCCATAAATTTATCTTACGATCTGGATGCTCTAGAGGAACTTCGAGAAAAAGCATTACAAACGATGGCTGCGCAGAAGGGAATCGTCGAGAGACACTTCAACAAAAAGGTAAAGGCCAAAATTTTCCAAGTTGGAGACTATGTCTTACGACATGTGTTTCAAAACGCACAAGAGTCAAACGCTGGAAAACTTTCCATAAAATGGGAAGGACCCTACATAGTTTCCAAAGTCATTGGAAATGGAGCATACAGACTTACGACAATGGAAGGTATGGAAATCCCACGTAGTTGGAATGCCCATCACCTCAAAAGGTACTATTTTTGAACCTATTTACATATGATTTATTCTTCATTATCTGTTACTGACTTAAGCATCGGGGCGCCGTTGGCTAAGCCAACGGCCACCCCTTAATCATTCTTTTTCGCAGGTATCGCACGATAGATCGCATGAGTCGCACGATCAACGCAAACATCGCACGATAGATCGCATGAATCGCACGATCAATGCAAATATCGCACGATTTAATTGCATGCTTATCGCAGAAATCGCACGACAAAAGTCGCATGAATCGTAAGTAAACTGCTGTAACGCACGAGTACTTCGCAAGAGCGCAAGTCTACTCGCCAGTCGCACGAATACTCTTACGAGTACAAAAGAAACGTTTCTAAATCTAAGTCTTAAGACTTCAAACAAATGCATGCGAAAACAAAGGCTCTAACGCACGATACAAGCTATAACGCGTGAATACAGGCTAAAAACACAAGACAAAAAGGCACAGGCTAAAACGCACGATGAGCAATCATTAAACTAAAAAAGTTTTTCATTAATATTTTGCCAAAAGTGGCAAAAATTACAAAACAAACGATTAAGAAATTACAAAAAACTATTCTACGGGAGCGTCGGAGACAGGTGGATCGGCGACAGGAGTTTCTTCGATCACCGGCGGGGGCACAGAAACGGATCCAGAGGTTTCAGGAACCTCCTCCTCGACTTCGGCGCCCTCGGCTTCAATAGGTTTATCTTCTTCGACCGCCACCTCCTCGTCCAGGCCTTTGAGGTCTTCTTCGTCAAGAAGGTCTTCTGAACCCATCACCCGCACAAAGGAAGCCACCTCTTCACTTGCCATCTGTGAAGTAACAGTCCCGGCAGCCACACGACGCATAAGTGCTGTACGTGCGACCACTCGGGCCAAGGCAGCATCCTCCTCGAGCTCTTGAATCCTGGACGATAAAACCTCCTCTCTTTCGGCCTTCTCCCGTCGAACGTCAAGCAGCTCCTTCTCCAGATCCTTCGTGCGATCGAGGTATATCTTCAGTCTCTCTCGCTGCTCGCCCTGGAAGCGCTCGCCAAGCTCCAACTTCGACTCGAGGTCCCCGATTTGGACCAACTTGGCGTTAACTTCCTCGGTCAGTTGGGCCACCTTCTTCTTGGCCTTTTCAGCCTCCTTTTTGGCTAGTTTGGCGTCGTTCTGATTCGACGCCATCTCCTCTTTAATCTTAGCCATCCGTGTATGGAGGCTAAGACTCGTTTAGAGAGCCTACAAAAAGAAAGGGAAGAAGATCAGAAAAATGAGCAAAGAAACTTGAAAGTCGTACGACAAAGAAAACTGACCAAGAAGGAGATACCCGCGACGGAGGCGTCCAGATCCTCGATATCCGCCTCCTCCATGCGCGCCTTCTGAGCAGGGATGTGGAACTGCTCCAGAACAGGGAAGATGGACATCGTCCTAATGACGTCGTCCACCATGAAGTCGGAGGGCATGTTAATGGTCATGGTCGTAAGACCAGACCCCTCCTTCTCCTTACCCTTACCAGCCTTCGACGAAGGCTGGCTTGACGCACCTACTTCCTTTGCAGGTGGAGCAAAGTGAATAGGGATCGCTTCAATCCCACCTTCAGCCTTTCGTTTGGCATCCTTAGGTAGGGTATCCAAAGAAACGTACGATGACCTCGTACGTTTAGCTACTAAGCCTTCATTGGCCGCAGCTTTCCTCTTGGCAGCACGAGCAGCCGCCTCCATGACCGACGTCTTCTTGGAAGCTGAACCTGCATAAAAAAGAAGAACCAGAGTTAGAAATGTACGACTAAGAACAAAACTAACTGTCATCGTAAGACGATTACCTTCCATATATGTCTCTTCGATCACTTGCACTTCCGGTTCGACGTCGCTCTCGTCACCGCCCTTCGACGTCCTGTACGTACGATCCGTCACACTATAGCTTAGGAAGTGTGAGATCAGTTCAGTCGACTCCTCGGTGGTCTCGAACGTAAAATTGATAGCTGCAAAAGGAAAAACATACGATTAACACCAGAAAATAAATAAAAGATACAATAAAGAAAGACAAACGCCTAAGTTACCATTTGAGTTCCATTCAGGAACGACCCAGGATTCATCAGTGACCGAAGGCGTCTGGACAAAGACGTAACGAGACTTCCACCCTCGATCATTCACTTGCGTGCGATGAACAAGCATGGTATCATTCCTACCCTTAGGAAACAATCCATAGCGGTTGTAGGGTAGTCTCGTCACATTGTAGGCAGAGAGAAGGTCGTCCACTGAGAACGCACGACGACCCCAATCCTTGGTCACCCGTTCGATCACCAGGATGACGCGCCAGAATTGGGGCATCAGTTGCCCCGGAGATAAGTTGAAACGGGACATGAAAGCTCGAGAAAGTGGGGAATAAGGCCATTGAAATCCAATCTTAAACGGATATTCGAACAGGGCAAAGAACCCCGTCGGAGTATCCGCCGGCCGAATTTCTCCGGCCACCCTTACTTGGGCACCCTCTGGCAGCCCTGCAAGCTCCCTTAACTCTCCTACTTCTAAACTTTCTGTAATTGAACTACGGACTTCGCTCGACATGATGAATTCTAATCGGCCTAAACTATTTCTTAGTCATGTAAACCTAAGAACGTCTAACCCTCTATTACTCTTCTTTGCTATTGATTTCAGACGCATGAACCAAAGGAGAAAGAGGTACCTTATATGCCTAGTCGCATGAAATCTTTGCCGAAATTAAAGTCGGATTACGAATTGATCTCGCGAATCGATTTGAAAGTTAAGAAGATTTGGTAAAATCTTTCTCTAATCTAAACCCACGTATTTATAGTAATAATCCTATGATGAATCATCGAAAAACTACCAGGCCACGCGTCGCCAGATAACCGTTGAAGGACACGTATCACACAACGGCTATATGATGTCATCCTCGCCAACGTTCATTCAAACGTTAATTAACGTATTTTTACTCTTTGTCCAGCGAATTAAAGATTTAGATAAAATTAGAATTATTTTCTAAATCTTGGGGGCAAATTGTTAGGGTAAAAATCTACAATCGCACGACGACCGACTATAATCGTAAGACAAATGTTAGGGCAATGGTCCTGTATTAAGATAAGGTCCTGAGATAAAACCTAAAAGAACTATCGAATAAAGATCATTAAACATCGAACGAATACACCAGATAAGTCGAACGATGCCTATTATGTCGTACGACGGTACTAACGAATAAACATACGAAGTTTATATCTTTGATGCAGGCAAGCTGATTATCATTTCTAACAATTGTCCACCTTTGAGAAAATTTGAGATTGAGTACTATGCCATGATCGTTGGAGTACATCATTACAATGGACATGCCTTAAGTTATATATCGTTCGATGGAAATCGACGACATCAAAAGATCGACCGTTACAAGCAAGATTCTCGCAGCAGTTACAATCTGGACAATAACTCTCAGCAATATCGTTGGACAGTTATAAACCGAGCATTAATGGTCAACAATACCGTTGGACAGTTACGATTTGAACATTGATGAACAATAGTACCGCTAGACGATTACTCTCAAGCTACTATATAAGAAGAATCAAGCCAACATTTGAAGACACGAAGTTCATTCGAAGCTTACAAGTTCTATACAAGTTCTATACTAGTGTTATTTCCTTTGTAATCGTACGATCGGAGCTGTAAACTTGAAGAACATCACCCCTGTTTGGTGATCATAGTGCACTGTCGACTTACTTCCTAAGTCGACCGCAGGTTTTTTCCTCCGTCGAGAGGTTTTTCCTGCGTCATCAAATTATCTGTCTCATTTTACTTTTCCGCACTTCTCATTGATTGCAATTTCTTTCTCTCGACAGTTAAGCCTCACACAAATTTCTTACGACATCGACTTGTGTAATTTTTTACATAAACAACCATTATATTTGTGTCGTCGATACGATCGAAATGAGCTCAATATTGAATATTTTTTTACGTAGTTATTTTATTATATACTATATATACGTTCCAACTTCTAACCGAACCAAATCCTATATCCATTTTCAAATTTACATATTAGGCCCCTAAACTTAGATCTTATAAGGTTTATTCACATTACACCTTTTACTTTTCAATATTTCATTTTACGTTTTAGTCATATATCATGTATTTGGCAAAAATACGTTAAAAAATATGTTTTAATTTTAACAAATTACGCTGTGATGTTCGTATCGTCGATACGATCGAAATGAGCCTATAATATTGAATATTTTTTCATGTATTTATTTTATTATATATGATATATATATATATAGATGGAAGTTATTTTGTAAACCACAAATAACGTGTAAACTCATGGTTGCATATGTAAAATAATGAAAAATCTTTTGTAGAGTTGTTTAATATATATATATATACACACGCTCCAACCGACCCGAATCCTATACCCACCTTTAAACTTACATATCAGCCCCCTAAACTTATAATAATTATTCACTTTACATCTTTTAGTTTTCTATATTTCATTTTACGTTATAGTCACATATAGTATATTGACTGAAATATGTTAAAGTGTCAATAAGTACTGTTCATGAACCCGGTGCGAAGCCCGACCGAACTTATCAACTGGTTTGCTGTAAATATGTTGCCAAAGGATTTTGTCCATCGTTGATTAACAACGGAATTCAATAATTTGTAATAAAAATAATAATCCACATATTAGCCATTAATCCATCCTTAGTTATCTACGACTATGTGGATACGGTCGCTAATGGAGTTCATCATTGGCCAGTCACTAATGGTGTCCATCACTAATACTATAATTCACGGCCTTTTCTTCAACAGACTTTCTACAACGGATGGTACACATACACTTTTGCGATGGATTAGCGACAGACTGGTAGAGTCAATTTTGTAGTACACTATTTAACGATAAAGAAATGTTCAAAACTTAGAATTATCTCTTAGCAATAATTTTAGTGACAACCATAAGGGTGATGGTGTATCGGCAAAATGTTTAGGAGGATGTGGTGGAATATACTGTCCACCCGGCTTTGAGTGTAGACAGTACCATTCTATGGCCTTATGATTTCTAGTGTACTTTTAATTTCTTATTTTTTAATTTTTCATTTTTCATTTTTCATTTCAGACTCCTATGATATAAACATAAGTAATATACAAACAAAGATGTATTTAAAAAAAACATTTATATCTTTTACAAATTATAACATTCTAATCATTTCGTAAATATCTTCTGTAACGCTTTCAGAACCCGTAGCAAAAACCGTGAGGTAGAAACGCTTCGGGGCCAAAAGCGGACAATATCTTTCTATGAGTTCTAGTGGCGTAACACATTCGAAATGAACCCAATATTCAATATTTTTTGATTTAACTTTATTATTAAATATCATAAATATATACGAATTAATGTGTTTATATGTCTTATATTTTCAATTTTGCATTTTAAACTCTTATCATATTAAAAATTAAATAAAATACATTTTTTTTTTACAAATTATACAATTATAATGATCTATTTAATGTTTTCAAAACAAGGTCGTTATTAAATGTTTTTTTAATTTAATATTATTATAAAGCACCATAGGTCCATAAGTACTTATAATATTTTTTTTTCAAAAATGATCTTATCAAGGTATCTTTAAACTTTTACATCTCACACTTTTATATATATTTATCTAAGAGATAAATCCTGATAAACCATAAAAAATTATAAAAGCTTCAAATTTCTAAGGCCATCCGCTATGGGTACCGGTAGGAGACCGGTACCCCTTGCTTACCGCCGGTAACACCATCGTGTGTGATCGGTGTGGCATCGGTAAGAAGGTCCACCGGCATGGTGGTGTCGATCTGTTCTCTCTCTCAACCTTTTTTTTCTTTTTTTTTAATCAAATAATTAATGAGGGGTATGATATTGGATGAAAGGTATGGAGTTGGTAGGGGTAGTGATAAAGCTGATGTGGCAGCTAATGTGGCAACAGGTATGACAGGTACGTACCATAAAGGATGACCTAACATTCATGATGATAATAAAAAATAAAATCATTTTTATTTTTGAATTAGATTTTATACGTGTTATTACAATCAATGCCAATCCGTTGGTTCTATAATCGACCTAAATTAGAAACCCATCTGGTCTCTTTCGTGATGCAGCCAACCTGTTCGACTAAATGCCCCAGAGAGATGTTTCTGCTGCTGAGCATAATCGCTTGCTTTTCGAGTTCGCTCGAACCAGTAACAACCTCCAAGCTCTCAAACACTTTCTGGGAATTCGTCGTTTCGGTCTACAGGTAAACAGGGAAACCTTTTCTTGTGTTTTAAAGATATGTGGAAGCTTGTGCGATCAAATAATAGGCAAGCAAATACATTGCAATTGTATTAAATTGGGGTTCATTGAGGATGTCAGCGTTGGCAATTCCCTCGTTAATATGTACGCGAAAACGGAAGGAGTGTGGATGGCTGAGAAGGTGTTCGATGAAATGCCTGAAAGAAATGTGGTCTCTTGGACTTCAATGCTTTCCGGATATTCGTCAAGAAGGATGCATGATCGGGCTGTCGAACTCTTTTTGCGGATGCAAGTGAAGGGAATCAGGCCTAACGCGTTCACATTTGCGGCTATTCTCGGAGCTTTAGCCGACAATGGTGCTGTGGTGAAAGGAATGCAGGTGCACACCATGGTTGTTAAACTTGGTTTTGAGCTGTACACATATGTGTGTAATTCTTTGATTTGTATGTATTCAAGAGCGGGAATGATTCGGTCTGCAATTGCGGTATTTGATGATATGGAGGTTCGGGATTCGGTTTCATGGAATGTAATGATAGCGGGATACGCCCAATCGGGAGACGTCGATGGGGCGGTTGGAGTATTTCGCGTGTTGGCAAATAACGGGATGAGACCAAATGCGTACACGTTTTCCAGTATGCTTAGTGCGTGTGCGGGTCCAATCACGGCAGCCGTCGAGCTCGGGAAACAATTTCACGCTGGAGCGATTAAAGAAGGATACGACGACAATTTATACGTCAGTAGCGCTCTTGTTACCATGTACGCAAAACGAGGAAGCATCGAGAGTGCAAACGACGTTTTCCACCGGCAACCCGAACGGAACTTGGTATCGTGGAACTCGATCATCTCGGGGTACGCGCAATCCGATGACGTCGATGGGGCTGCCGGCGTATTTCGCCAGTTGGTAAATAACGGGGTGCGACCAGATGAGTACACGTTTTCCAGTATCCTTACCGCGTGTGCCGGTCCAACAGTGGCAGTCGAGCTCGGGAAACAGTTCCACGTTGGAGCGATTAAAGAAGGATACAACGACTCTTTATGTGTAAGTAGTGCTCTCGTTACCATGTATGCAAAACGAGGAAACATCGAGAGCGCAAACAAGGTTTTCCAACGGCAACCTGAACGCAGCTTAGTTTCATGGATCTCGATGATCTCGGGGTACGCACAGCATGGTTACGGGAAGAAAGCTCTCGAGATCTTCGAGGAGTTACGGAACGAGGATTTGGAAATGAACGACATAACGTTTATCTGCGTGATCACCGCGTGCAGCTATGCGGGGTTAGTCGACGAGGGTGAAAGATATTTCGATATGATGGTGAAAGATCTTAATATCGACCCAACGCCCAAACACTATTCGTGTATGGTTGATCTGTACAGCCGAGCGGGATTACTGGAAAAAGCCATGGCTCTCATAGATGGCATGCCGTTTCCGGCTGGCGCAACGATCTGGCGGTCTCTTCTTGCCGCTTGTCGCCTTCATAAAAACTTCGAGCTCGGAAAACTTGCGGGAGATAAGCTTATGTCACTTCAGCCACAAGACTCGGCTTCTTACGTATTGCTATCGAATCTATATGCCATAACCGGTGACTGGCAAGAACGGGCGGAAGTTCGTAAATTGATGGTTGAAAGGAACATAAAGAAAGAAGTGGGTTTCAGTTGGATCGAGATCAAGAACAAGACGCATTCGTTTGTTGCGGGGGATACTTCGCATCCTTCATCGCGTCTTATTTACAGAAAGCTGAATGAATTAAGCTTACGGTTACAGGATGCTGGATACTTGCCGGATACGAGTGATGTGCTTCATGATGTTGAAGATGAGCAGAAGGAGGATCTTCTTTCGGGGCACAGCGAGTGATTAATCGTTACGTTTGGACTCATTGCGACGCCTCATGGGGCGCCACTACAAATCGTGAAGAACCTTCGGGTTTGCGGCGATTGCCATACGGTTTTCAAGTTGATATCTAAGATTGAAGAGCGGGAAATACTCGTCAGGGATTCAAACCGGTTTCATCATTTTAAAGATGGTGCATGCTCCTGTGGAGAGTATTGGTAATGATGCAAAAACGACTTAGGGTTTATTTACTAAGCGCTTATCAGATAAGCAATTATTTGATCACTTACCTTATTGAATTAACATAGCAAGGGCCGGGAATCTAACCGGTAGGAGATAGAAGACGAGCAATCGGGATGTCATAAGTATATGTAATTATTTTGATTTAAATTACTCGTGGTTTAGAATTGAAATTCTAAATACAAGGAACCAAAATAATAAAGAAGTTTAATATAAAACAAAACAACAATTAGCTGTAAATTATGAGAATAGATATAGTAATGATTTAAAAAATTACGGTATTGTTTGGTAAACCAAAAACTAGCTTATAAACTAACATAAACTGGCTTATTTTTTATGTACATGTTTGGATGCACAAAATATACTTTTTAAGCTACCTTTTATATAAGCTACCTACAGGGAGCTTTTTGGAGCTATTTGTAGTTTTTTCCAATTATACCATTCTTATATTAATTAGTGTACCCTAATATATATCTTTTTTGGTCATTTTCATAAGCAATTTTTTGTCAAACATAATTTGTTCATCTAGCTCATGAGTTACTAGCTATCTTATTGATAGGTGAGTTTACACCCCCTAAATCTCAACGCAAGTGTACGGGTCGAATCAAGTAATACGTAAAATGGTAAAATCTTATGTCATCGTCATATTTATATTTCAGGCTTTTGGGCCTTTGGCCCTTATCCATTTACCTAAAATAACTAAGCACATCTTTAATTAATTCCCATAGTCACATTTGGCCCCTGAATTTCAAAAGATTCTCGATCAGATTCCAATTGTTAAAATAGTTACATACCCAAAAATCTCGGTTATTACACTTGATGTGCCTAATGTGTTCATATCTTTATTCAACTTTGTTTTTCATTATGTTTAGTATCTAGTTTCCTTTAGGTACTCATTATGGTTTGATGAACTTGGAGGATGGTTTAATTTTATACGTTATGAATTGATTAATGGCTTTTGAATGATTGTCTTTTAAACTCTTGTTTATGGTTTTAACTATTGTTGCTTGAAATCATTGGTTGGGTGTAGTTATTATCTGACAATTAATAGATAGGCTCTTTTCAGTTAATCAACCTCTCTTGCCTTTCACTTTGGTGACCTGACAAACAATCTCTTAGGATTAAGTAGATTGGAAATTAGAGTCCAATGACCTGGCCATAAATAGAGATAACCAATCTTAAGGGTATTTAATACTTATGTTTTGGGCTAGAATTGTAGAGTAAATAAGTTCTAAAATTGTTATTCATCATTGCTTTAATTGTCTAAGTCAAACCATCAGAAAAGGGATTCATAAAAACCAGGATCGTTCTCTTATAAAAACTTCACTTTTCAATTGCTTACTTGTTTATTTATTTTGTTCAGAAGTTGTTAAATATAAAACCCCTTCAAAATTATACTTTCATTAGGTTAGTGAAAACTATAAATTAGAATAGGTAGCTTCACTGTTTCCAGTGGTAAGAATAATATCTGGTACTTACCTACACTATGCTATTCGCAATCAGGTCATATTTGTTTGTTTGCGGTAGTTTAGTTAATTAAATAATAAGGGTTAAATTTGTTTGGTATATTTATGTGTATATATACCACATCAAGTTTTTTGGCGCATTGTCGGTGAACGATGGCTTATCTATTTTAGCTTTATAGTTTAATCTAGTTAATCGATCATCGCAAGGGAATTTATTCCCAAGTGAGTTTTTCTTTATTTAATTAGTATTTTCAAGCAAGTTGTTTTTTACAGGTTTTTGTGTTTTCGTGAACCTTTCAGGAGTTCTTCGCTTAAGCTTTCGAAGCCGTTTGACGAGTCGGAAAGAGAGCTACACATGAGAATCAAGGAAACATGGGCAAAAGATGTGAATTTGCAACCAAGGAATCTGTTGGAGGAGATGGCAGATGATCAACCCATGTGAAACGCCAGACGAGCGGCGCTGGCTAATCCACATCAACCAATCACAAAACCAGGCTTCACCAGAGACATGGAAATCAAGGACTAGTTTCTTAATATGATTAGAGAACTAAGCTTCAATGGCAAAGCTAATAGTGATCCTAATCAGTACGTAAAAAGCTTCTTGGATATCTGTGATCTTTTTAAGACCGAAGCTGCTACTGACGATGCAATCTGGCTAAGGCTATTCTCGTTCACTCTCATTGGGGAAGCCAAGGCTTGGTTGCGATCATTGGAACCAAACTCCATCAATCCATGTGAAGAGATGAAAAACTAGTTTGTCTCTCATTTCTTTCCACCTACAAAAGCTGATAAGATAAAGGCTGACGTAATGGACTCGGGAAAAGTGAACAAGTTCAAACATTTTATCGAGGTTTAAATTATCCTTCTAGGTACACTTTAGCTTCATCAAGCGGGAGAATCTTTATGTATAAGACACCTACTCAAGGCTATCAGATGCTCGATGGCATGTTGATTTATAACACATAATTGACACCGGATAAAAGGGCAATACAAATAAGTTCACCGGGAATGTTTCGTCAAGCTATGATCCCAACGAAGAAGTGGCTTCATTAAAAAATAACCAAGTAAGTCTAGAGAAAAAGATGGATGAACTAATGAAGGCTATTCATGACATGTAGGTTGGCTGTGAAGACTGTAAAGGAACTCATCTAACGAAGGATTACCCAAATAAGCCAATGATGACACTTGAAGATGTCAACTTTATGAACCGTGGAGACTATCAAGGAAGAGGCTGGAATAACAACTGGAATTTTAACCAAAGACAAGATCCTTTGGGTTACTATCAACAAAATCAACCCACTCCACCAAAGCCAAACCATGAGTCAAGCAAAAATCTTCTCTTGAGGTTTGATATAAATGAGACTTTTGCTATGGGGTGTTAGTACTATTTGGGTCCGGGCCTATGGGTAGAGAGTGACCATTATCCCGCAATATAATGAGTACTACTTGGGGTCAAATATTTATTATAAAATTTGGGGAAAATTATTCCTACATCTCTATCTTTATAAATATAGTTAAATTGTTCGAAAGGCTGTTGCACCAACCAAACCAAATTAAACCAAGTTATTTAATTTTTTGCTTTGTTATTGAAACTTATAAAAGGGAGCTCATAGAACTATAATGTCTTAATTGTTCCAGTACCTGTGAAATATCATTCTGGTATTTTACCAACTATTATTTGTAGTGGCAATCATAGTAACCAGTGTATACTTATGTTGTCCACTGTAGATTGTTTTGCATCACACTATGATTTACATGTCGATCCGTAACACAACAACACTTTTGCTAGAGTTACTAGTGTCTGTGATTGGTGACCATTTGACTATGTAAGCTTTGTAATAGTATTGTATTAATCATTCACGAAAGTACTATAATAGAAGTTATCCTTCTTTGTTCTCTCTATTCTCTCTGCTTGTCTCTTTCTGTAAATTTTCAAATGGAAAAAGAACAGGAGAAAACAATTCTTTATACAAAGGAGTAAAGAATCTTCAAAGTTATCAATCAGATGAGGTGAGGATGTATGAAATTAATATTTTCGGGAAAAAATGTTTCGAGTTAATTTGTATTTATTTTGGATGAGAGTAAACATAGAATATTTTTTTGAATAATATCTTTTTTGAATATTTAGTGATATGAATTATTTTTTTAAACATCTTTTAAAGCAATAAACAATATTTAAGTCGCTAACACAAAAATTAAGGTTTCAACTTGATTAATTGCTGGTCAAAAGATATTTTGAAAAAAATATATTCACAAGTCAAAATAAGATTAAAACGTTACTTATAGACTTAAATATATAAGTGGTGATGACTAAGAGCATCCACAATGGTGGAACCTCCAAGAACCTCAATTGCCATATTTGCTCTTGCCACATCATTGACACCTCAACAAAATAAGAACCTCAAGAGACTCCACTATGAAGGTTCTTACAAAATGGTTAAGAAATAATCAAAATAATAAATGAAATAATAACACAAAAGGAAAGTATGTACAAGAACCCGGGTTCTTGTTCAAGCACCTGGGTTCCAATAAGAACCTGTGACTGGACAAAAACCTCTATCCCACAGTGGAGGTTCCTGTAAAAACCTCAAGAAGAACCCCAAGAGAAACCTCCATTGTGGATCCTCTAAGGTTGCAACTTTGCAAGTAGTTGAAGGTATGTAGGTTTATATAAAAACCATATCTTTTTATAGAAACAAAAGAATAATTATTAATTACATATTAATGTAAGCTATATAGATTTCACATAACTGGTGCCCCCATCCTTACTCATCTACTCTTTGCTGACGATAGCTTTTTGTTTTTTAAAGCAAATATCGATGAAACATGCGCTATCAAATCCCTTCTTCAAAGCTATGAATGATTATCAGGTCAGTCTGTAAACTTTCAGAAATCTGGTATTTTTTTCAGTGCAAATGTGTGTCGTGATAAGAAGGATGAGATATCCAACATATTGGGTGTTTTTAACGACCTTCGAGAAAGCAAATACCTTGGGTTACCGTCTCTTATTGGCAGATCTAAACGGAGTGTTTTCAATTTCTTGAAAGATAGAGTCTGGAAGAGAATTCAAGGGTGGAGTAACAAGTTGCTATCTAGGGCGGGAAAGGCTATTCTTATCAAGAATGTGGCACAAGCTATTCCGTCATATTGCATGTCTTGTTTCTTGATTCCCAAGTCCATTTGTGAAGAGATTCAAAGAATGCTCAATGGGTACTGGTGGAGTTCTAATGCGCAAAGTCGAAAAGGGTTACGGTGGTTGAGTTGGGATGCTATGAGTATGGCGAAAAACAAAGGAGGTATGGGTTTTCGAAACCTACATGGTTTTAACATCTCTCTCCTTGGGAAGCATTGTTGGAACTTCATGAATAATCCCAACTCTCTCGTGTCCAGAGTTTATAAAGCTCGTTATTTCTCGAATAAACATTTCTTAGATGCCGTAAAAGGTAATGGGTCAAGCTTTATCTGGACCGGAATCTGGACGGCTAAGGAAGCGTTATTTAAAGGCTTTCGATGGGTTCTCGGGAATGGTGAAGATATCAGAATCTATTCTGATCCTTGGCTACGAGGAAAATCTGATTTTCGTGTGGAGAATAGTCACCTGCATTCAAACGATGATAGCCGAGTGAATAGTTTGTTCATGGCCAATACTAGAACGTGGGACATCGATGTTATTACGGCTGCCTTCACGGAACGTGATGCTGATGCGATTTTGGCCACCCCTATTCCCCAACATAATGTTAGGGATCGTGTTGTATGGCAACATACGAAAGACGGGGTTTTTAGTGTGAAGTCTGGGTACCACTTTTGGCATACCCACAATGCTCGTCAAGTGAGTGTTGATAGCTCTCTCGGGTGGAAAAAAATCTGGAATCTCCTCGTTCCGCCCAAATTAAAAATCTTTACTTGGAGGTTTTGTCGGAATAACATTCCCGTTCGTAATATGTTGGCGGGAAGAGGCATTGCCACAGCCATCGATTGCCCTCTTTGTGCATCTGACGTGGAACACTTGCTTCATCTCTTTTTTTATTGCAATTTTGCTTCTGAATGTTGGCAACATGTTGGGCTTGTTTATGACATGAGGATGGTTGAGGATGCTCCTACGCGGCTTCTCGAAAAGCTAAGCTCTCAACCAACCGAGGTGGTCGTCAAAATCATAACGGTGCTTTGGGGCATTTGGTTTTTTAGAAACAAGAAAGTTTGGGAAAACAAAACCGTTACGGCTGCTGTGGCTATGGATTGGAGTAGCAATTTGGTCACTCAATGGCAACTTGCCAGAACGAAGTTGGTCGGAAACAATGCGGGAGTCAGCCGGACTGGTACAACAGAAAATCCAAGATGGACGGCCCCTCCTACCGGTCATTTGAAGTTGAATGTGGATGCATCGGTTGTGCATGGTGCGTCTTCCTTCTCGGTGGGAATGCTCGTTCGGGATGATAGGGGAGTCTTTATACATGGAAAGACTATGCGGTTCGGAGGGACGGTATCAGTGTTTGAAGCGGAAGCTATTGGGGTAAACGAAGCTCTCTCTTGGATTCGTTCGCTACAACTTCAACGAGTTACTATTGAGACCGACTCTCTTCTCACGGTAAAGGCGCTTGAAGGGAATTACCGCAACTTTTTGGAAGTTGGGAACTGTATTGAAAGCTGTCGCTTGAAGCTTCAGGACCGTGGTGATATCTCTGTTAGGTATATTCGAAAGCATGCAAATAAGGCTGCCCATTTGATGGCTAGAATCCCTTGTTTAGTTAATTGCTACAATGTTATGTTGTCTCCTCCTCCTCATTTGCTGGAGACTTTGATGTATGACTCCGTTTCCTCTTAATAAACTCCCGTTTGTTCTTCAAAAAAAAAATCATATATGATTTACTAATAACACCCATCAATATATATATATAGAGAGAGAGAGAGAAAGGTTCAAACAACAATAAAATCAATTTGCAAGAACAAAGGCACAATTCTAGATCACATGTGATGTGGGTCCTACAAAATAAAAAATCATATATGATTCAGGTGGGTCCCACCACTAAATCATATATAATTTATTTAATGATGGGTCCCACGTAACATGTGACTCAAAATGCATTCTTTTGTTCCTACAAATGAGGTTGTTCTTATATGAACCTCCCTCTCTCTATAATATATATATATAGAGTCATCTTATTTATATATCCATCTAAATTTTCACGTTCAACCAGAATCATTTATCTCATGATCATGGAGAAGCATCTCCACAACTTGGCTCATGGTTGGTCTTGCGTCTTTATCTTCCTCAACACATTGAAGCGCCACTGTTACAAAATTCTCCATTTTATCCTTCTCATATTCACCCTTCACCGTTGGATCCAATATCTCCACCATCTGTGATTCCGTTAAACTTCCGTTAGCCATCCGAACCTTCTCCCTAACCCAGCTCACAAGTGGCTTTTGTTCCACCCTTTGGCTATCATTGCTTCCTTGATCACATATCGGACTCCGTCCTGTTATCATCTCGAGCACCACCATTCCATAGCTATAAACATCCACTTTTGACGTGATTTGAAGATCAAACACCCATTCTGGAGCCATATAACCTCTAGTCCCTCGAATTGTGGAAAAGATCGAATCTTGAATTCCACCAGCTCGGTTGAATAGCTTCGATAAGCCGAAATCAGCCACCTTTGGATTGTAATCAGCATCCAACAATATGTTTTGTGGTTTCACATCACAGTGCAAAACCCACTCCAAGCATTCTTCATGTAGATAAGCCAACCCTTTTGCCACACCCATTGCAATCGCAATCCTCTTACGCCAATCGATCTGGTTGGTACGCAAGTTCTGAGCTAATGAGCCATTTTCCATATACTCATAAACCAACATCCGATGCTTTCCTTCGGTGCAAAAACCGTATGTTTCTATCAAGTTCCGGTGATTAATCCTCCCAATTGTGCTCATCTCCGCTAAAAATTCAGCTTCTCCCTGGCTGGCCTCATGGAGTTGCTTGATTGCAACCTCTCGGGTGTCGGGTAGTATTCCTTTGTATACGATACCACCACCACCTCGTCCGATCTCTTCTTGAAATTTACGAGATGCTTTCTTTATCTCATCGTACGTAAACCTTCTTGATCCTGTGGTGACCGCAAGGTATTGGGTTGTTGCATCTGGGGATGTTTTGTTGTTGACATACAATAAGAAGCATACGAAGCAGACGAATTCGATTACACCAATAATGATGCTGAACCATAACATGAACTTGAGGTATGCATTTGGTGGCTTTATCACATACGTTCGTTTCAGCTCGATGATTTTAGGACCACTCGAGCAATTCAAGGTGGCCTTCTTTGCGACTATTCGATCGAAGGACAACACATGTTGTTTAGACAGCTTAAGATAAGTCACGAAAGGAACCCCCAAATAGTAGCCGTTGAACAATAGGGTTTTGACATAGCATTCGAAGTTATCGTTGAAAAAGGTGAATTGGAAGGCTTTACAATTGGAGTCATTCAAGCAGATCTTCCGGCATTCGTCGAATGTGGAGTTTTCCATGAACATAGAATCATACCCATAGAATTCCACATGACGAAGCTCTACGAATCCGTAATCTTCAGGATGCCCAGTGAGCTTAATTATAGGCTCACATCCAAAAGACATGTCTGTATGGTTCTTGGCCTTGTACCCATGCATGCAAATGCATCTTCTTCCTGATCCAAAACTGTAAGTACAAAGGCTGCTTGGGCCACAAATCCCATGAATTTGACAAGTTGTTGAAATCGCTTCCCATGAAACAATCCAACTTCTATTCTCAAGTGTGTAAACTCTCACGTTTCCATCGACATCAAGTGTCATTCTTCTATGACGAATCTGCCCGTAATCCGTGGTAACGAATGTTAAGTTGTCCGTGGAGTTGAATCGGCCTTTGGAATCAAGCAAAGCAAATCTAGTGTTGTTGAAAGTTGATCTCATCGCGTCCCATGGGCGTAACCACGGTCTCGGCCAGTAAACGCTCGTAATTTCGTAGCTGTCGTAAGAAAGGCGGATTACGTTGTCGTCATCAAAATAGAGTTTGTAAAACCCGGAAGACAAATTTGTCGAACTTCTCGAAGATACAAGGACCGAAGCTTTGGTGAAGGGCTGATTGGAGAGAATGGTATGTGTTGGAAAACTAAAGCTTTGCCAAAGATATGGTTGATGATGGTCTGATTGAGTTAAGACAAGGTTACCCGAATCAAGAAGTTTGAGTTGCAAGTTAGTGGATTTAGTGTCGGACCGCCAAACTTGTCGACCTGCATCGGTTAAGACGAGATTTCCGGTTTTCAACAAGGAAAACTTTGAGCGTTTTCCGTTGACAGGTTGATCTCTGTTTGCCATCCAAACCAATGTTAGATTGCCATCCGACATGGGTTCAGAAAACCATATTGCGAAACAATAAGCGTTTTGGCCAATCGGGTGAAATCCGGCTGTGAAAAGGCCATTAGGTGAAACCAAAAGATCGTTGTTTTCAACAAAGAGTGATGAGCCTTGGGTTAGACGACTTGGAGAAGAAGAAGAAGCCGTAGCCACATTTGGAGAGTAAGGGAGGACAAGTAGAGATGAGAGAAATAGGAATGGCAAATGCATCATAAAATGATGGATGAATAAATTTCGTGTTGCTTCAGTGTACATATATTTATAACATGCACCAAAAATTCAAGTATCATCTATGACAAGGACACGTAAATAAATAAATGGGCAGGTTTAAAAGAGAAGTGTGACACTCATAATATAGAAGTTAATCATTTGTGATTAAATATTTTTTAATGAAAATATATATATGTTAAATTATTTATGATTAAATATATTCAAATACGTAATTATATATGAAATCACATTTTTTGTCTTGTTACAAAATATTTAACCTTTTTAATGGTCTATTTTATTTTTTTTGTTTTACATTGTTCGGTTGTGTTTATTTACAAACAACCGTTTAATCTCAAGTCTCAACCATAGATTTAAGTTTTTGAATTAATGGTCATGAGGCGGTGCGTATCGGAGTATTAGGTTGGGAGGGTTCGGCGGGTAAGGCTACGCCGGAGGCAGGTTCAGCGGGTTGGGGCCTTGAGCGGTCTCTTGAAGCCGCCGGTGGTGTGAGAAGCCGCTGATAAATAGAGTGGGTTGTGTATGTGGTGTGTGAGAGAGTTGAGAGGTTGGGTACTAATCAGAGAGGGTTCCAGAGGGTTATTGGGAGGGTTGGAAAAAAGCTGATGTGGTAGTGGGGTTGGGAGGGTTAGATACTGATAGCCTGATAGGTTACACTAACAAAATTTAGTTTATACGACATAAAAAATAAAAAAGCACGTCCTAATAGATTGCTTTGTAAGACCCTAGAAGTGTTACACAAAAAACATTCTACCTAAAAGTGTTACACAAAGTTTTTAGAATATTTTTGGGCATCGTAAAAGTTTTTTAGAAAACTTTTAAAAAAAGGCAAATTGCCGTAAAAGGTAACATAAATGTCAAAAAAATCCAATCAAGAGAACGTACATTTTTTTTGCCGAAAAATGGACTATGCATTTGATTTTGTCAAAAAAAAAAAGGGAATGTAACGTGATTAACTTATGGTTGCTTAGTCAGCAGGTAACCTATTGACGTGTCTGTCCAAGTGCCAGTCCAGTCAACACCATCAAATTGCCGAAAAAGGTAACATAAATGTCAAAAAAATCCAATCAGGGGAACGTACATTTTTTTTGCCGAGAAAGGACTATGCATTTGATTTTGTCAAAAAAAAAAGGGGAATGTGACATGATTTAAGTTGATGGTTGATTACTCAGCACGTAACCAGCTGACGTGTCTGTCCAAGTGGTAGTCCAGTCAGCACCATCACTCCTTTGATCAGCGTTGATCGGAATTGACCGTCCACCGCCACCACCACTCCTCGTCACCCACCGCCACACACCGCCATCGATTGCCACCGCCACGCACTGCCAATGACTGCCACCGCCACCCACCACTCATCCACCCTCTTTCTTAAAATTCAACATCTAAGTGCCTATAGATGAGGTAGGCGAGTCGAGCACCACCGCCACCCACGACTCCCCGCCACCCACCGCCACGACCACTCCCCGTCACCCACTCCCACCACCACTCACTGATTTTGCCGAAAAAGGTAACATGAATGTCTAAAAAATCCAATCAGGGTAACGTACATTTTTTTTGCCGAGAAAGGACTATACATTTGATTTTGTCAAAAAAGGGGAAATAGTAACTGGGTTGAACAAGTTACCGGTTACTCTTCTCCTTTTTTTGACAAAATCAAATGTATAATCTTTTCTCGCCAAAAAAAAATATACGTTCACCTGATTGGATTTTTTGGACATTTATATTACCTTTTTCGGCAATTTGCCCTTAAAAAACGTCCTATTATATTAAAAAAAAAGTGTTTAAAAAAATATAAGTGTCCTCTAAGATGATGGGTTTATATGACACTTGTTCAAAAGCGTCAATGTTAGCTAATAGAACACTTGATTTTGAAAATGTTTTAGAAAACTTGTTACGACGCCAAAAAGTGTCATATAAATTTATTGTAACACTTTTAGATATGACGTTGTTATATTTGGTTCTATGAACTAGCGTGTAATAACCGGAGTTAAAAGTTAGCCATAAGGTTAGTCACTTGTTAAGTAAGAGTATTTTTGAAGAAGAATTTGAGATTTAGGGGTGGATTGTGACATTTCTGAGTAAAGTTTGGAGGTTGGGCTCATACCATAAATGGCATGGGCTTAGCCTTTTAGCCCAAACTATTTATAGGCTAAACCTAGGGTTTTTGCCATTTTTTTGTGAAAGCAATTAAGTGTGTGTTTAGTGTGTGTGTTGGAAGATCAAGCTAGAGCGGTATTATCATCTTCAAGGTCGGGAAATCATCGCCGAGGTAAGATCTCGATGTTATTTTGCGTACGATTTATCTAGATTAATGCGGGAATAGTTTAGTAACCTTCTAGAATTGCTTTGGATGTTTTTGGATCGGTTTTATCGAGATTTTTGGAGCTTTTTGCGGATCTGTTCGGTTTTCCGAATCGGATTTTGAGTTTTCCGAATCGGAATTCATGTTCCCCGAATCGGAACTCATGTTTTCCGAATCGGTTTTTATGAACCTTGTTTGAGTATCTCAAATGCCTTTCCCCGAATCGAAAACTATGTTTTCCGAATCGGGAATTGGGCTAGTCTAGTCGTTATGCTGACCTCGTTCCTTACGAATCGGGAAATCGGAAATAGGGTGTTTTCCGAATCGGAAAAAGGGTGTTTTCCGATTCGGAAAAAGGGGGTTTTTCCGATTCGGATTTTTGAGGAGTTTCATTTGTACTGTTAGTTTTCATAGTGATTTAACCCTATAGAAATAAAAGTTTTCCTAAGAACTTCTTAGAGTGAAGAACCCCCGTGCTAAGTCTGTCTAGGGGTGTCATAGTTAGAGGATCATGTAAGCGTGTTTCACTAATACTTTAGAAATCATACAGGGGCGTTAGGTGAGATCGCAGCAGACCAGTAGGATTGGCTCAGGTGAGTTCCCTTGCTTGAAAATGAATGGATAGTTTTCCCTGCTTTCATACATATATATCCATTTGATTTGCGAACTGTTTTGCTATTGATGATGAACTGGTTTTGTGAAAATATGGATAATAGTTGAATTACGTTTAATGCATGCTTAAATGTAAATGTTGGAATGTTTTGGAATGGGATGTGTTGCAAGTATGGACATTGGGTACCTTGGAACTGTATGTTCCTTGGGAGTGTTTACCATTTGGTCTGGTCCGCCATTTGGGGGTACCTCGGGACACCGTCCCTTGGGAGTGATGTGATTGTGGCCTCTGTGCCTTGTGGAAGTTCTTTGTCCGCAACACATTTGCATTGTTGCTTATATTAAATTGTGATTTGGCCAGCGGGCCGGAGCTATTGTTTAAACTGTTTTGGGGGAATTCACTAGACCTTTCGGTCTAACCCTCTTTTTCAAAACCTAAAATCTTTTCAGGGAAAGATCGAGTTGCGAGAGGCAAGGAGAAGGTAGACGTCTAGAGTAGCTCTACCGGTGAAAGTTAGTACTTTTGTCCTTAATTAGAATCTCAGCTGTGGAGGGTTGTTCCGCATGCACTATTTAATCCGTACCTTTGATTTGAGAATTCTTATTATTGCGTATTAGATCACTAGGAATTTATGCTTTGCTTTATTATTATTGTATGGGTTTTGGGGCGTTACATAGCGTCCTATTAAACATTCCATTATGATATTTTTTTAAGCGTTAACTCAATTTTGTTGTGCTAACAGAGTTAAAATCATTTACATCATTAATAAAACAAGAGGAATGCATAAAAAGGTCTTGTTACAAATATAACTACCGTTGTGAACAAGAGAACAAATATTTTAAGAATGTCAAGTTTAATATTGTTGATAAAGAGGGTCGTCCCTGGGAGGATTGGTCGAGCGTACGTCCAGGGATCAAATAGGAAGCTCAAAATTTTTTAGTATATACTATATAGTAAAATATTTACAAAAATGGTAAATAAAAAGAAATAATATATAATAGGACCCCAAAAATTAACATTTGATTAAGGGCTCAAACATATATTAATTAATTATATTGAAAAAAAATTTAAAAAGTTAATTGGTCTTTCATTTTATAATATTGTTTATTATTTTTTTTAATATTTTTATCGTATTAATATATAAAACTGTTTTTGCCTACAAACAATGAAATTGTAGGACCTCTTTGTTGTGAAGAGTCAGAAATCACTATCTTTATAGCTTTCTAGTTTATATTTCAGTTAGTTGTGAACAATTACTGTTTTGTATGTCCTTGTTTGAAGTTTGGAACTTCAAGGGCTATTATTGACAATCTTGTATTTTTCCTCTTACCTATAAAAGGTAAGAGATGTTTAGGGTTTTTGGTATTGAATCATATTTGCCTTTTTGGGAAAAACTCCATTGTTAAGATATTGAAGCTTTCATGTTCATCATCATCATCTTTATCTTGATTCAATCCATTTCTTTTCATTTTCTTTGATTTGTGGGACAACAATTGTTTTCCGATTCGAAAAACCAACCTCTTTATTTGTTAAAATTTCTCTAAGTGTTGGAGTTTCCCGATTCGGAAAATCATCTTTTCCGAATCGGAAAACTTGTGTTTTTTTTAAGTACCTAAAATTTCTAAGTCTTGGAGTTCTCCGATTCGGAAAACCATCTTTTCCGAATCGGAAAACTTGTTTTTATGATCAAATTTTGTCCAAGTGTTGAGTGCTCTCCGATTCGGAAAATCACCTTTTCCGAATCGGAAAACCTCCCCTCGCGTTTTTGCTCGTTTTTCGACTCGGAAAATACGAGACACTCATTTTTGAGTTTTCGAGTTTTTCCGACTCGCGTCTAGTCGAGGGTATAGTCTTTTCACGCTGCATTCTTACTAGCACTTGACTTATGTTATATCTTGACAGAAATGGCAGATCAACCTATTGCTCCCACTTCTCCTGTCGGCAATGCTGCTGACCGAGCTCTTATTGACCCAGCCAACATCCTTCAGATCATCCAGAACAACGGGTACGTCGACCTGGCGAACTTCACTGTCCAAGACGATGTGGTCCTTGAGATCCTACGGGTGCATCCCCTTGCGTACGCGATGCAAGCCACTGCTCAGATTCCCATGATCTATCTGCAACAGTTCTGGCACTCTTCGCGTGTCGAGAACCGGGACGGCGTACCAACCATCATCGGCCGGGTGGACAACACTGACCTGGTCATTACTGTGGAGGATCTCCGTCGAGTCCTTCGTTTACCGACCGCCACTCCTGCGGCCCCGTTCGACCCTCTGGTCTCTGGACCCGAGCTATTCAGTGAAGTACTCGCTCTCGGGGTCCATACCAGACCGGGTCAGACTCTGAACGGCATCTCCCAGGTGACTCAAGAGATGCTGCCTCCGATTTGGTACTCATTTTTCAACATTCTCAACCGGACGCTCTCTTCGAAGACACATGGCGTGGACAAAGCTTCCACCCAATTCTGGCACGTCATCCATGCTGTTGCTTATGGACGACGGATCGACTTTGCCCAACAGCTTTGGGCCGACATGATTACCGAAGTAAGAGCTGGACCTAGCAGGACTCGCCATACATCCATCCCGTGGATGCGGTTCTTCAGCTTGATCATTCGTGATCACATAGATCGTAACCGCGAAGTCAGACGCCGATCCAGTCATCTCCGCTTCGAAAGCCTACAGATTGGCCAACAAGAAGAACCTGCGCCCTGGACAGATCGAGATGGCGATCCCCGAGAACGTGCTCAACATGGCGGACCGTAGGGCTATGAGTGTTAGATTGTACCGAGTGTCTGTAAGATTAGAAGACACGTCTACGGACTCCTCAGAACCAAGGAGCCCTGCCCAAGACGTGCAACCCGTCCCCTCTAGACGCCGTGCCTCAGGCACGGCAGGCCAGAGCTCCAGTGGGGGAGCTTCTGGCTCGGGAGTGATGAGCGTTGCCGTGAGGGGAGGAGAGGGTAGAATCGTTGGTACGTCCGCCACTCCACACACGTCTCGAGCTGGAGCATATCAGATGATGATTCGGAACCGAGCCACTCGTGCCCGTACACCCACCGTAGTGGAGGGAACATCTCCCTTCGAGTTGGATCATGAGATCATGAGCAGACTCAGGGTGAAACAGTACATGGGGGTCCTCCATCAATCCCCCGTACACTCATCATCGGAAGATCGCCGATCGCCAACACCGCCGCAACAACCTGAACCAACTGGTGAGGAAGTGGAAGCTTCCCCACAAGAACAAGCACACTTGCCCTCACCACCACTTGCAGCGGCCGGTGCGACTCAAGCAGCAGAACCCTCCGGCGAACCCTCCGGCGACGACTCCGACGGTCATGAGTCTCCAGAACATACTCCTTCGGACCGTCGTGAGCCCGATGACGAGGCCACCGATTCAGAGCGGGTGGATTACGGATCAGATTCAGAGTTCCAACTATCAGAACCAGCGAAGGGCGGGAAGGCCCAGATTATAGATGTGGATGAAGCCACCTCTTCCTTCAACGACGACAGAATATCCGGAGATCCAGTACTTGCTGAGGATCTTGCATCAGATGACCGGACCGTCGGTCGTGAGGAAGAAGGTGAGGCCGAGGTTGCTACCGGCTGGGGTAGAGAAGACAGTGAGGAAGAAGAGAGAGAAAGGGGAGAAAAGGAGAGAGAGAGAAGAGAAAAAGAGACCGAAGATGTCGAGGACCAATTAGGCGAGCTTTGGGCTCAACTAGAGAATGCGGATGAAGAAGTAGAGCCGCACAGGTTAGAAACGGAAGTTTCCCTTACCTCGAGTCCATCCAACAGAGAGGCAACCCACACCGAGACCGGGCACCCTACGGTGTCTGGTCAAGACGCTAGCAGCCAACTAGCGCATTTGCACACCCCTCCCAGCCACTCGACCATCTCTCAACAGATGGTCGTTTCAGTCTCTCACGGGGATCAAGCACAACTTCCACCGGCCACTCAATCGGAGTCTGCCGGTGTTGAGATAAGAGAGGAACTGCCCCCCCCCCCTCTCGACTTCTTTCCGTGCACCAGTTGTCCTAGAGCCACTTACCGAGACTTTTCAAGTCATTCACTTGGATAGGACACTACTAGGAGCATCATCAGCCCGCCCAAGTGGCGAGGCCGGAACGGGGAGAGTCGGTGCGTCGAGTGACGCCCTTCGAGGATCCACCGGAAGCCCTGACACCGTCAACATCATTCCAGCGGTGACGTCAGGCCGAGAGAGCACCTCAATAGGACTCTTCTCGTCAACTGGAGCCCAAGTGGCACCGGGTGTTGTACTTCCGGGACATGGTCCGACAGACTCGAGCAAAGTCTCTAAAGATGCTCACGCAACAACGGGGCTTCTAGGCCTGACGGATTCGGGTGGAATCCCTAAAACCACCCCTGCACCAACGGGACTTTTAGGTCCGACGGATTCGGACGACATCCTAAAAGTCGTCCAAACCAGGTTACTAGCGGTGGAGGAAGCCAACCGGGCTCGATATGCGCGGGTCGAGGCTCTGGAGAAAGCCTTGGCCGAGACGGAGAGAAAGAGACTGGCGGATCTTGAAGCGTCACGCAAGCTTCAGGAAGACAGGGATGCGGAGCTCTACGAGCTTAAACGACGAATCAAGGGCAAAACACTATGAGGTAGCCCCATCATCCGAGACTCCAATCCCCCGTCAGATAGAAGACGTTCTCAGGCTCGCCCCTCCGACTTCGGGCGAACTACCTACGATACCGGGCTACGTTACTGAGACGGAACATGCCTTCGTCATCTCATCATACACGACTCAGAACGACCGCCTCTCCGCCCAAGTCAGAGATCAAGAAGCCCAGATCGAGATCCTACAACAGCGCATCCGAGAACTGGAGCCGTGTGTCGGCCCCAGGCTCAGCCTTCTAAGAGGAGGCATGACGAACCTGATGATTCTGCACCAGGTCCTCATGAGGGGGAGGTGCAAGCTACAAAAAGGCTTCGCACCGACCTCCACTCTGCCTCCAGCTCCGGTTCTTCAGCTCCAGCTACCACGGCTGCCCCCTCGAGTGCTCCTACAGAGTCTGCTGCACCCGAGGCTCCCTATGTCGATTCAGACACGGAGGATATTCCTGACATAGGGAGTTGGCGCTACGAGCGGATCCCAGAAGGTGAAGTAGTTCAGTTTCCCCAGATGACAGACACGGCTCAGATTGAAGTCGTTCTTCCAGAAGCAGCACCGACGGATCCTTCAGACTTCCAGATTCCGGAGGAAGCCCGGAAAATTCTGCGGTCGCTTGCTCAGAGTCTCAGGATATATCAGAAGGGGGACGACATAGTCCGGGATTCTGACTACACCAACCTCACCTCAGCATTTGTATTTCCCACTCCAGACGCTCCACGGACTATTCATTCTACTGATCCAGAGACCGCCGCTCCAACTATTATCCAGCTCAACTGGAATCATTCAGTCATCTTCCGTCCATTCCTTGAGGAATCGTTCACCCGCATCTACCAATAAGAATAGCTGCACGCCTGGTCCCGAAAGGTCTACTTCGGGATCTCGCACATCAAGACCAAGAGACGAAGGACGGCGTATGTACACCAGAGGATGTGCAACTGGGCCACCCATGGACGCCAAAGGATTCGACGTCGTTTCATCAAGGTAACTGCAATGCGCCCCTACAGACATGGCCATCAGTTATTCCTTGAATACGACGTCCGCATGTACGGGACCGGCGTTCCACGAGGTGAGCTACAAGACTGGTCGTTCACGGAAGCTGATTTGGATCGGGTGCATCTAGAAGATCTTCTCTCTCTCATCAAGTACCTCCAAGGTCCGATTCTCCGACCAGAGCACTACAGAGACGGCACAGAGATATTGAATAAGTACGTTCGCCACGCAATCACTCTTGCGCGGGTGACGGACTACCAGCTTGCAATCGAAAGCCGCCAGCCAAAGGTCAACCTGCTCAGACCAAACCTGCTCGTGCCTGGTATTGATGCTTACACTCCGTATATGCCAACCAGGATACCGGAGCATGGGGTTCTCTATATGACTAGGAAGAAGAAGGAGCGCAGGTTTATGAGATTTGGCGAGCTCGCCAAGTTCTGCGACGGGACCCTTCTTTATGTCTACAACGGAATGTAGAGTCGACTCTTGGCGGACCAGATACCTGGACGGAGGATCATAGACGGAAAGGGAAAGCTACTGGAGGCGATGAGACTGATTGAGAGGAAGCTCAAGGAACGGTTGATGTACAGAAGAGTAGAGGCGGCGATGCAAATGAGAGCAAGGATCATCGGCGAGTGGGAGGAATACTTGCAGATGTCCAAGTGGGAGCCAGCTCTGGAGCTTCCACCACCTTTCTGACTTCTTCACAAAGGGGGAGATTGTAGGACCTCTTTGTTGTGAAGAGTCAGAAATCACTATCTTTATAGCTTTCTAGTTTATATTTCAGTTAGTTGTGAACAATTACTGTTTTGTATGTCCTTGTTTGAAGTTTGGAACTTCAAGGGCTATTATTGACAATCTTGTATTTTCCCTCTTACCTATAAAAGGTAAGAGATGTTTAGGGTTTTTGGTATTGAATCATATTTTCCTTTTTGGGAAAAACTCCATTGTTAAGATATTGAAGCTTTCATGTTCATCATCATCATCTTTATCTTGATTCAATCCATTTCTTTTCATTTTCTTTGATTTGTGGGACAACATATACTCTATTACCACATATACTTTTGATTATTCCTTCCATAAGATATTTGTTTTTGTACTAAAATAAAGTACATACACTTTTGATTATTCTCTCCATATGATATTTGTTTTTGTATGAAAATAAAGTAGATTTTTTGTTATTAACTAATAAAATTCTTATCTTTTTAAACAATTATCAACTATGTGAGATGACTTAACTATCTAAGTTATATCTATATTTTAAGGTTTAAAAAGTACTTTATTTTTTCATACATTATTGACTTTTATTAGCTAATATTGAGTGCATTAATCTTAAATACCTCTTATCTCTAAAACAAGAATATGATTTCAAACAATAACATATATGAACTTTTAATTATGTTATCGAGGGTTGTTAAAAACTTTGTTTCCACCTAAAAGGTTTAAAATAATGATGAAAAACTTTATGCTAATGGCACTATTGACGATTGTTAAAAAGTTTGATTGATGTTGCGATAGGTATATCGAGAAAAATGATAACATGCTACTTAATCCGGTGCTTCCGCAACAGATCCATCTTTAACAACTCTTTATTGTTTATCGAGGTTAAAAGATGTGTTTCGATTTTGCTGTGGATAAGTCCTTTAGATGGATAATCCTTAGACGAAAGAAGTGTCCTAAGAACTTCTTAGAGTGAAGAACCTCTTCTTGACTCGATAATCTTTTCTGTTAGCTTCTTATTGGCTTCTAATGAATCACCGTTTTAAAAAAATGAATGAGAAAATTAAAATGTTTTATACGTTATTAGTATTTCCTAAATTCAATGTAATTTTTATGATATAAACAATATATTAATAATAACTTTGTAGTTATCGAGGGACCATTTTGCATCTCGGCCGAAAAAATGTTAGGATCAGGCCTATCACTACAACAAAGTTGACATTCAAAGAAGGTTTTCTTTTGTATTTAAAAACTTAAAAAGCTTCTCTAAAGGTTTTAGAGAGGCTTTTACTTCCTATATAACGGTAAAAAAGGTTTGAAGAAGGATTTTAAGTAGGAAAAACTTATATTCGGTTACACTTCTTACATTTGTCATATAATTCCAACTCTAAAAATAATTTTAAAATGCACTTATAAATTCTTCTCTAAAACCCATTTTCTTGTTGTGCATTCATTAATATAGATAAACGAGATTGGATATTGTGCTCTCATTTGCCCACTAGTGCACTTCAGTCGTGTGAACATTCATGATTCATGCATATATGTTTGACCAAGTCTTTCGTTTCCTTAAACTATGGTAAAATGGTTAGCAGGAGGAAAATATCAAATACTGAATAAAATAAAGTTTATTCAAGCCAATTACATTAATAAATAATTGATAAGCGTTTAGTTTTGAACATCAATCTTTTAATATAATTGATGACTTAAATGGATAATAACATATATAATTGTTAATCTAGATCACATTATGTGAGGATAAGAATAAGTAAAACCTCATAAGTCATAACGACGCGCATTTTCGTTAACATGGAAAATATTTGTTATAAAACCTGAAAAATCAAAATTGTAAAGCTTTAATATTCATTTTGCTCTTTACCTCTTCACTTTTCATTAGACCATCCGCTGTCGACCCACTGCAACCCAATGGTTTAAACTGCCACATCAGCGCCACATCAGCTTTCCACTATTTTACCCAAAACAACCCAAAACTACCCAATTCATCCACTATCAACCCAAAACCATTTAATTAAAAGTTAAATAAAAAAATAATAAAAGAAGAGAGAGAAAGAAGAGAGAGATAGAGACAAAGTAGAGAGAGAAGTGGGGTGTGAGGGTGGTTTGCATCGGCTTGCACAAGCCGATGGCTACCTTGCCGCTGTCTTGCCGAAACACCCACTATGGTGTTCATCCCCCTTGCCGACGTCTTGCACAAACCGATGGCCCCCTTGCCGCTGTCTTGCCACTCCCACAACGGATGACCTTATAATTTATTGGAATGGCCAAATAGTTTGAAATCGCAAGATAATTTGTTCTCGATCTTATTTTTAAAGTCTTTGTTTTAACACCTCATAATAGGAAACCTTAATTAGCTTTCTGGTTAAGTTATGTGGGGGAAGTAGCTAGTTAACTCTTCTACCACAGGTTCGAATTCAGATGTTTCCAAATTGTGGCCAATGGAGTTAACTCAGGGCTGTAGGTAAAGCTTGCCGGGATTAGTCGGGGCAAAGCCTCGGATACCATTCCAAAAAAAATGAAAATGAAAATGCAAAAGGATGGTAATAGAAATGAATATTGCATTAATGTTGTTTGGTTAACATAATATAATCAATGAAAAACTTTAATATAAAAAATATGTTTCTCCGACATAAAACTACAAACGATGATCTATTTAACACCCAAAGATGAAACGACATATTGTAAAAAAATAATTAAGCATAAATAAAATTATCCTTTTCCTAATCAAGAATGAAAATTAATGGATTTACGGGAATGATTTCATTATATAATATGAAACCAAACAATAGTTTTCATTATCACTCCTATTCATTACCCGGTAATACCCCCAACCAAATGCATCTTTTTTTTTTTTTTTGTTGGTAATCGTGGTTTTCGGGCTAGCTTATGCGCACCGACTATCCCTCAGGCAACCACAAATGGAGTGGAGTCATTGTAGTTGAACCTCGAAGGCCACAAGGAATTTGGCAGACGCGTGCATCCTTAATTACCTTGTTTATATATGAAAATTGCATGGAAAATTAATTAATGTGGTTATAGACGAAAAAACTTTTATGACTTAAAAGGTTACCCATGGGTCCTAAACAACATACACAAGAGTTGTCTTTGTTTATTCACAACCTGCAAACTAACTTTGCATGTGTAATACAAAAAAATCTATATCCACAAAATGTAGAATCCTTTTCATGTGGTAATTGTAGACATGGAACGACATATATATTTATTTGTCCATCACACATATAGAAATCCAAGATTTTCGACTTCTATATATGATATCCTATCTATTTCTTGAATGTGTGAAATAGCCTTGACTTTCATCTATAACTGCTTAAAACAAGAAGGGTTCCAAAGGCCCTAGACCGACAAAAATTGTCGTTGAGTGTTGAGTCTCTAGAATGATATAACTTGTTTTTCATACCATGTGAACATGCATTAAATTAACATTGCTTTAATTCGTTCAATATTGACTTGAACCCTTCCATATGATCAAGACGTTGCCTTCTTTTCACGCACTTGTTCTTTTGCTTTATTAGTCGAATATTAAATGGAAACTTGATTGCATACACTTGTTTTTAATTCTTGTTGTCACAATTGTCCCAAGATTTCAACTTATTTATGGAAATATGGATCAATCAATGCTATATGTATTGACAACGACTTACATATATAGCTAGCTGATACTAAAAAAATTTAGGTAAAGGAGAAATACACCAACTCATTTAAAAATCATGGAAGTAGGGTAAATAAAGTTTGGGGCTAGTTTCGAGAAACTATAGTACTTGTAGAAAAACAATCTTTGGAGAAGGAATTTTCATGGGAAGGGTTTGGAACTGTCTATGAAAAGTGATAACGTTTTTATTTGCAAAAGTTACAATACAAATATGATTGATATTACAATGTAAACAAGCTAGACAGAGAAATAAAACATTTACATTGGAAAAGAAACAAAGATTTGTATATGTCAATATCCATCACAACGTAGCTAAGATTTGTATGTCCAAAATATCCATTAGAATTTGGAAGCATCGTATTTATGTATGTTTATCAGTTTCAGCTTCTTTGCTTAACTACACTTGCAATCTAAAATAGCCAAGGTAAGGCCCAAGGCTCTAAGACCCACTCTAAACTTATTATCCAGATTACGGCGGAACTATTCATAGTTCAGGGGTAGTCCTCGCGACCCCTGAAGTTTTACCCGGTAGTGGAATTTTCTTTTTACGTTTTTCGTTCTACGCGACCCCTAAGATTATTTTCGCGACATCTATTATGAGTATTATCTAATATCTAAAAGGATAATTTAGTAGTTTTCTATTTTTTTTATTTTACATTAAGTACAGGGACCAAATCTGTAATTACAATTTACAAGTGAACTTTACCATTTTTACCCTTGTAATTTAATTAGACCTAAACCCTATTTTCATTCAACATCGACGCCCCCAATTTCTGAATTTCCCATCGTTGACCACAGACTACTCCTAGACGTCGCCGGCCACCGTCCGTCGCTGCTGCTCCGGAATGTCGCCGGCCACCTTCTCTGCTGCTCCTCGACGTCTCCGGCCACCGCGCTGCTACAGTGCTGCTCCAGCCTCCAGAACGTCGCCGGCCACACCTGCCTGAGGTAGAAAATTCTGAAATTTGTTAGAATTTTGTGTTTGCTTTGCTGAGATTTGATGTTACTTTGCTAAAATTCATGTTAGATTTCTAAAATTGATTGTTTGATTTCTGAAATTTGATTTCTAAAATTGATTGTTTGATTTCTACTATTTCATTATTTGAAGGTTTAATTTTTAGGGTTTATTATGTTTAATTTTTAAACTATAAATTCTAAGTGCAATTTGTAATCCTTTTTTGTTAGGGACTTGAAAGATGAAAAAACAAGTGCCTATTGATAATTTTTTTATAAGAAAATTTCAAGAAGACGATGTTAATAATGACGTTGGTTCAAACAATGTTAATAATGACGTTGTTATGTTAAAGAAGAAGGAGATAGCACTCAACAACGAAGTAGTGCAAAAGGTATTTTATCCTATTTTAAAAAACTTGAGTTTATTTTTAATGCACTCTTGATGCAAGAAATTTTAGGGCTCACAAATAGTCTCTCAAAACATCTTCAAAAAAAGAACCAAGACTTGTTAGAATCGAGTAAGTTGATAAATGGAACAAAACAAGCCTTGAATGACTTAAGACAAAATGGGTTTGAGGATTTGTTGAAAAAAGTCACTTCTTTTTGTGAAACCAACCATATTGAGTATTGGACATGATGGGAAGTTGTGGTAACCCAAGGAATCGGAGGAATGTCGTTACTAATCGACATCATTTTGAGGTTGAGATTTTTAATACAGTTTTGGATATGCAAATTCAAGAGTTGGGAAACCGGTTCAATGAGGTATCAACTACATTGGTAGGAAATATGTCGGGTTTAAATCCTTGTAATGGGTTTTCTAAGTTTGACATATCTAAGATCTTAGCCTTTTCTGAGATGTATCCGGTTGATTTTACTATGAACGAAAGGGCATGTATTTTGGGTGAGCTTAAGGTCTTCTATTACTCTGTAAAGGAAGAAGAAAGATTTGGGAAATTGGATGGAATGGGTCACCTAGCTCGGCTAATGGTGGAGACCGGAAAAGATCTTTCTTTCCCTTTATTTTATCGGATTTTGAAGCTGGCATTGGTTTTACTGGTTTCAACTGCAACAATTGAGATATGCTTTTCTAAAATGAAGCTTATCAAAACAGACTTGCGGAATCGAATGGGGGACAAGTATTTGAACAACGCTATGGTATGTGCGGTTGAAAGAGAGACATTTGACGAAGTAACGAATGAGGATGTCATGGAATGTTTTAAAAACATGAAGGACCGAAGAGGAGAATTCTAAGATCGATTAAGTATTTGTTTAACTTCCTTTATTATAGTGTTTTTTTTCTTTTATTTATATAATTGCACGGTAAAAAAAATTACGCAACCCCTGAATTTGATGTCTGGTTATTAGAGGGTGTAGAGGAGTGGGTTTGAACTCGAGGACCAAATAAGATCAACCGTGTTCAAACACTGTGCCTCTACCGCTGAGGCGAAGCTGTTAAAAAAAAAAGACAATCTCCGTTATTACAATATAGGACCCTCATCAAATGAACCATGAAAATGCATATTGTGATTTTTATTTATTTATTTTTTTTTTTTGGCATAGCAAGTAACCATTTATTGCCAACCAAACCTGCAAAACTACCAGCTTCAGGTGCTGCCCCACGCTGCTACTGACGCTCCACTTCCAGCCTTCAGCTTCTGTCCTGCGACACTCCCTTTCCTTCGTTCAGCTGTTGTCCAACGACATTTCCCTTCCTTCGTTCAGCTGCTGTCCAACGGCTCTGAGAACACACAGCTGACCAGCTAACACAGATGCAGAAAAGTCGTCCATGAATCGCAAACGGGTCTAACAACACTTTCTTTTTTAACTTGAAGTAACCTCACTTCTCTTCTTCAAAACATATTGTATTATCTAACCGTCGAACGGATCAACCAACCATGTCCTCCAAACCACCAACAAGTCCTTCTCCCTATGAGTTAGTTATCCACATGAACATTTTTTGTTGAGTATTATGTATCGAATCCGTGTTTAAGCCCAAGCGCTTGTTCAAAAACCACCTTATTCCTATTTACCAATATTAAATAAGCCACTCCCCAAATTACCGTCATCCATCCCTTTAGACCCTTCTCATTGGTGCTCCGTTGATTTTCTTTATCAACTAGCTCTTCCAATGAGTTGGCGGGACCTAAATCCATCATCCACCACCTACCAACAAGATCCCAAAGCAATTTAACCTTCTCGCATTCGAACATAGCATGATCCACCGTTTCAACCTCATTACCATACCTTGGTCAAAGAGTAGCGCCTAAATCCACCCCCATTCTTTCTAAAATCGAGCGAACCGGTAATCTCTGTAATACCCATTTTTTAACATCAAAATATAACTTGAATCATAAAAAAACTTTAGTTGCGGAATTATTAAAAAACTAATAAATTTGAGTTTACTGTATCAAACCATAACGGAAATTTAACATCTGAAATAAATGGTGGCTTTTAAAACTATATATCAAAGATAATGATCTCAAATGGGAGCCATCTGGAGTCAAGCTGGGGCCTTCCCCTTATCGATTCCAGAACTGCCACCTAAAAAGTGGAAATCAACAACG
Organism: Centaurea solstitialis; assembly: GCA_030169165.1. NCBI lineage: Eukaryota > Viridiplantae > Streptophyta > Magnoliopsida > Asterales > Asteraceae > Centaurea > Centaurea solstitialis. The sequence continues at coordinate 75,330,455 of CM058040.1, forward strand.
GGTAAGCGAATATCCATCAAAGTCATATCCATCAGCGACGTCGAAGAAATAGCTGATGACAGGAATATCAATGCTTGTGATCTGAAGACGGAGCTCAGTGATAGCAGGCTGCTTACATCGTATGACCTCCTGAAGAATATCAGGATACAGTGATCCTTGATCATCATCAGTATCAAGGTCTTCCTCACTGATCAGTATCCTGATCCTAAAGGCCAAAAAAATGTCTTTTATCTAATGCACAAAAGGATTACACGATTTTCTGACACATAGTACAAAAGGACAGTCACTTTATTGTTCCCTCCATACTTATCAGCCCATAAGGCAACTGTTTATTATAAGCACCCTTTTACACAACATGCAAAAGTATTTGTTTATAGTAAATAGTACAATAGGACCTCTAGGAGTGCAACACGTGGCACATAGTAGGTCTGCATGCATTTAATGCAATGGGTATAAATGGACGTGAAGAGGATGTTCTCCATACTTCTTCTTCATCCATCTTATACCCCAATTCTTTCTTTCTTTAACCCCTCTAGTTCTTTTCTTTTCTAATCTTCTCACTTTAGTGCATAGTGAAATAATTGTAACTTAGATTGTTTAGATTAGGCTTAGTCTTAATCTCTTCGGCAAACAATTTGTAAATTCAAGTGTTTATATAAACAAGAATTTAAAGTGACATAATTGTGTGATTATATTAAACCTCCCCTCCTTATATAATCCCATACACTATTCCTTAGTACTTGAAGGTCACCCCTTGGGACCAAAAAGTGGTATCAGAGCAGATTCAAGCTCTATTTTCTCTCTTGAAAATTTTTGTGATCTTATTTTTTTAAATCCATGGCTCTTCAAGCTAAGGATAACTACTTTGAAACTGGTTCCCTTGGAAAACCTCCCAGGTTCAACAAAGACAACTTTGCTCTTTGAAAAACCAGGAAGGAACTTTTCCTATCCGGTGCTGATCCCCAGATACCCTACTTCCTGGAACATGGACCCTATGTTCCAACCCAAACTGTTTTAGGTGTTCCTGCTACTGATAATGAACCAGTTATTCCTCCTAGAGAAATGGAGAAGCGAATACCCAACTGGTTGGATGAAGACAGACGCCTGGTCAGCATTAACACGAAGGCACGATCCCTGATATCCATGTCTCTTCCTGATGATGTCTTTCATTCTATATGTCATCTCAAGACTGCTACGGAGATATGGAACACTCTCTGTGTTCAGTACGAGGGCACTGCAGTCCTCATGGAATCAAGAAAAATCTTCTTGGTTCGACGGTATGAAAGCTTCATCCATCTAAAGGATGAAACTCTCTCCCAGACGCATCAAAGGTTCAACTGCCTCCAGATCGATCTGAAGACAATAGGTACTGTCTACTCTAACTCTAAGGTGATCACCAAGTTCATGGAATCTCTTCCTGAATATTGGGAGACTTACACAACTTGCTTAACTATGTCAAAGGACATAAAGACACTCACTTTAAGTGAGTTGTACGGTATTCTTCTAAACCGTGAGCAACAGAAGAAATTAACAAAGAATCTCATAAGAGATACAAAAGAAGCCAAAAGCACTTCTCTAGCTTTGGTTTCTGATTCAGTTCCTCCTGTTGCTACCTCTTTAGTGACTATTACTGAATTGGAGTCTTTTGATTCTGAAGACATTTCTGAATCAGATCCTGATTTTAACGAGTCCCTTGCTCTTTTGAGTCATACCTTCAGGAAGTATGCCCGTAAAAGAAACTTCCAAAGAAGGAAACCTCTTGCTATAACTAACAAGCCAAAATCAGCTCCTATTGATAAGGCTATATCTACCTGCTACAACTGCGAGGGCAAAGGTCATTTCGCTAATGATTGCAGGTACAAGAAGAATCAGTTTGATCGTTCCTCTACTACTACTTCTTCTTCTAAAACTCCCAAATATCAAAAGCTGAAAGAGAAATACATGAAGATGAAATCTCAGCGAAAAGGGTAAAGGTCTTATCGCAGAAGACATTGATTGGGATGATGTCTCCTCTGATGAGTCATCTGATGAAGAGGATACTCAAGTGGCACTGATAGCCATTGTTGATGAACCTACCTTAGCCCTGATGGCTAAGATAGAAGAGGTCTCTGAAGAGGATACTCAAGTGGCACTGATAGCCATTGTTGATGAACCTACCTTAGCCCTGATGGCTAAGATAGAAGAGGTCTCTGAAGAGGCTCCTTCTAAAGCTCCTAAAGCTTCTACCTCTGCGACTGAATCTTCCTGTCAGGTATCTCCTACCTACATTCCTCTTAAAAGTCTAACTCAGCTAGACTTACTGACACTTGATCTATACAATGCCCTGAATGGTAAAACCTCTGCTGAAAAGATGAATATTGATCTTCGTGATCAATTGAAAGAATAGACCAAGTCTCTGTAAATCAAACTCTTTACGTTGAACGCGAAAAAGCTACTGCTGCCATAGAAAAAGCCTTGGCTGAGTTGAATGCTGAAGAAGTCTATATGACTCCTCCTCCTGGTGTTTCTCTTCCTCCTGGACATGTCTATCGACTTTGCAAAGCCCTCTATGGACTTAAACAAGCTCCTCGGGCTTGGTTTGAGAAATTCAGCAATACGGTCCTCTTCTTGGGTTTCTCAGCTAGCAACCATGATTCCGGGTTGTTTACTCGCACTACTGATTCTGGAACGATCCTATTTCTCCTCTATGTAGATGACATGATCATTACAGGGAGTGACACTACATGCATCACTCATCTCAAACAATCTTTCAGCTCCAGTTTTGAGATGAAAGATTTGGGTCTAATACACTATTTTCTTGGACTTGAAGTCTTATCAGATACTACAGGCACTTATCTTTGTCAAGCCAAGCACACTTCAGATCTTCTCTCCAGAGCTGGCATTACCGACAACAAGGTGGCTTTTACACCCTTGAAAAACAATCTTCATCTACCTCCAAATGCCGGTCCTCCGTTCCAAGATCCTACATTGTATCGTCAGTTGGTGGGGTCCCTCGTCTATCTCACAGTCACTCGACTTGGCATTACCTATGCGGTTCACATTGTGAGTCAGTTTATGACTGCTCCATGTTCTGATCACTATGCCACTGTTCTACGGATTTTGCGATATCTGAAGGGCACAATGTTCCACAGTCTGTACTTCTCCTCCACGTCATCATTAATCCTATGTGGATTCTCCGATGCAGATTGGGATAGCAACATGACTGATCATCGTCCACCACTGGGTATTGCTTCTTCCTTGGTGATTCTCTCATTTCTTAGCGTAGCAAGAAGAAGTCTCTCACCGCTCGATCTAGTACGGAAGCTGAGTATCGAGCCCTAGCTGACACTTTACAATAACTCATTTAGCTACACTGGTTACTTTCTGATATGGGTGCGCCTCAGCAGTCACCGACTCTTCTCTAGTGTGATAACTCCAGTGCTATCCAGATTTCCCACAATGATATATTTCATGAAAGCACAAAAGATATTGAAATTGACTGTCAATTTGTCCGTCAACATGTTGTGCTCAAGACTATTCAGCTCCAACCTATCTGTACGGATGATCAGTCGGCCGATATCTTCACCAAAGCTCATCTTCCAGGACGGTTTCGGGAACTTGTTTCCAAACTCAACCTGGGTCATTCTTCCCTTGATTGAGTTTGAGGGGGTTCTTAGATGTATATTTTGTATAAGCCCATGGGATTTAGGTATTTTTCTCTTTTCCTTTATATAGTCTAGGTTTTTTCCCTTGTATCTTTTATAACACACATTATACAGTTTTCTCTTATCAATACATACGGCTAACCTTTGGCCCTCTCGTGTGTTCCATCGCTCATCAATACTAACAGTGATAATAGCTCAACTATTAAAAATAATGTCTAGCTTAGTTGGTCTTACTAAGGGCAGTAACATCCTAGGAGGGGGATGGGCAGTCCATGGGATCGCAGTCTACCTGGATTCGATCCTAAGGTAAGTCAATTGAAGGCATGAGTAGTTGAACTCGTCCAAGTCATAAATCCCCCCCCCCCAGCCCAGTCAAAGATATTGGTTGTGCTATAGGTCCAGCGAAAGATTAGTGGGTTCCCATAGATTCCAATACCGCCAACGAGGTGTGTGCCTGTGTATGTGTGTTCGATGCTGCTATGCCTTCAAAAAAAATAGCTCAACTATTTCACTCACAAAAGATTTAGTTCTTCAAGGAAGGACAAAGCATACCCGCATTTGGTATCATGTTTTGAGAGAACAGTGAATGAAGGAGATGATCAAGTCTGGGTATTCTAAGATGAAAGATCAAGTAGTTTTCACCAAATCGCAGAAGTGGGGAAGTCTTCAAGAAAAAAATGTTCAAGGATTGTGAGTAATTAAGGAACAACTTGAAGGCATGTTGGCATATAAATTACGTTGTATGCTTCTAGTATACATTGATATCTAGGTTCATGTAACCTTTAAGAAACATGAAGACTCTAAGAACTTGAAAGGTGAGAAATCTTTTGAGTTTAATATAAATGATAAATATAGGAGTAAATGATTTACATCTAAACATCTATCATTGTAAGTGTGAGATGTTAGGATTTATTTAATAAACCCTATAATTAATGGGCTTACATATTATTAATCTAATTATATTATGCTATTTTATAATATGGACTAATTAAAGTGATTAATTAGGAGAAATCCATTTAGAATTAATAAGAGGTGGTATGGGCCAAGTGGGAGGAATCCCATTAGGTTTAATTAGGGTTTGATGGGAACCCTAATTATAACCTATATAAAGACGACTAGGGTTATGGTTCCCAACACACCAAAATCATATCGTTCATATTCTCCCCATTGGAAGAACATCCGGGATTTTGCGTTGAGGAAAACCGTAGCCGGGAATCTACGAATCAAGTTCAAGCCTAACTAATGGATTCGGGTACGCACGTTCTATTCTAATATTCTTGATGATTCAATGTGATAAACGATCGATTCAATATTATCTGACAAGTGGTATCAGAGCCACGTTCTTCACATTGAATTATTGGAGTTTTTTTTTCTCCCAAATTTGATGCCTCTAGTTTTTTTGCTATTTGATTCAAAAAAAAAATTTGGAGATCATGACCGCAAAATCTTGGTCTAAGCTTTTCTTTTACGCTTTTGAATCATGGTTATCATAAACGGGAGAGGATTGTGCTTTTAATTCTCTTAGGGTTTCTGAAAGTAGTCGATCATCGCGATGCGCGTACATATATATATTTTTGTATGTATATATATTTGATTTGGTTTTAAAACCCATTTTAAAATTAATTCGTGGATTGTCTTGTTGAATTTATATATTCAAAATTCATATATATGCGTATATATATATATATATATGTATGTATATATATATCTTCAAAATCTGATTTAAATTTGGTAAGAATTCCAAATTGATGAAGTGATTTGGAAATATGTTTTTTTTTTCAATCATTAAATTTTCATAGTGGATTGTCTTGGTTGAAAATTCAAGCTATTATTTGAATGCGTAGTTTATGATTTGTAAATTTGCTTTGAAATCCAAAATTGTAAATGGGTTGCATCATCTAGGAATTTTTTTTAAAACCCAATTTAGTCTAAAACCATTAAAATTCGATTTGCCACTTATAAGGAATGAGAATTGGAGTTTCTACCTAAAATCCAATATGGTGGTCTTGAATCGGATGTTTTTTTTAATTATGGCGAGATAGTTAATTTTTGGGTTTTCTTTTGACTTCTAAAGCTTTATTTGGAGAAAATATTTAGTTGGGCTAATTTTCCCATTTGTAATTAAGTGTAAATCGATTGAATATTTTATTTTGATCGATTAGGAATAAAATAAGGAAACCAATTAATTCCATTAGGTTTACACTTGATTGTCTTGTGTTTTAAAATAAATTGATTGACATAACATGTTGCCAAAGTAACATCTGTTGTGAAAATTGATATATTTTGAAATAAAAAGATGTGTATATTGTTGTTCATGCAAATTAAAGATTGGCCCAAAGGAAAGTCATTAGTTTGGCCGAACAACTGATATACATGTGGTAATAGATGTGTGATTATTATAAAGTTTTCCATGTGAACAATAACCGGCCCAAAGGACGGGTGTTGTTTGACAGGATTTATTTTCAATATTTGATTACCACGTTGAGAGTACCAATAACAAATTAATATTTTAGTCCAAAGATTAAATATTAATGTTTGTGCTAGGTATCTTGTTAAATGGGCCCACAATAATGTTTCGAATATTTTTGTGTCATATATATATATATATATAATTATATTAGTCTCCAATATGACATAAATATTGAGCATGTAATTTTTTTTTTGTGTATACAGTTGTTAATGCTAATAATGTGTCTGCTCAACTTGCGGGAATCCCTATTTTGAACGGGACGAATTATGCCATATGGAAGGAGAGCATTGAAATTGTTCTTGGTTGCATGGATTTGGACCATGCACTTCGGATGGAGCGACCCATTTCCACTACAGAAAATCCAAACACAGATAAAATTGAGAAGTGGGATCGCTCTAATCGCATGTGTCTGATGATTATGAAACGCTCTATTCCGAGCACATTCAGGGGCTCTATCACTGAGGGAACTAATGCCAAGAACTTCCTTAAAGAAATTGAGCAATTCTTTGCTAAGAATGCCAAAACGGAAGCGATTAACACCTTAATGAAACTCGTTACCATGAGGTATAAGGAGAAAGGGAACATAAGGGAGTACATCATGGAGATGTCTAATCTCAATGGGAAACTCAAGGAACTAAAGTTAGAGCTTTCGGATGACTTGCTCGTTCACTTGCTTCTCATCTCTCTTCCTGCACAGTTTGGGCAATTTGTGGTGAGTTACAATACTCAAAAGGATAAATGGACTCTTAATGAGCTCATGTCACATCTTGTGCAAGAGGAAGAGAGACTAAAGCGAGATAAGACGGAAAGTGCTCACTTGGCATCAACCTCTCAGGATAAGAAAAAGAAGAGAGCTAAGGGAACTGCAGAAAATGTGCCAAAGCAGAAGAAACATAAGAAACAGGATAAGGAATTCACCTGTTTCTTTTGCAAGAAAGCGGGACACATAAAGAAAGGGTGTTCCAAGTATGCTGCTTGGCGAGAGAAACACGGTAAGTATCTCACCTTTGTTTGTACTGAGGTTAATTTGGCTTATGTATCTGAGGATACTTGGTGGGTAGATTCTGGTGCTACTGCTCACATAAGTATGTCTATGCAGGGTTGCCTGTGGAGCCGGTCGCCAACTAGTAATGAAAAATTCATATACGTGGGTGACGGCGCTAAAGTCAAAGTTAAAGCTATTGGGACTTTTAGATTATTATTAAAGACTGGTGTTTATTTGGATTTAGTTGAAACTTTTATTGTACCGTCATTTAGGCGGAATTTAATTTCTGTTTCCTGTTTGGACAAATTTGGTTACTCTTGTCTTTTGGGAAATAATAAGGCTGGTTTCTACTTAAATTCAAATTTAGTTGGTACTGGTTCTTTGATTGATAAACTATATATGCTTGAAACTGTTGCTTTAGATAATGAAATTTTGCACTCTGTAGCTAAAGGTAATAAGCGAAAATTAAATGAGGATTCCGCCATCCTGTGGCACAAGCGTTTAGGACATATCTCTAAACAGAGAATTCAAAGGCTTATTGATGAAAGAATCCTCAATTCGATATATTTAACCAATTTTCAAGTTTGTATTGAATGTATAAAAGGAAAACAAACAAATGTAAGGAGATTAGGTTCCAATAGAGCTACAGATGTCTTAGAACTGATTCATACTGATATATGTGGACCATTCACTACGGCTTCTTGGAATGGTCAACGGTATTTTATCACATTCATAGACGATTACTCTAGATATGGATACCTATATTTGATACATGAGAAATCTCAATCCTTGGACGTATTTAAGGATTTCAAGGCCGAAGTTGAACTTCAACTGGGCAAGAAAATAAAGGCTGTTAGATCTGATCATGGTGGTGAATACTACGGTAGATATGACGGATCAGGGGAACAACGCCCAGGACCATTCGCCCTTTTCCTAAAGGAGTGTGGAATCGTCCCACAGTACACCATGCCAGGTTCACCTAGAATGAATGGTGTTGCTGAAAGACGAAACCGAACTCTTAAAGATATGGTTAGAAGTATGATTAGTCATACCACTTTACCTGAACCACTTTGGGGAGAGGCACTAAAGACTGCAGTTTACATCCTTAATAGAGTTCCATCAAAAGCAGTAGCTAAAACCCCATATGAGCTTTGGACAGGTAAGAAACCTAGTCTAAATCACTTGCATGTTTGGGGATGTCCAGCTGAGGCAAGGGCTTACAACCCGCATGAAAGGAAACTGGACTCAAGAACCATTAGTTGCTACTTTGTTGGATATCCAGAACGCTCTCGGGGCTTTAAGTTTTACAATCCCACTACCAAATCTTTTTTTGAGACTGGAAACGCAAGGTTTCTTGAGGATGTTGAGTTTGGGGGGAAGATAAAATAAGGAACGTTGTCTTTGAGGAAGAAGAAGATCAGGTTCATAGTTCTTCTATTCCTACCTCTGCTATTGACAATGATCAGGTCTTGATACCAATCATTGTTCAAGATGCAACTCCAGTTCAAAACACCAATGAAGGTGTACCTCTAGTACAAGACAACAATGAAGTTCCTCCAACAGTTGAACAAACTCAACAAACTCAAGAAGTGCCATTAAGGAGATCCAATAGAGAAAGAAGAAGTGCGATTCCAGATGATTATATCGTCTTTCTTCAAGAACATGAGACAGAAATAGGCATAAGGGAAGATGATCCAATCAACTTGAAAGAAGCCTTGTCTAGTTCTAATTCTCAAAAATGGATCGATGCCATGGCAGATGAGATGAAATCCATGAAGGACAATGATGTTTGGGATCTTGTCGAGTTACCAAAGGATGCGAAACCTATTGGTTATAAATGGATATTTAAAACCAAGAAGGATTCAAATGGTAACATCGAAAGATATAAAGCACGTCTTGTCGCAAAATGATTCACTCAAAAGGAAGGCATTGATTATAAAGAGACTTTTTCTCCGGTTTCATCGGAAGACTCTTTTAGGACAATCATGGCACTAGTAGCTCATTATGATCTAGAGTTACACCAGATGGACGGAAAAACGGCATTTCTTAATGGAAACATTGATGAAACGATTTATATGACACAACCGGAAAACTTTGCATTGGGTGATCCAAAGTCTATGGTGTGTAGATTAAAGAAGTCCATCTATGGTCTCAAACAAGCATCCAGACAATGGTATCTCAAATTTCATCAAGTAATTACCTCATTCGGTTATGAAGTGAATTTGGTGGAAGATTGTGTATATCATAAGTTCAGTGGGAGTAGTGTTATTTTCCTGATATTGTATGTTGATGACATACTGATTGCCACTAATGACTTGGCTTTATTACATGACACCAAGAAATTTCTCGCTAAGCATTTTGAGATGAAGGATCTTGGTGATGCCTCTTTTGTATTAGGAATTCAAATTCCACGAGACCGTTCTCGTGGAATTCTAAGGTTATCACAAAGGAGTTACATTGATAAAGTCCTTGATAGATTTGGCATGCTGGATAGCAAAACAGGAGATACGCCCATAGCTAAAGGAGACAAGTTTAGTCTCAACCAGTGCCCCAAGAATGAACTTGAGATAAAGGAAATGCAAAAGATTCCCTATGCATCCGCTGTGGGAAGTCTTATGTATGCTCAGGTTTGTACTCGTCCCGATATAGCTTTCATAGTGGGAGTTCTGGGCAGATACCTAAGCAACCCGGGAATGGATCATTGGAGAGCAGCCAAACGGGTCATGCGGTACTTGAAGAAAACGAGGGATTACATGCTCACCTACAGGAAATCGGACTCACTGGAGATCGTTGGGTATTCAGATTCCGATTTTGGTGGATGCCAAGACACCGGTCGATCCACATCAGGCTACGTGTATATTCTAGCTGGAGGGGCTATTTCTTGGAAAAGTGTCAAACAGACACTCGTAGCTTCTTCAACTATGGCGGCAGAATTCGTAGCTTGTTACGAGGCATCCAATCATGGGATATGGCTACGGAACTTTGTCACGGGGCTACGCATTGTTAAGGGTGTCGAAAGACCCCTGAAGTTATTTTGTGACAATAATTCGGCCGTGCTATATTCAAATAACAACAGAAGCACTATAAAGTCGAAACATATAGATATAAAGTTTCTTGTTGTAAAGAAAGGGTTCAGAATGGTCAGATCGTGATAGAACACATCGGGACAAACTCAATGCTTGCGGATCCGCTAACCAAAGCCTTGGTGCCTAAGGTCTTTCATGAGCACACTAAGAATATGGGTGTTGTTTTGGATGACACTACGGTTTAGTGGGAGTTTGTAATTTTAGGTGTTTTGTGAACAATAATTCTTTTATGTTCTACAGACTTTTGGATTAAGTGAATTATTGGTTGATTATTTCTGAATGTGTAAAATTTCTAATTTTGTTTGTCTTGGAAATTTAAATTATGATCTCATAAGGTTAAAGTTGAACCAGTTGGAAATAGGCATGATTTTAATCACATTCCATGTAATTTCCATGCCTCTCATCCATACTTGATCTATGTCATTAAAATATGTTGGTATGGTGACCATGGAAGGTTTAGTTACGTTATTAAAGTGACAAAAGCCGCCATGATCTCATACTAATATACTAGATGGACCAGATTGTGCCATAAGGAATTCTAAATAAATGAATAGCATAAAGATGAGCTCTAAGGAAATTTTGATATAATTGATAAAGAATAACATGTAGCCCAAGTGGGAGATTGTTAGGATTTATTTAATAAACCCTATAATTAATGGGCTTACATATTATTAATCTAATTATATTAGGCTATTTTATAATATGGACTAATTAAAGTGATTAATTAGGAGAAATCCATTTAGAATTAATAAGAGGTGGTATGGGCCAAGTGGGAGGAAGCCCATTAGGTTTAATTAGGGTTTGATGGGAACCCTAATTATAACCTATATAAAGACGACTAGGGTTATGGTTCCCAACACACCAAAATCATATCGTTCATATTCTCCCCATTGGAAGAACATCCGGGATTTTGCGTTGAGGAAAACCGTAGCCGGGAATCTACGAATCAAGTTCAAGCCTAACTAATGGATTCAGGTACGCACGTTCTATTCTAATATTCTTGATGATTCAATGTGATAAACGATCGATTCAATATTATCTGACATGAGATGAAATTGAGAATTGAGAAAAAATAGAAGATGAAAGTTCGAAGCAAAGAAGTTTATTTTCAGTCTATTCTCCATATTTGCTCTTTATTCAACATTGCATAGATCAACATCATGTATGTATATATACCTTGTTACAAAACTAATAAAAGTTTCAAAAATTATCACTCTGGATGGAGAAGCATAGTCACCACTTGGCTCATTGAAGGTCTACCATCTTTATCTTCCTCAGCACATTGTAAGGCAACTTTCATAAGATTTTCCATCGTTCGCGTCTCATATTCACCACTCGTGCTACAGTCAATGATTTCCTCGACCCATGCTCTATTTCCACTTTCAGTAGTATCATGAATCTTCCCTCGGACCCACTCGACCAACGTTTGGTCCCTTCCGCTATCATCTCCACTTGTTTGTTGCATTTCTAGTGGGCTCTTTCCCGTTACCATCTCCAGTATCACCACCCCATAACTATAAACATCAACTTTCGAGGTGATCGGAAGATTGAACACCCATTCAGGAGCCATATAACCTCGTGTCCCACGAATCCTAGAAAAGCTTGAATTCTCAGTCGAACCTCTATCGAAAAGCTTAGAAAGCCCAAAATCCGCCACTTTTGGGTTGTAATCCGCACCCAACAAAATGTTATGGGGTTTGACATCACAATGCAAAACCCATTCCAAACACTCTTCATGTAAATAAGCCAGCCCTTTCGCGGTACCAATTGCTATATCTATCTTCTTTTCCCAGTTAAGTTTACCGGAATCCAAGCTTTTAGCCAATGATCCATTCTCCATAAACTCGTAAACCACGAGCCTATGCTTTCCTTCAACGCAATACCCCCATGTTTCTATTAAGTTCATGTGATTCAGCCTCCCAATTGTGCTTATTTCGGCCTGAAACTCAGCTTCTCCTTGGTGAGTAGCCTCTTTCAGCACCTTTATAGCTGCAATTCTTTCATCCGATAATTCGCCTTTGTACACCACACCCGCGCCACCTCTCCCTATCTCTTTGCTGAAATTACGGGTTGCCTTCTTCAGCTCGGCGTACGTGAATCTTTTGAACCCGGATGCTATCGGAAAGTAACTTTGTGCAGCTGCAGTGGAGTCTTTCCAAGTGCTGTACAAGAAAAAGAGTACCAAGAAAATCTCAAAAACTCCGATTGCTCCCCCGAACCATAACAAAACTTTTATCGACCCGCTTTGATGCTTTTCCTCGTAAGATCTTTGAATCGGTGCAATAAGATTATCCGGACAACTTAAGATGGATCCATGGATGAATCTTTGATGGAAAGATGATGATAAATGCTTTGGTACCTTAATATACATGGAATCTTGGAAACCCAATTGATATCCATTGTATAAAAGATTTTTCAAGTAGCAATCATAGATTCCTTCATTGTCATGGAACTTGTATTGAAACCCTTTGCAATTGCAATCTTTCAAGCAACTCTTTTTGCAGGCTTCAAGGGTGCTGTTGTGTAGATAATCGATATCGTAACCGTAAAACTCCACGAAACGAAGCTCGACGAAATCTTTTTCGCTGTGTCCGCAAGGTTCGAACACGGGTTTGCAACCGTAGCTCCAATCGGTGAGATTGGTTTGCTTATATCCATGAACACAACCACATTTACGGCCAGTTTCTTGAGAGTGAGTACAAACACTATTAGGCCCACAAACGCCATGAATCTTGCATGGTGTCGAAAAAGCTTGCCATTGAACCTCCCAACTCTTTCCCTCTTTCTTATCAACAAGACTATAAACCCTAATATTACCATCAACGTCCAACTTCATTAGTCTTTGGCGTTTCACGCCAAAATCGGAAACAAAGAACCCGAATTCATCGGACGAGTTAAACTGGCCGTTAGAATCGAGCCTCGCGATTCTACTGTTATTGTAAGTGGATCTCCCGGCTTCCCACGTCTTCATATACGCATACGGCCAGTAAACGCTCGTGATTTCTCGACCGTTGTAAAGAAGGCTCAGAACGTTGTTGTTCTCGAAGTAGAGCCGAAAGAACCCCGAAGAGAAATTCGTTGCGCTTTTTGAAGAAACCAGCTGAGAGTTTCTTGTAAACGGTTGATCGGGCAAAAGGGTATCCGTTGGGTGATCGAAACTTTGCCAAAGTGGGTACGGAGTATCTCCGTTTACCACTTGATGGAGAACAAGATTTCCGTTGTTTTGGAGTCGCAAAAGTGGCGAACCGTGTGCGGATTTCGTGTCCGTGGACCAAACCACGGATCGATCAGCGTCTTGTAGAAGAAGATTACCGTTTTTGAGAAGGGAAAGCTTGGAGTGTTTTCCGTTCACGGGTACGTCTCGATTTGCCATCCAGACTACGGTCGGGTTCTTGTCTTTCGCCAGCGGTTTCGTGAACCAAATCGAAAAGCAATAAGCGTTGATGCCGACTTGGTAGAATCCAGCAGTGAAGAGGCCATTTGGGGAAACAAGATTAACGTTTTTGTGGTCAATAGAGATTGATGATCCTTTAGAAAAGGCATGGATAGATGAAGAAGATGAAGATGAAGAACATGTGAAGGGAAAAAGTATAAGAGGAAAAAGGCAAATGAAAAACGGCACAGCCATAAGAGAAAGCGTGACTGATTTTGATCTCATGACTATTTAGTCTATTTTATAGAAAATTAAGCGTCAATTCAAGACTAAAAGTGTTTATATGAATACATAAAATGGGTTTTTTATATTTTAATTTAGGGTTAATTACATGGGTGTGTATCGAACTTGTCACGTTTTTTCATTGTATGTACTCAACTTTTAAAATTGTTATTGTATGTATCGAACTTGCTAAACTTTGCCATTGTATGTATCGAACTTGCTAAACTTTGCCATTGTATGTATCGGTTTACCTTCTAAGCAGGAAAACCGGTCAATGGCAACATACATGCAATGGCAAAGTTTAGTTTTTGTAACCATTGTATGTATCGAACTTGCTAAACTTTGCCATTGTATGTATCGAACTTGCTAAACTTTGTCATTGTATGTATCAGTTTACCTTCTAAGCAGGTAACATACATACAATGGCAAAGTTTAGCAAGTTCGATACATACAATGACAATTTTAAAAGTTGAATACATACAATGAAAAAACATGACAAGTTCGATACACACCCATGTAATTAACCCTTTAATTTATTGAGAAAATGAATCCGGAGAAAATGAGCCAATGATGTATTGAAGCAATTAAGAAACATAGGATGTGTTTAATGCAATTAAAGAGACATGCTATATATTCAAAATATGAGGCTCAATCAAATGCAGGACGTGCAATTCTTGCACACTACCAACCTCATTCATCCATTTATTCTTAATGGATATATGGACTTATAAATACATTCATAGTTTCATATTATAAGTGTTGATTATAATTAATGAACTCTAATTATCTTCTATAAATATTTAAATCATAATAAATGAATCTTCATTATTTCCATAAAATGCACTAATTCATTAGTTCGTAAGGTGTGCAACAATTGCAAGGTGTTTATTTGATTTTCCCTCTTTAAAATATATATATATATATATATAGAAAGAGGTTCAAATGAGAATAATATCTTTTTAAGAGAATACGAGAATGCTTTTTTGTGTACAAAATCACATGTGATTAAGCACTGGACGAAAAAAATGGACACGCGCGACCTTGCCCGCGACTTAAGGTCGTGGGGCAAGTCGCGCAGTTGTTAATCACATGTGATTTTCTATATGATTTACTATATGAATCATATATGATTTTATACATGTTTTTTGTACCTGAACTTTTCCTTTGTTAATCATATATGATTTTGTACACAAAAGTCATTCTCATATATGATAGGCCTGAGATGATTGGCTGAGATTGATTCTCGTATTCTTTTAAATTGATGTCATTCTCGTTTGAACCTCCCCCCACCTCTCTCTCTCTCTCTCTTATATATATATATATATTGCTGTAATTTTGTAGAAAAAGAAATACACAGAAAGTGACTTTTTCTCTCTTTGAAATGTTGTCAACTTGTCATAAATATAAAACTTTTAAGCCGTAAAAGTAGGTATTTAAATTATTGATTGGGACAAAATATGTTATATTCGGATACTAGAATAAACTATTGATTGGGACAAAATATGTTAAATTTAAAATCATTCGGATATAAATAATAATCAAATTTTCCAACCCAAGACACAAAACAAAAAAATTGAAATTTCATAAGCCAACAAATTGAAAACAACGGAAACAACGGGGTTTTAATCCAACTCTAGGTCCATAGCATGATATATCGTTTAATTAATGGACTTGTTGCATAAAAATATGGTATTTGAATAGTCCATATGTTTTAAATTGATGTATTTTTCGTTTAACAAATAAAATGGTTGTAATCTATTAGTAATATCACAACATCATGTATCACCTGTTCTTATGTTCAAAGCTTTTTTGATTGTTTCTTAAATTAACCATCGTAATGTTGCAAGATAACCTATTATTAACCCTTGTATGTTATTTTTAGTGAAATGATATTTTTGCAATTAATATTTAATTTTATATTATATTATAATAAATTAATTTTTGTCACCACTAAAAACTATTTCTGCCTGTGTTTCTGGAAGATTTACGTCATCGAGTCCCTTTCCTTGTCATAATTCTTTTATGTATTTCCACTAGGACCAAATCATGCATACGTGGCTTCGATTTTACAGAAAACAATAGCGTAAATGACAAGAGCTTGTAGCCTAGCGGTACCAAGGTGGATGTATGATGTTTCTTTCGGCCTTTGGTCAGGGGTTCGAGTCTCGTTGTGGACAAAATGTGTAGTTTAGAAGTAGAGTAAATTTGCAGTTCAAAAAAATAGCGTAAATGACATAAAATGTAGAAAATATTAAGAAAATTGTGAAAATGATTACTAATATATAACTTATTTATTATATTAAAAAGTGGTTTTGTTTTTATTTAGAAAGTTAACTTATATTTAGTATACAAAATAAACAATAGTTAAACCAATAAGGTCTTCGTCTTTCACCAAATATAAATGGAATACAATTTTGTTGACTAGAAATTATAGCGGTCTTCTTGCACGACAAGCATGTTGGGTGGTGGGTCATATAAGTCGTTCTTTCACATTTAACGGCCAAGCATTGAAGGCTTTAATCAAATACGGTTGGATTAATTTGTGCTTTGGAAGTTTCCACACGGCATCCATCCTATGAAGTTTTAAATAACAAAGTGCAAGATTTGGATCATAATGGCAACGAGTTATTTATCTTACCCGACGAACAAAAAAGAGCCAAAAATTACATGTTAGGAGGCATGACAAGAAATGAAAGTTTTACCCTGGGGATTAACGACAAATGCTTAAGTGGTTAGATTATTACATACAATGTCATTTTGATGGTCATAAACATTACCTTGTAAATAGTGACAGATCTAGGAAATTAATGAGGTGGGGGAACGTCACAGGTGTATCATTAAAAATATTCCAGGTTGGAAAATAAGCAACTTTTCTAGTTGAAGATTCTCCTCATGTAATGACAAATTTGGAATTAAACCAAGTTGATAACTTTTTCTAAAAATCTTTCAATTTTCTAAAAAAAATTACAACTACATAATCCGGTAAGGCTATCCATAGCGCCAAGGGTGGAACCCTGCTTACCGTGATGCCATGCACATCAGTTTTCTCTCCCTAATACCCTCTTTATCTTAAAGTGATGTACCGCTTACCTTAATTACCTTAATTTTTTCCCATTTTTTTAAATTCTTTTATTTATACATTTAATTATTTTATAAAATAAAATATTCATATATATTTATTTAATAAATAAAAATAAGATAAATAATACAAATAAAAATTCATAAAACATTCATTAAAAATTTAAAATTTAAAATTACAAAACACTAAAATCTAAATTAAATTAAAGATTATGACGTATTCTAATTCTCTCCTTCGCTAAAGTAGCCTTCAAAGCAGCTCTCGTAAGGTGACCATGCGGGGTGTAGTAAAATTCGATCTCTTTTTCAAAACAGCTTTTGGTATTCGAGTTCCAACTGTTTTTGTTTGAGTTCGAGTTTCTTCATTTTGAATTTCATGGTCTTGTTGACCCAATGGTTGAACGAGCTTATTTAATTCAACAATGAGCAACGCTTTCGTCTAGAGTCAGCTCTAGTATAGTACTTGATGGTGCACACTTTTCCTTGCTCCTCTCAATGGGCAGTTGAAGCTCCTCTATCTCGACTAGCTCGTCTTCGTCTTCATCGTCATCATCATCGTGAACATCAAAACAAGCAATGAAAGGACAGGAAGTTATGCTACGTTTTGAAGCCCGGGATGTATTTGCTGACATCATTCAAATTGGTTTACATTATGTACATTGTTTAAGGATGTCCCAAGCTGGTTCATGACTGAAAGGAAGCCCATCGTGCTCGTCTCGATATCGGTACTGTATCGTTTTTTAATTATCAGTTTCGCTTTGACCAATTCTTCTCTCATTGAGCATGTTGCTGTAGATGCTGGAAAAAGACGATATCTTCTTCTTCAAGTCTTTAAATTCTATGTTCATTTGATGAGATATTCGATACCATTTACGTTGCACAATATCATGAAATGCCTTCTTGACTCGAGACAAAAATGATGCAGATCAGTTTCAGCCCATGTTGGAGTTCTTTAGGGACTTCTGGAAACCAAGGAAACGGGCTCGGAAAAAGAAGAAATTTGTGCACCGAGGCAGAGCTGACCTCGCGGCGCGAGCACTTTGTTGGTTGTTTTCAGCAGCGGAACATTTTGGAAGATATTGCCATGATATCTTTATTCAAATATTTTATTAGTTAATTAGTTTAGGAATAATTATTTTATTCAGTTTCCTTTTATTAGTTTTCTTGTTTATTAAGTTAAGGATTAATATTAGAATAGATTTAGGTTTATTTATATTCCATATTTATCTCCTAGCTATATTATAAATAGGATGTTTAGGCTACAATTGTAGTTCAGATTCATATTATCAGTTTAATATAATTTTCTCTTTGAGAGTTATTACTTAGAGTTCATCTCTTGTTTCTTTGTGTTTCACGCTTGTGAACGTTGTTTATTTTCCAGATTAACATTTGTCGATTCGTTCCGCGCATTCCGTCCCGCATCCGTCGGTATCAAAGCACAGTTTGCTATCTGTTTTCCTACTGATGGCATCGCCACTGTAAGACCCGATTTTAACCATTACGTTGACTTGTCGTCTTTTTACCGTATGTATTTGTCAACCAATGATTTTTGAAAGGTTATTGTTGTTCTTTCACCAAAGTCTAATAATAATAGAAAAATATATATGTACATATACACGTGAGATTTGGAATGGCATTTCCATTTCATTTATTCTTCATCTTCTTTTCTTTCTCTTTCCACCGCCATTACCATCATTTTATCAGTTCCTTAAATCGCACACCAAGTGTTCGATTTAATGTCTAAGAGACCAAAACGACGTGATTAAGCTTAGGATGAGAACCTTTGAACTTTATTTAGTGTTTATAACTCTTGCATGTAGTAGATTTACGAAGATTTGATCATTGTAGCATAAGTTGGGAAAAGTCAAGAATCGGTTTATGGAATTTGGTAAAAGTCAGCAGCTTTGGCAGCTTATAACTCTCGGACCGTATCTCCGATCGAGCTGAAATTTTGCAGTTAGATAGCCCTTTATATGTACTTCATTTCGTATGAAGAGAGTAAGACCCGGTTCTAACTCGAAACAGGTCAAAACAACGTGTTTTCGGGGCTGGTCACATCAGATACGGAGCAGACCCTGTCTTACCGTAAATTCCGTATAGAATCAACCGAGTCTCCAATCGGGGTGATTCCAATTTGAGTAGAACCATAAGAAGATGTTCTTACAACTCTCGTTTAGAACTTGTAGTCTGTATTGGCCTTTAAATAGGAGAAAAACGCTTGCGAACACAACGTTCAAAAGCTGAAATTGCATAAATGAAAGTGAGCGTAACCGACTTTTGAGTTTGGTTCCTTAACGCATAGCCGGCTGTTTGTACCTCTTATTGAGTTGTTTTAATACCTTTAGGACCCAAGTGCACTACTTTAAGAATTAGTGTGAGTTTTAAGTCTGTTCAAGTGTTAACAGCTTACCGTTCCTTAGGCTCGCGAACAAATCAACCATCATTGTGAATATCCGTCCGATCGTGTCTTATTGCTCAAGTTCAATTAAGGTATGGATTTCTCTTCCTTTGACTCGTGGGACAACTACTTGCTGTAGTTAACCCTTCCTAGATGTGGTTCACCACCTTGTGATTGACCGAGAACGTGGTCAACGAAATATGGAATTATATATATAGATGTATATGAATTATTGAACCTTTGTCATTGATTTTTGATTTTATCTTGGAGAATTCTATGCTTGAACGTTTTCACGTTTTGTTAGAATCTTTTGTATTTGAAATCACGATGAACTTTGTGAAGTATATGGAACTTGTTTCTATCATGTTTTGGATTGAATTATTTTGAGTTCCGTGATTTATATCGAATTTGGATTTTATGAACGCCATGGGGTAAGTGGCATGTCACTGGTTTTTGTTGTTTTGACATGACCCAATTAATGGGCACGTTATTTGGAATGCCTTCTGTGGCGGCTTTGTAGTCACGGCGTCCTGCAGGTGAACGCGGTCCCGAGGTTAAGTCCAATAGTGACTTACGTGAACCCACCTCGTGGACTAGGCCTATTCTGTGGGCTCCAGGGCGGATGGATCGATCCTAGAATTTTACCCAAAGAACAGAATAGAACAGAACATGAGACCGTGGTTAAATCCACGGGGGTTTTGAGCTTGTGTGCCCACATGCCAGACCCACAGTTCGTGTGGTTTGGCCACCCCACGAACACGTGAACAAGAATTGACGGAACATGAGAACTGGAATTGACGGATTTTATTTTTATGATGATTTAAAGTGAATTGTGAATTATTTGAAGTTACCATGTGTTTGAATTAAACTGAATTATGAACTATAAATCTTCTTTCAATTTTCATGATTTATTTTGGTTGAATTAAAAGTCTTCCGCTTTGTTTTCGATATTATATGTTGGTTCCCAGTTATTATTATAATCCATTCACTGGGCCCATGCTCAGCCGTGTTTCTTGTTTTCTAACACGGCAGATTCGAAGTGATTCAGTTGGGGACGGGACGAGAGATTGAGCATGCCGCTTCAGGGTTATAGATTCGCCTAGCTGTATCAAAGGTTGTAAAATAGTTGTTAAAATGTATTTGTCGTATTTGTAAGCACATTTGAGATGTTGTATTATATATTTGGAGTATAATAGTAGCTCTGAATTTGTTTGTTATATTAAGTCCCGCTAGTGACGTTCCCTATTCGGTTTGGACAAACGGGGGATGTTACAGCCACCATTCCGGATTCACCCTGCAGAGATCGAGGCAATTACTGCGGCCGTTTCCGCAGCTCTAGCCACGACCCTCAACACCGCCACAAGAAGTCATCTCCATTGAAGTCGTGCCGCCACAAGAAATCTTTACCGCAAATGAAACTTATGAGCCGAATCTCGCACCAACCAATAAAGAAGTTGAAGACGATAAAGTTGAAGACCTTACCGAGCCGCCAATATCCTTGGAGGTCAAGAATGACAATCTTAAAGATGATGTGTCTTTTCTTGCAATGCCAAAGGTTGAATATCCAACTCAAACAATTCCTAATATTGTTTATCCTTATGAGTTAGATGAAATCACCTTGTATGGAGACGGTCACAACCTCCGAAAATTGATCCTGGAAATTCGAAGATCAGCCGATAAAGCCACGTGTGTTAAAGAATATGATCTACAGTTTAATATCGCATCAAGACCCCGAGAAGTTAACGAATTTACAAGAGAACTTGAGGTCGAGTTCTTTACAAGTGGGGGTGACTAATGCATATCAGTTTCAGCGCATGTTGGAGTTCTTTAGGGACTTCTGAAAACCAAGGAAACAGGCTTAGAAAAAGAAGAAATTTACGCACCGATGCATAGCTGACCTCGCGGCACGAGACTATGGCTCGCGGCGCGAGCACTTTGCTGGTTGTTTTCGGTGGCGGAACATTCCAGAAGATATTGCCATGATATCTTTTTTCAAATATTTTATTAGTTAATTAGTTTAGGAATAATTATTTTATTCAGTTTCCTTTTATTAGTTTTCTTGTTTATTAAGTTAAGGATTAATATTAGAATAGATTTAGGTTTATTTACATTCCATATTTATCTCCTAGATATATTATAAATAGGATGTTTAGGCTACAATTGTAGTTCAGATTCATATTATCAGTTTAATATAATTTTCTCTTTGAGAGTTATTATATAGAGTTTATCTCTTGTTTCGTTGCGTTTCACGCTTGTGAGTGTTGTTTATTTTCCGAATTGACGTTTGTCGATCCATTCCGCGCATTCCATCCCGCGTCAAAACACCGTCTACATTTGTATAAATTAAAGTATAATAATAATAATAATAATAATAATAATAATAATAATACGAAGAAGAATGATAGTGGTAGTTTGTGTGTTACCGACAACGGGGTCCTCCAAAATGTCAACAAACGCCTTGACTAACGCCACACTTCCTTCTCTTTAGTCCACGACTTTGCTTTTTGCTCTATTTTAAAAAAAATCTTCTTTCCCGCTTGCGTTGGTTTAGGGTTTGATTATGTCGAGTTTGATTGTTGTGTCAAGATCCATTGTGGTGTTAGCGGTTCTTTGGGTTCGAGAACATACTCATCTTCTAGGGAAGTTGGTAGGGTTCAGGTGTTCAAAAGCAGGTGGAGGAAGTTGGTAGTTAACGTGAAGGAAAACCTTGTTGGACCAAACCTACATACGTAAATTAATTCGTAATATCCTCAAAATTATACATGTTTCTAAGAACCGATATCATTGTTTTTGCTTACATTTTGGTCCTAATCATTGTGTTTACGTGCTTAATTGTTATAATTCTTCATTTTATAGGTTTGAAGTCACTTGGAGCAAAAAATGTTGAAAAAGGGCCAAAAAGGAGAAAAGTCAAAAATACCCTCCACATAACTATTTTCGAGTCGTAAGATTGGCAACCACGTGGGTTGACGAATTAGTGTTGAAGAATCTCGATCCACGAAAGTAATTTCGAGCCGCAAAGTTTATAAAGATTATTTTCTTGGTGTACAAGTTTTACCCTCATTAGATGATCACACACAATCTACTTTATTTTTGGAAGAGATAATGACCTCGCGCTATGAGGATGACCTCGAGTGCGAGGTGTCACACGGTTTTGGCTTTATAAATTGGACTTCCAGCCTAGGGTTCCGCATCTGATACACACTTTCATTCAATATTTCAAAAGGAGAATATTCAGAGTTTATGAACCACCAGTTAAAAAAGGTGATCAAGCATAGTGATACTTCGCCGATCGTTATATGGGGAAAGATTACTGGAGTTTCATCTTCTTTAGCTTTAAGGTTTTAAATAAAGAAATCATTCTATTACTTTGTGATTAATAGATTTAGTACGTTTTAGTGCTAAATTTAATAGTACTCAATATGGGATGATTAACTTTATTTGTAGTTTGATTTTTCATCTTATGATTGATGGTATGTTATTGAATGTTTTTTTTATTCAAATTCAAGTTTATAACTTTAACTTTCGCTACGTTTATCCATTAACTAACAGATTTTGGATCCCACCACTGAATCATATAAGTTTTTTTAATATGTGGGACCCACATGGGCACACATCAATATGTGGCTCAAAATCAGTTCCTTTATTCTTACAAATTGGGGTGGTTCTTGTATGAACATGCCTCTCTGTCTCTCTATATATATATATATAGAGAGAGAGAGAGAGAAAAAAAAAAGGTTCATGTGAGAAACATAACTTTTTAAGAAAACGCGAGGATGATTTTCAACCACTCATCTGGTCAACAAAAGAAGACTTTAAACAGGTCAACCTCCTTTAACCATCTCCACCCTCCACGAATCGCGTAAATCCTTGGTGATCGCGTCCACCGTAACCGAAAACGTGTGGTTGAGAATCGTTCTTGCGTTTTCTTAAATTGACATCATTCTTATTTGAATCCACCTCTCTCTCTCTCTCTCTCTATATATATATATATATAAATATAGAGAGAGGGACCTTCAAGAGAAAACCATTTTATTAGTGAAAACCACGAGAACCGACTAAAAAATAATTTTTTTTGAGATTTTTTTCCATCAAATGTTAGAATTGATATATTGTTTCACATATTTTATTTCATAAGATGAATATCATCCATGTGTTAGCAATTATGTGCATAAGTTGACAAACCGTTTGATCGCACATCCAACGTTATAAGACACTTGAGGGTCACACCTATGAGGACCTATAACTCGGATAGTAAATTAACCCCAGTTTGGAGAGTTTGGTTTTATAATAGTAAATTATAAAACAGTTGGGTGTTTTCTGTATAAACCCCAAAGTAAAAAGTTTCAGATAATTAATTAATGTTATATATTTATTAGTTAAATAAATATATAATAAATTAATTGGTTTATAATTATCTAGAAATTATTATATGGAAAATATAATAATAGTAAAATATTCTTTCTTAGAGAGAAAGAAAGAATAAGATAATTATGGTAAGTATTCTTTCTTGGAGAGAAAGAAAGAATACAGATAACTATGGAAGTTATCTGATATATGGAAGTTTTTCCATATAAATAGATATGTTAGACCATCAGTTTTATTCACTGATTAATTCACCAAAAAGAAACCTTTCTCTCTCTCTCTCCATTCTCTCTCTCTATCGATCCACAACAAACCCGAAAACCAGTTTCGGTTTTCGTGTTTTCGTGTTCTTCGCGTACCGTTTGCTCGTGAGTAGGGCTGTAAACGAATCGAACGTTCGGTCAACCGTTCGTGAACCGTTCGGCGGGAAGTTCGTTTATTTAATAAACGAACGAACATGAACAAGTTTTTTTTGTTCGTTTAGTTAAACGAACGAACATGAACAAAGGCACCGTTCGTTCATTTACGTTCGTGAACGTTCGTTCATTTACGTTCGTTTATGTCGTTCGTTTATGTCGTTCGTTTACGTTCGTTTATGTTCGTTTGTATTAAAACATTTAATACTTATTTATCTAAGCTATATATTTTTAGAATTCAATTTAGTTTTAAATCTGAATTTGATTATTCTTTTGGTTTTATTTAAGTTTTAAAAAAATGCACCTCGTAATAGTTAATGAAATGACAAGTAAGCTTGTTCGTTTATGTTTGTTCTTTTAACTTTTATGTTCGTTTAACTTTTATGTTCGTTCGTTTATGTTCGTTTAACTTTTATGTTCGTTCGTTTATGTTCGATTAGCATCTTAAACGAACGAACATGAACGAACACGAACACACCAAATACCTAAACGAACGAACACGAACACAATTTTTTTTGTTCGTTTACCATTCGTGTTCGTTCGTTTGTTCGGTTAAGTTAAACGAACGAACACGAACAAGCCTCCGTTCGTGTTCGTTCGGTTCGTTTACAGCCCTACTCGTGAGGTGTTCGGGGTTAGATCCAGCTAGAAGGAATTCCGTTTGGTCGATTACGGGTGGATTTATCTCAAGCAATCCAGGTAATAATCCTAACCTATGATTATTAATTGTGTTAGTTAAATAAAAATAAACAATAAAGATCTGTGATGTTTTTGGGATTTATATCATTATTGCTTCCGCGTAACCAAACCAGTTAGGTTTGATTGTTTAAACCTATAGAACAGTTTGTTCCTCATGATTTTGTCGTGTGATCTTAATCCAGTTCGTTTTGAGATTCACAGTTATTCTCGTGTCAGTTTGATACGAGGATCTCATAAAATCCCAACAGTGGTATCAGAGCCAAAGGCTTATTGTTTATTTTATTTATCAGTTTTGCGTAAAGGTTTAATTTTTATCAGTTTAATCTTTATCAGTTTTGTATAAAGATTTGATATTTATCAAGTTTTGATATTTATCAGTTTTGTATAAAAATCTTTATCAGTTTTGGATAAAAATTTAATCTTTATCAGTTTTGCGTAAAGGTTTAATTTTATCAGTTTAATCTTTATCAGATTTTTATCAACTTAATCTTATCAGTTTATGTTTATCTCGAAAAACCAAAAACACAAGAAACCCCACGGGGTAATGGTGATCGGTGGCAGAATGGCGGCAGATACCCGACCTAACCATCCTACGAATCGCTGGCCAAGCACAACGGCAGCGGAACGGCGGCAGCAGCTGACCAGACCGCCAGACGGTGGCCGAACCACCACCAAGCCATGGCCAAATCGTCGCTCAGCTGTGGCCGTGGCCGCATCACCAGTTTGGTGGTGGCCATAGTCAACGGTTCGATTACCACCAGGCGGTGGTAGTCGACAGAGGCGGCGGTGATGCTCGGGCGAACGGTGGCGGCTGTTTTGCCGTCATTGTAATCGCTGGTCAATAAGCCGACGGTAGCGGTGGTTGGTGTTTGTTCGAGCACCGATAATGGCGGCGATGGTAGTAGCCGCTTGCGACTGCTGTCGCCGGAAGAGGTGGATGGCGGTGGTTTGTTCTGTCACCGGCAGTCGTCCGCTGCTGTCGGAAGACGAGCGGCGGCGTGATTATGCCGGCAGCTACGGGTCGTTGGCAGTCGTGCGATGGTTTGTTGTTTTGATGAAACGCCGGCAACCGCGGTGACGGTGGTGGTCGTACGCTACTATCGTCACTGGTCGATTACGTGATCGGCGACGAGCTGTCGATCGATCACGGGTCACGTTTTTGCATTTTTCGATCTAAATGGGCCCAAATGATATCAGGCCCAGAACCCAGAAATTTTGGATCCAGTTTTGAGACCCAAAAGGGTTTTATTGGTTTTAGGATTTTATCCAAATTAATTTTATAAGTTTATTATCCTATAAAATCGTTTTGAGGGATTTTATTTATTATCCCTATGTTTATCAAACCAGTTATTTGACCCGTTTGGTCAAATGGGCCAGATTCCGTGTTTGACCAATTGGTCGAGCCTCGACACAGTTTGTGGGACAATGTTTAATATTTCGACCAGTTAGTTCGAAGTGTCCGGTTTGACATGTATTCTTGGCTAAAAGCAAATATTTTAGAAAATTGGTTTTATTTCATAAAATAGATTTATAGTTTATAAATCTTAGGTAATTTTATAAAACCGATTTCAGAATAAAATATTAGTTTCGATTTATAAAACAGTTTGTTATTGTAAATCAGTTAAAACCATGTTTTGCGATAAACCAAACGAGATATTATTTAACGGATCTAGGATTTGTTTTATGCCATATATATGTTGCTTGCTTTATATAAATGCATAAACTGTTATTATACCTGTTGTGTATATTATTTGTGTCTGTTATAGAATTTGCCAACTTAGACCCTTGGATTATTTTGGAGAGGACTGCGTGTCACTTACAACTCCGTTATAATGTAAATGACCTTAGGATAGCTTTTAAATGTTTTTCCTTCCGGAGTTCCATCAGAGGTGTCGAGGCCAGTGGGAGCTATGCGAGAAGACTTATAGTTATTAGGTCATTTTTGGTCCTTTAGGAATTAGTTGGCAAAACTATAATTAGACGTTTTAATTGCGTAGTTGTTAATATATAACTGCGTAAATATGTTTATCTGTTTGCTCATGATTAGTTGATAATTATTGCATGCTTAGCTTTTAGCAAACGTTTTAAAATTAAGAGAGAGTTTTAAAACTATTTAATTTTAAAACCTTTTCAAACGGTAGATTTTATTTTAAATAAACCTTATATTTTCTTTTATAAGATCGTTTTTCTTATAAAGGCATGTTGACAAAACAGTTAGTTTCTAGTCAACAGGTATGCTTTCAAAACAGTTAGTTTTGGTTAGCGGTCATGCTATTAAAACAGTTAGTTTTAAATTAGCAAGTGCTTTTAAAACAGTTAGTTTTAAATAGCGTG
Organism: Centaurea solstitialis; assembly: GCA_030169165.1. Classification (NCBI taxonomy): domain Eukaryota; kingdom Viridiplantae; phylum Streptophyta; class Magnoliopsida; order Asterales; family Asteraceae; genus Centaurea; species Centaurea solstitialis. The sequence continues at coordinate 75,357,585 of CM058040.1, forward strand.
TATGTTTAATAACAGTTGGTTATAAAACATCAGTTGCCTTTTAAACAGTTAGTTTTAAATAGCAAAGTTTTTCAAAATACTGGAAATTAAAAAGGTTTTTCAAAACTTTTCAAAACCCTAGAAAATCATAGATCAGTAAGTGCAGCCCACTTAGGGACCCTTTTGGCGTAAGGTACGTGGGTGTTGGAAGATAACAAGCCTTGGACACTCACGTTCAAACCCCAAGTTGAGAGGGGTGTGATAAGTACACCATTCCCAAGTGGTGCGATCTATTTTGGTTCTATAATGTTTACCGTGTCGTATCGGGCCAAAGTGCACTTAGAGGGACTAAAACATGTACGGTAAATCCCGATGTCCCGAAAAGATCTAGGAGTCATGTCAGTTGGATGTGATTGGTAAAAGTCCTTACCTATCGAAATAGTACGGGCCTGGTGTGACGTGAGCAAGCCGTACATCAGGACGTGCAAAATAAGGATCCTAGCCCAATACTTATCATTTAAGGGTTTATTGATACTTGTTGGGAGTCTATTCACAGTTACTAAAGCCAAAATTTTAAAATGTGTAGATGGCAAGCACGGTAACCAACACTAATAATCTATCTCTTCGCTCCATTCTCGAAAAGGACTGTCACGTCCCGTTTATTATTATTATTATTATTAATATTATTGTTATTGAATTTATTACTATTATTTGAAAGAATTAGGGTTAGGGTTTAGTTTGACAAAATTGCTTGCGGGTTAAGTAATGCTAGAGGAAAAAGCCCGCTAAACCCACGTTAAAAACCCTAGTAGTGCAACTCCTTCCTCAATACGTTTTCTTGCGGCCTAGGGTAGAGAAAGAGAGAGAGTGATCGGCACTAGGAGGAAGGGAGCGAGAGAGAGGGTTCGAGTCACCGGCGTTGGTTCGAGCGGTCGCCATAGGTAAGTCTCCGACCTCTCATACGATGGGTTAGGACGTGGGTGGTGGTTCTTCACCGGACCGCCGCCGCTGCGGTTTACTTTCAGCCGAGGGAGCGGTGGTGGTGGATACGCGGTGGTTTGGCCGATCGCGATCTAGCCATCACCATGGCCATGACCACGACGGTGGTATCATGGACCAGCCCCGCCGCGGCTGTTTCCGTCCAAACCGACGACGGCTCTAATGCCGGCTGTCCTGGTGGGTGTTTGACGGCGGTGGTGGCGGTGCAAACTGCCGCTACTGCGGCTGTATTGTTGGAGATCGCTCGGCGGTGGTGGTGGAGTTCCGCGCCGCTGCCGTCGAGTGTTTTGATGTCGCTTTCGGTCGTACCCGGCGCCGGCGGTGGCTAGCCCGGCTAGTTGCTGTTGAGCGACCGCGGTTTAGGGTGGTGACCGGCGGCGGTGGCTGCACCACCTGCTGCTGTGGCCCGGTCCCGTGGTTATCATCGATGGTGGTGGCGAACATCGTTATCGCTGCCGTGGGAGAGGAGGTGACCGGCGCCGGCCTGTTGGTCGCGGCGGCTGCCGCGGCTCGGTGTTCCACCGGTCGGCGAGGGTGGTGGTGAACCACGGCCACCGTCGGAGTCGTTTGGTCAATGTATAGGGTTTGCTCGAGACGGCCTCGCGCCGCGAGAAAAGGGTGATAATAGGTCGCGGGTGACCCCGTAGGGTTAAATTTTCGTTGTAGGTAAAATCTTAATTCGTGTATGTTTAATTATGATTTTTCAGTATTGCGGGAAGAATTCGAATCGATATTACAGTTGTGAATTGTATCCGTAACGAATAGAGGTGAGTGGGTTATACATGCGATGTTTTATGATTTTATGTGTGTATGCATGATGTCGTGTTAATTGGTGATATTTCGGGTTGCGTGATAACCCAACGGGCGGGAAACCGCGGAGATCGGATTGCGTGATGGTCCGGTAACGGGAAACCGTTAAGCTGTTGATGTGAAAACTGTGTATGTGCATTTAATTGTAAAGTGTTGTATGTGCCTTACTCACTAAGCTGTTGAGCTTACCCCTCGTGTTATTTCTGTTTTTAGGTACTAATTCCGGTGTCGATAAGGGCAAGGCTCCGGCTTGAGGGTTCCTGGCTGATGGTGTTCCGATCCGACCGTTACTTTATTGGTTTATTTATGGGATATTAATACTTGACTCGGGATTTTTGGATGTTTTATTATTAAATTTTTATGAAATGGTTTTAGATTATTTAAATTTTATTTTAAATTGCCAATTGGGTTCGGGGTGTCACAACTTGGTATCAGAGCCTAGGTTTAAGAGAATCAGCACACGCACTCGTGGGTGTGTGTGTGGTTGGACTTAAACCAGGCGGTTGAAAATAATTGGATGAGATCGGAACGGCCAGCGGAACCGTCAAGACGGAGGTAAGCTTTAGTACCTTTAAATTAATGCATGTGTGTAGTATTAAATACTTGTGATTGTATGTAACTGCATGTGATTTTTATGAGAACAAAATGTGGTTAAGCTGTGATTTTATGTGGCTGTTTGTCAATGAGTTGAAGTCTAAATAGGATGGTATCAAAACCAAACGTGAACACCTTGGTACGTCGGGGATGGGTCGTCGAGCATATTCTTGTCTGATCGTTGCTCGGTGGTCTTGATCCGGCTACCATGCATGGTTGGTTATAGTAATACGGCGCCAATAATAGTGTTACTATAAACACCTGTGTAAGCTTGGATTTGATTAAGTTCTGGGGATTTTAACTGACTGACAACGGCTAGGGTTTTAGCATGCTATATGGTTAACTGTTACGTATTACGTGTGTATATGGATCTGTTGTGCTAGCATGCGCGGTAGAAACTAGCCTTAGGGTTGGCATGATCACTACTACTAGGGTTATGTGCGAATATCTTAGTAGAGTATAGTAATGAACTGAGATACTTTAAACCTTCAGAATGGTGCTAACCCGAAGCCAGACTGATGATGAGCCCGGGCAGTCCGATCACATTGCTGCCCAAATCGCTGAGACCCTGCAGCAGACGCTGCCGGGGCTGTTTAACCAGATGAGAGACGAGCTGATCCAAACCATAGATCAGCGCATTGATGTGGCCCTCACGGCCCGTAGCTTAGGTACTGGGAGCTCTAGTCAGTCCCAGCCTCGTGGGATCACCTTCAAGGATTTTATGGCGTGCCAACCGCCACTGTTTGACGGGAAGAAGGATCCCGTGGCTTGCTACCGCTGGTACTCAGCGGTCGAGGGAGCATTTCGCACTTGTGGGTGCCCCGATGGTTCGAAGGTTCTTTTCGCTGTGAACCTTCTCCGTGGAGCTGCAAAGGATTGGTGGGACCTGACGCTCAAGAAATATACGGAGGCACAAATCACTGCGCTGACCTGGGGGGATTTCAGGGCCTTGTCCGACGAGGAGTTTGCACCTCGCATCGAAAAGGAGCGGATAGCATCGGAGTTCTTGAAACTGACTCAGACGACGGAGTCGGTGAACGAGATTACTGCGCAGTTTCTGGAGAAGCTGCTGTTTGTGCCGGGGTACGCGAACGACGAATCGCTGAAGATGGCTCGTTATCTGGGAATGCTGAAGCCAGAACTCAAGAAGGCGGTGGCCACGGGGAGGTGTAAGACCCTCAGTGACATGCAGGAGGTAGCACGGTCTCAGGAGCTAGTCTTGGAGGAACTGCAGCAAGGGAAGAGAAAGGCAGAAGACCAGTCGGGACCAGCAAAGAAGTTCAAGGGAGCTAGGACTGATACCAGGAGCGGGACCCCGAGCTGCCCAAAGTGTGGGCGTTACCATCGGGGGGAGTGCCGGCCGCGGGAGTTATCGTGTTACAAGTGTGGCAAGACGGGCCACCTCAGCAAGGACTGCAAGGAGACTGCTAGGCTCTGCTTTCACTGCTATCAGCCGGGGCATATCAAGCCCGATTGCCCTCAACTGAAGAAGACACCAGCTCTGGCACCTGCACCAGCGACGCTCAGGATCACCGACGGCACTACTCAGGGGAAAAGTGGAGCTACCACCCGGGGGCGAGCCTTTCAAATGACTGCTGAGGAGGCGCAGGCGGCGCCTGATGTGATTACAGGTTTTTCTCGTTATATTTTCGTACGATTTCTGATAGTAGCTTATTTTATATTGGTGATAAAATAGTGCATCTGCCGTTGAATGTGAACCTTAGGCATTTTTCCTGTCAACTCGAAACCGGCTTTAGTACTTTTCGACACGGGGGCCACGTGGTCCTATGTGTCGCGTAGGTTTTGTAAGGACTTCCAGATTGAGCTCGGTAATCTGGATAGTCCTCAGGCAATCGACGTAGCGGCGGAGGAAGTGCAGGTGGTTGAGCATGTTTACCGGGGATGCAGTATCGATATTTTCGGAGTTCGTTTCAGCATCAACCTCATCCCCATTCCATGAACGGAGTGGACGTAGTTGTCGGAATCGACTGGATGTTTCCAAACCGGGCGACCACGGATGTTGCAGGGCAGTGTGTACGCATCCATAACCCAAGTGGGGGAGAATTGGTTGTGTACGGTAAGGGAAGAAGGATATCTACATCCTTCTGTTCTATCGCGAAGGCTCAGAGGTACATCCAGCGGGGGTGTACGGGGTTCTTGGTTTATGCTATGGCGGATCAGGCGAAGGAGAGAAAGCTGTCGGTGGCGGAGGTGCCAGTGGTCAGCGAGTTTCCAGACGTGTTCCCAGAGGATCTGCCTGGCCTTCCACCTGATAGGCAGATCGAGTTCGGCATCGACTTGGTACCAGGAGCAGCTCCGATTGCGCGAGCTCCTTACCGTCTGGCTCCGCCGGAGCTTCAGGAATTATCGGAGCAGTTGCAGGAGCTCTCGGGGAAGGGGTTCATCCGCCCGAGCAGCTCACCGTGGGGCGCACCGATTCTGTTTGTGAAGAAGAAGGACGGGAGTCATCGTATGTGCATCGACTACCGTGGACTCAACAAGGTAACCATCAAGAATAGGTATCCTCTACCTAGAATTGATGATTTATTCGACCAGCTTCAGGGGGCGTCGTGGTTTTCCAAGATCGATCTCCGGTCCGGGTATCACCAGCTGAAGGTGAAGGAAGCGGATGTCCACAAGACCGCTTTCCGCACCCGTTACGGCCACTTCGAGTTTTTGGTAATGCCGTTTGGGCTTACCAACGCTCCAGCAGCTTTCATGGACCTCATGAACCGGGTGTGCCGCCCGATGCTTGATCGGTCCGTGATCGTTTTCATCGACGATATTCTAATCTACTCGAAGACGAAGGAGGAACACGTGATGCATCTGCGGGAGGTGCTTGAGGTGTTGAGAAGGGAGCGTCTCTACGCCAAATTCTCGAAATGCGCTTTCTGGTTGAAGGAGGTTCAGTTCTTGGGTCATATCATTAACCGGGAAGGCATCAAGGTGGATCCAGCAAAAATCGAAGCAGTTATGAATTGGGAGATTCCGAAGGCACCTACCGAGATCCGGAGTTTCCTGGGTTTAGCCGGCTACTACCGACGGTTCATCCAGGATTTCTCTAAGATTGCGGTACCTTTGACGCGTCTGACAAAGAAGAGTGAGCCGTACGTTTGGGGTTCTGAGCAGCAGTTAGCTTTCGACACGCTGAGGCAGAGACTATGCGAGGCTCCGGTTCTGACTTTACCGGAGGGGGTGGAGGACATGACGGTGTATTGCGACGCATCTCGGTTGGGTTTGGGTTGTGTTCTAATGCAGAGGGGGAGGGTGATAGCCTACGCTTCGAGGCAGTTGAAGCCTCACGAGGCTAATTACCCCACGCACGATCTTGAGCTTGCGGCGGTTGTTTTTGCTCTCAAGTTGTGGAGGCACTACCTGTATGGGGTGAAGTGCACCATTTTCTCAGACCATCGTAGCTTGAGGTACTTCTTGGAGCAACCGAATCTGAATATGCGACAGCGGAGGTGGCTAGATGTAGTCAAGGACTACGACTGCGAGATTCTCTATCATCCGGGCAAGGCCAACGTGGTTGCTGACGCTTTGAGCAGGAAGACGGAGCACGCGCCGCTTCGTATCTCACATCTGAAGATGGCGGTGACTACCTCCTTTGTGGACCTGGTTCTGCGGGCACAAGAGGAGGCGAGTCGGGAGGAGAACCAGAACGGGGAACGGATTCGGGGACAGATGGCCGCGTTGGTCAGAGATGGTCGAGGGTTGCTGACTAGGTATGGTAGAGTGTGGGTTCCTCGGGCGGGCACGGCGCGTCAGACCTTGCTTGAGGAAGCCCATAAGTCTAGGTTCTCGATTCATCCGGGGGCTACGAAGATGTATCGGGATCTGCGGACGGGCTATTGGTGGCCGGGGATGAAGAGAGACGTGGCTCGGTACGTGGAGTCGTGTTTGACCTGTCTAAAGGTCAAAGCTGAGCATCAGAAGCCTCACGGCAAGATGCAACCACTTGAGATTCCCGAGTGGAAGTGGGAAAACCTCACTATGGATCTGATCACCAAGCTTCCGAAAACCCCTCGGAAGTTCGACGCGATTTGGGTCATAGTTGATCGTTTGACCAAGAGCGCTATCTTCCTTCCTATCCGGGAGAGTTCGACTGCAGAGCAGCTAGCGAAAATCTACGTGGATGAGGTGGTGTCGAGGCACGGGGTGCCAGTGTCGATTATCTCGGACCGGGACGTGCGTTTCACTTCTCGGTTTTGGGAGAGATTTCATTCAGAGTTGGGTACTAGGTTGCATTTTAGCACCGCATACCATCCTCAGACAGACGGTCAGAGTGAGCGGACGATTCAGACCTTGGAAGACATGCTACGAGCTTGCGTTCTGGATTTCGGTGGCAGTTGGGATACGTATCTGCCTCTGGCAGAGTTTTCGTATAACAACAGCTACCATTCGAGTATTGGGATGCCGCCGTTCGAGATGTTATACGGGAGGAGATGCCGTACTCCTATCTGTTGGGGTGAAGTCGGACAGCGTGTTCTTGGTAGCACCGAGGTTGTTCAGAGGACTACAGAGGACATCCAGAGGATCCGGGAGCGATTGCGAACGGCTCAGAGTCGACAGAAGAGCTACGCTGATCGTCGCAGGTCGGATTTGGAGTTCCAGGTGGGAGACCGAGTTCTACTCAAGGTTTCCCTTGGAAGGGAGTGATTCGGTTCCGAAAGAGGGGCAAGCTGGGGCCTCGTTACATCGGACCGTTCACGGTTCTCGCACGTGTTGGGAAGGTAGCTTATCGTTTGGAGCTGCCTGCGGTACTAGGCCAGATCCACAGCACATTTCACGTTTCGCAGTTGCGTAAGTGCCTCGCCGACGAGACTGCTCATATTCCTTTAGACGATATTCAGGTGGACGAGAGCCTGAATTACGTCGAGAGGCCGGTAGCGGTGATAGACCGGAAGGTGAAGAGGTTGCGACGCAGGGAGATCGGAATCGTGAAGGTGCAGTGGCGGCATCGGAAGGGTTCCGAGTGGACCTGGGAGCCGGAGACAGAGATGCGAGAGCACTACCCGGAGTTGTTCTCAGATTGATTTCGGGGACGAAATCCTTGTAAGTGGGGGAGAGTTGTCACGTCCCGTTTATTATTATTATTATTATTAATATTATTGTTATTGAATTTATTACTATTATTTGAAAGAATTAGGGTTAGGGTTTAGTTTGACAAAATTGCTTGCGGGTTAAGTAATGCTAGAGGAAAAAGCCCGCTAAACCCACGTTAAAAACCCTAGTAGTGCAACTCCTTCCTCAATACGTTTTCTTGCGGCCTAGGGTAGAGAAAGAGAGAGAGTGATCGGCACTAGGAGGAAGGGAGCGAGAGAGAGGGTTCGAGTCACCGGCGTTGGTTCGAGCGGTCGCCATAGGTAAGTCTCCGACCTCTCATACGATGGGTTAGGACGTGGGTGGTGGTTCTTCACCGGACCGCCGCCGCTGCGGTTTACTTTCAGCCGAGGGAGCGGTGGTGGTGGATACGCGGTGGTTTGGCCGATCGCGATCTAGCCATCACCATGGCCATGACCACGACGGTGGTATCATGGACCAGCCCCGCCGCGGCTGTTTCCGTCCAAACCGACGACGGCTCTAATGCCGGCTGTCCTGGTGGGTGTTTGACGGCGGTGGTGGCGGTGCAAACTGCCGCTACTGCGGCTGTATTGTTGGAGATCGCTCGGCGGTGGTGGTGGAGTTCCGCGCCGCTGCCGTCGAGTGTTTTGATGTCGCTTTCGGTCGTACCCGGCGCCGGCGGTGGCTAGCCCCGGCTAGTTGCTGTTGAGCGACCGCGGTTTAGGGTGGTGACCGGCGGCGGTGGCTGCACCACCTGCTGCTGTGGCCCGGTCCCGTGGTTATCATCGATGGTGGTGGCGAACATCGTTATCGCTGCCGTGGGAGAGGAGGTGACCGGCGCCGGCCTGTTGGTCGCGGCGGCTGCCGCGGCTCGGTGTTCCACCGGTCGGCGAGGGTGGTGGTGAACCACGGCCACCGTCGGAGTCGTTTGGTCAATGTATAGGGTTTGCTCGAGACGGCCTCGCGCCGCGAGAAAAGGGTGATAATAGGTCGCGGGTGACCCGTAGGGTTAAATTTTCGTTGTAGGTAAAATCTTAATTCGTGTATGTTTAATTATGATTTTTCAGTATTGCGGGAAGAATTCGAATCGATATTACAGTTGTGAATTGTATCCGTAACGAATAGAGGTGAGTGGGTTATACATGCGATGTTTTATGATTTTATGTGTGTATGCATGATGTCGTGTTAATTGGTGATATTTCGGGTTGCGTGATAACCCAACGGGCGGGAAACCGCGGAGATCGGATTGCGTGATGGTCCGGTAACGGGAAACCGTTAAGCTGTTGATGTGAAAACTGTGTATGTGCATTTAATTGTAAAGTGTTGTATGTGCCTTACTCACTAAGCTGTTGAGCTTACCCCTCGTGTTATTTCTGTTTTTAGGTACTAATTCCGGTGTCGATAAGGGCAAGGCTCCGGCTTGAGGGTTCCTGGCTGATGGTGTTCCGATCCGACCGTTACTTTATTGGTTTATTTATGGGATATTAATACTTGACTCGGGATTTTTGGATGTTTTATTATTAAATTTTTATGAAATGGTTTTAGATTATTTAAATTTTATTTTAAATTGCCAATTGGGTTCGGGGTGTCACAAGGACAAGCTCACTGGAGCTAACTTCCTCGACTGGGAGTGCAATCTGATGATTGTGCTCAGGCACGAGAGGAAGTGGTACGTCCTAAAAGAGCCTCTAAGTAAGGCCCCTCCAGCAAATGCAGCTGCCAATGTGAGAAATGCTTATAGAAAACATTCTGATGACTTGTTGGACGTTGGCTGTCTCATGCTTGCAACAATGAGCCCAGATCTGCAAACGAGGCTCATAGACACTAATGCCTATGACATGATCCGCCAATTGAGGGACATGTTTCAGACGCAAGCACGCACATAGCGTTATGATGCCACCAGGGCACTGAATGCGTGCAAGATGGCCAAGGGGACCTTGGTCAGTGATCACGAAAATGAAGAGGCATATTGATCACTTGGAGAGGCTTGGTCACCCAGTTCCGTTGCAGTTAGCAATGGATACGATACTCAACTCACTCTCTGAAGATTACAAGCAGTTTGTAATCAATTATAATATGAATAACATGGAAAAAACAATTGCTGAGTTGCATTCCATGTTGAAAACCGCTAAGTTGAGTATGGGGACCGGGACCAAGACCAAGGATGTGCTCATGGTCAGAGATGGTGAGGTAAAGAGAAAGCGTGGGCATGGAAACACCAGTAAGGGCAAGAGCCAGCCTCAGGCTAGCAAGAGTGTGACCAAGGTTGAGAATACTGACAAACGCAAGGGCAAGGGCAAGAAAGTGAAGCCTAACAAAGTAAGGACCGAAAACAGATGCTTCAAGTGTCATGACGTCGGTCATTGGAGGCAGAACTGGCCAAAGCGTCACGAAACAAGTATTAACACCTCAGGTATTCGTGACTGCTTTGATTTATCACTTTCACTTGTTAGTTTACAAGTATGTTGACACCTAGTGCAAATTGCAGGTGGTCAAAAGTGAGGTGCCCGGGATTGCGAAGATCTACATGCAAGTTTACCATTAGATATTTATCAAGACAATTTTATGTTTATGTTTTAAAAACAATTATTATGCATGTTTGTTTATGGATATCTATGGTTTATTAAATTGGTTTTAAATTTTTAAAAATTATTGTCTTGATTTAATATCTTGTGAATGATGATATTGTTGAATATGTTTAAAGTCAAGATTGACTTGATTCAAATAGTAGATCCTAGATGTCATATATGTCACTAACAGAATTGCTTCAATGTTTTAATTAATTGATTTGAAGTAATAGTTATATGAAAACTGTCAAAAACACACGAAGTACTATTATTGTAGGAATGTGTTTTTGAAATAAAACATACATGAGTAAAATGGATTATAAAAATATTTCATAGTCAGATTTGATTACTCATATGTTTTAGAAAGAATTTAGGATGTTATCTCAGACGACGTTGATAACATCAGTATTTATAAAACTAGGAAATTCCAAGTTTTGGGATTAGGATTTGATAAAATCTAGTTAAGTTTTATAAATGTTAAAATTCTAGTAGAGAAATCTAAAGACTCTAGATTTATTACTTAAAATAGAATTGACTAGATAGTCAAGTTTTGACTAAAGTCAATAGTTAATTTCGAGTAATGGTTAAGTTTTCATATAGGTTAGTGGGAGCCCAATTTATTCTATATCCAGGTCTGTGATAAAGAATAAAAGAAATATATATATATGTATTAATTATTGATTTAAATATATCTTGAAATTATAATCCAGGTAGGATATAAATCCATATGATATAAGATCTGCCTTTTAGTAAAAAGGGGACAGAAAACAGTTTCATAATTTTGAGACAGTATAAAGTCATAATTGACTTTGAGAAAATCAATAATTAAATAACGTTGGATTAATTAAGATATTAAGTATCTTTTGGACTCTAAAGTGTTGTAAAACACTAGAATAAATTTCCTGGATTTGCCAGTTTGGTAAATGGAAATTTTGTTTGATTTCAGGTAGAAATCATTCATCTACACAGCAACTAGGGAAAGTTGTAGTTTGACTTTACATATTCAGGGTATCTAGGAGTTGTTCCAGTATCTTCAGGATCAGGGAATATGGTAAAGAAAAGTCTAATTTTGTTTTAGAGTGTTTGCAAAACGAAATTAGCAGAATCAAGTATAAAGTATCAGTTGATACTAAACTTGTATTGTTTTGGTTGTTTCTTTGATTAGTACGGTAAACACTAATCAAAGGGTTTAAACTGAAGAAGGGTGATACTTCGTTTAAATCAGTATTTAGTATACGTTGAGTAGACACTATAAAAGTAACTTAGAAATGTTATTAATTTCGTTATTATTACAAAGTGGAATATGGAGGACTATACGAAATTAGTTTCTTTGTTTACTTTTACACTTAGCATGTTTTTGATCCGGGAATAAAAACTAGTTTCAGTTTTTATTTGAAATTATCCGTGACAACTTATCAAGGTGGGAACCTGGTAGGGCTATAAAGTCATCGTGGAGTTTTTGGGTAGTTATGATCAGTTGTTGAATAACAGCTACAAGTGATGTAGACCAAAAACTACGCGGATATTCGATAGAGCAGCAAATATCGGATGTGATCCGCCGGTTGAGATTACTCCATGGATTTAGTCATGAGTAAAACTCCCAGAGGTTGTCCTTAGCACCTGAGGTATTTGGTTTGGCATTAAGAGGACCGTTGGATACTTAGTACGTTCTAACATCACGCCGTAACAGGGTGGTCATACGGGGAGTAACTAGATTTAGCGGAAGTCGTGGTGACAAATGCAGATATGCAAGCTGGGATTTACACCTCTTCTATGAAGAGAGATATTTCCGGGCCCCTTGACTGACTGAAAAGACTGATGAAGTGCATGGCCATGCCCAAACGAACTGATTTGTTCTTTGTCGTTTACCAATCAGTAGAGGTCGGATAGTCGAGAAACATAATCTTTGAGTATTTAGAGTTGATTGTATCCATGCTCATACTCAAAATTGAAATATCGTGATGCAAAAGGAAAAACCTAGTTATACCCGATTTGTGGACAGTTTGTTCATAAATGTTGTTTCCTTTAGGGAACGTTTGATCACCTACCTGGGTATAAAAGTGCTTATAACCCGGTTAGCCTAAGTGCCTGTCTAGGGGCCTCCTTAGGTCCGTGTCATCAATCTGGTATTGCCAACATGCACAAGTGGGAGTCTGTTAGCAAATATGTGCATAAGTTGACAAACCGTTTGATCGCACATCCAACGTTATAAGACACTTGAGGGTCACACATGTGAGGACCTATAATCCGGACAGTAAATTAACCCCAGTTTGAAGAGTTTGGTTTTATAATAGTAAATTATAAAACAGTTGGGTGTTTTCTGTATAAACCCAAAGTAAAAGGTTTCAGATAATTAATTAATGTTATATATTTATTAGTTAAATAAATATATAATAAATTAATTGGTTTATAATTATCTAGAAATTATTATATGGAAAATATAATAATAGTAAAATATTCTTTCTTAGAGAAAAAGAAAGAATAAGATAATTATAAGTATTCTTTCTTGGAGAGAAAGAAAGAATACAGATAACTATGGAAGCTATCTGATATATGGAAGTTTTTCCATATAAATAGATATGCTAGGCCATCAGTTTTATTCACTGATTAATTCACCAAAAAGAAACCTTTCTCTCTCTCTCTCTCTCTCTCCATTCTCTCTATCGATCCACAACAAACCCGAAAACCAGTTTCGGTTTTCGTGTTTTCGTGTTCTTCGCGTACCGTTTGTTCGTGAGGTGTTCGGGGTTAGATCCAGCTAGAAGGAATTCCATTTGGTCGATTTACGGGTGGATTTATCTCAAGCAATCCAGGTAATAATCCTAAACCTATGATTATTAATTGTGTTAGTTAAATAAAAATAAACAATAAAGATCTGTGATGTTTTTGGGATTTATATCATTATTGCTTCCGCTTAATCAAACCAGTTAGGTTTGATTGTTTAAACCTATAGAACAGTTTGTTCCTCATGGTTTTGTCGTGTGATCTTAATCCAGTTCGGTTTGAGATTTACAGTTATTCTCATGTCAGTTTGATACGAGGATCTCACAAAATCCCAACACCATGAATTTGTTTCATAATATGAATAAAAATGTTGTATATTTTCGATTGATAATATGAATAAAAGTTTTATTTTTTCATGGATGATACTTACATTATGAAAAAAAAATATATGTGTAGCAATAGTTAATATCATAGTATTTGAAAAAAAATCGTAGAAAAAAAATATTTTTTAGTTGGTTTTCACGGGTTTTCACTAATAAAATGGTTTTTATTTGGTTAACACGCTTATATATATATATATATATATATATATAAAGAGATAGGGAGAGGTTCAAATGAGAAACATAACTTTTTTAGAGAACGTGAAAAGCAATTTCAGCCAATCATCTGGTCAATCAAGGCGGCTTTGACATGTCCCCCCTAATAATCTCTACCCTCCCATGAATCACGTCAATCCTCCGTGATCACGTCTACCGTAACTGAAGATGAGTGGCCGAGATTGTTCCTCACATTCTCTTAAATTGTTATGCTTCTCGCATGAACCTTCCTCTATTTATATACTATTATATAAAACAAATTTGCCTTGGTAGCTTTTCTTGTTTTGTGTTTCCGTTTCCGTTTCAACTTTCGTTTTTTTTCTTTGTTTTCTTTGTTCGTTGCTCCCGTGTTTGCGCTTGCTAGCCGGTGCCTCTTTAATAATATTCGTCTTTTCCAAAAAAAAAAAATATATATAAAACAAATTTGCTAAAACTCTTAAAGTCTCAAAGACAACTTACAATGCACTAAGTACTACTATTTTATGCATGATTTTTAAAAAAGAGTGAATTACGTAATTGGTCCCTCACGAATAGCTACTTTTTGTTTTTCGTCCCTCCAAACGTAAAAGTACATCCTTGCCCTCATCATGAGTTTTTTTTAACAAATTGGTCCCTCCCTCTAACGGCCGTCAAGTAGGCTCCGTTAAACCTACCATGTGCCCCTCACGTGAGGGGCTTTTTGGTCTTTTCACCCATCTTCTTCAATCTCTTGTTTATCTCCTAAGAACATTCATCTTCATCTTACAAAACATTCATCCCTAAGAAGATTAATCTCATAAACATGCGTCCCCAAATCCAAATCAAGAACAAACTTAAACAAAAACATAATTTCAAAAAATCAATACCCTATATTCATATAAAACCAAATCAAAAAATCTCAAGAACAATTCTAATTTCCATTTAAATCCCTTTAATATATCTATTATAACCGTAAATGAAAAATTAAATAAATCACTTTCCTATAATATCTCATGAATTGTTCAAAACTTCAAATTCCTCAATTTACCCTTTAATATTGCCAATCTCTCAATTTACTCCGTTAATGTCTCCATGACTTTTCTCCCTCACCCTCTTCCACTTCCTTACTCCAGCGATTAAACCCCCCTCCCTTCATCTGGATATTTCTTCTCCTTTTTTTCAAATATTGCTTTGTAGGATTTAGATATTTCTCCTTGTTGGTTTGCTAATCAAAATCGGTTAACCTACTGCAAATCCACCATCACCACACCCCTTTATTGAACGAAAACCAGAAGGATGACGATATTAGTTTTAAAGAGGCAACATTTCCAATCATTTCAGATCTAGTTCAAGGGTTTTAGATCGGGGATTGAGGGTACGAGATGGTTGTTCGAGTCCAGATTCAAAGGTCCCGTATCTGGATTGAAGGGTTTTTTACTAAAAAAATTCAATTTGTTTCACCGAGGTTCTGATTTGGGCACTTCGATTTAGGAAGATCAATATCAGATTGTCGAAGAACACGCCGTTAAATCCACATATACGACATATTCAGGTTTTGATGTTTGTTTAGGGCTTCGATCTATATTGTATTTGTTCATATCTTTTTAGGGTAAATTTTGAATGTTTCTTGGTAAATATTTTGTATGAACTTTTGCATTCTTCTAATTTTGGATTTTGAATGTTTCTGGGTATTTTTATGAATGGATATGTATAACTTTGATTAGGGTTTTAATTTCATATATGGATTTGTATAACTTTGATTAGGGTTTTAAGTTTGTTCTTGATTTGGATTTGGGGATGTATGTTTCTGGGATTAATCTTCTTTGGGGATGAATGTTTTGTAAGAGGGTGTTTGGGAGGGCTTATTTGGAGGTGCTTATAACAAAAACTCATTTTGATGGCAAGGATGTACTTTTACGTTTGGAGGGACGAAAAACAAAAAGTAGGTATTCGTGAGGGACCAAATATGTAATTCACTCTTTAAAAAATTTAAAAAGATGAAAAGCCAAAGGTTCATATGATGTTTTTGTTGCTCCGAATATTTTTTTAGTGACTCACTTCCCAAGTAAATTTCCGAGTTCAATGTGCCTATTGGTACTCTAGACTCCAATGTTTTCTTCCCCTTTCCAAACCCTCTCTCCAAGGGTTTGGATCATTACACCCCCCTCTAGTATATGAGTTGACATTTTTTTCGATTTCCTAGACACTTTTTATTATAAATAAGTTGAATTTTTACTTTAAAATAACATTTTTGAAACTTCTAGATGATGTTTGATTGGTCTTATAGACTAGACTAGAGGGGGGTGTTCCTTTCCAAACCCTTTCTTCAACAGCAAAGGACACAACTCAAAATAACCGATGATTCTTGTTTCAATTTTGGGGATTATAACAGCTCTAATCTCTGCTTCCCTCTTCTTCGCCCCACCGATCCTGCTCTTGCATTCAAGGTTATAAACTCATCTCTTCTGTCAAATAAAATGTAATTAGGGTTTTGGAGCTTTCAGTTATTTCATTTGATAATGTTTGTTACATAATTTAGCGGCAAGACTTTGAACAAGCAAATTGGTTATAAAATTCAAAACGGTATCATGATACGAAATTCAAGTTTCAACGATTGAAATCGAACCAAATTCGTTATAAAATTTGAAATTCCAATGCCATCATATTGGTGTTCCTGACCACAAATTGTCAATTTCATGATTGATTTTTGCCCTAGATTATGTAGCTTTCTCCAATCTACAATTCTCCTTAGGTTATGTACTGTGTTTTATTATATAAAGCTTCCTTCTAAAAGCTTACTGAATGATATCCAACTTTCCATGGATTTCCTCTTTCAATGGTTTCACAATGACCATGACACTCTAATAAGTCTCACAATAACACTGACATTTTAGTATAGTCTGTTACTATAGAAGCACATATATGTAGCAAGAAATGGTAAGTTATAAAACAAAAGAAGAAAATGTAGTATTCTCTATGATCTTAGATGAGATTGATCTCCCTTCATGCGTTATTTAGGAGTAAATGGGTGATGAAAGAAGTCTCTACCAAGGTCATCATCTTTTAGTATAACCATCCTCTGAATGCATAAAACAATTCTACAAAAATCAAGGATTCAAGATGTTATTTATGACATCGCATAATTAAACAATATGACTGTCGAAAGATATTTTGAAAGGTGAATGTTATAAATAGTCCGATACTATTAGCAACTGGTGAGAGTTATATGGAAGGGTGAATGCATAACTGCTTACAATATTCATAGCCTCAAACCTAATCGAGTTTTGAAATCGATTGTTTTGTAGTTTTGAAATGGATTTCGTCTTAAAAACTCTTAACGCCCCTTTCACCCCCAAACCTAATCGGTTTGCTCTTAAAGCCCAATATTCGTTGCACCAAAATACATTTAGATTTACGCCAAGTATTTAGTCACTGCATCATCTTTTGGTTATATAGAATTTTTATTTATTTATATTTTCTTGAAGGTCGTGGTGATAGTTCTATGAAGTTCTTTGCACATCTTAAGGAAGAGGAGCTCGATCATATTGACTAGTTACGAGTTCTAGCTGTAAATTTGCATCCACTACTTCTCTAATTTCATATTGCTGATACAATATCATATACTTAATTACTGTCGCTGATCAAATTGTTTTGTACATACTCAAAAAAGGGGAATGCAGCAGGATTTGATAAGCTCTTAATAAGAATCTTTATGGCTGGAGGTAATGCTGTCAAAAACTTAGTAGCTCACCAACTATTATTTGGACGTATATTATGGGTTTGGTAAGGTTTTTAGAATGGTTTTGAACATGTTTTTTAGAATGGCTTTAAGATTTTTGGTTACTGTTTGAATATAACGAAGGTCAAATATTAGTGTTTGGTTTAGAATGGTGTACTTTCTTCAATGTTGGATATTACACATAAGGTATGCCTTTTTCGTGTCTTAGGGGCTGTTTGCTAAATCCATACTCATTTGGTGGTTAAAGAACATGAAAAGTCAAAGGCTTTTTGCATATAAAAAAAAAAACAAAGGCTGTCAGCATACCAAGTTTCTCATGGTATCAAAAGTCACCGTTTTTGGGTGGTTAAACAATGCCATTTTGCATTCTTGATTTTTCGTTCATTTGGATTGCTATATCTATACGTTAGGAATATATCGCTTCTTAATATGGAGTGTGTATTTTCCCTGTATCAAAGATTGCTTCTTCATCTAGAGACTGTTTGGTCGTCTCCCTGTGCAAATATTGTCAATCTTTGCAATTTGGAGCTCAAACAATCTGATTTGTATCCAAAGGTTTGTTTGTGATCTCCACTCTTATGGTATTTTTGCCTTATATGTGTATGGAATTACATGGTATGGCTGCATCCAACATTTTAATAAAGATTCATAAATGCTCTTATAAAAATAAAAATCTTATTGATTCACTCTTCCATTGATTCTTTTGTTTCTATACTTTTCTTCTAGGCTCGATCTCTAATGAAACTGATCATATAAAGGTTAGTTTTCTTTTTCTTTGGAAATCCATTGGTTTGCTTTGCTTTGCTTTTGTTCCACATGTTCGTTCTTTTGTCTGTGTCTTTTTTTCTTCAATATAATACTTTTTTTCTTTCTTGAATGCATTCTAACGGCCTTCGATTTTTGCCCAACGTAGGTGGAGTTAAAGGTGGAGATTTGTACCTTGTAAGGCTATCAGCAGCCAACCCTCCCAACCCTCTCACTTTTTAATGCTACATCAACTGACACATCAGCTTTTTCCCAACCCTCTCTTAACCCTCCCAAAGCCCTCTGCGACCATCTACAACTCTTACCCAACCCTCTCAGCCCTCTCACACACAACACACCCTCTCAACCCTCTCACACACAACACACACACAAGAGACACACACAAAGTGAGCGGCTTCATAAACCTGCAACAACCCTTAGCCCGCCGGCTACCATGGCTGTACACCCAACCCGTTGATCCCGGCGGGTTGGGGTGAGAACCGCTTGCAATCCCGATGCCCAGCCCGACCACCGCTTGCAAGCCTGAATCATATTATATATATATATATAGAGAGAGAGAGAGAGAAAAAAAAGTTAAAATGAGAAGTGCTAAAAAAATGAGAAGTAGAGAAGTGATCTCCACCACTCATCTGGTCAATAAATGCGGCTTTGACCGGTTACGGTGGACGCGATCATGGAGGATTGACGCGATTCATGTAGGGCGGAGACAATCAAAGGAAGGTAACTCGGTTAAAGCCGCCTGTATTGATTGGATGGCTGGTGGAGATCACTTCTCTACTTCTAATTTTTTAGCACTTTTCATTTGAACCTAATACTATATATATATATATAGGGGAAGGATCAAACGAGAAGCATATCAATTTAAGAAAAAGCGAGAAGCAATCTCAGCCACTCATCTCAAGCCAATCATATATGAGAATGACTTTTGTGTACAAAATCACATATGATTAACAAAGGAAAAGTTCAGGTACAAAAAACATGTACAAAATCATATGTGATTCATATAGTAGATCATATAGAAAATCACATGTGATTAACAACGTCAAGGAGTTGCGCGACTTGCCCCGCGACCAGAGGTCGCGCGTGTGCTTTTTCTTGTGTACAAAATCACATATGATTAACAAAGGAAAACTTCAGGTACAAAAAACATGTACAAAATCATATATGATTCATATAGTAAATCACATGTGATTAACACCGTGCGCGACTTGCGCGACCTTCCCCGCGACCTGAGGTCGCGCGTGTCGTTTTTTTTCATCAAAAATCGAATCAGATGGCTGAGATTGCTCCTCACCTTTTCTTAAAAAGTTATATTTTTCATAGGAACCTCCCTCTATATAGAGGGAGGTTCATTTGTAAACCTTAAATATCTTGTAAACTTTGTGAACCCATCGTGGCCCTTGATCAAAAAAATCAAAGGAGGATATGAATTCATATAAAATATGGAAATGTGAAATATATGGTAAGTCAATTATTATGGAAATGTGAAATATGGAAACGTTTTTGAAAATCAATGGTGTGGATTGGTTTACACGGTTTACAAGATATTTGAGGTTTACAAATGAACCTCCCTCTATATATATAGTCCCATTCCGTTGTTAACTAAGATTTTTTGTTAACTTTGTTAACCTATGGACAAATTAGTCATTTCTAGTTTAGGCTCCAATCAACAATTTAAACTCCTAAACTTTGGTTTCCTAATTTGACTCCTTCTAGATCGTAGCCTGCCATATTCAATTTCAATTCGAATCCAAATTAACTTCATAGGTTGGTGATTTTGGCCATGGAGATTTTCATAGGGCCGGCCGGTTTCTTCATGATGCCGCCGACCGGATTCTTGTTGCTCATCCACCGCTCTGACCGTCTATTCCACCACTACCCATCGCCGATGCGTTTCTGACCTGCAGCGGTCCGCTCCAACCGTCGCTGCTCAATACGCCATCGTCTCTTATCGTCCAAACGCCGTCGCAACTACTGCTCCAACCGCCGTCGTCGCTCATCGTCCAACCACCGTCGCGTAAACAGTCGTCGCATCCCTCGCTCTTGCTAGAGTCGCCGCCATGCCCATCGTCCAACCGCCGTCGCTTCAACAGGCGCCTCAACAGCCGCCGCGTGTCTCCGCCGCTGCAACCACCTATGCCGTCAAAAGCCACCCTCCGAACGCCGTGTTGTCTCCACAACCAACGTGCACGGTTCTCCCATCTTTTACGGAGATGTCGACGACGGAGAGGCCGTGGTGCACATGTGTGTACGTCGGTGCACATGTGTATTACAGCCTTAATCCTCCATCTACACGGCGGTTGCCGCCTTACTCCGTCGTCTGAACACATGTATGTACGTTGTCAAATCACATGTGTAGTCGGCTTCCTCCTCCGTCTACGCCGACGTAGCTGCTTCCATTCGCCGTCTGAATACATGTGTGTAAACGACGAGAACACATGTGTTTCGCCGGAGAGCATATGTGTTCTCCCACCGTCTATCATCATTGCTGTCGGAGAGCACATGTGTTTCGCCGAAATGTACCATAGATCGTCGGAGTGCACTAGTGTTAGGTCGGAATGCATAGGGTTTAAGAATTTTAAATGTATTTAGTTTGAATTTTGAAATTTGAATGTAGTTTTTTTGATTTTTTTAATTTAATTTAATTTAATTGGTTGTTCCCAAAATGCCCTTTGCATATGTGTTTGTTAATTCTTTAAAATTGGAATTATTCAATTTTCCCTAATTATAGGGATTTGATCTTGACCGTAGATAAAAATAAGCAACGGTTGTGATGGGTTAACATAGTTAACACAAAATGTCTGGTTAACAACGGAATGAGACTCTATATATATATATATATATATATATATATATATATAGGAATAATCAAATGAAAACCAATTTATTTGTGTGAAATTGAGGACCAATATTAAACCCTTTATTTGTTTTAATCAAGGGTTATTAATGATGATGATATGTTTTATATTGTATGCCTCATCACACTAGATTTTTATCTAGAAGGGTATTTGTGTCCTTTTGTCCATTTGAAACACCATCAACAACATCTCATATGTCATCGACAGTAAGTTTCACAGCCCCTTCCATCCAAATTCACAAACCATAGCCTCGCCGGAAAATGAATATTCCGGCAATCTTCCAAATCTGGTCTCTCCTCTACATCCGCCATTAATGTCGCCGTCAACCTCCGATCTGCCTCCTTCACCACCGCCGTCTACCTCTGATCCGCCACCGCAACCATCTGTTCCGATTAGGTTGCCCGATTTCGCCGCCGAAGTCTTCTCCAGATTTAGATAACGGTAGTGGCGACGATCTGCTGCCACCGCAACCGCCGTCGTCGCCACTGCCGTCGCACCACCGCCACCACCACTCTCGTCGTTGTCTTCCACCGCCATCGTCCTCCACCAGATCTTGTAAGTTTTAATTAAAACCCCCAATTTCTAGGGTTCTTGATATTTTTTCCAAAATTAGGTTAGTTTAATTCACTTTTGGAGATTGTTGTTTAACAAAAGTTGTTTGTAATCTTGATTTGAGCAACATATCTAAATTTTAACCATTTTTATGAAGATTTTAGGAAATCATTGTTGAAAAATTAGAGTTTTTGAAGTTGTGTTCTTGAAGGTTCATTATGTGTTCTTGAGTGTTTATCATTTTGGTTTTTGTAGATTCATCATGTGTTCTTGAAGGCTAAAGTGGACGACGATGTGAAGTTTCATTGAATGAGTTTAAATGTAAATATACATTTGTTTGTATTCATTAGATGAATTTAAATGTAAATGGACATTTGGTTTTGTATTCATTGGGTGAATATAAATGTATATGGACATTTTGTTTTATATTCATAAGTTGAATTTATGTTTATATTCATAAGATGAATTTATATGTGAAGTTTCATGTAGTAAATAGAAGATTCATAAGATGAATTTGAGTTTTCATCTAGTGAATATTCATAAGATGAATATTAAATTTCATATTATGAATCTGATATCCATATTATGAATCTGAAGTTTCATATTCATATTATGAATGAACCGTGAACTTTTTTTGCAAAATGACGATCATGCCCTTTATACCTATTTTCAGATCAAAGGCTTAGATTGGTCCTCAAGTTTTTACAAATTATTTGGTTTTCACTAGAAGACACCTCATGGTTTACAAAAAAAGTTGTAAACCGTGTAAACTCATGGTTGCATACGTAAATCAATGAAAAATCTTTTGTGGAGTTGTTTAATATGATGGAAATGTTTACAAATGAACTTCCCTATTCTTGCAATTTGGTTTTTTTCTTGTTTGAACCTAATTCTATATATATATATATATATATATATATATATATATGGAAGTTAATTTGTAAACCACAAAAAACGTGTAAACTTATGGTTGCATAGAGTAAATCAATGAAATTGATTCACGGAGTTGTTTAATATGATGAAAATGTTTCATATTTTCATATTTTCATTGATTTACGTATGCAACCATGAGTTTACACGGTTTACACGTTTTTTCTGGTTTACAAATGAACTTCCCTCTCTCTCTCTCTCTCTATATATATATATATATATATAGAGAGAGAGAGAGGAGAGAGAGGAAGGTTCAAATGAGAAGTGATCAAAAAAACTATGAAGTAGAGAAGTGATCATAGCTTTCTATTTATTTGATCAATGGTTATTAATTAATTGGTGCAGCAGATTATTAAAGGAGTACCGTAAGTTTTGTGGAATAGCGGAAGGGTATTTTGGTAATTATTCGAAATAGTTCATATATGAATCATTGTAGTGTGTCCCCAAGTCGGGATTTGACATTTCCCGAGTCGGGTTTATAGAAACTTCATATATGAATCTTCACACTACAATGATTCAAATATGAATAATTGGAATGGTTCATATATGAATTATGCTAATAATTACCAAAATACCCTTCCATATTCCACAAAATAGAAGGCTATGATCACTTATCTACTTCTCATTTATTTAGCACTTCTCATTTATAGGGGTGGGTTCAAATACAAACCACTTTTTGGTTGTGAACGTGAGGACAACCGAGAGCGCGCCACGTGTCACTCTGAATTTTCGCGACTTAGTGTTATTCATACTGAATAACGCTTAATTCAGACTGAATAAAGCGTTATTCAGTATGAATAACACTAAAGTCGCCGAAAATTCAGTGACACGCGCAACTTGTAACCAAAAAGCCCGCGACTTAGTGTTATTCAGTATGAATAACACTATTATTCAGACTGAATAACACTAAGTCGCGGGAAAAAGTCGCGCGTGTCAAAAATTTTGTTGTCACGTGTCGCGCTCTGGGTTGTCCTCACGTTCACAATGAAAAAGTGGTTTGTATTTGAACTTTCACCTATATATATATATATAGGGGTGGGTTCAAATGTGAACCACTTTTTGGTTGTGAACGCGAGGACAACCAAGAGCGTGACACGTGGCGGATGACTAGGCGCGATTCATGGGAGGGCATTGAATTAAAGAGGGGGACCACACTCAAAGTCGCCACGTGTCGCACTCTCAGGTGTCCTCACGTTCACAACCAAAAAGTGGTTCACATTTGAACTTTCCTCTATATATACTTTTTGGTTGTGAACGTGAGGACACCTGAGAGCGCGACACGTGGCGGCTTTGAGTCTGGTCCCCCTCTTTAATTCAATGCCCTCCCATGAATCGCGCCTAGTCATCCGCCGTGGACTTGACGTGGCGCCTAGGCATCCGCCACGTGTCGCGTTCTCGGTTGTCCTCACGTTCACAACCAAAAAGTGGTTCACATTTGAACCCACCCCAATACCAAGTTTATATTCAAATTTTAAATAAAAAAGTAAATCTATACTCAAAACAGGAAATCAAAACCACTATTTATATTCAAAAGTCAGAAATCGAGAAAACAGTGGAGAAAAATCATTTGGAGTACTGTTAGAGAATGGGAATGAGAAAAATAGATCAGCGACCTCTATAGTTGGTGTCTCACTCTGTAGGTCCCAAATCAACCAAGTAATAAACACTCAGATCTATATGATGAAAGCAAAAAGTACAAGATCTTTGGAATATTTAGCAAGGATCATGATGATAAAGTATGAACAAGTTCCGATAGTCATCAATGATTCAAATGCTTCAATGTGTGTGAAAAGGAGAGGAAAGTACAAATGAAGACTAAGCTACTATTTATACTACCTCTATGGGGCCTTTAAGAGGCAAAATGGATGGGCCCTAAACAATAGGCCTAATCCACAAAAGGAAACAAAGTTTAAACATTTACAAATTGACAGAACACAATTACATTTCTAAAAATTTCCCCCTTTATGTCAATTTCTTCGCTTCCTATGATGATGGTTTGACGACTTTCTTCTTGAAGCTTTGGTCTCCTTGTTCTTCTTGGACGATCCTTCATCTCTCCGAGGTGGTGGTGGTGGCGGTCTCTCTTCACGCTTCTCGGTTGGTTGTCCCTCAATCTTCTGCAACCCATAATAAGATTTGAGACGTCGTAGAACATTTCGGTGTTCTAAACGATGCTCGATGATCATGAAGACTTTGTCGATCAAGATGGATGGGTTGATCTAGTGCCCGGTCTTTACTTCAACCTCTAGTCTCTTTTTCTCCGTAGCCAACCCCATGTTGATGAGTCTGAGAGTCCCATTACTATACTTGTGGACTTCATTGCACCACAAGAACTTCTTTTCCTTCTTCTCATTTGGATAGACTACCCCAAGAACCAGTTTCTCGAGGACCTTGTAGAGAGGATAACGATGAATGTTGGGAAGATCCTAGTTTGGCGGTGTAAGGTTGATGGTGTTGTGGTGACTCTCTAACCCAATTTGGAAGTCATAGATCTCTGAGTTCCTCCGGTTCCTCTTGATAAAGCGCTCATTAGCTTCTAGTGCTTTGACAGTCACCAGTGGCCTATTTGTAAGCGACTTTATGTCGATGTATAGCGTCTCTATGTCATCCAAATGCACATTCTCGAAATCGGCTTCGGAGAAGGTGTACACACCGGTGCTCTTCCGGGTGATAGTGAAGACCGGGAACCACAAGTTCTTGAAGCAAACGGATCTAATGTCTATAATTAGCACAATCGGGTTATTATAAAAGAACACATCTGCTTGGGGTTTAGCGTTGGTGCTGATCCAATAGAGGTACACGGTCTGATTTCGTAACGGCTGTTTGGTAAAGACCATAATGCTTCTCCAGAGGCAGGTTCTCTACCTTGTCGGTGAAGATGGATCGATGAATGTCCTCAAGATATCTTCCGTACCTCCTCTCTCTATCCCACTTGACCGGTTTCTATGGCTCCACATACTTACGGCGATTAGACGGTGCACCCTTGTACCTTGTTAAGATCACCTTCGGAGGTGAGACAGGCGGTTGAACCCATTGACCATGGACTGGTCGCTGGGGTCCGTGAGTCACAGGGTTAATGGGTGCTCTGACCCTGGAAGGCATGCTCGGATCTCTGGTGATGTGGAGACGACGTGCGAGAAGAGGATACATTCGGAACTGGAGATGGCGGGCGAGACAGTACTCTCGAAGATGCGTCATATGAAGGAGACGGTGTAAGTGGAAGAGGAGACCGATATGGTGAAAGTATATCGCATGATGGCAGTGGAGACTGATGTGGTGACATGAGAAGTGGGGATTCATAACTGTAACTCTCCATGCCTAAAGGGGAGGTTCCGAATCAACCAAGTATGAGCATTATTATCTAGATGATGGAAACAAAAAGTACAAGAACAATGAAATATTTTGCCATGATCATGATGATAAAGTATGAACAAGTCTCAATAGGCATCAAAGATTCAATAGCTTCAATGAGTGTTTAAAAAGAGTGGAAGAAGAGTTGGAAATGAATTTCAAGCAACTATTTATACTACTCTAATGGGGGCCCTTTAAGAGGCAAATGGATGGGCCCTAAACAATGGGCCTAATCCACACTTACAAAATTGGAAAGCAAGTTTAGAACAATTACAAATTGACACAACACAATTATATTTCTAACACACTCCCTTCACATTTTATCTACTCTATATCTTTTCCATCATCGACCACAACAATCCATCTCCATTTAGCAACCTCTCTCACCGACGCCACTACCACCAATCTCCTTTCCTCAACTTATCGTCGATCCTCCTCGTGCATCTAAACTACCCCACCCTTTCTTCATTTGATTTGTAACCTCAGCCCTTTTATAGGTATGTAGTGACTAAAAACCAGTGTTTTAAAACCCGGGTCAACCCTGCCGGTCCAACCGGTTGGACCGGTAACCAGCGGGAGGACCGATTCAAAGGCACCGGTTCAATAGCCGATTTCAGGCCCGGAAAGAACCGGCCGGTTTGAAGGTCGAACCGGTTGAACCGGTATAGTTGACCCATTTTTGTGAGCCGGTTGAGGTGGAGAAAACCGGTGGAGGTGGAGGAGCGGCCGGCGACGATGCGG
The DNA here is from genome assembly GCA_030169165.1 of Centaurea solstitialis. Taxonomy (NCBI): domain Eukaryota; kingdom Viridiplantae; phylum Streptophyta; class Magnoliopsida; order Asterales; family Asteraceae; genus Centaurea; species Centaurea solstitialis. Next base: position 75,383,812 of record CM058040.1, read on the forward strand.
TGAAGGTGGTGATGGTGGAACCGGCGACGGAAGAGGTTGAGAGCCATGGTTTCTGAAGTGTGTACGAGAGGGAGAGGGAGAGGGAGAGGGAGAGGGAGATAGAGATAGAGACTAGAGAGAGAGGATAAAGATAAAGGTTTGTCACTCTCTCATGTACTCATGTGTGTTTGACTGGGTTAATGGTTTCTCATTTTTTTTATTAGTATATAAATAGAGTAATTACATTTTGGGACCCTATTATTTTATATATTTACGCATTCGATCCTTGTACGTTTGAAACCGGGTTAAACCGGTTGAACCGGTCGAACTGGGAACCGGCAACCACACCGGTTCAACTAAAAAACCGGTTTTTAAAACATTGCTAAAAACTACATAGATTATGGAATTTTGTTTTCCACGTGGATTTGGAATAGCTTTATTGAATTAAATATTTCATGTTTTAAGGCGCGACATCAAGGGCAATGATGTCGTGATGCCTCCATGACGGCTATAAAAAACGTCATGGCGTCCTCGTTGTTGTACCCAAATGTCAATAGGTGGGTTTGGCCCACTACCGGCCAATTTGATGGCGATAGGATCGATCCAAAGAACCGTTGTCGGGAGCCGTTGTCGGGAGGCGTTATCGGGATCCGTTTTCGGGAACCGTTATCGGAAGGGATTTGCGTGTATTGCCCTACACTCATTTTCCATTGTTCAAGTGGTCCGTACAACCCTTGAATCTAATAATTTATATATGTGTTCTCAACTCTTAACTTAATTTTATACAATTGTGATCTTTGATGTATGTGTGTGTGTATATATATTTCATCCGCTCACTGGGCAATTGGCTCAACCGAGGTTTGTTTTGTCCTCGGCAGGTATAGGATCATAGATGGGATTATCTTGGAACTGAGAGCTACGGATTATGACTACTTGAAGACAACTAGCATATTATATTTTGTTATGTAAATATTATAATTATATAGTTATCTAAAATTGGGCTCTTGTATTCTTATTTTGAGATTTTATCGTAGTAGCTCTGACGCTTTGTTATCCCATTATGCTTATTTAGTTATAATGTTACATTTTTACATTGTGGCACACCTTCCTCCGGCCACGCGGGATAGGGGTGTTACATTAACCATACACAAAATATTGTTAATAAAATCTTAAGAAATATATATGATACAATTAATTTTAGAGTAAACTACATTTTTTTTCCTTTTGAAAGATGAGGGCATGTTTGTTAGATGCTTAGTGAGCTTAATGGGTTTATAGCTTATTCAGTTAGCTATATATATAATTGTTTGGTATAGTAGTGATTTGAATATAATATAAAAAGTGGCTTATTCAATAAGCTTCTAGAGAAGAAGGTTTTTGCACAAAGCCAAGTTGTTTCCAAACTTATCCCTCCGAATTAAAAACATATGCTTTTAATCCATTGAAAAACCCTCTCAAATAAAAATCCTGTTAATATATACAAACATAAAACCCTACACAAACTTTATCCATACAAAATTTAATAAAAAAAACTAACCAAACAGTCCCTCGTTTTTCTATCCTAATAATTGATATCTAACAACCTTTTTAAGTTTTGTGAAATTATAAGTTCTTTTTTATGAACCATATCCAAAAGTTAAAGTGAACCACGAGGAGTCGAGGACCACCATTGTAAGTTACAGTTTAGTATAAAATACAAGTAAGAAACACGCGTTTGTTGTTTGCACCATAAAAGCTTGTTGGAGTACACAAGATGATAAATGATTATAATAAATAGTAATTAAATAATACACACTTATTCCTTGGCTGTTTTTTGTTCCATCTAATCTTTCATTCATCCATCCAATCCCATATACAAACAACCAAAAATCCACACAAAAAGACAATTTCCACCCCCTAAATTCTTCAACCTTTTCCCATCCCCCAACGAGTGCTTTGCCCATATGCCCATAACGGTGCTCCCCTTTGCACATACATCCACACCGGTAAGCCGTTATAACGGCGCTATAACGGCCCAAAACCCAGTTATTTGACTGAAATGTGCATAACGGCCCTTATAACGGCCCTTATAACGGTCTTTTAGGGGTATTTGTGCAAAGTGGGGGTGGAGCTTTGTGCATACACATCAATTACCGTCCCCCAATGGACCCCCCTCCCCCTCTCACTTCCCTAAATAAAGCAAACTGGCATAGAACCCCCCTCTATCTAACATTGTTAATTTGTTACAAATTGCAATGGTACATGGCATAGAACCCTCCTCTATCTAAAGAAAGTAAATCATGTTTTTCGTTCTATAGTTTATTACAAATTGCAACTAGTTTCATCATTTATAATGGTCTAGAAATTGAGGTTTTACAATTTATTGTTATTCTTATTGTTGGACCTAACTTGTACCTTAAGTATAAGAGACGATAATAACTAGTTGTAAGCCACAAGGATTAGGATGGACCTATTAAGAGTGAAGTGGGCTCATGTACACGGTGCACCTGCTTACTCATCATTGTAAGAGAAAATAATTAGGCTTATGAATGGTGATATCGTTTGATTTTGAAGGTTGTTCTCAAATATTTTAAAACCAAACTTTTATCGAACATCAAATATGGTGAGATGCCTTAAATACTTATGTTATATAGTGAGATGCAATAGTTTGCGAGTTTAATTCCTGCATCTAACAAATATTTACCCACAAGGTACATCTCACGCCTATGGGCCGCTATAACTATCCAAGAATACATTAGTTCCCTGTGGTTTATGTGTCTTAACACTCTGAGTTCCTAAAATGAAATATCTATAGATTGCATCCATGGTTTTTATACACTAAAAGGAACATAAATAATTATAAAAATTTTTAGTTATCAGTTGTTTATTCGTTTTACTCAAATTTTGTATTTGGTCCCTTAAAATACTAATAGTCCATAACTTGTAATTTTGAACATTTAAGATTTTTAGAATTAACACCATCAATTAGCAATAGTTAGAAAGGATAAATTGATTTTTCAGCAAACTACAGGAACTAAAAGTGTTATTCACTCAAAAACTAAGGGGCTGTTTACCAAATTCTGTCTGTCTGTATGGATAAATTTGTCTGTCTGGATAAATTTGTCTGTTCAGATAAATTCATGCTGGTGTTTACCTTTTCATCCTGAATCAACGGTCTGAATGTTATAAATGACCAATTTACCCCTATCTATGAATTATAAACTGTTTTTATATATTATTTTTTATTTATTAAACAAAATTATAAATTTGAATAAATTTATCTATCCACATAAAAATATGTTACTTTTTATTCTGAATTGCTTAATAATCAAAATTACATTTTACCCTTCCTATCATCGTACTCACAATTTGCTTCTCTCAACAGCAGCAAAAAAAAAAAAAAAACCCAAGCCATTGTTGAGTTCATCCAAAGCTACTGGCATTGCTTTTTCTTAAATATCAAAAACCCAAACTGCTAAATTAAAAAAAATGAGATAAATGAAAAAGGGTTTTGATAAACGAGACTTTTTCGGCAAGAAGCGTTTTGATTAAGGAAGAAGGTTTCGATTAAGGAAGAGATCAGAGGCTGATGTCTACGATTTGTTTTCCGATCGTCCCCGTTTTGCAGATCTGAGGCTTCCGATCGTCCTCGTTTTGCTGATCTGAGGGTTTCGATCGTCCCCGTTTTGCAGACCTGAGGGTTTCGATCATCGCCGTTTTGCAGACCTGAGGGTTTTGGTGTCGTTGGTTTATTGATCAAAGGGTTTTGATGTCGTCGATTTACAGGCCTTAGGGTTCTGATGTCCCCAATTTGTTGGTTTAAGAAAGGGTTTGGATCTTGCCGGTTGTAAGAGAAAAGAAAGATTGAACTTTCAGAAAGGTGAGAAAAGAGAAGTTTGAGAAGAAAAGAGAGATGACCTGTAAGTTTGAGAGCCCTTCTTAACCAAGGGTAATGTATGTTTTCTTAGATGATGAGTTGATTGAAGAAGAAGACCATGGAAATATCTTTTTGTTTTTTTAGGGGAAAAACACGTAAGCAAATCAGGGGCAAGAATGGAAAGTGGATGACTTAATGGGGACAACAGCCCCTTTGTAGCTTAGCGAATAAGCTTTGACCTATTTCAATAAGTTCCAAGTAAACAACTTATATCAGCTGTGCGAATAAGTCATTCACCTCATTAAGCCCTAATAAGTCCTTAGTAAACAGCCCCTAACTCTGAACTACATATTTCTACAAATTATTATTTAAATATTTTAAGTAAAGTCTCGAAAATAATATTTTGATTACCATGTAAATTTAATTGTTGTATCTCGTCAAGGATCAAAATAGCATGAGATGTGATATAACTATGACCTCAAGCTTTAAGCAGACGAGAATGTACCGTTCCGTTCTTTACGATGTGTCATAAAACGACAAATTAGTATGTTATATACTTAATTTTATATAAGCGTGTATAATTTCTATTTATTATTCAATAATATAGTTATATTAATATTTTTCATTCATACGAATTATCTTGTTTATACAAAGTTTATGAAAAGACATTCAAATAGAATTGAATGGGGTACAACTTCATTAACGCCATGAATCCATGACATGTATGGATTCAAGAAAAGGTTAGTGAATATGGCTAACTGAATTTGCAAAAATATAAAATATGAAGTTACACTGTTACATTGTAGAAAGACAAAAGCTAAAAAAGTAAAAATTATACTTTTAAGAAAAAAACAAATTACGTTTTGTAAGAAACACATATCATGGCATGCGTCAAGGCACCATGACGTGAGTTGTGTCTTACACAAACGTTGTAGGTCTTATCACATAATAAAAACTAGGGCTGGCAATGGGTAGGGTAAGAGTTATTCCGTTATCCAATCCATTTAAAATAGCGGGTAACGAAACGAGTAATTATCCTTCTAAAAATACTCTTATCCATACCCTACCCTACCCATTAAAAATAGCGGGTAACGAAACGGGTAATAGGTAAATGGTAAAACAAAAAAAAAACTATTTCGATCAATAATTAATATCGTTAAACCTCAAACATATAAGTAAAATATTAGTTCATAAATAATTTTTATATATGTAATTTGCTCTAGTAAACATTTAAATATTACCACAAACATATTCATATTAAAATAAGTACAAATTAACATACAACAACGTTATAAAAAATAATAATTATATAATTATTTTATATCTAACTTTATATAATTATACATGTATATATATCATAACTGGTAACGGGTAATGGATAACGAAAAAAATCATTTATCCATATCCTACCCATTAAAATTTCGGGTAAACGGGTAATGGGTAAGTAGATAAATGGATAATTTTTCTTTATCCATATCCTTATCCAACGGGTCGAAACATAACGGGTAACGGGTGTACCCTTATCCATTGTCAGCCCTAATAAAAACGCGTCTTATGCCATGACACACCTTGACGTACTTTTTGTGAACACTTTATCTTATTCACAACGTTTGATAATTCAATTTCATAATTCTTCGTAATATTTTAACATTTAATACATAAATATCTTTTTCATAATAAAAAAAACTACTATTTGTTTTGAGGAATAAACTTCAATATGATATATCTCATAGTAATAATCATTGTTCTAAAAAATTCACCACATAGCCGTCATAGCATGCCATGACACAAGGCTTTGTGTCCTTTGAGGAATAAACGTCAATATGGTATATCTCACAGTAATAATCATTGTTCTAAAAAATTTACCACATAGCCGTCATGGCATGCCATGACACAAGACTTGTGTCTCACGTTATGTTATACCCATGGTACGCCACGGCCTAATGCACAATTTTCTTGATGCAACATTTGATTTTTATTTTTGCTAACTCTCAATATATATCATAATTTAACTTGCTTATTATTATTGAATTATTGAGTAACAGTACAAAACATATGTTTTTATATGTAATATTATATATAAAATAGAAATTTAACGCCATAAGTCATGTCTTAAAAACGCCATGTTTTCATCATTGCTCCTAAAACTTGAGGTTTGGTCTCGTTGCCATACTTTTAATTAATTTTAGAGTTGTAGTTATAATAGTTGAAATACTTTTAATAGAGACTAAAAAGAATTTAATTAATTTTAGAGTGAAGTGCATACTTGTTCCTTTTGAAAGAGTGATTTGTCTATCTTAATAGTTGATAACTAAAAATATTAACTTAAAAACAATTAATTTTAGAGTGAAATGTAGGGTTGTTACTTCTTAAAGATTGATTTGCTTGCCCAAAGAGCACCGTTATACCTTATTCGTTGTGCAGGTCCCATCGAGTTGGAGCGAGAACACTGCCATGGCCTCGAGCAGGTAGGAGGACTCGGGTGTGAGAAGTAGATCAACAAACTCCACCACTACCCCCTTTCTCTCTATCTCTCTATTCTTTTCTTACTCTTTCTTGATTATATATTAATTAAATAAAACTAAAAGGGAGGGTAATACTAGTTTGGGTATAACACATGTATCGAATAAGAATAAGGAAGGGTGGAGTGAAAAAATGATGTAGCCATGGTGTGGGAGTAGGTTGGGCTAATAGTTGGATATCTAACCATCTTAAGTTCTTTAACTTAAAAAATCTTAAAGTATTATGAAATTTAAAGTTTTTTTTTTTATGAACCATATCCAAAATTTAAGTGAAGCACGAGGACCACCATTGTAATTTACTCTTTAGTCTTACATAAAATACAAGTAACGCGTTTGTTGTTTTCACCATAAAAGCTTGTTGGAGTACACAAGATGATAAATGATTATAATAAATAGTAATTAAATAATACACACTTATTCCTTGTCTGTTTTTTGTTCCATCTAATCTTTCATCCATCCATCCAATCCAATATACAAACAACCAAAAATCCACACAAAAAGACAATTTCCACCCCCCTAAATTCTTCAACCTTTTCCCATCCCCAATGGACCCCTTCTCACTCCCCTAAATAAAGCAAACTGGCATAGAACCCTCCTCTACTCTATCCACCATTGTCTTCTTCTGCTTGTACTTTCACCTGCTCTGCTCACCACCACCTCTGTCACTTTAGATTCCCCCTCCCCCTTCCTTTACTTCCTTATTACTCACAGTCTCACACTCATAATCCACAACTATATTGAATTAATCATTTGTACATCATGCATTCATTCTTGTACATTCTACATTCTCATTCTTATTTCCAAACCACCACCTAATTTGGAAACCATCAACAATTCACCTAAAATACTAATCCAGTATTTGGTACGCAGACAAGATTGAATATGATAGGAGTAAACATGACAGGATAAGAAAGTAGGACAGGACTGGACAGAACAAAAGCAATTTCAACAGTTAACTCGTTGTTTGTTAGAGATTTAATTAGAACAACAGATCTGATGTTTAATTACTATAAAATCACGAACAAACATCAAATTAAACAAACAAGAACGAATTAGAGAAAACGAATTAGGTAGAAATTAATCACGATCATGTGATGAAAATTCTAGTTTTTCATTTGCTTCGGTTATTGTAATTCATCTTCTCGTAAAACCGAATCGAGAGTAGAGATAACGAGAGCTGAACCTCATCTTTTCCCCAACGAGTTTTCGGAGGCGAAGGCTTCGCGAGACCGATCGCACGCGGCGGCGGCAGGCACGGCCACGACGCTGCGGCGACGGAGGAAGACGACGGCGAGACGACGGTTGAAGCTGAAGGCTTCGACAACGGCCACAAGTAATGAGCGTGGAGACGACGGAAACCTCCGAGTGCGAGCACCACCGATCGGAGCTGGTTGTTACCGCAACTGGCCATATTTGACCAGTGTTTGGTGCAGATGAGCTCCCATAGGCGCTCGTCCTGTGAGGTCCGATGCCATTGCCGGCTAACGCAGCTCGCGGCGCCTAAGGTTCGAGCGTCGACGTGCTTCAGGACTTCGTAGAGGAGGTTTTCGTCGAGAAGAACGTCGGTCGCCGGAGCCGGATCTGCTTCCGGTGGTGGCTTGATCTTCTTCATCTTGACGTTATCGATTGGATCTTCTTCAGGCAATGATCTCTTCATTTTGATTTTGTATAGAGAGAGGATTAAACGGATTTGGAGTGATTTTGGAGAAGAATTAATGAATAAGAAGAAAGGGGGGGTTTGGGGTTTGAAGGATTTATGGGCGTCCACCCACTTTTGATCGTTTACGAAGTGGACACGAGGTGAAATGAATGCACTTTGGGTTTTTGTGGAAATTTACCATGTTGCCCTTTCTTGTAAAGTTACAACAATGCCCTTTTGTACAAAGACTCATAAAGTCCACATCTCCCGCACCTTCTCTAAAAAACAGAAAATCATGTTTTTTTATTTTTCTTTATAATACTTCAATAGTGTTTCTATCTTGTTCCCTAATATAGAGGATCATACGAAAAACTCCCAATATAAGGGATCTTATGAACCGAGCTATTCGTGTTTGGATTGTTAAAAGCTCTAAACGAGGTGAGACTTAACGACCTTGAGCTCGAGCTCATTTAATAAATGAGTCGAGCTCGAGCGCCAAAGAGTAGGTTTGTTTAAGCTTGCAAACCTAAACGAGCTCAATATATAATATAATATATATATTTTATATGTTTAACTTTTAATATTTATATATATCATTTTAACAAAAACATCAAAATCATAGTTGAGCCTAATCGAACCTAGCTTAAACGAGCAGTGCTCGAGCTCAACATCACAAGCTCTAAACGAGCCGAGTTCGAGCCCAAGCTCAAAAAATCCTAAACGAGCCTGGCTCGACTCGGCTCGCCGCGTTTACATCTAAAATATAAAGAATTCTCTAAAACTTAAAAACAAAATAACTTTATTATTTATTCCACAAGTAATATCTTTTAACATAAAAAAAGTTTATTGGAATTCTAAAATTATTGAAAATTTAAATATCAAAATTATGATAATTTATTTAAGATGAATATAGTTTATTTTAAAAAGGGTTTAGTTTTCTTCAAAATGTATCCAAGTTGTCATTTTTTGCTATTCTGTGTATCATACTTTAAAAACTACCATTTAATGTACTGAAGTTTCAAAAAATTACCATTTAGGCTGTGTTTGGCAAGCATAAGCTAGCTTATAAGCTAGCTGATAAGCTAGCTTATAAGCTAGTCCATCCAAACATGTACCAGGAAGCTAGCTTATCAACTAACTTATAAGCTAGCTTTTTGAAACGCTACTTTGAGTAGCTTATGAGGAGCTTATTCTAGGTTTTTCCAATTATACCCTTATTAATATTAATTATTAAATTCAAATATACCCTTTTTGGTCATTTTACATACTCATAAGCTAGTTTTTGCCAAACATAATTTGTTCAACAGCTAGCTTATCAGCTACTAGCAAGCTTATCAATCAACAGCTAGCTTATCAGCTATCCGTTAGCTTATCAGCTACCAGCTAGCTTATAAGCTACGCTTGCCAAACATAGCCTTAATGTATTGGGTAACCTACTAAACAAGTTGCAGGTTATTCTTCTAAATTTTGATTTTTTTTATTATGAAATATTAGAGTAATTTATTGATTTGTCCCCTGAGATCTATCAAATATTACGAATTTGGTCCAAAAGTCACACCACCACCTCCCTCTACCGCACCGGTCATCTTCTTCGACGAACTCTGACCATCTTATCCGACGAAGTCCGGCCATCTTCTCCGGCGAAGTTCGTTCATTAGTGGTTACGACGATGGTGGTGGCTGGCGATGGTGGTGCGGCGGTGGTATGATGATGGTGGTGATGCGATGGTGGTTACAGTGATGATGGGCGGTGGTGGTTACGGTGATGGTGTGCGATGACAGTTACGATGATGGTGAGTGATGGTGGTCGCCGGCGATGGTGGTTACGATGATGGTGTGCGATGGTGGGTACGATGATGGTGGGCGATGGTGGTGGTACGAGGATGGTGGGCGATGGTGGTGCCGACGATGGTGGTAGCTGACGATGGTGGTTTCGGTGATGATGGTGTCCGACGATGGTGGCGGCCGGCGATGGTGGGTACGTACGGTGGCGGTGGTGTAGCGGCATGCGGTAGGGGAAGGTGGTGGTGCGACTTGGGGACCAAAATCATAAGATTTAACAAAACTTAGGGACCAAATCTGTAACATTTTACATGGTGACCTGCTATCATAGGTGACGATTGTAACACCCCTTTTTCCTTTTTACGTAAGTTAACGGATTTCCGTTAAGTTAAACTTATTTTGTGTATTGTTGTTTCCAAGAGTTGAGGGGTTCATTTGTTAATTATGGAACTTAATGGTTGATTAGGGGGATATAAGCCAAAGGAAACCCTCCACTCCCCTCTTTTGCTGGAAATCGATCATCAGGGAGTTGGGAAAGAGAGAGAGATGGCGATTTGAGAAAAAGGCAAGAGAAGGAACCCTCAATTTCGGAGCTTTTGGCTTAGGGAAGCAATTGAAAGATGATTTCTAGTGAAAGGTATGAATTGATGCATGTTTATTGTTTATGTGGTATTAATTTTGGGTTAAAAATCATGGTTAGGGTTTGGTGTGGAATTGTGATCATAAAATCACCAATTGGTGTGTTTTGGGTCGAATTGGTTGCATATAATCGTTAGATATCGAGCCTAGTTAGTGCATAATCATGACTTTGGCTTTTTTTTGATCAAGAAAACCGTTCTAGAGCAAGAAAAGAAAGAAAGGGAAATTTTCGGATTTCCCGTCAACATTGCGCGGCTGTGGGAGATTGGCTCGTTCTCCCTCGTTAACCGTCGGATCGTCGCTAAATTTGGACAGCGGCTTCACGACTCTTTGATCTTCGAACTGACCGGAGGGATCGAGCATCGGAGGGTCCAGTAAAGAGCAGCAAATGGCCGAAGTGGACTGAAATTTCCAGGAAGTCGAATTTTGGTGTTTTGAAGATTTGAGTGGCGTGTGCGTGCGATTCTCGAAGGCAACGGAGGGAGAATCAAGTACTGAGTTTGAATTTCTCTTAAGGTATGATTACAAACCCCCTATAATTATTAGGATGAGTTGGTTACATAAAGTTTGTGAATTAAGGTTATGGATTGCAATGATGGCCAATTGATTATTATTCGGAAGTGATGATTTGAGCTTGATGTCATGTGATTGTGTATAATCATCATGGGATGTTGTATGAACTTGATTTCGATGGTTTCGGTCGAAATTGGAGTTGTAGGTAAAAACTCTCGTTGGTAGTCGCAACCCGCAACTTCCGTTTTGAGTCCGTTTTAAACCATTTGGTCGAGGTAGCTTATGGGACTTCTTAGGGACTTGTTTAGGCTTCTTTTAGGACTGTTTGAGGGTCCTAATTTTAGTTGTAAATTGTTACAAATACAGGATTCGGTTTGAGGGATCGTGCGAGTTTCGTGTTTTTGATATTTTTGCGATCCAGGTGAGTTACACTTACTTACATTTTATTGTGTGGTATGTATTGTATGCATGATAGCGTATGTGAAAGGGATCCCATGCCCTTGATGAGTTGTGGGGGCCGACCCGTGTCCTAACTGACGGGAGAAAGGGAAACCACATGCCCTTGATGAGTTGTGGGGGCCGACCCGTGTCCTAACTGACGGGAGAAAGGGAAACCACATGCCCTTGGTGAGTTGTGGGGGCCGACCCGTGTCCAAACTGACGGGCGATTAAATATCGATCTCATGAGAGTCGGGTGTCTGATGTGTTTGATAATTATTGGTATGCTTGATGTGAATGATGTTGATTGTGTTGGTACCTGTTATGGTACAGTCCGTGCTATGTGGTAAGATGTAGGTGGTGCTAGCTCACTAAGCTTTATGCTTACCCTGTTGTTGTTTGCTCTTTTAGTGGCAGGTACGTCCTCAAAGGACAAAAGAAAGGCTCCCGTGTGAGGCTCCGGTGACCCAGCAGTTCAGTCTAAGCATGAGGAGTTATGAATGATGTTATTTGGAAGAATGAAATAATTTCTTGGTTTTGACGTGTAAACACTTTAGTTGGATTTTGTTTAAACAATGTTTATGATTCTCAAGTACTTGATCTATGGTTTTCGTAAATTTATGACGTATGAGTTGTTTTTAAATGAAAGGTTTTTGGACAAACTTCCGCAACTAATTATCTTTTGTCAAATCGTTGGTTACTTCGCAAAAAAAAGTTGTATTTTGGAATATGAGTGTTACAAGTTGGTATCAGAGCCTAGGTTTAAGCGATTCGAGTATTCACAAGTGGTGGGTACTTGAACTTAAACCAAATGCTCGTGTTTTTTTAAAATTTAAAGTAACCAAATGGAATGTTTTACGGAGAAATGGATAGTGAGACTGAACTGCGGACCGGAGCATCAAAACGGGGGTGAGCACAATAACCTTACCTTTGTTAAGCATGCTAAGTTACTATGTTAGTAAATGCGCGTATGTATGATGTGAATGTATGGCATGTGTGATAAGTGAGCACTAGTGATGTGAATTACCTGTGTTATGCAGTTTAAATTGTGCATGTATCTCATGATAGTTGTTATGGACGTATGTATGCATGTATGTCGTATGTTGGCTTGTAGATATGTGGTTATGAGTATAGAGCATGATGTCTGTTATGTACTTAACTGGTAGATGAACGATTAAAGCTTTATGTATGATTACGGTGCATGACAACTATGTGGAGGATTAGGGCTTTGGTAATGGTGTCGAGGCTAGACATGTAGGGTGTAATTACAATGATATAAGGGCCCATATCATTGCAAATACATTGTGCATGTTGGGAATTGACATAGTTATGAGTTCTATGAACCTACAAAGTTGTGTTCTTGGGGGTAGTAGCATGTTAGGACCTACGTGTGTGTCCTTGAAAGAATAGATAGATCACTAAAAGCATGTTAGTAAGGAGACATATAAAGCAAGGGTTGTTAAACAGGCTAGTTGATAGAGTGAAAAGGCAGATAGATTTGGCTATCTAAAGCATGATGTTTTACGGATCAGTATGGTGAGAACAAGGAGTGAAGGCAAGAGACCGGACGAGAACGAAGATCAGGAAATTTCTGATTTGAGAGAGATGATAGCGGCTAAAGTTGTAAAGGTACTTCATGATGTGCTTCTGGATCTTTTGATCAAATGAAGCAAGAACTGACTACGGTGATCCATAGTTGGGTGGAGGCAGCTACAGCCAATAGGGCTAGTGGATCGGGAGGATCGCAGGGTGGACAGACGAGGGCGACGAGCTACAAAGACTTCTCGGCGTGTCAACCACCGCACTTTGGAGGGCAGGAGGACCCCGTAGCCAGCTCTCGCTGGATATCGGAGGTGGAATGGTTCATAAGTGACTCTTTATAGACGGCGCAGACGATGGAGTCAGTGAATGAAATCATCGACTTGTTTTTGGAAGCAGTCGCTCTTTTGTCCAGATTATGTGGCAAAGAGCGGATGAAGATTTATCGGTATGCAAGGATCCAGAAGCCCGAGATTCGGGAGTTTGTGTGATGGCGAGGTGCATAGACTTTCATCATATGCACGAGATAGCATGAATTAGAGAGTTAGAATTGGAGAAGCCAGGAAGAAGAGTGATACCCCAAAACTCGAGGGCGTGTGTACCAGTTGACAACAGACGAAGCAAGGACGGAGCTGGACGCTGTGACAGGGTAAGTTAGAGAGTCCGTTAGAAGTAGAACTAGCAGACGAGGAGTATCATTGGTGTAGTGATGTGTATAAGGATAAGTGGTAGTTGGAATAGATTGGTTAGATCAGAACCGAGCTCGCACCAACCGCGAGAATCATCAGGTAGTAGTTCGAACTCTAAGTGGGGGAGAACTAACTATCGAAGAAGATGAAAAAAAAGGAGACTACCGAAGATGTGTACCTTGGCTAAGGCCAGGAAACACGTTCTTCATGGAGGCAACATTCACCTGGCGAATGTGGTCGACAGTCGCGACGAGGCAAGGAAGAGGACAGTTGCGGACGTGCCAGTGATTAGTGAATAACTGGATGTATTCCCGGATGACTTGCCTAGCATTCCTTTCGAGAGGCAAGTGGAGTTCTGGATCGACTTGGTCCCGGGGGCGACACCGGTAGCCAAGGCTCTATACCGGTTAGCACCTTCGAAGATGCAAGAGTTATCATAGCAGTTAGAGGAGCGTTTGGATAAGGGGTTCATTCGCCCGAGCACCTCACCTTGGGGATCCCCTATCATGTTCGTGAAAGAAAATGGATCAATGCGGATGTGTATCGATTACCGGGAGCTCAACAAGCTCACAGTGAAGAACAGATACCCGCTGTTGAGGATCGATGATCTTTTTAATCAGCTTCAGGGAGCCGCTTGGTTCTCGAAGGTAGATCTTCGTTTGGGGTACCAGGAGCGAAAAGTTCGAGATGAGGATGTGCACAAGACGACTTTCTGGACCAGATACGGGCATTTCAAGTTTGTCGTGATGCCCTTCGGCTTAACGAATGCACCAACAGCGTTCATGGACTTGATGAACCGTGTTGCAGACCGATGATGGATAGATCAGTAATCGTGTTAATAGACGATATGTTGATCTATTCCGAATCGGAAGAGGAACATGTAAGGCACTTACGAGGCGTATTGGAGACTTACGCAAGGAACGGTTGTGTAGGGAGAAGAGAAGACAGCAGCGATCGAGACCGTGAGAAGAGGGCTATGCGAAGCACCGGTATTGACTTCACCGGAGGAAGTAGAGGACAGGGCAGTTTATTGTGGTACTTCTTACCACGTGTTAGTTGTAATATGATGAAGCGTGGGAAGTAAATGGATGATGTAAGGAACTATATTGTGTGTTTGTGTTGTACGTGTTAATAGAGGGTAGATAACTATGTTGGATGTGAATAGCATGTTTTGTGTGCTTACGGGCAGCCTTCTACCCATAAGGGTCAAGGGGATAGTATCGTTCTCGTTAGAGAAGAAGGCAGGATCAGTTATGTTCTTGGAACGGAGAGCAGTTATACGTGCAGATGTGTTTATGTTGTGGAAACCGTCGTATTCCGTAGGAAACGATGTGTTGGTGAGACGCGTTTTGGGTTGTGACCTGGTCTGGGAAACTCCAAAGCAAAACCGTGAGAGGGTAGGGGCGACCAGTTAGGGCCCTGTGTCTCCAAGCGGTCAAGTTGACAATGTTAATCTCACTAGTAGGTATGATTAAGCAGTCACAGAGAAAACCAGTTAAGAGTGAGAATCCGAAGAAGGAAGAAAGTAAGGGTCAAGTGGTTCGGATAATACCCGACAGTCGTGCTCTTTCAAGTCGTGGAGACCGTGTATAGGTTCCAGTATCAGAGACGTAAGGTCGGATTACTGGTGGCCAGAGCTGAAATGGGATGGGGAAAAGCAAGTGGAAAAGTGTTGGACGTATCTAAGAGTGAAGGTTGAGTTAGAGTTAGAGTTACCAGATAGAGGTAGGGGCTTGTGACGAAGGATTTGATTACAATGGTTGAACTATTAGAAATCATGATGTTATGTGGGAGATAGTGGACAGACTGACGGGCAGAGCGAGAGGACGATACAGACTCTCAAGTACCTGTTAAAAGCTTGTGTATGGATTTTTGGAGGAAGTTGGGGTACGTATCCACCGTTGGCGGAGTTCTTGTACGACAGCAGCTTTCATGCTAGCATCGACATGCCTCCTTATGAGATGTGGTGCGATAGGAGATATATGACTTCCATCTACTGGGGAGAGATTGGCCAGAGAGAGAGAGAGTTGGGCAGTACTGAAATTATCCAGAAGGTGGTTGAGAGTATTTACTGGAATCATGATAGACTGAAAATTTCTCAGGGTCGTCAGAAGAGCTATACGGATAAAGTACTGTCAGACCTGGAGTTCAATGCTGAAAGACCGAAATTGATCTTGGAAAGAAAGACCAAGTCTTTGAGAAGCAAGGACAACGGGTTAGTGAATGTTCAAAGGGAGCATAGAAAGGGCTCAAAATGGACATGGGAACCAGAGGATGAGATGCGAAGGAACTACCCTGAATTGTTCCAAGAATAGTCGATTTCGGGGACGAAATACTGGTAAGTGGGGGAGAGTTGTAACACCCCTTTTTCCTTTTTACGTAAGTTAACGGATTTCCGTTAAGTTAAACTTATTTTGTGTATTGTTGTTTCCAAGAGTTGAGGGGTTCATTTGTTAATTATGGAACTTAATGGTTGTTTTAGGGGGATATAAGCCAAAGGAAACCCTCCACTCCCCTCTTTTGCTAGAAATCGATCATCAGGGAGTTGGGAAAGAGAGAGAGATGGCGATTTGAGAAGAAGGCAAGAGAAGGAACCCTCAATTTCGGAGCTTTTGGCTTAGGGAAGCAATTGAAAGGTGATTTCTAGTGAAAGGTATGAATTGATGCATGTTTATTGTTTATGTGGTATTAATTTTGGGTTAAAAATCATGGTTAGGGTTTGGTGTGGAATGGTGATCATAAAATCATCAATTGGTGTGTTTTGGGTCGAATTGGTTGCATATAATCGTTAGATATCGACCCTAGTTAGTGCATAATCATGACTTTGGCTTGTTTTGATCAAGAAAACCGTTCTAGAGCAAGAAATGAAAGAAAGGGAAATTTTCGGATTTCCCATCATCATTGCGCGGCTGTGGGAGATTGGCTCGTTCTCCCTCGTTAACCGTCGGATCGTCGCAAAATTTGGACAGCGGCTTCACGACTCTTTGTTCTTCGATCTGACCGGAGGGATCGAGCATCGGAGGGTCCATTAAGGAGCAGCAAATGGCCGAAGTGGACTGAAGTTTCCAGGAAGTCGAATTTTGGTGTTTTGAAGATTTGAGTGGTGTGTGCGTGCGATTCTCGAAGGCAACCGAGGGAGAATCAAGTACTGAGTTTGAATTTCTCTTAAGGTATGAATACAAACCCCCTATAATTATTTGGATGAGTTGGTTACATAGAGTTTGTGAATTAAGGTTATGGATTGCGAATGATGGCCAATTGATTATTATTCGGAAGTGATGAGTCGAGCTTGATGTCATGTGATTGTGTATAATCATCATGGGATGTTGTATGAACTTGATTTCGATGGCTTCGGTCGAAATTGGAGTTGTAGGTAAAAACTCTCGTTGGTAGTCGCAACCCGCGACTTCCGTTTTGAGTCCGTTTTAAACCGTTTGGTCGAGGTAGCTTATGGGACTTCTTAGGGACTTGTTTAGGCTTCTTTTAGGACTGTTTGAGGGTCCTAATTTTAGTTGTAAATTGTTACAAATACAGGATTCGGTTTGAGGGATCGTGCGAGTTTCGTGTTTTTGATATCTTTGCGATCCAGGTGAGTTACACTTACTTACATTTTATTGTGTGGTATGTATTGTATGCATGATAGCGTATGTGAAAGGGATCCACATGCCCTTGATGAGTTGTGGGGGCCGACCCGTGTCCTAACTGACGGGAGAAAGGGAAACCACATGCCCTTGATGAGTTGTGGGGGCCGACCCGTGTCCTAACTGACGGGAGAAAGGGAAACCACATGCCCTTGATGAGTTGTGGGGGCCGACCCGTGTCTAAACTAACGGGCGATTAAATATCGATCTCATGAGAGTCGGGTGTCTGATGTGTTTGATAATTATTGATATGCTTGATGTGAATGATGTTGATTGTGTTGGTACCTGTTATGGTACAGTCCGTGCTATGTGGTAAGATGTAGGTGGTGCTACCTCACTAAGCTTTATGCTTACCCCGTTGTTGTTTGCTCTTTTAGTGGCAGGTACGTCCTCAAAGGACAAAGGAAAGGCTCCCGTGTGAGGCTCCGGTGACCCAGCAGTTCAGTCTAAGCATGAGGAGTTATGAATGATGTTATTTGGAAGAATGAAATAATTTCTTGGTTTTGACATGTAAACACTTTAGTTGGATTTTGTTTAAACAATGTTTATGATTCTCAAGTACTTGATCTATTTTTTCGTAAACTTTATGACGTATGAGTTGTTTTTAAATGAAAGGTTTATGGACAAGCTTCCGCAACTAATTATCTTTTGTCAAATCGTTGGTTACTTCGCAAAAAAAGTTGTATTTTGGAATATGAGTGCTACAACGATACATAAAATGGTAATTTTTTGAAACTTCAGTACATTAAATTGTAGTTTTTAAAGTATGTTACACACAATAGCAAAAGGTGACAACTTGGATACATTTTGGGAAACTAAACCCTTTTAAATATTTTGACTTTTGATTTCTTATTCTAAAAAAATTTAATCTATCGAAGATAGTATTATGATTTTCTAATTGGACCATAGTGTTCTTAACGGGTTTTATGAACCACATAAAACAAAAAAAAATGTAGTGCTGCTCAAACCGCGGCACGAAATGCTATTCGTGCAGTAATACATCAAGATATGCAACAAGCAGAAGTCATGATTAAATGTCCCGATCTCGGAAGTGATGTTGTTGCTTTCCTAAAAGTCTAAACTAGATGAAAGAAGATAACTTTTTTAAATGAGTTTTTAGAGTTTAACGCCAGGGAAAGTAAATGATTTTAAATAGTTATATATCAATAAATTTAAATATAGGGTTAATTTCATATATATACCCTTATTAAAACTCAAAGAAAAGTTCAAATAAAAAGTGCTAAAAAATGAGAAGTAAAGAAGTGATCTCCACCATTCATCCAGTCAACAAAGATGGCTTTGACCGGTTACGGTGGACGTGATCACGGAGGATTGACGCGATTCATGGAGGGTGGAGATGATTAAAGGAGGGTGACGCGGTCAAAACCACTTTTATTGACTGATTGAGTGGTGTAGATCACTTCTCTAGTTCGAACTTTTTTAGCACTTCTCATTTGAACCTAATACTTAAAACTCAAAATATGATATTTACCCAACCTAATTTTTAAATATAATGTATGCCCTTACTAATCTATCAAAATATCAATATTTACACAAATAACATTTTTTTTGTCAATTTTTAATCATTTTAAATAATAAAAAATAGTTAAATGACTATTATACCATCTTTTAAGTCTAATTCATAAATATCATATATGTCCTTATTAAAGTATAAAAATATCATATTTACTCAAATAACCATTTTTGTTCATTTTTAATCGTTTTAAATTATCAAAAATAGCTTATTTAACCAAATAGTTTCTTTAATCAATAATAAAACCCAAAGTTTTTGTAATCATTGGTGAGAAAACCCCCCATGATTTTTGTCAACTTTTTTCACATAGACTAAGACTGTGATACAATCTCATAGCCTTTTAGGCTATGCGTATCCGAACCCTTCGAACCCCATTGCAACATCAGCGCCACATCAATTGTTATATAACCCTACAATAAGCCCTCTGGAACCCTCTCTAATTAGTACCCCAACCCTCCGTAACCAAATACCCAATACATAATCTTTTTAATAAAAAAAGAGTGTGTGTGTGTGTGTGTGTAAAATGTAGAGAGAGATAGAGAGAAAGGAAGAGAGAGAGAGAGAGAGAGAGAGAGAGAGAGAGAGTCGTTGGGTAAGATCGACTTCTGCACACCACCTTCAAGCCCGCCCTCCAACCCGCCAATCGCGTACTGGATCCCGCCAACTCCCAACCCGCTGAACCCAGCTTACCGCTACGCATTGTCTTATAGTTTTATAAAGGTCGTCGGTATCGTATCTAAGTTTTTGCGAACTATATTCCTAACCTATTAAAATATCATATTTACCCAAATAATATCTTTAAATCAATTTTTAATCATTTTAAATAACAAAAAAATAGTTAAATGTCTATTATACCCTTTTGTTACATCCCAAAAATGATTATGGAAATTGATTTTATACAAATACAGTTGATCTAATAGAGTTTGCAGCGGAATAAAGTAAATCAAACTGTAAATGAAGATCTTAAGTGTAAACTATGAACCAATAGCGATAATGAAGAAGAACAAATTAACTTCAATGAATACTAATGAACGATTACAACAAAATCAATGGAACAGTGTATTCCAATTCAACATGATGAACAGTGTAAACGAACCACTCACAAAAGAAAGAATAACCAACTATTTATACTACAAAATCCTAACAAACTATCTAGGATTTCGACACGTGTAAAGATCTGAGTCGTCAAAGGAAAGTCGGTTACATAATCACGTGAGCAACACGTGATGACCAAAATAGCTGTTCTGCAGAAGTGTATCCTCAGAACCTTTGGTGAGCTCACAGAGGTTCTGGAAAGTCAACCTTGAAAAACTTTGCCAGATGAACCTCAAAACCTTTAATGTGCTTCACAGAGGTTCTATCGAATAAGACTTGACTGAATTGGCATTCTGCGAATATTCACTTCTGCAATCTTCACCTTTTGTAGATTTGAACTTGCTGCTTTTATCCATTACTTTTGCAAACAAGAAATTGGAGCTAACACCTTTTTAAGTCTAATCTACAAATACTATATATGCCTTTCTAACCTATAAAAATATCATATTTATCCAAATAACCGTTTTTGTCAAATTTTCATCATTTTAAATTAAATTAAATCATCAAAATTAGCTTCTTCAACCGAATAGCTTTTTAATCAACAACAAAATCTAAAGTTTTTGTACTCGTTGATGAGAAAACCCCTTCAATGATTTTCGTCAACTTCTTTCAAATTGATCATGGTACAATCTCATAGCCTTTTATAGTTATATAAAAGTCGTGAGTATTGTATCCGATTCAATTTCAAATCGTTATTTTTGGAACTCTTGTTTGTTCCTTAAGATAAATCTTGAACCATATCTGATAATTAATCGTGCTAGAGAAATGCAAGTGTCAACTTTCATATTTAGAAATGAGTACTTTAATCTCATTTGTTAACATTTTATATTTTAATTTTGACTATAAATTAGTTGGCAGCAGATTTAACTTTTCAAATAACAAACTAAGGATTGATTAGATAGAGGATGAAAATCAAACAAGTAAGGAAAAAATTTCTTTAGAATGAACCCTTAATCAACATAAGTAAAAGACGTTATCAAGTCTCCAAATACATATAGTTTGCAAAAAGATTAGGTATGATACCGAAGATCTTTATAAACCTATATATAAAAAGCTATGAGATTGTACGATAGTCTTAGTCCATGTAAAAGAAGCACTACAAGAAAAAGAGGCTTTAGTGACGACTGAAAATTCGTCACTAATAGCTAAAATATGGTCACTAAGACCCTTTAGTGACAAAAATTAAGTTCGTCACTTTTCGTCACTAAAGGTCCGTCACAGCAGAGACGAAATGCAAAAATGGTCACTAATAGTGACCAAAATAGAGTCGTCACTATCTTTAATGACGACTTAATTTCATCTCTAAATCAATAAGAAATAACAAGCTAGAAATCCAATTTGTGACGAAAATAGTCGTCACTAGGGGTTGTGACGAAAATAGTCGTCACTAGGGGTTGTGACCAAAATAGTCGTCACTAGGGGTTGTGACCAAAATAGTCGTCACTAGGGGTTGTGACCAAAATAGTCGTCACTAGGGGTTGTGACCAAAATAGTCGTCACTACCATTGATCTTAGAGTACTTATGTGGTCACTATACACCTTTCATGGTAGATTACAGTTAAAATTGAGTTTCAATAAGCCTTTTTGCACAAATTGAACCGTAAAACCATAATTTATGTAACCAACTTGGATCGTTAACCAAAAACTAGAATCTTGTACCTGATTGGATGCTGCCAAAGCATCTGTTATAAGTAAGAGAAACAACCAACCATACTCGTAAACATATCCGGTCAGCAGCCATATAAAATCAGGTCAGTTGTCTTTGTTATTTGAAAGAAAAAAGAAAGAAAGAAAAAAGAAAGAAAGAAAGAAAGTCATACATTTGGTATGGAGTCGTGCGATTTAGGATGACAACCATCAAAAACAAAAACCAATTGGGGCATTCCGAGAATCGAACTCGGGACCTCTCGCACCCGAAGCGAGAATCATACCACTAGACCAAATGCCCAAATGATGCCTATCTAACCATCTCTTAATATAATACGTAATAAGTGAGGTCCTGATTATGATGTCTAGCAAACAATAATACTGATTTTGATCAATAATTTTGACAGAAAGTAAGAGAGGTTAAATGGAAATGCATACAACACAGGCATTGGGATCGTAGAAGTACAATCTAAACGAGCTAAAAAAGAACAATGAAACAAGTTTAAACTTCATCCTGCAATGCATATCAAAATCCAGACTAGGACTTCTTCAAAATCAATTAGATATGAAGCAAGATTCTTACCTCAAAAAAGATGTCACAATATTTGCTGAAGTTATGGTCTCAAGATTCAATGCTCTTGGCAATTAGTTCCTGCAGTTGGGTAAAGGTTTGATGAAGCTGATGTTGCAATTGGAAATATATAACAAGTATAATAACTATAAAATGAAGAGAATGGCATCATAAAATAGAATATAATAGTTCCTCGAGTTAAAACAATTAGTTCCAAGATTGCAGCTTTTGAGAGCCTCTTGATAATCCAAATGCAACTTCGGCTCTGGCCATTGCAAATTAAACCAAAATTTTAAAAACGACAAGCCATCCAGACGTTGAAAAGTGAAAACTACCATCCATACATTGCTCAAAGCTATCCAGAGAATATGAATTTAAACCAACTTCATAATTAAAAATCAAGACCACCCACTGAATGTAAACCATAATCTTGATTTTTAAATTGGAAATCATAGCCATCCAGATCTTATACCCACATCATTGCTAACCCAATACCAATCCAAACATTACTTATTACTATCAAGACTATTCTAAAACATGCCAAGTTTAAATTCGTTACAAAATAAATTGTTCAAATATTTAAACAAGTAAACAACATAAAGATTATCTAATAATCCAATGAAATTGCAGAAAGTAGGCAGGATACTCGTGGAGATCGAAGGAAACATGGGAAAATAAAGGAACTAAGACAAACATGAATCTATTACGAATGAAATGAAAATCTATAAAAGTATAAAACCAAAGAATAATTGTGAAACAGAAGCAAATAAACCTTATGGATAACTAACAATTTCAAAAAAGACTGATTCATGAACGATGACATGCACAAGATGAACCAATTCGGCAGATATATGTCTGAATTTTAGATGTAGCAATAAAACTCACCATTAAACTCCCAGCTTATGTATTTTCGAATTCAATCAGAGTCAATGTTGCTTTGCATATGTGTACAGCTTTAACCTGAGAAAATAGAGAAGGAAATTTCAGAATATGCATTACATGAGGCTAAAAGAGATGTTTGAGTTTTACACGTAAAGATAACATAAAGTCGATGCACAAGGATCTGTCCAATGCCCGTAATCCACGAGCAAAAGGTAGCAAAAAGAAAGATATGTTGCTACATAAAGTACCCCTTAAAAAAAACTTACAATCATAAATAAGCTGCTATCATAAAAAACGTTCAGAAATAAGCTACACGTACAACATCTGCTCTTGAAAAATTATACCCATGTAACATATCTGGTGAGTAGCCATAGCTATAGAACCTAGCCATTGATGTCCCCAGGGTCATGGTCGTAAGTACCGCAACAGTTCTTCCAAGAAGAAAACCACCTAAAAGAATACAAACAAGTGATATATGAATTCCAACAGTTGTCCTTTTCTCGAATCAAACTAGCAAATGTTACCATATTTCATATAGCCACCAAATTGAAGCGCTCCAAGCCTCGGAGGCAATAATACAAATCTTTTATTAAGGTGCCATATCCATAAAAGGGTGATCATGTATCTGAATAATATGAAGACGAGCTCGAATGATAAAACCTAATTCATTCAATCTGAAACTAGTTTGAATTAGGTGTACTGGACTAGATACGAATATGAAGACGATGGTTCTCGATACACTGAAAACCAATCATAATCACCTTGAAATCATGGTCAATTTCACGAACAAGCCTCTGGAATGGCAATTTGCGGATTAGGAGTTCGGTACTCTTTAGATATTTCGGATCTCATTGCATTCATCAATTTAAAAATTGTAAGTGGTGATTCTTCAAGATGAAGTGGTACAAATAAGTGTTCCACTCCAGCAGAATCAAAAACAAATTAAATCAAGGTTAGAATAGGAAGATATGGAATATATGTCAATTGCACTGACTAAGAAGAAACAAATACCATCCGTTATCAGTAAATTGAGGGCTGAGGGTGTGTATATATGTATACACATCAATTCTATATTCATCAGTTATCTTGTATAAGTTTTGGATCTTGTAGGACCATGACAAAATACCCATTAGATCTCTCATATGAAAACAAACACGATAGAATTGAATGAAGCAGGGTTATCTCGAGCTAGTTAAGAAATAGATAATATGTGCTCAGTTGGTCCAGAGGCAGAACATTTTATATATTTGACATCTATTTAGATTCATCAATCTTACCAACCTCTGTCGATTTCTTAAAACCCAATCCGAATCTTTGTTGAGGAAGGCCAAACCCATCGAATTCCCCCACTGTTGAATTCATGTCAGAATTTCAAGAAAACGATCAAAACACCAATCCAACATCTGCAATTCAAAACCAAATAACCAAGATTGAAGCTTTATGATCCATAAGGCAGAAGCCAAATCTTAGACGAAATTAAGAAAAATTGAGACCAAATGCAATTGAAAAATATGCTAGGGTTGTAATAAAAGGAAAATAAGCCAAATTAAATGCAGGACTGCATCAACCAATCCTGTCTTTGAACCATAAGTTAGTTAGCGGCGGTCCTGAAAAAATCTACTAAGGGGCCGTTTACTAAATGGTTACCGGTAAGCATTTACCAATATCATTTACCTTCTTGATTGAGCATGGAAAGAATAGAGAAACTTACCGGTTAAGAGACAAGGCAAACATCTAGATTTTTTTTCCGGTAAGTGTGGAAAATGACTCTTACCCGGTAAGTACTTACCAGGTTTATGTCCAACTATGTTACGCAATAAGATACATGAAGGTAAATCTATTGCCAACAATCGCTTATCCAGTAAAAGTTCGGTAAACGGTCCCAAGTATAGACCACAATTTAACGAAAGCCAATCCAAGTAAATAGAAGCTTAAAAGCATAAACCTGTGAATCAAAAAGTATAATCCTTTTTAGAAGTAATTATTGGTTCAACTCCGACAGCAAAAAGATCACTATTACTACAGAATAAGCACATCAAGCAATAAGAATGGAAAGTGTGTTTGAGAATATCCTAGATATTAAACAAAAGGTGCAGTTATGTGAACAAATAATAACATTTGAAAGAAGATTAATTCAAGTTAAGGTCCATAGCTCCATATTGTATATCATGGTAAAAGTTCATAGCAAGAGAAATTCTATCAAATTTGAACAATGCGTGTACACTGCAGAACATTCTCAAGTCTATATGGTCCCTTTATTACCCCAAATATCCTTAGCATACTAAATACTTCAAAAAGAGTGATTGTGTCTCTCCCAAATTGTAAAAAGACACAAAATAGTAAAGTCAATATACCAAATATCATATATTTCCTAATCTGTAAAACCCATGGAAAAGTAAGAGGTTTGACCAAAAGGTGAAACTTAAATTAGATTCTAACAAAATAATCAACTTTGAAAATAAGTTACAAGTGATATAATCATATTCCAAATCTAGGGTGTGTTTCTTCGCTAATGACCAATCTTGTAGTAACAACAACCGGATCAAGTCAATTAGCAATCAGCAATCACAATAACCTAACCTGGAGAAATTTTTGCATCCATGGATCATACAGAACTCAAAGTAGAAGAGAAAGATGCATGAATACATAGTGAGAAATTAAACAAAGTGGATAGATAGATAGATACATAGATAGATACCGATTTAGGAAGGAGTTGCAGAATCTGGGAGAAAGAGAGGAGGATGCTACCATTATCACCACTAGTAACATCAACAACACTAATCAATTCACAAAACCACTAGTTCTAGTTGAACAAGATTTCAAAAGGCAATTAATCAATAATAACAGCTGCACCAATATCGGTGCATAAAACGCTAACCAATAATCAACAACAATAATACACTATCACTCCTTTTTCTCCTCTCTATACAAATAACCAATATTCACACTTGTCTTCATCGTCTAAAATATACTCAAATTCATGATTAGAGGTTCAAATAATAAGATTAAATATCTTTGACAAACAAACAAACGCATATATCGATTTACAAACAAATAGAATCATAACATAGATCCATAATGTGAAGTAGGATCGTTAAAACAGAACAAAATCAACATCAGCATGAATCATAATTTCAAATTGTTGTATGTAACATAGTATACGAAGAATCTGAACTCTTCCGCCCAAAAAATTACTACTTCCACAATACACTTGAAGCTAAACAGCTTCTACTTTCTCATAGATACATTGAAATCGAACGAACACAAAATCAAAATCAACACGTTCTGACAGAGAGAGATCGACATAGAGAGATCGACATAGAGAGAATCTACCTTCGCTGATCATCGATTGAGGCGGTGGTCAATGGAAACACGTTCTGGGATGGACGATCGCCTAGGGTTGGAATTGAAATAAATTGAACTGAAAATTGGTTGATAGAGAAGTGTTTTCACTAGTTGAAAATTAGGGCTTGAAAAGATAAATTGTGGGAGACTGTCTTCTTTCAAAGTCGAGAAGCCCTTTTTCAAAGTCGATTGAGGCGGTGGTCAATGGAACCCGAGACCCCTTCGAAGCCTTCTTTCAAATCGACGTTACGCATACCGGGTTTCCTTCAGAATATTCACCCGATTACAATGTCGACATTTCGCCGAAAGGTTTTTGTATCACAATTACTCATCCTTAAGTTCCTCAACCCAGGAGCTCTTCACAACCCAATCAACCCGGGAGCTCTTCACAAGCTCCTCAACCGTGTCCTTATCAATCATTTCCTTATCAACCGTTTCCTAATCCACAATTTCCTCCAATAGATTTTGGTTCTCCTTATCAACCACAATTTTTAGTTTATTTAATGTTTTAGTTTATTTTATTTAATTATGTAATGTTTAATTTTAATTTTTAGTTAATTAATTATGTAATTTTAATTTTTAGTTAATTAATTATTAATCTTATTATTAATTAATTAATTGCATGTTTTATTTAATTATATTATTTAATTAAATAAAATAAATGAAATAAATAAAATAAATTGAAAAGTGAGAGGGTTGGGAGGGTTGGGTATGTGTTGTAGAGGGTTATGGGAGGGTAAAGAGAGGGTTGATCTAAAGCTGATGTGGAAGCTGATGTGACATTCAAAAAGTGAGTGGGTTGATTGGGTTGGGTGCGTGTAGCCTTATTTGATAGAGGGGGTAAGTGGATAAAACGAAAGTTGTGGAAAATATTCATTTGTGAATGAGACCTCGGGAAGTGGATAAAAGCTAGGGTGATAAATAGCAATTTTAACCTTGGCGTAAAAAATTAATAGAAATGAATAAATCAATAAAAATTTACTAAAAGTCCCTAGCTAAAAAATTAATGACGAAAATTTCATCACTAAAAAAATGATGTTATCTTACACCAAAACGTTAGATATGCATATAGGAACAATCAGTGACAACATCTTAGTTTGGTCACTAAATTTTAACAAGTGACCATATTTTTTGTGATGACTTATTTTTTTTATCACTAATATTCAATTTAATGACGAAAGTATTATTCGTCACTAAATTTTCGTCACTAAAGACTCTTTTTCTTGTAGTGAAGTTGACGAAAATCATTAGAGGTTTTCTTATGAACGAGTATAAAAACTTTTGGTTTTATTGTTGATTAAAGAAACTATTTGGTTAAATAAGCTATTTTTTATAATTTAATCTAATCTAAAATGATTAAAAATGAAAAAAAATGATTATTTGGGTAAATATTGTTTAGGTAAAAATTTACCATCGTACGACGACGATATAAAATCGTAAGATATCTTATTGGACCTTAGTCCTGTATTAAGATAAGGTCCTGAGACAAGCCTAAAGTTCCGCCGAAACGTCAGCATCGCACCATCGAACGTCATAACGGATCCATCGAACGATTACTCCAGCAAGTATCGTACGATTCTCATAAGATAACGTACGATAATTATCAGTTATCTACTAACGGTCATATTTTTCCTTAGTCTGTTTTCTTGTAACAGGTAATTGACCGTTATCGAAGACTAAAATCATCATTAAAGGACAAGATATACATCTAATTAACATTCAACCGTTACGACCGGGATTCCCGCGACAGTTGCAACCGTTGTCATTAATGAGCCATTATTGACAACCGTTGCTGCAAAACCAACTATAAAAGACACCCGAAGCTCTCATTTGAAGGGATCTAGTGACTAAAAAAAGCTGCTCTTACATTCTCTCCAATTTCTAAGCGAATATTTGTAACTTACTTTCGATCGAATTATTATTTCTATTGTAATCGTACGACCGACATTGTAAAGTTCAAGGACATCACCCCTGCTTGGTGATACATAGTACAACGTCGACTATATCTTAGTCGGCCGCAGGTTTTTTCCTCGACATTGAGGTTTTTCCTGCGTCATCAATCTCTTGTGTTCATTTTAATTTATTTGTTTGTGCGTTTACCAAGTTAGATTCTTACTTTCGACGGATTAGCCTCATAACTTATCTTACGACGTAATTTGTGTAATTTTTTGCATAAACAATTTGGCGCCCACCGTGGGGCCCCGTCTTAAGAAAATCTCATTTGGTAAAGGCGCTTGTCTACTAATATTTTTTCTCGAGTCTCTTTGAGCACTTATTTGCAGGAATATGGGTGACCAACATGAGACATCACTGCAACAACAACTTGCTGCTGCCCAAGAGCAGATCCGGCAATTAAACCAACAAACTGTGCAAGCTAACGAGGAACTTGCACGACTTCGAGCTTCAAATGCTACGACAACCTCAATCGCTACCACAATCACTTCGCTTCCTTTCTCGGTGCCAATACCACGACCTTCGTTTGATCTACCACCACCACCTCCCGGAGTAAACACGCCACGTCCTTCGTTCAATCTCCCACCGCCGCCTCCTCCACCTGGAATAAACTTCCAATCGAGCTTTGTGCGACCTTCAATACCGCAAAGTTCCCCATTCTTTACCTTTCGGCCTTTTGTTAGCTCATCACAATCAATGCCCGAACATATACCAACAATGGCCCATTCTACTATCCATACTACCATACAACCCGGCGTTGGAACCTCCAACGGTTTCTTTCCATTTAACCCGATACCTACGAGCGATCCTATGGACGCACGACTAAAGATGCTAGAGGAACAAAATCAAAAGATGTTAGCATTACTTGCAAAATTACCTGGAGCCGCAGTACCGGTCGACGTCGAGCCAGAGACTGGATTTCAAGCTTCGCCATATGTTGATGAGATTGCCCTTGTCGACATTCCTAAAAAATACAACATCCCAGCATTCACGCCAAAATACTCTGGAATCACAGACCCCGTCGAACACGTCGCACAATACAAGCAACTTGTATGGACAGTCCCGATTCCAGCACAATTCCAAGAAATCTGCATGTGCAAAAGTTTTGGATCTACACTTACAGGAGCGACTCTACAATGGTTGATCAACTTAAAACCCAAGAGCATCACATCGTGGTCCGAGCTAGTAAACCAGTTCACGCGACAATTTGCAAGCAGTCGCAAGATGGAGAAACAGACCAGTGATCTATACTATGTCGTACAAAACTCTGATGAGACTATCCGTGATTATTTTAACAGATTTAATGCAGAAATGATCGAAGTCAAGAACTGCGACATCAAGACTGCAATTGAAGCCTACAAACGCGGATTGGACGACTCATCAGGACTATACTTGGATCTTACCAAGTATCCACCCGAAAACTTCAACGACGTACGAGCTCGAACACTTGCGCACATGAGAATTGAAGACGATGCTATCTTTCGACGCAAACATTCAACCGACAAGAAGGCTCTTGGTCCTCAAAAGCATGAATTCAAACAAAAGAGGGTGAACAAAATTGGAAACTCTCGACAAGAGACCAATAATCGTTCGACCCGTGGTTCAGGTAAAACTAGATATCCAGAATTATCTACTTACAATTTTGCAGGTACAGCTGAGGAGCTAGTTGACGCCTTACGCAAACTCGACATAAATATACGATGGCCGAAGAAGCCGGAAGTTCCTAACAAAGACAAAGATCAATCCAAATGGTGCGACTTCCATAGTGATCATGGACATACGACGACTGAATGCATCAGCCTGAAGAAAGAGGTTTCCTATTTGAAATCGAAAGGTCATTTAAAAGACATCCTTCCCGACGAAGGAAAGAGACCTGCGTCGCCAGAACACACAAAAGTCGTAAATTGTATCACTGGTGGATCAGAAGTCTGTGGTTTGACCTATTCAGCAGCCAAGAGACACACACGAGAAGGTCCAGAAGGACAACCAATTCCGGATGAATGTAAGTCAGTAGCCGAGAAAGAACTCGACGCGTCGAAGATAACGTTCGACCAAGACGACCTCTCGGAAACTGATCCAAGACATCACGACGCGCTGGTCATTCAATTAATCATCGGAAACTGCTTGACGAAGAGAATCCTCATTGATGGTGGTAGTTCTGCCAATGTCATCTTTGCCGACACCTTGAAGATTATGGGAATTGACAGATCAAACATCGTACGACGAACTACCACATTGATCGGATTCAATGGAGATACGACGAATACACTCGGTGAAATAGTATTCCCAGTATTTGCTAAAGGCATCAATAAACAAATCAAGTTCAATGTGATAGATTGTCGATCCGCTTATAACGCCATACTCGGAAGACCATGGATCCATGACATGAAAGCCGTTCCTTCGACATACCACCAGAAAGTGAAATTCCCATCACCTTGGGGTGTGCAAGAGATCGTGAGTGAAAAGAAGATCGCACGTGAATGTTACAAAATCACTATGAATTCGAAGCCGCAGACCATCTAGTAATTACAGAACCAGGATGCAGTCCAGTCGTACGATGATCTTCAACTAGAAGAAGTCGTCCTCGACCCAAAGCATCCTGATCAAAAGGTATTCGTGGGGGCAACCCTGCCTTCTGACATAAAAAATAGTATCATATCTTTTTTGCAGGAACACTCCGACTGCTTCGCTTGGACGCACGAAGATATGGTGGGGATTGATCCAGATATCATCTCGCATAAAATGAACTATTGGGTGCTTTACCTTTGAACAAATAGTTGAATATTGATGACTGGCTTACAACGATTATGTCGTTTGTGGCACCCGGAACTCCGAAGAATGCGTGCCAGATCCATATATCATGAGATGCGACTGCCTCCAAAATTACTGACGGTCCAGGATGATCACCTCTATGGTATTGACCCCTCCATGCTATGGGACAATTTTTCCAATCTAGCGCATAAAGTCTATGCTACCAAGCATGCCGGGTAAGCCGTGTCTTTGTTCATGCAAAGCATACAATGCCTGAACATCATTAGCAATAGGCTTTCGTAAATATTTTCGCCTATAGAGATGAATAACACGTTGGCAAAAAATTACTAAGGAATCCCTTGATGTCGTTTCAGACATCCTCAAGTACTCGTCCATAGCATCAGCAACTATCCCGTACGCCAATTGTCGGATAACAGACGTATATTTTTGCAGCAGAGAGATACCCTTAACACCTCTTGCATCCCAGGTTTGCTTGAAAAAATCAACTTTCTCTTAAGATCAACAACTATCCTAAGGTAAGTCGTCAGGTCATAGGAAACTGTCGTTCAAAGTTCACGTCGTCATACACCGGGTCATTAGAAAAGTATTCACGCACAAGTTTCTCTTGTGCGTCTAGACGACCTCTCTGTTTCTTCAGCCTTCTAGTTTGTGGAGTCGATGTTCTTTCATCATTATAAAAAATTAGACGAACCACTCCTTTCACAACAGCAACGGCAAGCCGATAATGTTTATCGAGCTCGTCTTCACTTTCATCTGTTTCATCTTCTGGGAATAGTGGTGGTAGTGGTGATCGTGGTGGTGGCGGTGGTGATGGTGATGAAGATTGTGTTAAAGTCTTGAAGATGATGAAGAAGATGACATGTTTTTTGTAGAGAGAAAGAGGTAAAGAGAATGATATAGAATGAGATGAGATTGAGATGGATCTATATATATATATATAACAATAATTAGGAAAAAAAAGATTTTTTTTTTGAAAAGTAGCCGTTTTTACCGTTGGGGATGGGGTGGGGTGGGGGTGCGTCTACCGATTGGCATAGAGAAGCCGAGGGTGTTGAAGCCAATGGGAGCATGGCGGTGTTGCCGATGCTACCCGATGAAGCCGATGGAACCCGATCACCATCGGTTCGACCATAACGGATGGTCTTACATTTTCTCGGATTTACGTGTTTTTTTCAAGTTCATGGTTCCCCTTTTTACTTGTTTTTCTCATCCTTGTCCAATTTATTGTTGTTGGATTCCATATCCCATGTATTTCTTATTATATGTAAATATGCAAGTACTTCACTTTGTTAAACAACTAGACGTGGTAATGGAAAAAAAACATAATATACTTTATTTTGATTTTCGTGAGCTATAGATTCTTTTTAATGTCTTTTTTGAGAAGGTTCATTTGGGCTTTGCTAAAACTACATCCTTGGCAATTTTTACCGAGAGCTAATACATGCTCCCCTGGGATTAATACTCAGTGGCCACCAATTGCGCATGCATGGATTTGAACCCGGGTGAAAGCTACCACCCTTTAGGAACTTACCACTACGTCACACCTTGGTGGGTTTTTTTTATATTCGTGAGCTATAGATTTGAAGTACTATGAATAAATGACATAGTAGTCAATAACGCTTCTACATTTATCTCACATTTTCACACCATCCGTAGTCATTTCTAAGTGCATACAATGGAAGTTCAAATGAAAAGGTCAAGACAATCATATGAATCCTTTTACTACGTAAAATCACGTATTATTTATAATTTACGTTTAGAATAGATATAACAAGTAGTCCCTTCTTTGTATCTACAGCTATGATTTTAGAAATCATATGTTTTAGTAGGTTGACATTAAGATAGTTACCTATAACACATACACTGGCCCCTACCTTACTAATGGTTTGTTAAGGTGTTTGTTTAACAATTGTTTTAGCTTTCATGTTTTACATGCTCGCAAAAGGGGTGGGGTAAGAGTTAAATATATATACATGTGTTTTCTCTAGAGAGGGATAGGTTAAGATGGCTATACATTGCTTTTTAGTTCAATAAATCTGAATTTCTCCATATTAAGCAAGGTTCTAAATGGCGCAAGGCGTGGCGTGGCGGCGAGGCCACGCCTCAAGCCTTACGAGTAAAGGCGAGGCCATGGCATTTCTTAAGGCGTGGCTTAAGGCGGCAAATTTGTACATAATATATATATATATATATATATATGTATATATGTGTGTTTGTGTTTATGTATATGTATAAAATGGTAAAATAGAAGATTTTCTAAATTCTAATATATTAACGGGCATATTTTTATAAATTTTTATGTATATGTCATGTAGAAGGTAATGCAATTTCGGAATATTGTAGATAACATGACCATGTAGAATTGCAATTTCAATTCAATGTGGGTTTTGTAATTCTTTTGCTCATCATGAAGATCTTCCCGTGGTCGTGTTATTATTATTGAGGGGTATTTTAGATAATTTAACTTATACCAAGACACTTCCGTTAAACTGTTGGAATTTTTGTGTAAAATTGAGTGTTGGGAAGTTTTGTTTTGTCCCACATAGGAAGGAAGAGAAAAGCTAGGTGGGTTTATAAGGGATTCCCATCCCTTATAATTAAAACCAAATGGTGGGGGTCAAGTGGGTCTTCCCCACACGCGCGCCTAGCCGTGACCGTGCTCGCGAGTGGCGCGTGTAGGTGCACTTTGCACTTTGTGGGATAATTATCTCTCTCACTTATCAACCAGATTAAGCTGACTTATCAGATCCAACAAACTCTCCACGTTTTTTGGGGATTGAGAACAATAGCTCTCCTCATAATTTCTCTCTTTCTCTCTCGTTTTTGTTTCTTGGCATCTTCTTCCGGTTTCTCGGTTTTTCATCGCTGTTGAAATACCGATCATCGACTGCATTAATCCTGGGTCGTTACGTCTAGAGGCTAACAGCGATTGCGTGACGTAAACACCTTTAAGGACCGGAGTCTATTCCGTGCGGTTCTCTCACTTTCGATAATCCGAGCAAACTTTCAGGTTGGTTTTAATTTCGAGTATCGTTTTACATAGTCCGATAACGGGACCCTCTCATTCTACCTTTCTTGAACTGTTATGATCGTGAAGGATTATACAGTTTCTTAGACAACTTGGTAATATTAATTAAATTATTAATTTAATTGATTTAAAGTCTTCATAAAGTTTAAATCTTGATTGTTTGATTCTAAATACAACAATCTTAAAGGTGTTTAACTTTTAAAAAGCTCATTGTTTTAAATCACTGATTGGTAAAACAATTAAATTTTCAGAAAACAATCAATGGAGTCTGAACTACCTTCCGAAAACCTCCGCCTAATGAATCAGGATATCGTGAAACTCGATCGTTTCGACGGTCAGAATTATACCCGTTGGGTCGAGAAGGTCAAATTTCTGCTTATGTTCCTAAAACTTTACTATATTTTGGACCCCAATCTGCCCCCCATTCCTGAGAATTCGATTCCCGCGGAGGGGCAACAACCAGATCAGAGAGCAATTTCTGATTTGGAAAAGCAGCGTCTACTCCGAAAGGAGGCTGAAGCTCTTTGTTTGGGGCACAAAAAAACTACTTTGTCTGACCGCTTGTTTGATCTTTACTCCCCGATAACTGACCCGAGGTAATTATGGAAAGCACTTGAACAAAAATATAAAACACATGAAGAGGGTACTAACAAGTATCTTGTTTTTAAATATCTGGAATTTCAAATGGTTGACGACAAGCCTATTATGGAGCAAGTCCATGAGCTTCAGGTTTTAGTCAACAAATTAAATGCGTTTTCCATTCCCATAGTGGAGTTTTTCCAAGTTGGCGCAATCATTGCTAAACTGCCGCCATCTTGGAAAGACTTCTCTAAACGCATGATGCACAAATCTGAGGACTTTAGTCTGGATGATCTGTTGAAACACCTCTGCATTAAGGAGGAAACCCGCAATCGAGACAAGCGCGGTAAGGCTAGCTCGAATGTGCATCATGTTACCGGGAGTTCTAATCAGAAAAACAAGCAGTCATGGGGACAAAATAAAGTTAAGAATTTTGGACCAAAGAAGCAGAGTTTTAAGAGACCAGGCAATCAGAAACCCAAGTTCAACAATAAACCTAAGAGGACTGGACCGTGTCACGTCTGCGGAGAGACGGGGCACTATGCAAGGGAATGCAAAGATCGAAAGTCTAGACCTGTGGCTAATGCTGTTGAAGAGGTGGCCAATCTGGTCGCAAATGTGGATCTTGGAGGAATCTACATGATTTCCTCTCTAACCCGGGCGGTGGCGGCTCGGGGTTGGTTTGTGGACACTGGGGCCACTATCCACGTTTGCGGACAAAGACGCTATTTCGGCACCTACCGTCCTGCACCTGCGGGGACTGTTGTGGTCTGTGCCGATGGTCATCGTGCTGATGTGTTGGGTATTGGTCGCACCGTTGTTCTAACTGACGCACTTCATGCTCCGACAATCTCCAAGGGGCTGGTTTCTGCTGACAAGTTCGACAAAGCTGGTTTCAAGATGGTGCTCGAGAATGGCCGGATAGATATCTCGAGAGGTGGAGCGTATGTTGGGAAAGCGGTCAATGTTAATGGCATGTATCGCTTAGTTTTAGAGAGTGATGATGAGGTTAATAATGTTGGTAGTGGTTCTTCTAGTGGTAGTAATGATGTAACTTCCAGTGTTGGAAGTAATAACGCTTTGTTTCCGTTTGCTAATGAAGTTAATATTTCTGGTTATTTTGTGTGTTCTGTTACTTCTTCTGATACTTTTGTTACTTTATGGCATAAAAGACTAGCACACACAAACATCAAAAACATTGAAAAAATGCAAGCTAAAGGAATGTTAACTTTAGACAAAAAGGATTTTGAAAAATGTGAAACATGTGTTAGATCTAAATTTACAAAGAAACCGTTTCCGTCTGTTAAAAGAAGAAATACATCATTACTAGAGTTGATTCATTCAGATATATGCGAACTAAATGGAATACTTACTCGAGGAGGAAGAAGATATTTCATTACTTTTTGCGATGATTCAACTCGATATCTCTATGTCTATTTGCTAAAGTCAAAAGATGAAGCTTTTGATGCATTTAAAGTTTATAAGGCAGAAGTAGAGAACCAACAAGAAAAACGAATTAAAATTCTTCGTTCGGATAGAGGCGGAGAATATTTCTCAAGAGAGTTTGATGCATTCTGCGAAGAGAATGGCATTAAACATGAACGAACCTCACCATTCACTCCCCAACAGAATGGATTGGCTGAGAGAAAGAATAGAACCTTTGTGGAAATGGTCAACTGTATGTTGAACCAGTCGGGCTTGCCAACCAATCTGTGGGGTGAAGCATTACTAACAGCATGTCATATTCACAATAGGATCACTAGTCGTGTGATTCCTACGAGCCCTTACGAGTCGTGGAAAGGTAGAAAACCTAAGATTGACTATATGAAAGTTTGGGGGTGTGTGGCTTACTATAGAACACCTGATCCTAAAAGATCCAAACTCGGAGACCGAGCTATTAAGAGCATATTCGATGGTTATGCAATGAATAGCATGGCTTACAGATTTTTGGATAATGAATCGGGAGTCATCGTGGAATCCAGAGATGCGGATTCTTCGAAGATAAATTTCTAAAGGATAGTGAAACTACAAACCCCATTTCTATTCCAAGTATTCTCGAGATGTTCCTGAACCCTCTCAAAATATAGAAGAGCTAAGGAGAAGTACTAGGACTAGAAAAGAAAAGAATCTAGGAGATGATTTTGTCTCCTACTTGGTTGAAGGGACACAAAAGAAAGTGACAAGAGAGGTCATTTTCGCCATCAATGTTGAAGATGATCCTAAGACTTTTGCCGAAGCCATGTCATCTAGAGATGCTCATTTGTGGAAGGAAGCCATAAATGATGAGATGGATTCAATTCTAAGAAACAGAACCTGGGAATTAGCCGATCTTCCCAAGGGAAAGAGACCTATTGGATCCAAGTGGATATTCAAGAAGAAATACCACCCAGATGGATCCATTTCTGCCTATAAAGCAAGATTGGTTGCTAAGGGATATAGGCAGAGAGAAGGTATTGATTATTTCGATACCTATGCTCCAGTTGCTAGGATCAGTTCTATTAGAACTCTCATAGCAATTTCCGCTTTGAAAGGACTTTACATGTAAAGACGACCTTTCTTAACGGTTACTTAAATTAGGAGATTTATTTGGAGCAACCTGAAGGCTTTGTGATGCCTGGACAGGAAAATAAAGTGTGTAGACTTATTAAGTCCTTGTACGGTCTTAAGCAAGCCCCCAAACAGTGGCATGAAAGATTTGACACCACTGTAACGAATTTCGGATTTCGGCATAACGGTGCAGATAGGTGCATTTATTCTAAATGCACTTCCGATTACACCGTTGTCATTTGCTTATATGTTGATGATATGTTGATCATCAACACTGACTTAGAAGGTATTTTTGAGACGAAGAAATACTTATCCTCCAACTTTAAGATGAAAGATCTTGGAGAAGTGGATACCATTCTTGGTATCAAGGTGAAGCGAACAGGCAGTCAGATTTCTCTAAGTCAGTCTCACTACATAGAGAAAATTCTGACAAAGTTTCAGCATCTAAACATAACTCCATTTGATTCATGCGTGAAACTTGGTGCTAACTCAGGACGAGCAGTGGCTCAACTAGAATATGCAAGTGCAATTGGTAGCATGATGTATGCTATGCACTGCACTAGACCTGACATAGCATTTGCTGTGAGCAAACTACGTCAGCATACGATCAATCCTGGTGTAGAGCACTGGAAAGCAGTAAGCAGAGTATTGGGGTATCTGAAAAGGACAAGCAAATTGGAAATGACATACACGTCATCTTCCGGGATACTAGAAGGGTATTCTGATGCTAGCTGGATCGATCAAACCAGTGATTCAAAATCCACAAGTGGTTGGATTTTTACTCTAGCTGGATGAGCTATCTCTTGGGCGAGCAAGAGACAGACATGTATAGCTCACTCGACTATGGAAGCCGAGTTCATTGCCTTAGCTGCGGCTGGAAAAGAGGCAGAGTGGATTAGAGATCTACTCTCGGACATTCGACTGTGGGATGTTCCAATGCCTTCTATTCCTATGTACTGTGATAGTGAGGCCACACTATCTAAAGTATACAATGCTGTGTATAATGGGAAGTCAAGACACATTGGTCTTCGACACTATTATGTGAGACAACTGTTTGAGAATGGTACCATCAAAGTTGTCTTTGTCAAGTCTAGTAAGAACTTTGCAGATCCGCTTACCAAACCTCTGACGAGAGATTTGGTCGGAACTACCATAAGAGACATGGGTCTAAAACTACAATAGAATCGGTTAGTGATGGAAACCCAACTTGAATTTAGTGCTCCTATCTTTCAAGTTTAAAGGGTAAAGTCACTTAATCGATAGAAGGTACTATCAAACTCGATAGATTCATGTGTGGTAAAGATAGTACGTCGTTGCCGAGAACTAGAATGAGTTTATTCTCTTAACAAAGTTTTGGAGACATCTAAGCAACGAGGATGTTATAAACTTTGCCTATATGACCTAGAGGTGGTGCCGCCTTGAGTGAAGGTTAGTGGTTTGTCTTCTAAAGGGTCAAGAAAAGGATTGCTAGCGCATGGCCATACTCGCGCTCAGTAAAATTGGAAGATTTTATTTGATATGTGTAGATGGACCAGAGAGGTCGCAAGGTTCTTGGTTTAAATCCATTAGGATACCACTGAATTGATTTCTCTTTGTTCACTTACATCAAACTAGGAATAATCCTTGTGACACCTATGTGATATTACATAACAGAATGACAAGAAAACTTCCAACATGGTGGGGGATTGTTGGAATTTTTGTGTAAAATTGAGTGTTGGGAAGTTTTGCTTTGTCCCACATAGGAAGGAAGAGAAAAGCTAGGTGGGTTTATAAGGGATTCCCATCCCTTATAATTCAAACCAAATGGTGGGGGTCAAGTGGGTCTTCCCTGTTGGGTTTTTGTGGGTATCCTCGGATCAAACTGACTTGAGGATTAACTCAGATCTATCGAACCTCGCTGGTTTGATGTATCTCATAGGTTAATCAAACTGATAAAACCTACGCAATCAAAAACACGCTGTTTTCGATCTTATTTGTGCGGAAGCGATAAAAGCTAAAAACCCATTAAAGCCTAATGATCTTTAATCGTTTATAGTTCTAAACCTAATAGTTTAGGTTAATTTACCTGGATTGCTTGACGATAGTCCACCGGTGATCGACCAACGAACGTCCTTCTAGTTGAACTGTATGAAAACCCGAACGATCGCAAAACGGAATCCGACTGGGGGGGGTCGGCGCCGATGGAGAGAGAGAGAGAGGGAGGAAAAACTCAAACTGACTTTTCTTAGCTGATAGCTTAGATTTTTCTTTAACCCATAAGCCTTATTTATATGGAGGAAAAATACAGTTTGTATAAGATTCAGTTTCCTTTTATAATTATCTCTAATCCTTTTTCCTTTTAATTAGCTGGAAAAGAATTTGCATACGATAATTATGATTATATATATTTATCTAATATATATAAAGACCTTATTAATTAATTATTATATATTTATTTATCTAATAAATATATAATATCCTAATTAATTAATGATCCTCCAACTTTGGTAATTCTGACTGTAATTACCCAATTGATTTATAATACACTATTATAAATCCTAACTCTCCATTTCGGGGTTTCATCTAACTTGTTCGACTTATAGGTCCTCACAGGTGTGACCCTCAAGTGTCTCGTAACATTGGATATATAATCACTTGGTTTGTCAACTCTGCACATAATTCCTAACAGACTCCCACTTGTGCAAGTTGGCAATACCACCTTTGACTATACGGACCTAAGGAGGCCCCTAGACAGGCACTTAGGCTGACCAGGTTACAAGAACTCTTATACCCAGATTTGGTGATATAAATATTCCGTGAGGAATTGGAATCTATGAAACTACTGTTCATTGATTGGGTATATCTTGGCTTTTCCCTTTGCATCGCGATATTTCATCTGTGAGTATGAGCTTGGAAAGTGTCAACTCTAAATACTCAAGATTCTGTTTTCTTGATTATCTGACTTTCACTGATAGGTAAACGACAAAGAACTAATCAGTTCGTTTGGGCATGGCCATGCACTTCATCAGTATACTTAGTCAGTCAAGATGGGCCCAGAAATATCTCTCTTCTGAGAAGAGGTGCAAATCCCATCTTGCATATCTGCCTTTGACACCACGGCTTCCGCTGAATCTAGTTACACCCTTTATAGCCACCCTGTTACGGCGTAGCGGTTGAGTGTACTAAGAATTCAGTAGTCCTCATGATATCAAATCAGATACCTCAGGTGATAGGGACAACCACTGTGAGATTCACTTATGACTTACTCCAAGAAGCAATCTCAACCGCGGATCACGTCCGATATTTGCTACTCTATCAAATATCTGTGCAACTTTTAGTCTACAACACTTGTAGCTGTTATTTAGCAACTGATCATAACTACCTAAAAGTTCACAATGACTTTAACACCTTATCATGCTCCCACATTGATAAGTTGTCACGGACAGATTTTGAATGAAAAATCGGAGACTGATTTCATTCCTGGATTTATTAAAACATGCAAAATGTGAAAGTGATAAAGAAATCAATCTTGTATAGTCCATATTACATGCTGTAATAATAACAAGATTGAATGCCTTTTCTTTAATAACTTTCATAATATCTATTTAACGTTTGTTAAATACTGGTCTAAAATGAAGTATCACCTACCTTCAGTTTAAACCCTTTGATTAAAGTTTACCATTTTTAATCAAAGTGATAACCAAAAATACAAGTCTGTTTATAGGATCTACTTGTATCTGCTAATTATTGTTTTGCAAACACCTCTTAAAACAATAACTAGTCTTTTATCATATTCCGTGAACTTGGAGACCTGGACTAACTTCCAGTTCCTGAATATGTAAGACTGCAACTTTCCTTAGTTGCTGTGTAGATGAATGATTTCTACCTGAAATCTGATTCCATTTGCAATACTGGCAAATCTACTGGAATCCTATATTTTAATCCAACACTTTAATTATTGATTTTTAAGTCAGTCACGACCTTTGTTTCATGGGTCTTGAAACTTTTATCCTTTTGACTAAAAGGGTAAATTATATCTTATGAATTCTTATCCTACCTGGATTATGAATTCCGAGATACATCAATAATTGCATTTTTTATTCTTTTATCTCAGACTAGATAGAGAATAAATTGGGCTCCCACTTGCTTATAAAAACTAACTATTACTCAAAATTTTACTATTGACTTTGTCAAAACTTTGATTAGTCAATCCTAATTTCAAGTAATGAACCTTGAGAATTTCCCTTTATGAAACTTAACTGGATTTGGTCAAATCCTAATTCCAGATCTTGGAATCTTTCTAGTTTCATAAATACTGTTATTAATACCATCTGAGTTAATATCCTAAATTCTCCTTTTAAAACATTTGAACAATAAAACTTGATCAAACTTGATTACCTAATACTGAGAATTTCCTTTTATAAAACTTAACTGGATTTGTTCAAATCCTAATTCCAGAACTTGGAATCTTTCCAGTTTTATAAATACTGTTATTAACGCTATCTGAGTTAATATCCTAAATTCTCCCTTTTGATCACAAAACTTTTATTCATAAATGTTTTATTCTCAAAACACATTCCTATAGAATCTTTGTGTTTTGTTAGTTTTTATACAAATTACTTCAATTTCATTAAAGTAATTATAACAGGCATCAACTAGGATCATACAGATTTAAGAATATCAGGCATAATCAGATATTTCTATGTCAAGACAATAACCTTTGAAAATAAAAATATCGAATTATAAAATATAATTATTCAAACATTGTTTAAAACATAAATCCCCCAAAAATAACTTTTTTAAAATTATAAATTCAAAATGTATTGACTTAAATCATCTTGTACTCTGATCCTCAGCAACCTCTGGGCATTTCACTTCTGACCTCCTGCAATAATCATTTGCTCTAGGTATCAGTATACTTGTAAATCAACAAGTAAGAAGTGACAAGTCAAAGCAATCATAAATTTTCTGAGGTTTACATACCTGCTTCATGACGCTTAGGGCAGTTTTGCCTCCAATGACCGATCTCATTGCATATGAAGCAGCGATTCTCGGTCCTAGCTTTGTTTGGCTTAACCTTCTTGCCCTTGCCCTTGCCCTTGCCTTTCTTGGGTGCACTCTGGATGGCCTGGACTGGTCCTTTTCCTTTACTGGTGCTAGCTTGCCCATTCTTCTTTTTCACCCCTCCGTCTTTCACCATCAAGACATCCTTAGTCTTGTTCTTGTTCCCCATATTCAGTTCAGCTGTCTTTAGCATGGAGTGCAATTCTGCTATTGTTTTCTCCATGTTATTCATATTGTAATTGACTACGAAGGGCCTGTAGTCTTCTGACAGTGAATTGAGTATGGTGTCTGTTGCTAGCTGCAACGGAACAGGATGACCTAGCCTCTCCAGATGATCTAAGTGCCGTTTCATTTTCATGACATGGTCACTTACTGATGTCCCTTTTACCATCTTGCACTCATTGAATGCTTTGGTGGCATCGTAGCGTTCCGTACGAGCCTGAGTCTGAAACATGTCCCTCAGCTGGCGGATCATGTCGTAAGCATTTGTATTTATGAGCCCTGCTTGCAGATCTGGGCTCATAGTTGCTAGCATTAGACAGGCAACATCAAGGAGATCATCCGAGTGCTTCTTGTGGGCATTTCTGGCAGCAGCCGGAGCGTTTGCCGGAGGTGCCTCCCCAAGTGGCTCTTCAAGCACATACCACTTTCTCTCATGTCTAGCTGACATGACTCCTAGATCTTTTCGGGACCATGGCAACTACCTGTGCATGTTTTAGTCCCTCTAAGTGCTTTTTAGCCCGGTACCACCCGGTGAACATTATAGTACCAAAACAGATCTCACCATTTTGGGGACCTGATCACTATACTCTGGCCGGTACCACCTGGAGATAATTCGCAGAGTTATGTAACCCCTTCAGCTTCAGTTTGAACACAGACGTTGAATGTGTGATCACTTACAACGCCTATGTACTTTACGCCGAAGGTGCCCCTAGATGGGTTGCACTACTGATCTATGATTTTCGGGGTTTTGAAAAAACTTTACTTCCAGGTTTTTGGAAAAACTGATTGTTATAAAGGCTACTTATGTTTTAAACTAACTGTTTCAAACATAACGTAATTTTAAAACCAACTGTTCTAAAATCACTTGCTAGTTAAAACTAACTGTTTTAATAGCACATCTAGTTGATTAAAACTAACTGTTTTTGTCAACCCTGCCTTATATGTAAAACAATCATCTATAGGTTTTAAAACAAAAACTATTGTTTTGAAAAGTTTAAAGAAACTGTTAAAACCTATATACACTTTTGTGATGCAACCTAGTTTTAAATTAACAATTTTATTTAAAACTACTAATCATGCAAGATATCACAAATAATCAATCAACCATGCAATTAAAAACAATTAATCACATATATAGTAGCTAATTATAGTTTTTGCCAACGTTTCCTAGGGACCAATAATGACCTATTTCACCAAAACACTTCAAAACTCGCGTAGCTCCCACTGGCCTCGCCATGTTTTGTTAGTACTCCGGTAAGATGAAGAATTTCAGCAGCTCCCACTGGCCTCGTCATCCGAAAGAAAGAAGGAAAGAAAAAAATTCTATCCTAGGGTCATTATTACATAAGGGGTTGCAAATGGCACGCAGGCCTCCCCGCAAATATGTCAAGGGTCTAGGTTGGCAAAACACTATA
Source organism: Centaurea solstitialis (assembly GCA_030169165.1). Lineage (NCBI taxonomy): Eukaryota > Viridiplantae > Streptophyta > Magnoliopsida > Asterales > Asteraceae > Centaurea > Centaurea solstitialis. The sequence goes on from CM058040.1 coordinate 75,427,681, forward strand.
ATAGATATAGATACAAACCCAAACTGAGATGCATATATAGAACTCAAGCAATCACGCAATTTTATATGCAATATAACAAAAGCAATATTATAATTACGAAAAATAAACCTGGATCCGTTAAAATTACCTTGTTTCAAATATCGCAAAACTTGGTTTTATAACTGATTCGAAAAACAAACTGTTTTATGAATCCTAAAAGAAAATCTTTAGACTGAAGAATGGTTTTAACTTAAAACTGAGATTTATAATAAATCTTAAAACTAAAACCATTTAATCCTTTTACCCAAAAATACATTAAACTGGTTTTAACGATCCAATTTTATAATACTGGCCTTAGTGTTTTAATTGGTTAGTAAAAACACGATATTAGGCTCATTAAAAAAAATGATTTTTATAAAAGTTTATTAAATTGGAAAAACCAGAAACAAAAATTTTACTCGATAAAATCCCAAGTAAACTTATTTTGGATAAAATATCTTAAAAAACCAAACGAGCTCTTTTGGGCCATAACTTGGTCCAAAGAACTGGGCTTTTGGGCCTGATAACTGAACTAGGCCCAAAAACGGAAAAACCCTAGGTACAATCCGCGGTCAAGAACCGTCGCCTACCACCATCGTCTTGGTGGCTCGATGATGGCTTTGGTTTTGTTAAACAGTCCGGTCACCACCACTCGCCGCCACCAGCCACCATTCAACCATCGCCACCGTCGCCATCAAGATTGGTGGTTTGGTGCGATTCGACTACCGCACGGCCCCACCGTCTTGGCGGTCCGGCTGCAGTTGGTTGATTTTCCGGTACCGCCACCACGACGCTGTGGTGCGATTGTGGCCACCACCGATCACCGCAAAAAGGCTGTCACCACCACGCTGGTGGTGTAGCCGTGGTCTATCCGGCTACGGCCGAACGTGGTACGGGTCTTGATCGAATGCGACACGGCTATCGTGCGACACCGTCGATCACCACTAATACACCGCCATCCACCACCGCGTTTGCGGTTTTCTGGTGGTTTGCGGTGAACCAATCTCGGTTTGCGATCAGACCACAGCCACCGTGATCCATCGGCGATTCCGATTAATACCACCGCCACCGTTGCCGCTTCCGGCTTCGGTGGCTCGGTCGAATACCACTGCCACCACAAACGACCGGTGGTCTGCCGGAGAAATCACGAAATCGCCGCCACCACCTCTCTGGTGGTTTGGCCAGGCGTTCGTCGCCGCGGTTATCGCCATCCACCACCGCCACCGTTGCCGCTTCCGGCTTCGGTTTGTGGTGGAACTCGGCCATAGCCGAGCTTTGCGTTTCAACTACCACCACCGCCACTACCACCGTCGCTGCTGCGATTGGTGGCCGGTTGCGTTCACCGACCTGGTGATGCAGCCGTGGCTCGGGGCGCGGGTTTCAGCCGTGGTTCACGGTCACCACCACTCTGGCGGCTTGGCCGATCTTGAACCAATCAGTGATGCTATCACCATCACTTATGGTGGTTCGGGTTTTGGGTCCTTACGAATAATGAAACAATTAAAAATTAATTTGACAGATCTTGTGAATAAAATCAGATTTTTAAATCGAACGAATGATTATCATTGATAAATTCGAAGCAATCATCAAAATTTAAAATTCAGATTTATTAAAACTTGATACACAAGCAACAAATTTTAACGGATCACTCATAAACTGATAAATTGATAAACAGATAAAAACTAAAAAACGATTTCAACAAGGGCTCTGATACCACTGTTGGGTTTTTGTGGGTATCCTCGGATCAAACTGACTCGAGGATTAACTCAGATCTATCGAACCTCGCTGGTTTGATGTATCTCATAGGTTAATCAAACTGATAAAACCTACGCAATCAAAAACACGCTGTTTTCGATCTTATTTGTGCGGAAGCGATAAAAGCTAAAAACCCATTAAAGCCTAATGATCTTTAATCGTTTATAGTTCTAAACCTAATAGTTTAGGTTAATTTACCTGGATTGCTTGACGATAGTCCACCGGTGATCGACCAACGAACGTCCTTCTAGTTGAACTGTATGAAAACCCGAACGATCGCAAAACGGAATCCGACTGGGGGGGGGGTCGGCGCCGATGGAGAGAGAGAGAGGGAGGAAAAACTCAAAATGACTTTTCTTAGCTGATAGCTTAGATTTTTCCTTAACCCATAAGCCTTATTTATATGGAGGAAAAATACAGTTTGTATAAGATTCAGTTTCCTTTTATAATTATCTCTAATCCTTTTTCCTTTTAATTAGCTGGAAAAGAATTTGCATACGATAATTATGATTATATATATTTATCTAATATATATAAAGACCTTATTAATTAATTATTATATATTTATTTATCTAATAAATATATAATATCCTAATTAATTAATGATCCTCCAACTTTGGTAATTCTGACTGTAATTACCCAATTGATTTATAATACACTATTATAAATCCTAACTCTCCATTTCGGGGTTTCATCTAACTTGTTCGACTTATAGGTCCTCACAGGTGTGACCCTCAAGTGTCTCGTAACATTGGATATATAATCACTTGGTTTGTCAACTCTGCACATAATTCCTAACATTCCCCACACGCGCGCCTAGCCGTGACCGTGAGCGCGAGCCGCGTGCTCGCGAGTGGCGCGTGTAGGCGCACTTTGCATTTCGCACGCCGTCGCTCGAAGCTGAGGAGCCTTTGTTTTTGGGTAAACGGATCATGGATCCGGGTATCTGACCTAAACCCATCGGGTTACTTAGCTGATAAGCAGATAGAGTTGGAATAGGATTGGTTAGCCAAAGGGATAGAGATCAGATTATTCAACATGTGGGATAATTATCTCTCTTCATTATCAACCAGATTAAGCTGACTTATCAGATCCAATTTCTTCTAGATTAATCTGACTTATCAGATCCAACAAACTCTCCACGTTTTTGGGGATTGAGAGCTGCATGGTTAGCTTATAAATACAGCCCCATGCAGCTTCTTTTTCATCATCTGAAAACAATAGCTCTCCTCATAATTTCTCTCTTTCTCTCTCGTTTTCGTTTCTTGGCATCTTCTTCCGGTTTCTCGGTTTTTCATCGCTATTGAAATACCAATCATCGACTGCATTAATCCTGGGTCATTACGTCTAGAGGCTGACAGCGATTGCGTGACGTAAACACCTTTAAGGACAGGAGTCTATTCCGTGCGGTTCTCTCACTTTCGATAATCCGAGCAAACTTTCAGGTTGGTTTTAATTTCGAGTATCGTTTTACATAGTCCGATAACGGGACACTCTCATTCTACCTTTCTTGAACTGTTATGATCGTGAAGGATTATACAGTTTCTTAGACAACTTGGTAATATTAATTAAATAACTAATTTAATTGATTTAAAGTCTTCATAAAGTTTAAATCTTGATTGTTTGATTCTGAATACAACATAAACTACATGCCATGTTGTTGTGTTAGGACCAAAAGGCTTTGGAAGACAACTTGTTTTAGGATATGAGCTATTATCAAGTAAAGATTGGGCTATATTATGATCAAAAGGTTCTTTATGATTATAGATGTTGGTTTACAATTTATTTGCTCAATCACGTTGATAAGTTTTCTTCCTTCTTGTCAACATGCGAACAATGAGAATGCATGGACTAGAATTGATGGAAATTGGGGTGTCACTAGAGACATGAAACATATAAAGGTACAAAGTTTTCACTTTTTTTGGATGAGAACATTATTTTGCAACAACTTAATGGTTTTAAGTTTGTTCAATACAAACTAACAAATCGGATCCCAACTAGCTTGGACAAAGGTGGAACTAGAAACAGATGCATTGGATCTCGGTCCCCATCTTATACGAAAGATGGATCTTGGTCATTATTGAATTTGTGAACCACATTGGGACCATGAAGACATCTTTTGGTCAAGTCTAGTTCATAGGTTTTGTTTTCCCAATTTTTTGTGTTGATTTGATATAATTAACATCGCACAAATAATGCATCCTTTCCCCCTTAAGATCTGGGATGCATACAATGTGAAGTTACAAACCTTCAAGATAACGATCGAAGTTGCTAGTATACTTTTAAAAATCGATGATATTTAGTAGAATAAAAAAGAAGCAAGCTCCTCAATGAACTCAACAATTGAAGCCAATTATCGAGAAAAAGGCGACGCAGACACTAAATAATGATTCCAAGAGGTGATAGAAACAATACTTTTAGTTAGGAAAGAAAGTTTCGATGAATTTGTTTTCCTTGTTTTATGAAGGCGTTGATTAGAGTTATGATATCGACTATAGACTCTTGTTATACCAGATGTATAAAAAAACCCAAGTAGATCAATTAAAACACAACCATTTACATTAATGCCCAAAGAGACCGACCAAAGCCCAACTACATACATGAAATCCCAACAAGATTCATTAAAGTGCAAATAAATCAGATTAAGCCCAACTATATCCAAAAAGCCCAAACAGATCGATCTAAAACCCAACTATATCAATTAAAACACAATCACATCCATTAAATCCCAAATAGATTGACCACGGCTTAGTTACATACATGAAAGCCCAACTAGATCCATTAAACCCCAAATAGATCGATCAAGCCTTACTAGATTCAGCGAAGCCCAACTAGATCGATTAAAGTTATACTAAATCGATTAAACACAACTAGATCGATCAAATCCTAACTAGGTCCATTTAAGGCCAAATAGACCTATTAAAACCCAACTTATCGATTATAGTTCAACTAGGTCAATTAAAAACCCGACTAAATCGATTAAACTCCAACTTGACGTAATAAAAGTCCAACTAGATACATGAAAGCCCAACTTGATTGGTCAAAGTCCAAATAGATTGATAAAAACATAACTAGATCCATGAAAGCCCTACTAGATTAATCAAAGCACAAGTAGATTGATTAATGTTCAAGCAGATCCAACAAAGTATAGCTAGATCCAACAAAGCCCAACCAGATCCATAAAAGTCTAACTAGATCTACCAATTGGATCAAAGCCAATTAGATCAAGCAAAGCCCAAGTAGATCGATTAAAACCCAATAAGCCCCAACAAAGCCCAATTAGATCCAATAAAAACCCAAATAGATCCACCAAAAGCGTGAAAACATAATATTAAAAAGGAATAAATATCAAAAAATTAATTTTTTTTAAATCCTTCGGAAGTAGTTATTCTTTTTTTAAAAGACTTAGTATTTCCGACGGGTTTTAAAAAATAAAAAAATTACTTTCAAAAATCTGCCAAATGTTCGTCGAAAATATTTTATTTAAAAAAATATTTAATATTCTATTTAAAAAAATATCTAATATTTTAGGTGAATTTTAAAATTTTTTAAAAATTAAATTATTTATTTAGATCACCTGAAATCCGGCTGAAATGTTTATTTAAGAAAATGGTTTAATAATTTTGTTGGATTTTGACGGATTTTAAAGTTTAAAAACAATATATTTAACTCCGACAAAAATTCGTCGAAAATATTTATTTTTCCTAAAAATGACTTAATATTTTTAACGTATTTTCGACGGATTTAAAAAAATATTTATTTAGATTCGTTGAAAATTCGACGAAAATGTTATTTAAAAAATGATTTAATATTTCTAACGGATTTATAAATATAAGAAAACTAAATTGTATTTCTAAATCAACTATAAATCTGCTTGAAATAATTAAATTTTTTATAATTAAAGAAGTTTTTATAAAAGAATTTAATTAAAAACTTAAATTAGCATTTTCGACGAATTTCTGACAGATTATAATTAATTAAATTAATTAATTTACATCCGCCAAAAATTATTAATTTATTAAATTTAATAAAAAAAATTAAAAAAATCCGCCTAAAATCCAACAAAACCTTTTATTGATTTCATTTTTATTTTTTTATGAAATATTTTAGGTAGATTTCTAACAGAAGTCAACGTTGTTTGACCAAATTTTCTTCCGCCAAACATGTTTCTGGCAGATTTTTCTACCAAAAAACATGCCCTAGAATTGCTCTTTTGTTTAATAGTGATATGGTGCGCACGAAGAATGTCTACAATAACAAAAGTTCGGGTACGTTGCTTTTTTCTTTTGAGCATTCAAATACCAATCTTATTACCAACACAAATATAACAGACAAATTAAGTCCAAACAAACAGGGAGCGCAACAGCTCCAACACCGCAGTCCCCACAACAAAAACAAACAAAACGACCACACAAAGACGCCCAAACGGTACAACCACCAAAAGAAAAAAAGCAACACTAGAAAAGCAAGATACAAGACGCTACCACAACCCCCAGACTAATCAGCGACTAATTTATGAGTCGTAAACTACGCGCCATCTCGAACATGAGAAACCAGGTAGCAAAAGTACCAAATGCAATGAAAGCGAAACAGTTCCGATATGCTATTGCAACCAAATTGCTACTGCCTCGGTCTTCAAACTCCTGCCAAAAAACAAGTTCATTATGAGATTGATGTTCCATCTTGAAACAATTGCCTACGATTTGGAGGCAATAGAAAAAGCACCCGTATTTCGTTAGTTGAGTAATCATATCAAATTGTGGTGGATGTTCTCGTGTCTCAAATCTAAGACTTTTATGTACCTTTGACAAACTTGCGACATGTTCGTCGATTTTGTAGGATAAAAGGTTGTACATTAAGATCTAGGTGGGTATCTTCTTTTCTAGATCAATTTTGTTGGTTCATTATTTATATTGGGATAGAAAGTTTTGCCTTCATATTTGAGTTTAATCGGCCGAAAAAGAGATTTGTTTTCTTATTGGTTTTTTTTACTATCTATCACATCACATTCGCAATGTTCCAGTCTTATAAGTGGAATTGTATTAGAAAACGTGTCTTATCAAACATAATGCAGCTTCAGATGTATATGGAATAACGGATGGTAACAAAAACGAGGATAATATTAAAAGTATAAACATATATCATTATACACGGTTCCAATAAAAAAACTGTATACAAATGTATGATTTCTTTTGATAAATGGTTACATTTATACACGGTTCTCTTATGATAACAGTGTAATTTTATTACAATTGGACAAGGTTTTAACATAAAAACTATGTAAAATAAACACTTTTATACACGGTTAGTAAAACTTTTAAAATGGTTTCATCTTAAAAAGCGTGTAAGATATATGGTGACAGTTATACACAGTTAATAGTTATTTTTTAAACGATTTCAGCATAAAAACCATGTAAGGTAGACACTTTTATATACAGTTAGCAAGATTTTTTTAACGGTTTCATCTCAAAAGTCGTGTAAGATGTGACATTTATACACCGTTAATAGTTCTTTTTTAAACGGTTTTAAACCGTGTATAATTGGAGAACTTTAGACACGGTTTTAAAACCGTATATACATATCCGAGACTTTTATAAACGCTAACCCATATACTCCCATCTATAAATTAAGCCAAAAATAACCGTTTATAAAACCTCATTTTTTTATAGACTGCCTTATGAAAATTTCACATTGCATCATAACATATCACGGACTTAACATCATCTCATAGACGATCTCCACAACATCTTGTAATTAGAGTACCATTTTGGGATTTGCATTAATAAGGTACAAAATTGAAACTTAGGCACGAAATGCTGTTATACGAACTATTTGTGGTTATATCTGTACTATTTATAAAAAGAAATAACTTAATTTGACAGTTATTTTGTTCAACAATTCATTTTACACATTTACATTTTATACCCCCATATTTAGTTATTAAATTTTATTTTAGTCCTTACTTTTTCATTTTCTATTTTAAACCCTTATCATATAATCTAAATAATCATATATTATGAACTAAAATATATTAAAATTACGTTTCTTTTTTTACAAATTATACCATTATAATCGTCTCGTCAATACCTTCGAAATGAGCCCAATATTGAATATTTTTTTATGCAATTATATTATATATTCTATTATATAAAGATAATAATTTTATTTCAATTTTCGAGATTGACTATTCAATAAATCATTAAAGGTTAACTGATTGAACACATATGAGTAAATTGATGTTTACAATGATATATATAAAAATCGGTAATTGATACATACTTCGCGCTGCAACGCGCGCGGGTACGTTTCTAGTTAATTATTAATTGCTATAACTATAAAAAAATAAAATTATCTTTTCGTATTCTAGAAATTCTTTCATCGAACCTTTCACTACTAAAAAGTCGTATATTACTGACGGCTATTACCAACTGCTAAAAGCAGTCAGGAATTTTCGACTGCTTTCCGGTGGCTTACGATTGTTCTTTTTTAATTTAATTTTTAATAATTCATCGGAAAATCATCGAAAAAACAGTCGGAAAATCATCGGTAACCCATCGGAAAGCCGTTGGTAAATGAAACAGTCGGTAAAAGTCGTTCGAAAGCTGTCGGTAAATGAAACAGTCGGAAAGCAGTCGGTAAAAGTCGTCGGTAATTTTACCGACCAAGGTTTTAGCGACGCTCGTTTCGTCGGAAAACCCGTTTTCCGACTGTTTCGACCGTCGGTAATACCCTTTTTTCTAATAGTGTTTATTTTTGAAGGATTGTAATTACTATTCATCAAGAGATCTAATGAACAAAATAAAAAATAAAACAAATTGCTTACAGGTTTTGTTAACAATCAGTAATGAATCCTAAGGTCCAGAATTACGACAGTATAATAAAGAAAAAAACATGTTAATGGTGTTTAATTTCTTTTATATATATATAAACGTTTATATGGGAATCTTGAATTTTTCAATATAATAATGCCATGTAGATACATGTGATTTACCATAAAGTGACCAACAAAAATTCTGAATACCAAATGAAACAAAACGTGTTCTCAAGGTCAACTTTAATGTGTGATGAGTTGACAAATATCAATGCATGAGTTTGATTATGAGGAGAAGTCGAGAAAGAGCTCATGAGCATGAGAAGTGTAAGAAATAGTTATATATATATATATATATATATTAATCATTGGATCCATGTAAATGCACATTAGAATTATATCATCGAGATTAATTAGATACTCAAGAATTTTTTGATCTCGTAACCCAGGAATTTCGTTAAACTGGTACGATCGGACTTGTAACCCGGGATTGTTTTGATCTCGTTTTGGCTGGGCTAGCGTTTTGCTAGTCTCTGTCTTTTTATGAATCGCCGTTAAAAAAAGATACACAACATCAGTTAATATTTACAAGACAATTAATCAATGTTGGATTATTATTCAAAATAGACTTTTATTTTTTTTCGAAACAATAACAAAATTAAGCTTTATTAATCGGACTATCAAGAAGCTTGCAAGAGAGGGAAAAACCATTACAAATTCTTAAAACATTAATCCAAAGGTTGGTATATATAGAGTTATCAGGTTTATTGCCTGCTTTCCCTTTACATATGGCTACTATCCAAATAAACGAATTCTCCACAATATGGTCAAAAATAATAATATCTTTAAATAGCTAACTTGAATAAAGGTGCAGATTATAATTTATAATCTCTAAAACTACCGAGATATTTGAGATACTCAAACCCACATTGATCTCAAGACTAGAAGATGAAGAGATAAAAATTAAGCTCTAATATAAGCTACACGAATAACATAAACTGTGCAGAGGACTTCCTCTTTTATACAGCAATAGTTTTCGACGATCTTCTTCGTGTATAAATTATCCACACAACAACAAAAAGGAAAAAATCCCTAGATTACAAGAAGATGAAAAGAGAAGGAAAATCAACAAAGATTGGAGTTTTAATGTCCTGCTCCTCTTCTGCTAGGCCCAGAAGCCAGTTTATACGACAAATCCCTCATTCTTAATCCCAAGTTACGAACACTCGTCGTGTTGTTGAATGAAGTGATGATGGATGCAGCTGCGGTGCTGGCGTTGATGGTATTGGTGTTGAGTTGAGTGCAACGAAGAGCTCTGCAGTCGACCGCATTGAATTTTGTAATCATCGACAAGATGATAATTCCGGTGACAAAACATAAGATGTTTGTAGATAAGTTGTTCCTCATTGTCAATGTCATCTATAGGATGGTTTAATTTCTGTGTAGCAAAGATGATCAAAGAGACTTGGAGAAATATGGAGGTGATTGTGGAGGAATAATGTCTTGATGAAGTCAAAGATATCACCAGCAACTATATATATAAACGTTCTATATATATATATATATGTATATATTTAATGGAAAAGGAATTAAAGCCATGTGAGGACGGTGAAGAAGTGAAGGGTATTTGAAGCTGGGTTCAAACGGGTTGACCAAACATAGCTAAATAATGTACTCGGAATTCATGCAAGAATTAATTATATAATCTGGAATTCTTTGATTGTGCAGTAGTTTATTTTGACTTTGATACACTCAGAGGCCATACATACATACTTGCATCTTTTGAGTTGAATTCACACGCATTTTGAGCTGTGGTTCAAGGTTTCTTTTTATTTTTTCTTTCATTTTGCATGGAGTAATTAGTTAAAGCAAGGGAAAGTACGTGTATATATATTATATATAATATATATAAGGGATCAGAAAGGTCAAGATGCCGGAATGAACGCGTACGCAGCCCTACCTCTCCTTTGTACAAGACGGTGCACCTTTAAGGTGAAAATCAGTCTCATATTTCTCATTTAATTTGCTTCCTACTGTTCAAGGTTTTAAGTCAAACCTCAACCCTTAATTTAGGAACCATATAATAGACCTGGACATTTTTGAGACATGATTATGAGTTATGACAACAAATTTATATCTTATATATTTAGGGATCATCTTTAACAACCTTGGCAAATGATACAAACATCGACACCATCCATTTTTACAATTAACTTTGAGATATGAGTTGGAGGGAATTTTGAATTTGAGGTGATGAAAAATAGAGGAAAAGGCAGTTTGGGAAGAATTGTTAATAAATGCTTAGGCCATCCTCTATGGGGCCTGGTATGCATCCGGTACCGAGTGGTACCCCCTTGGCACACCATAGAGGATACTCGGTACCATTGGTTGGTATGAAATTGGTATGAATGTGGATGGATTGGTAAGGTGTTGGTAAGCTGATGTGGCGTTGAGGTGGCAGCTGGTACCACTGGTACCATTGGTACCATAGCGGATGGCCTTAGAGTAAATTACGCGGTTTGGTCCTTTATGATATACTGAACTTAAATTCAACTTTAGTCCTTGAGTTTCAAAAGTTGCATTTATGAACCTTTATATGAAAAATAGTCACATCGATGGTCCTTTATGCAAACATCCGCCAATTACTAGGGGAAATACAAGGGCAAATCAGTCTTTTAACTTTTAAAGGACCAATAGTGTAATTTACTGTTTATGTATGTATCTACCACATACACATCACCATAATCCACTCCACAACCACCGAGTACTACTACCAATTACCGCTAAGGACCACCATGAACCACCCCTCGCCACCATCCACCATCCTTCTTCTTACCTAATCTTTCATGAGTTTGAAGATCATAAAAGGGGAAACCCACAACTTTGAAGAAGTCAAAAACCCCTATAATCTAAATCAATAACCCTAAATCAGCCTAAAATCATAAACTGAAATATGAAACACTAGAGTTTTTTCATGGGTTTGTAATAGGAGCGAGCTTGGTAAAACTATTTGTTGGCAGGAGTAGTGTATTGTATTGCCAGATCTCTCTCTCTCTCTCTCTCTCTCTCTCTCTCACTCTCTCTCTCTCTCTCTCACTTTCTCTCTTTGATCTCCCTTTTTGTCTGGGCTAGCGCTTTGCTAATCTCGTGCCCTTAATAAATCTCTTTTCAAAAACAATATTAAGGGCTTGTTTGATAGTGGCTTAATAAGCTTAATAGAGGCTTGAGCTTATTCGCTCAGCTTAATATGAGTGTTTGGAAATGGCTTAATTGAAAACAGCATGACTTAATCGGTCAGCTTGAGGAAGGATGCTTTATACACACAGACATCTAATTTCCACATTTACCCTCCAAAATAAACTCTCGCTCAGCTCTCACTCAAACCCTTTATTCAGAAATCAAAACCCCTCTCACCTGAAAAACCCTCCCCACACCAAGAACCTCTCATCTTCTCCACCAAGCTCCTCGTCGGAGCTGTTCTCGCCGGAGGTCGTCGCCGGTATGTTTCTGATGCTGCTTGCTGTCAGGACCTCTTCTACTCCGCTGTTCACGACATCATCTGCTCTACTCCATTTGTTCTTATTCATGACCTGCAGGTTTGGGTTAAAGTCATGTTTTTTTTATCATGGTTTTGAGAAGTCGACAACTTGATTGGGTTGAAGAACAAACTGATGGGGTGTTTTTTGTGGCTCGATTTGAAGGGTTTGGGTTAGATTCATGTTTTTTTTTATCATGGATTTGAAGGGTGAATACAGAAAATGAGTTGTGAATTTGGGGATTTCAAGTGTGAATCTTTCAGGGGATTAGCATTTGAGAGCATGGTAGGAGAGAGAAGCGTGGGCAATTGCAGGAGGTGTGCTATTACCTTGAATTTGGAAGAAATTTTATCCCAAGTGGAAATTTTTCATATAATTTTATGTTGGATGATTCATTTTTATTTTAGAAATTATTGAAATTCTTAACATTTATTGTTAAAATTAACCATTTGGCATATTTATTAAATAATTATGTTAAGTAGTGTTTAATATACAATAAGGGGTAAAATAGTCATTTCTGACATTCAGACGATATATTCAGCACAGCAAACAAACAACAAGGTATCTATATCTACACAGACAGATTAATCCATACAGATATCTTTCTCCATACAGGACTTAATGGAAAACCAACCAAACAGCCCCTAAGTCTGAATATTATATTATTCTGAGTGAATATGAAGCGAATAAGGCACGTGGCATACTTTCGAACCTAACCCATATACCCTCACGTCTTAGTAAAATCAATATAATTTAACTACCAAATATATAAATTGGACAAAAATTAAATCCCCTGTGATTTTATGCGACTACTGTTAAACAATGAATATTTTGTTGGAGTCAAAAAAATCAGATTATGTATATATTTCATGTATGTAGTACCACATTAGCTACGATTTACATTTGTCGCCAAATAAATAAATAAATAAATCCTAACTTAAAAAGAATTAAAGAAAAAAGCTGGAGTCGGTATTTGTTAATGGCCTGGTCCTCTTCTGCTAGGCCCCGAAGCTAATGTGAATGCCGATGCCATTTCCCTCGATGGGAAGCTACCATCCTTGGTTTTCTTCCCTGAAGAAACCCTAATTTCAGTATTCCGTACAGACTTTTCTTCATGAACTTGCTTCACTTCCTTAGCGGTCTTCATGGCGGCCGTAGCAATCGTGGTCGCGGTCGTGGGTTGTAACTTTCTGCAGTCGACGGTATCAAATTGGGTTATGATCATCAAGAAGATGATGGCACTAATAACGTAACACAAACTAATCTTCATATATAGGAGTTGGGTCCTTTGGTCTGTACGAAAAGCTTAAGAGTTAGAAATTACAGCCACACCCAAGGTGTTTTCTATAAATCAAAATTTTGATTGCAATAAGAAGATTTTTATTGGTGACTGAAATAGGAATAGGAAGTGAGATATTGTATGCAGCTGCCAGTGTATATATGTATGGAAAGAATACCGTGTACAATGAAGGGCTTTAGTTTAGAAGCCAGGTGTCAAATAAGTTTTTTAATTTTGAAATCCACCGTCAACTATTTGGGATTTCAATTTAAACTCCTTTCCCTTTGAATAAAAATGGGCTATCTAAAATTCAATTCTCTCAAAGTCACATCCTTAATTTACTAAAAACAATTATTTCTCATAGTTTGTATTCGCTTGATTGATAGAAGAAAAAATAAAGGTGAAGTTCAAGACAACATATTTTTACTAGGATATTTTTTACTAAAGACAATTTACAAAGCAATTAATTGTATGTCATTTACAAATATACGTATGTTAAAATTGAACGCTGCAAGTGATGTACAACTTTTTAAAATCACATATGTGAACTAAACAAAATTAGAGTGTAGATATATATTATTCAAAAAATATATAAATTAACTTAAATTGAATTAATTCTAATAATTAACTTTAACTAAACACGTTATATAAAAGAGTGTTTTATTTTACTTACTTGGATACTTATATTAATATTTTTACCAGGTTTTCACATCATTAGTATATATATATATATATATATATATATATATATATATATGCGCACACATAGGGGTGGGTTCAAATGTGAACTCAATTTTGGTTGTGAACATGAGGACAAATCTTAGCCTTTGATTAAAAAATCGGATATTAAATCAATGGGTTAAAAACACGGTGGCAATCTTGTAAATATATTGAAAACTCTAGGCATGGCTAAAGTAATAATCAGCTCATAGGGGTATAATCGTAAATATGAAGTGACTTTTAAACTGAATACATCAGCTTTGTATACACGCTTCCTCTTCTTCATCTAAAATTCTCTCACTAAAAACCCTTATTCATCAATAAGAAATCTGGAAAAAAACTCCATTGAAGATCGATTTAAAGCATTTGTAGTGATACAAAATGGTCGAATCAAGTGACGACGTAATGGATAACCTTCCAATCGATAGTGCTTTGCTATAAGTAAGTTGTGTTTCAAAAATCATCAGATTATAAATAGTTAGGTTAATTACTTTGATTCGTTTTTGTTGATTCTTGTCTTACAAATGTTGTTTGTAATCATAACTAGAGCAACATATATGAAGTTTAAAAATTTTCGTGATGATTTCAAAAAATCATTGTTTGAAATTTGAAATTTGAAATTTATGGTTTGTGTTCTTTAAACTTTTTATCAGATCTGGTTAGTTAAGTTCATTTTTTGTGATTGTTGTTTTTCAGAAGTTGTTTGTAATCATAATTAGAGCAACATATTTGATTTTTAACAATTTTCGTAATGATTTTGGAAAATCATTGTTTGAAAATTGAAATTTTATGGTGTATGTTCTTGAGTGTTCATAATATGTTCTTGAACAAAAAGTTAATAAATTTGAGTTTTGATATATTTTCAGACTGAAAAGGTTAATAATATGAGTTTTTGAGTTTTGAGTTAATAAAACTATATATTCAGAATGAATAAAACTGTATATGTAATTTAAATAAAAATGTAGATTGAAATTATATGTTATTCACTTTGAATGAAACTTTATATTTAGACTAAATTACTTTATAGCAAGTAGATTTGTTGTTATGAAAATTTTTGTCATTCAAAAAGAAGAAAATTACTAAGATTTGTTGTTCTGGGTATCTTTGTTACTCAGACTAAATATTCTTTAATATGTTTGTTATTCAGACTGAGTAGCAAGTAGAATTGTTATTGAGATTTGTTGTTCTGGGTATCCTTGTTATTCAGACTGAATAGCAAGTACATTCGTTGTTCTAAGTATCCTTGTTATTCACTCTGAATAACAAGAAGATTATTCATTAACAATCTTGTTATTTAGACTACATGTTGTTCTGAGTATGATTGTTATTCAGACCGAATGACAAGAAAATTTATAATTTTCTTGTTATCCTATTTGAACTTCATATTCAAACTGAATAAAAACGTAGATTTGTTTGTTAATCTGTTTATGTTTGTTAGTTAGACTGAATAACAACTATACTTGATATTCATTAGGTTAACAAATACATTTGAAATTCAATCTTAATAACAAGTAGATTGAATAACAAGTAATGTTATAAATCTACTTTGAATAACAAAAACACTTGTTACTTACATGATACAACAGGTTTTATATATCGACTCAACAACATGCAATGAGGTTCCACATAAGACGAAGATTAGTTGGAGAAAGAAAGAGAACTAGAATTCAAACAGGAACTTGTCAAATTATTTGATCAAGATTTGGAAGAGTTGTACACAAGCAAAGCAAATCTAGAATTCAAAATGAATGAAGCACTGAAGATGTATCCAAATGACATATCATTGATTGATTGGAAAGAAGGCTATCAAAAGTTGGCTTTATGTTGGTGAAGAAGAATTGAACAATTAGTATATGTTTTTAAATAATTGGTTTAGTTGGTTTAACGTATATATATGTTTATTACATGATGTGTAATTTTGATTAATTATTAAATGTATATTAATGTTTGTATTTTACTGATATGAAGATTAATTTTAGCACAAAATATAGTTGTGGATAATATTACTTTGTACTCAAGTTGACTAAATAAGATTGTTTTTTTTTTTATTAACTTTGAGTATTGTATATTATTCAAAGTGAATATAACTTGCAGTAATGGGAATGAATAAGAATATTAACTAAATAAAGTTTTTTATTTTTTGAATTATTCGGTATGAATAATCATGTATTATTCACTCTGAATAATTATTCGGACTGAATACAACTTGTCTTTTTATTCACTCCGAATAACATACAATATTCAAAGTGAATAACAAGTATTTCCATACAACCTTTTTATTAAACTTACATATACAGTCTTATTCAATCTGAATACTAACATTTATTCAGAGTGAATAGCAAGTCATTCCATTCAACACTTTTATTAAGCTTACATACACAATTTTATTCAGTCTAAAAATAAAGCTTTATTCAGAGTGAATTACAAGTCATTCTAATCAACATTTATACTAAGCTTACATACATTGTTTTATTCAGTCTTAATATACATTTCTATTGTTTTTTCTTGGATGAATCCAAAGTATTTGCTTGGACTGAATTCAGAAAACCCGCTATATTGCATACAACATACCTCAAAACAATATCTAACAATGCATTTGTCTTCACACAAGATAACCTAACATCAAATCCTAGTCTAGATGCACACTTCTTATAGATTTCAATCCCTTTATCTAAAGACTCAAAAAGTTGACCTACAACAGGTTTCAAATCATCTCCTACTCTAGGAATCCAAACCTTCAAACCATCAGCACAATCTACTTCAATACTTGAAGATCCAGTTTCATCTCCACTATAAATTGATCTACAACACAAATAATAGCTAATCAGAATACAACATAAAACAATTCATAATAAATACTAAATCATATAAATATTAATAATGATATAACATTACATGTTATTCAGACTGAATAACAAATATTAATTGTTCTGTCAAAATGAAATTAATATTTATTCAATATGAATAAAATTAAATTCAATAAAAAAACCTACTTAAAATTACTTGTTATTCAGTCTAAATAAGGTTTTATCACTCTAAATAAATTACTTTCTATTCAAACTTAATAAGTATTATTCAATTTGAATAACAAGATATACATGTTTACTTAACATTCAAGTATATTTGGTTGTTATTCAGACTGAATAACTATCATAACCAGCACAACAACCAAGTATATTTTGTTATTCAATCTGAATAAAAAGCATAAACAGAACAACAAGTAGATCTACTTGCTTAC
Organism: Centaurea solstitialis; assembly: GCA_030169165.1. Taxonomy (NCBI): domain Eukaryota; kingdom Viridiplantae; phylum Streptophyta; class Magnoliopsida; order Asterales; family Asteraceae; genus Centaurea; species Centaurea solstitialis. The sequence goes on from CM058040.1 coordinate 75,445,038, forward strand.
TTAACATTCAAGTAGATCTGCTTCTTATTTAGACTGAATAGCAAACTAAAACTAATATCACAAATCAGACTAAATATGGTCAAAATACAAAATCTACAAAAAAGTTCAAAATATCTAATATAAAGACACTTAAATCAACAAAATACAAAGAATCTACAACAAAATTTTAAAAAAAAAAACTTATAACTTGATAAATCAACATTCAATGAACTAGAAGAAGTAGAAAATTCGATCGAAATCGTTAGAAAAAACGAATTCCTCATTAACAAAAAGCCTACTTAGTGTTATGTACTCTGAATAATAAGTAACCTCAGTACAAATTTCATATTTAAGCTGTTTGATATGCATACTAAATAACAAGCCTAGTTGTAGTTTGTTATTCAGAGTGAATAACAAGCCTACTTAGTGTTATTCAGTCATCTCAGTACAAATATCATACTTAGGCAACAATGATGAGGACAAATAACAGTCATGATTCAAAGTGAATAAAAACTAATTATTCAGAATTGATTGTTAATGGTCAATCTATTTGTTGTTCAGTCTGAATAACAAGTCTTTAATTCAAATAACAATGCTTGTTATTCAGAGTGAATAACAGATAATTTCAATCAACATTTTTATTCAACTTACATATACAGTTTTATTCATTCTGAATATATAGTTTTATTAACTCAATACTCAGAAACTCATATTTATTAATTTTCACTCAAAAAATAGATCAAAACTCAGATTTATTAACTTTTTGTTCAAGAACATATGATGAACACTCAAGAACACAAACCATGAAGTTTCAATTTTCAAACAACGATTTTCTAAAATCGTCATGGAAGTTGTTAAAATTCGGATATGTTGTTTTAATTATGATTACAAACAACTTTTGAAAAGCAACAACCACTAAAAACGAATCAAACTAACCCAATCTGATGAGAAATCTCAAGAACACAAACCCTAAATTTCAATATTCAAACAACGATTTTCTAAAATCGTCATGGAAGTTGTTAAAATTCGGATATGTTACTGCAATTATGATTACAAACAACATTTGAAAATCAACAATCACTAAAAACAAATCAAACTAACCTAATTTGATGAGAAATCTCAAGAACACAAACCATTAAATTTCAATATTCAAACACGATTTTCCAAAATCATCACAAGAATTGTTAAAATTCGGATATGCTGCTCTAACTGTGATTACAAACAACTTTTGTAAAACAACAATCAACAAAAATGAATCAAACTTACCGAATCTAATGAAAAATCTCAAGAACACATACCATAATTTTTTTGACAGAATTCGATGTAGATGGAGATTGACTGAAAATCGATAATCAAAATCTATAATCAAAATCGATTATGGAAGATAATCACAAATCAAAATATGTAATCAAAGTAAGAAATCGTAATCTGTTATACTAAGGAAGATAATCACATTTGGATATAAAAGGAAGCCAATTATTATAATACAAGCTTGCAAAAATAATACAAGCTTGCCAAAAATACCCTTGGAGCCATCAGCTCAAATATGGTTTTGATCAAGGGTCCAGATTAGTCCTTATGTTCACAATGAAAAAGTGGTTCACATTTGAACTTTCCTCTATATACATATATTTAACACTACTAGAAAAACAGGTATCAGCGACGGATCAAATCCGTCGCTAATTAGCGACGAATCAACGACGGAATAGCGACGGAATGTCCGCGACCATTAGCGACGGAAAATAGCGACGGATCAGCGACGAATTAATTAATTAATTTTTTATTATATTTTAAATAGTTTCGTCGCTGACCCGTCGCTGATCAGCGACGGATCAGCGACGAAATTCATTAAAAAAATAATTCAAAATTAATTAATTAATTCCGTCGCTGATCTGTTGCTGATCAGCGACGGATCAGCCATCTCATGACGACGGACAACACCCTCAGGTCAAAAAAACACCTAACCATGGATCTATTCATAATGTAAGATTATTAAAAATTAGTAATGTGCCCAAAAATGTTTTTTGAAGATATTTTTAGTTGTGGTGATATGATTGTTTTATGAGTTTCGTTATTTGATCATTTATGGATTTGGAAATATATGTATTAACTTAAGTTGTTAAGTTGTAGCACTTGGATATTCACCCGCGCAACAATTATTCCAATAAGTTATTAACTATCACTTTAAATCAACATAAAACTTTCCATATCATATTCGTTAGTTTTAGTTTCAAAATAAAGTTTGAGTTTTGCCTATTCTTGGTATAATACAACAGACTATCGATCATTCACAATATCTCATGCATGTATATACATACACAACCTTAAGTCATTGCTAACATTGTTCATTAAGGGTTGTTACATCCCGTAAAGGCTTAATATAACTATTAAGTTGTAATGAAGCTCGTTAGATTGTATTTGGCTACATTGTAATGAGCCTTATTTGGGTGTCAATCGATCTAGTTGGCCTTTAATTGATAAGTTCGGGTCTCAATTGATCTAGTTGGGCTTTAATCGATATTTTTGGGTCTCAATCGATCTAGTTGGGCTTTAATCGATAAATTTGCGCCTCAATCCATCTAGTTGGGCTTTAATCGATATATTTGGGTTTCAATCGATCTAGTTGGCCTTTAATCGATATATTTGGGTTTCAGTCGATCTAGTTGAGTTTTAATCGATATATCAGGGTTTTCAATCGGGCTTGTTGGGCTTTAATCAGTATATTTGGGTTTCAATCGATCTAGTTGGGCTTTGATCGATATATTTAGTTTCCAATCACTATAGTTGGTCTTTAATCGATAGATTTGAGTTTCAATCGTTCTAGTTGGGTTTTAATCGATACATTTGGGTTTGAATCGATCTAGTTTACCTTTAATCGATACATTTGGGTTTGAATCCATCTAGTTGCCCTTTAATCGGTACATTTGGGTTTGAATGCATCTAGTTGACCTTTAATCGGTATATTTGGGTTTGAATCCATCTAGTTGACCTTTAATCGGTACATTTGGGTGTCAAATCGATCTACTTGGCTTTAATCGATATGTTTGGGTCTCAATCGATCTAGCTGGCCTTAATTGATAATTTTGGGTCTCGATCGATCTAGTTGCGCTTTAATCAATAAATTTGCGTCTCAGTCGATCTAGTTGGGCTTTAATCAATAAATTTGGGTTTTAATAAAAGTATTAATTTATCAAATAAAATTATATATTATAATCTAAAATAGTTTTTTTATAGTAAATAAAACTTTTAAACTTAACTAGATATCATTAAAAAAACAAATTAACACTCAAATGGGTATTATAATTCAAAATTTCATTCAATTTCATTAATTTTCATTTTCCCTCTTGGTTGTAATATCCAGTTTTATTTTTTAGGAAATTATTATTATTATTATTATTATTATTATTATTATTTTGGAAACCTTGTGAAATTATAAGGGCTAATTTGTCAATAAGTTGAACTTGGAAATTCCAAGCTAGCTTTTTGAATTGAATGGGACGCAATAGTTGTTTGTTCAAATTAAAAGTTGTAGATTTATTTATTCTTTTGGTTTAAGTTTGAGACCTTATGAATTTAGAAGGACTACTTTTGTCAATAGTTAAAAGATTAAAGTTAATCCCTAACTTCCTATGTAATCGTGGCTACTAGGTTGGCATTTAATGAGGAATTTGGTTCTTTCTTCTTCTTAGTTATCCCATTAAACCGATCACTTTAATGTGGAGGTTTAAAATTAGGTTATCTCCTTTGAGGGTTTAATGGCGGCAGTTTAAATTTAGGATGGTGATTTGATCCAATTATGTGAGTTTCTTCTCATAATCTACTTCGAATGAAAATCAAGAGTGTTGGAATTTTGGAGATTCAAACATCCATATTAGAGTTTGAGTTTGAAGTTGGCGTTTGTTTTGAAAGCTTGGTTGACTAACAACTTCTTAAGAAATTATTGATGGAGTTTTTATTAGGGTCTTGGGCCGTTAATTAAGGTACGGATTCTTTGCTCCTCCGTTGTGTATATCGGACCATTAAATTATGTATACGTTTATGTGATATGTTATGTATGTGTACGGATTCCTTGTTCCTCCGTTGTGTTTATTCGATCGTTAAGTTATGTTTGCGTTTATGTGATATGTTATGTATATGTACGGACTCCATAGCTTTCCTTTCGTGTCATTCGATCCACTCTTTTCGTGCTTAATGTGTTTTATTCCGTCAAAATTATTATAATGTTTTTATTCATTTAGTTGTTTGTTTGGTCTGTTATATTCTCGGAGATGCCTTTGAGTTTACATTTATAAACATTATATTATGATTATAAGCTACAAAAAAAATATTTTCTGAAAATTATACCTTACTTGTGAAAATCATAACTAATCGCTCGGTTATCGGATTTAGTCATACGATACATTTTTAAAAACCCCCAGACGTCTACTACGATTTACTGTCACACGAACAACCTGTGATCTTTAAGCTAAAGTGGCCAAAATCCGAGCTTTCCGAATCAGCTCTTATTTTAAATGTAAACAGCGCCACTGTTTTCAAAATTTCATATCGGATTCATTTTAAACCCGATTCAGTCCGTTCTTGATTGTTGGAATCCTAAGACGTTGATCTAAAACTTCGTTTATATATGTTTTTCTAAAACCAACTGGAAATATGTTAAAACGTTCGATTTCTAAACGTGTTAAATGCTGAAAATAGTACGTCTCGATTTCTAAAAGTCGTGTTCATGGTTTTGTTTGGATTTGATTCGCTATACGTTTTCCTCGCAAATATTTTGTGTTTGTTCATATCTAAATATATGTTAATGGTTAAAGATATCGTTTTAGACTTCTTTTCGATTCGTAATTTGTTCGATTAAGTGACTTCGAATTTATGAACATTATATGGGATTTCGTTCATATTTTTGTATGATTGTATATTTTTATATTCGTTTATTAATTAGTATGATATGTTATCATTTGATGTGATCACATGAGTTGTGATATGCTTTTGAGATTTGTGTTTTGCTAACCACCTATGGGGGTACCATAGGCACGTCATTGTGGCACCGATGGCGTGACACCACCCGTGGCGGTGTGATCAGTCCACGGCGTCTCCTCTTTTGTGTGTGATCATATGATATAAGTTTGATTTACACTTTTCAGGACTTCGGTTAAAGGGATCGTGATAGTTTCGTGCGTTTGTTATTTTTGCGATCAAGGTGAGTTACACTGTGTTTATTTTGTATTGTTATGTGCGTATGTATGCATGATTATGTGTGACAGGGAACCACATGCCCTTGATGAGTTGTGGGGGCCAACCCGTGTCCTAATTGACGGGAGAGAGGGAACCACATGCCCTTGATGAGTTGTGGGGGCGGACTCGCGTCCTAAGTAGACGAGAAAAAGGGAACCACATGCCCTTGATGAGTTGTGGAGGCAGATCCGTGTCCTAAGCAGGCGGAAATTTATATTCTCATGAGAATGCTTGTTGATTGTTTGAACTACCTATATTGTGACTGGTTTGGATTTGTCTGTTATAATTGTGACGTGGATTGTTGACTTGATATGATGTGATTGGTATGTGCGATTGTGATGGCACCGGTTGTGGTATGTGCCCGCGTGGCAGTATGAGATAGGCATAGTGCTATCTCACTAAGCGTTTTCGCTTACCCTATCGTTGTTTCCCCTTTTCCAGGATCAGGCTCAGGTGTGGATAAGGGCGAGGCCCCGACTTGACTCCGAGCGCGATGACAGTTCCGACCAGACCTTCGACGGCAGTTGATATAAAACAGTTTATCCGTTTATTTGAAATTTTAAATTAAAGGATTTTCTTATGTTATATGAATCATACTCTGATTTTATTTAATGACATATGAGTTTTGGCACTTAAAAATGATTTTATTTAAGATTAATTATTAAAATCGGTATTTTTGGAATTGGGTGTTACATTGGTGTTTTTCCTTTCCCCCTCTTTCTATTCACCTAATGTATACAACCCTTAGAAAAAAAACCCTAATCTGATGCAGCCTTCCTCTCTCTCTATTTGTTTCTGTCGACATCGGAACAAGGTGACACCCTCGCCAGCCAAACACTTGTCGCCGGCCACACTCCCTCGCCGGCCACAGACTCATCGTTGTCACCCTTATCACCACCACCGCCGCTGTAGACAGTCACCACCACCACCGACGCTGTAGCCAGTCACCACCACCACCGCCGCTGCTGTCACCACTCACCGCCACAACCACCGCCGCTGTCGCCACTCATCTGAATGAATAATTTGGTAGATGTAATTTCTAATCAAATCGTATTTCGATGTTGAAATTAGGGTTTTTTTCTTTGATAAACTTGTGGTATGTAGCTTTGATTTCTCTTGGTGTTCTGTCCGTCGATGTGCAAACCATATGCTTGGCATGATATTTGGGTATAGGTTAGGTTCCTGCATATAAGTATATATACAAATCACAAATATTTATATAATATAGAGATAAAGTGAATATATATGTGGATGCACACAAATATTTATATAATCGCAAATATTTTGATTATTTGAGTTGTTATATTCATTTTATAAGGACATATCCACATTTGTTTTTGCTATTATTTTTGTATGTTGTAATCAAATGGCTTCATTTATCTTCAAATTAAGTGCATATAAATGAGTTAAACCTAAGAGACTATGAACCATGACTTTGGCTTTATATGTTAACCTTGTGAGTCGGACAATCAATGTTTTTTTAGCATAATAGGATAGATGAAGCTTGTTGCTGCTTTATACATCAATTATTTGATGATCGTCAGGCTTAAAATCTTCTGTTCAATATGAGACCCGAAAATGTTATGTAACTAGAAAGGTATTTGCATACATATGTATGGATCTGGATATGGGGTGTTATATGTATTTCCTAATGTTTTCCTCCTTTCTTTAGCTTGTTTTTATGATTCTGATCTTATGTGTGTATTTTGTTTCCAACCAGCCATCTCATAAGTCATTCATGATCAAGAATAGGCCCATTCCTCATTGGATTCTCATGACGACGGACAACACCCTCAGGTCAAAAAAACACCTAACCATGGATCTATTCATAATGTAAGATTTATTAAAAATTAGTAATGTGCCCAAAAATGTTTTTTGAAGATATTTTTAGTTGTGGTGATATGATTGTTTTATGAGTTTCGTTATTTGATCATTTATGGATTTGGGAATATATGTATTAACTTAAGTTGTTAAGTTGTAGCACTTGGATATTCACCCGCGCAACAATTATTCCAATAAGTTATTAACTATCACTTTAAATCAACATAAAACTTTCCATATCATATTCGTTAGTTTTAGTTTCAAAATAAAGTTTGAGTTTTGCCTATTCTTGGTATTGTTTATTTGCAAGTATTGAGAATTGAGATTTTAGATAATTGCACATGTTTGTTTCTCTTGAAATCCATTGATTGTTGGAATAAGTCGTTTTTTCTAGTTTATCTTGTAGTAATCCGTTTTTATTAACTTTTATGCTAGATTGGTGTCTAAGTTGTATTGGGACTTTGTTTATATGATGAGCTTCACCATTCTAGGTTTGATTTCTTATTGATTGGTTATTGGAAATTTAGTTATTAGCTTATATATTTTGAAAACCCAATATGGTTTTAGAACGTTGGTTAATGTTTGAATATTGGTTTTTATAGGATGGACTAATAGGTTGATGGTGGAGAATGTTGACAAGTAGACAAGATTTGGACCGCTCAAGAAAGTCAAGGCTTGTATTATGTTTTTGTCTTCATCTCAATTATGTTTGTGCATTTTTTTCTAGATTATAATCAAGCGCCTCACCTATACGTGACTTGTGCGTTTTGATCTTAAAATTTACACATGTATTGGATTAGAGCTTGGTTTTAGGGTATTGGTTAAGAAGGGTTAAGCTACTAATTGTGTAAGGATTTTGCTTTATGATCTAATTGTATTTTTGAATTTTAGAAAATTGAGGTTGTAAAAAAAAATCTTATATACATGATGTGTATTTGTACAGAAAAATATAGTTTTTAAATTGTTTTTTTTTTTAAATTGCCAAAAATCAGCGACGGATCAGCGACGGAAATTCCGTCGCTAAATGGATCCATCGCTGATCCGTCACTGACACGTGTCCGTCGCTGATCCGTCGCTGATCCGTCGCTGACACGTGTCCGTCGCTGATGCGTGCCCGTCGCTGATCCGTCGCTGATGCGTGCCCGTCGCTAATCCGTCGCTGATGCGTGCCCGTCGCTGATCCGTCGCTGATGCTTGCCCGTCGCTGATCCGTCGCTGAAACCCCTCCGTCGCTGATCCGTCGCTGATAGTATCAGCTACGGCCAGATCTGCGACAACCCTTCAGCGACGGATCAGCGACGGAACTTAGCAACAGCGACGGATTAGCGACGGAATAGTCCGTCGCTGATGCCCGTTTTTCTAGTAGAAATGTCATTATGTCATCTATATTTTAAAGCATTTACATCACATTTTTGAATCTATTAAAGTATAAGTTTCCAAGTTCATAACTATTTACTACATGCATCGTATAATTAATTAACTAAATTTCTATGTTTGAACATAATAAACTAATTAGCTATTAGACGTGCTCTAATATATACAAATTAAATGTTGACTGCTCACTTTAAATAAGAAGTTCATGTTCCATCAACCAATATTTATCCACCAATAATACAAATACATGAGTCAAAACTATACAAAACAATAATACTAAAATGGAGAGAGGCGAATATGATTGAGAGTTCAAGTTCAGGACTTCAAAATCAAGATATAGCATCGCGTTATTGTTAATGATTATACGGGTATATGTATACTTCTAATTAAGTGTGTGCATTTATATATATATATATATATATATATATATATAGGGTACGAGGAAAGTTCAAATGTGAACCACTTTTTTGGTTGTGAACATGAGGACAACCGAGATCGCGACACGTGGCGGCTTTGAGTGTGGTCCCCCCCCCCTTTAATTCAATGCCCTCTCATGAATCGCACCTAGTCACCCGCCGTGGACCTGACGTGACGCCTAGTCATTCACCACATGTCGCGCTCTCGATGTCCTCACGTTCACAACCAAAAAGTGGTTCACATTTGAACCCACCCCTATAGGGTCCTATTCTTTTGTTAATCACAAACAATGTGTTAACTGATCATAGGCATAGAAAAAACTAACAAATGGTTACGATTTATTTCTTTTTTTAAACGAATTAATTAAATACTATAAATAAAATGGCTGTAAAAGACAAATGCACAAGGCTATAATAGGAAAAATAATCGAGTTAAAGGCTGTAAAATACTACACAAATGCACAACGTCCAAACACATGTGTTCTACATCTAAGTACACATGTGTTCAGACGGTGGAGGAGGAATGCAGCGGCGGTGCACACGGTGGAGGAAGGCGGTGGTACACATGTGTTCTACATCGTGCGCACTTGTATTCTACATCGTGTGTACATATGTGTTCTACATCGTGCACACACATGTGTTCAAATGATGGAGGATGAAGGTGGTGGCGGGGGTGTAGACGGTGGAGGAAGCCAACAACGGTAGCGTAGACGTAAGAGGAAGAAGATGCAGGTGGCGGTGATGTAGAAGGATGGGTAGGACGATGCAGGCGGCAGTGGGGTATACGGATGAAGAGGAAGATGCAAGCGGCGGCGGTGTAGAGGTGGTCAGTGGTGGGACCCACCAGAATCATACATGATTATTTAATATACGAGACATACATGGGCCCACATCATATATGATTGTAATTAGTTCCTTTGTTCCTGTTAGTATATTTTGTATATACCCATGGGCCTTCGGCCCTTTACTCGTAGTCTAGGGTTAGGGTTTCTCTTATTATATATAGCATAGGGTTTTTCTTGTATCAATTGTAACACACATATTCTCTTATTCAATATACGACCTCAATCTTTGGCTTCTCTCTCGTGTGTTACCAAATTTTAACATGGTATTAGAGCTTTGGGCTCCTCCCTTTCTATATCACTATTCACCGCCGCCACAGTACTGCTACTGCCACAGTATCGCCGCTACTGCCGACCGACCATCACCATCGCAACCATTACCACTGCAGCCTCTCATCGCTGCCCCTTACATCAGCCGCCGCACAACCACCATCACCACTGTCCCACCATCACAACCACCGTCACCTCCAATCTCACCCGCTGACGCTGCCTCTCATCATCATCGTCGCTGTCCCGCTCAGCCACACCACCGCTGTTTGCCATCTCTTGCCAGACCACCAGCCGCCGTTGCTCCGCTGTTGCCATCAACTGCACCTCCGTTGTAGCCTCTCGCCGCTGCAACCTCTCCGCCGCCACTTAGGCCGCTGCCTTCTCGTCGTCAAACCCCCTCCTTCTCGGACCTTAAATCCGGTGACAAACCCCTTCCCGAGTGACGAATCCTTCCCGGACTTTTCCATCCGATGACGAACCCTTCGCGGACCTCAAATCCGGTGACGAACCCCTTCCTGGACCTCAAACCCGGTGACAAACCCCTTCCCGAACCTTATATCCGGTGACGAACCCTTCCCGGACCTCAGCAGGTGATGAACCCTTCCCGGACCTCATCCGGTGACGAAACCTTCCCGGACCTCATATCGGTGACAACTCCTTTATCGCTCTCTCGATGGCCTCTATCGTTGACCTCTATCGCGGCTCTCTGTCGCAAGTTACCACAGCATCGCCACCATTGCTGCCGTCGCTGCTACCACGCGCCGAACGTCACTCAGCCGTCGCATCTTCCTAGTGATCTTGTTTCCAAACTCAATCTTGGTCATTCTTACCCGATTAAGTTTGAGGGAGGTGTTAGTATATTTTGTATATACCCCATGGGCCTTCGGCCCTTTACTCGTAGTCTAGGGTTAGGGTTTCTCTTATTATATATAGCCTAGGGTTTTCTCATATATTCCTTGTAACACACATATTCTCTAATCAATATACGGCTATACCTTTAGCCTCTCTTTTGTGTTACCAGATTCTAATAGTTCCTATAAAATGTAATGGTTCTTGTTTGAACCTAGTTATATATGTGTGTGTATCTAAGATGTAAAAATCTAGATTAAAATCATGTATAATTATAAAAACTTTAAAATTCTCACATTAAAGATGATTTAAAGAAATAAAATTATTTTTATTTTGAGATTACACCTTATATTCATATAATTAATAAATACAAACATTAAAAAATTTAAATCTAACAAAAAAAGTTGGATTACAATTAACATGGACCCAAATCCAATAAAAAAACTGCAAATGTGAAAATTTTAAAAGATAATTCCATAAAAATTAATAGAAATATGTTTGAATCAAAGAAGGTCTAGCCTAGCTAGTGGGCGAAAGTAATATCCTTGTGTCTTCCTTGGAAGGTATCCCTGGTTGGCTAATGTTCGAACCCCGTGGGGAACGACCTCTGTGGTACCAAGTTTTGGGCCGGTCCATAAGGCCGGTTCAGGGGCGAGTTCATGGGTCGGTCCATAGGGCCGATTCATGAGTGCGGAGGATTAGTCGGTGCCCGTTTGGATTCGGATACCCCAGAACGTGTGTGTATGTTATTTATCGTTAAAAAAAAGTGTAAGTCCATAAAAATTGACGTACCTAAGTTCATAAAACTTAAACGTGAAGGATTATTTTATTACAAATAAAATTAAACATAAGATACCTTATTTCTGTTATAAAATTTTGTTGCATAAAGAAGCGTGTTTGAAAGGCATCTTTTTTAGACGACGGTGCACTTGTACAACACCAAGCCAATGGCCAAAGGCCTCTTTTGGTCACATACTTTATAGTTTATTTTCCGTATTTCCATGCCTTTTAAAAAAGGCAAAAAGAGGTTGGTTATTCGGCCGTGAGATCCACCACAAATCCACGGCGATCCATATTTCTTGCGGATTTTCAGTCAGCAGCTCTACTAGTGGAAACATCATTTTTAGTTTTTCTTTTTTGAACCGTGGATAACTGATCATGCGCACATTTCGACATAAAGTTTGGAAATCATACGGGTCATCTGTCTAATCCTCAGCGACCATGGATCGACCCGAAAGCTGACCCATGGTCAGGGTATCGCCGCCACATGCTAATCGAATCCAGGTAGACAGGAATGTCATCCACTGTCCCTCCTAATGCCATATTTATGGTTTTAAATCGTATATCGAGTGTATAAAGTTCAAGGTCAATATGGTCAATTGGTCAAAATATTTAAAAAATATTATGCATTTTCAAATTTTGTTAATTTGGTTTATTTCATAATTTTAAAAAGATCCAAAATAGCAAACACAAAATTCTGCATACTCAAAATTTATAAAATGTTTTGCTTAATCATAAAAATTAAGCAATCAAAATCTTTCCAAAAGACCTAAAGAAGGCAAATGCCACACATCTATATGAATTTCTGTTTTAAAAAGTTATAGCAATGCACTCTATATGCCTAGTTGTGGGTATAGTCTATAGGACAATTTTTGGCCCAATTTGATCATATTAACTTGGGCCAGATTGGTCATTTGCTTAATAGAAGCCAAACTTCAGTATCTCCATATATGACTACGAATTAAAAATGGGTTAGCATTTAATAATCGGCATTGTGATAGTGCTAGAGTAGGGATGTAAACGAGTCGAGTCGAGTCGAGTCGAGCTTTAAACTAATCGAGTCAGGCTTGCTTAATATAATAAAAGCTCGAGCTCAGCTCGAGCTCGTTTGAGCTTATGCTTTGAGGCTCGAGCTCGACTCAGTAATGCTCGGTTGCTTCATTAGCCTAAACGAGACTTAAGTAAACGAGTCTAATCGACCCTGATTTTGAGGATGTGCTATTAATATCGATTTTTTATTTATGTTAAATACATAATAATAATAATAAAAATATAAAACACATATGTAAAGCTCGTTTAAGTTTGTGACCCTACACGATCCTGATTTTGAGGGTCAAGCTCGGCTCTATAGTAAACGAGCTCTATTTCAGGCTCAAGTTCGGGATCGAGCTTGTTAAGGCTCAACCACTCATCGGTCAATAAAAGCGGCTTTGACCGATCCCCTCCCCCCTAATAATCTCTACCCTCCCATGAATCACGTCAAATTTCCGTGATCACGTCCACTGTAACCGAAAATGTGTAGCTGAGATTCGTCCTCACGTTTTCTTAAATTGATATGGTTCTCGTATGAACCTTCCTATATATATATATATATATATATAGGGGTGGGTTAAAATGTGAACCACTTTTTGGTTGTGAACGTGAGGACAGCTGAGCGCGACACATGACGGATGACTAAGCGCCACGTCAGGTCCACGACAGATGACTAGGCGCGATTCATGGTAGGGCATTGAATTAAAGGGGGGGGGGGGACCACACTCAAAGCCGCCTTGGTTGACTAGTCTCCGCCACGTGTCGAGCTCTCGGTTGTCCTCACGTTCACAACCAAAAAGTGGTTCACATTTGAACTTTCCTCTCTCTCTCTCTCTCTCTCTATATATATATATATATATATATATATATATGTCTTAGGTTCAAATGAGAAGTGTTAAAAAATGAGAAGTAGATTAGGGATCTCCACCACTTATCCGGTCAATAAAGGCGGTTTTGACCGGGTCCCCTATTTAATAATCTCTACCCTCCCATGAATCGCGTCAATCCTCTGTGATTACGTCCACCGTAACCGGTCAAAGCCGCCTTTATTGACCGGATGTGTGGTTAAGATCACTTCTCTACTTCTCATTTTCTTAGCACTTCTCATTTGAACACTTCTCAAATGTGAACCACTTTTTCATTATGAACGTGAGGATAGCCAAGAGTGCGCCACGTGGCAATCTGAAACGCGCTCGACTAAGCTTTATTCATACTGCATTAAGCTATTATGCAGACTGAATAAAGCTTTATGCAATATGAATAAAGCTTAGTCGCACTCTAACGCGGGCGACTTAGCGCGCAGGTTAGCTTTATTCAGTTTGCAGAATGAATAAAGCTAAGCCACGGGGTTTATGCAGACTGAATAAAGCTAAACCCGTGCAACTCAGATTGCCACGTAGCGCGCTCTCGGCTGTCCTCACGTTCACAATGAAAAAGTGGTTCACATTTGAACCCACCCCTATATATATATATACATAGGAAAGTTCAAATGTGAACCACTTTTTGGTTGTGAACGTGAGGACAACCGAGAGCACGCAACATGACAATCTAAAAAACACGCGACTAAGCTTTATACATACTAGAGATGGGCAAAAAGCCCGTCCCGGCCCGAGCCCGAAAAAAGCCCGGGCCTAGTTTTAGAAAATTTGAAAGCCCGGCCCGGTTCAATGGCAATTTCGTAATTATATAGTTTAGTTTTATATAATAAATTACTATAATTATTTGTTTTATATAATTATAATAAATGTATTTTATAGTATATTTGTTTTATATAGTTTAGTTTTATATATAAATTACTATAATTACTTGTTTTATATAATAAATGTATTTTTTGATTTGTTTTATATAGTTTAGACTTTAGAATTATAAAATAAATCTAGTTTATATTGTATGTTATCATTATTATTGAAATTATAAAATAATTTAGTGTTTTTTAAGTTGGAAAAAGCCCCGAAAAAGCCCGGTCAAACAAAGGCCCGATAAAGCCCGGTCTTTTCAAAGCCTGGTCAAAGCCCGGCCCAGCCCAAGCCCGGTCAAAGCCCGGTCAAACAAAAGCCCGAAAAGCCAGGTCTTTTCAAAGCCCGGTCAAAGCCCGGCCCGGCCCGATTTTTGTCCACCTCTAATACATACTGCATAAAGCTATCATTCAGACTGAATAAAACTTTATGCAGTATGCATAAAGCTTAGTCGCACTCTGACGCGGACGACTGAGCATGCGGATTAGTTTTATTCAAGCTTTATTCAGTTTACATAATAGCTTTATGCACTATGAATAAAGCAAGAATGAAGCTAACCCGCGGGATTTATGCAGACTGAATAAAGTTAAGCCTGGAAGTTAGATTGCCACGTGGCGCGCTCTCGGCTGTCCTCACGTTTACAACCAAAAAATATTTCACATTTGAACACACCCCTATATATATATAAGAAAATAAATAATACATAAAAATGTTTGAACCGGTTGAACCGACCGGAACCGGTCATGACTAGTTCAACTAAATAACTGGTTCTTAAAACATTGCTGGTGATTACTTTGAATCGTCAACTAGAAAAGGCCTAAAAATTTAATTAAAAGGATGAGTAGTCTGCAAGAAATTGATGCCGAATAATTATTAGAAGAAAATAAGGGTGTTGTTACCAACACCCCATCTACCTATATAACCAATCAAAACCATTTGGAAGTTTGGAAAATACTATTTTAAAATTAAAAAGTCAACTTATTTATAATAAAAACAGTCCTGGAAATTGAAAAAATTATCAACTCATAGAATAGAAGGGGTGTAATGATTCAAACTATTAGAGGAATACAAAAATGGTTAGGATCCAAAGAAATTTCCTGATATCTTTCGGTTTATTGTCATTGGGCATTGGGTTTGACAAAAAACACAACTTTACATTAATAGAGATATTATGTTAAAGGAATTACATTTTTTGCTACTCTAGGATGTTGATATGTATTATTACGACTTTTCAAACGACTTTATTACATTTTGGTTGTGTTATGTGCAAAATGTACGTGCTAAATCCCTTTTCTATAATAGATATTAGATACGTCTCTCTTTGCGTTCTTGTGTTAATCATCTTTATTTTTGTTTCATGTTCAACTTTATTCTTTATCATACAATGACAATTTTGTGGTCGTATATATCTTTTTCATATATCAAATTAATAAAATTCAAGGTCAAATTCGACACTAACACTTGGATTTAACTGATCACATCCTTCAAACAATTTCGGTATTGGAATATCAAGAACACAAGTGTATCTAAACAAATAATTGTGTTTCGTGTTCAACTTTATTCTCTATTACAATATGTTAATTTTATGGTTTTATGTGTTTTTAAAAAGCATAATAGAAGTATAAAATTCACGTTCAATAGTTTAAAAAAAATTGAAAAAAATCAACTCAATAGTGGGTATTCAATCTCATAACATTTGAGTTCATTTTAAAGGTTTTGATTTTAACAATTATAACGGTAAAATTTTTAACAAAATCTTTTTAATATAATTTTAGTTAACATAAGATTATATACGTTAATATGATAAAAATGTAATGAAAAAAAAGAAATATGAAATAAATTAGATAACTACATATAAAAGAATAAAATGTAATTTAAATATAAAAATAAAATTATTTTTAATTATGATTTTGAATATCAAAGGTGTTTGAAAATTTTGAACTTATAAGAAAATATAGATATAAAATAAAGATGAGAATGTAACATAAAAAATGGGAATGTAAAAAAGTAGAAAAAAAATTAATTCGAATGCATTTTGACTCATTTTGATGGTATTATTGAGACAATTATAATGATATAGTTTATTGATTTTTTTTTGAAAATTGAATATATTTTTGTTCATATACATTATTTATGTAAATATGATAATGGTAGAAAATGAAAAATAAAAAAGTAAGAGATTGAAAATAATTTAATTAACTAATTATAGGGATATAAAATATAGTATTGAGATGTTAAAATGTTCTTTTATGTAGTATTCAGATATTTTATATAGGGAAAATTGTCATTTTTACCAACATATTATACACTTTTTTCTATTTTTACCAACATTCTTTAATTTTTACCAATTACATCATTAAACCATCAATTTTTTTTCAATAAAGACAAGGTTTAGTTTTTTCTCAATAGTTTCTACCCCAAATTAAGAGTAAATTACATTTTTGGTCCCTATGGTTAATACTTATTATCAACTTCGGTCCCTCTTTTAAACTAATTAATTTTTTTGTAAATCATGGTTATCTCTTTATTTTGGTTTTAGTCCATTTGAATAAATTTAATTATAAAGGTTAGTTAGTTTAAGGTTATTTCTATAGTTGCAACTTTTCTTTTGTCATTTCTCATTCTTGTCTTATTAGTTTATAGAAAAATTTAAATTTCATTACTGAAAATAATTAAAATAATAGATTAATCTTAAAATAATCGCTAAAGATACACTAAATGAAAACCAATACTATAATTTTAACATAAAACTCTGATGGAGGCCAAAAGATGCAGAAAAATGATTTAAGATACAACTTTAATCTTTTCATAAAATTATTTATAAACTTCTAGTCAATGGGGTGTGGTTTCTAAAGACATATTGGCTCTAAATTGTCGTATATTCAAGCTAAAAATAAAAGCGACTTTTATATCGAAACGAACGGGAGATAAAAGAATTTATCTTTCAAATTTGGGGTTTTAGGTAAAAATTTACTTTAATGTATTCTCCAAATTGGAAAATCTTAAAAAAGTGGTAACATTTCAAAATGCAAATGATTCCTCAAAAATGTTATCATTATGGATGAGAAATAACTTTTTATTATATTCTTTTCTATAAAAAATTTTAAATTTAAATATTTACAATAGATAAATAATAAATAAATAAATTATTATATGTACAAATTATTTCAATGATATAATTAATTTGTAATAGGGAGGCTAGTAAGCTACTGTGTTTGTCTCTCTTTGTACTAGGTCTTGCATTATTGGCTTTTGTATTTTGTTGTGTAAATCTTAGTTTGTGGTAAATTGGTAATAAAGTTTTGGCTCTTTAAAAAAATGATATAATTAATTTTGTAGTCTATGAAAATATGAACCCATTAAAGATAAAAGTATTGTGGGAAAATTATTATAACCATGATTACCAAAACTGTAATTAGTTTTAAAGAAGGATCAAAGTTGATAATGAGTATTAACCATATGGGCCATAAATGTAATTTACTCTTTATTTGGGGTAGAAACTATTGAGAAAACAACTAAACATTGGCTTTATTGAAAATATTTTGATAGTTTAATGATGTAATTAGTAAAAATTAAAGAATGTTGGTAAAAATAGAAAAAGATGAATAGTATGTTGGTAAAAATGGCAATTTTCCCTTTTATATAATCTATTATAATATATATATACACATATATATATATAAGGGAAGGTTCTAACTGCAAGCATGTCAATTTAAGAGAACATGAGGAGCAATCTCAGTCACTCATCTTGTGGTTACGGTGGACGTGATCGCGGAGGATTGATGGATTTATGGGAGGGTAGAGATTATTAAAGGGGGGACCGGTCAAAGCCGTCTTTGTTGGCCGGATGAGTGGCTGAGATTGCTTCTCACGTTCTCGTAAATTGATATGTTTCTCGTTTAAACCTCTCTCTCTCTCTCTCTCTTATATATATATATATATATAAAGAGGTTCAAACGAGAACCATAACTTTTTTAAGAAAACACGAAGAAAAAAAATTATGTACAAAATCATATACGATTATGTGATTTTATACTTCTCTACGTGGATTTTTTTTATGTCAATCATATATGATTTTGTATATAATTTTTTTTCATGTTTTCTTAAAAAGTTAACGTTCTTGTATGAATCCGTCTCTGTATATATGTGTAGATTTTATTATATAGTCTATTAAAATGTTATATTTTTAAAAGTAGAAAGACTATTGAATATCATTCATATATTGTATTCTTAAAACTTGAATGTTAAAAAATAACTAACGTCTTTTGTATAATACAATAGATAATAAATATTTCAAGAGGCATAATCAAATATTGTATATGTTGCACCACCACTTACAAACTCATCTTATTTTAGTTAAACCCAAACTCATTTTTTATTATTTATGGATAATTTCATAATTGATTTTAGAGTAAATTACACTTTTGGTCCTTATGGTTGTCACCATTTACCAATTGTAGTCCCTCGGTTGAATTAATTACACGGATAGTCCCCGAGGTTGTCATTTCGTTTCAATTTCGGTTCCTCGAACTAACTTCTGTTAAAAGACTCCGTTAAAGAAGGGTTATTTTGGTCATTCCATAATGAAAGAACAAGGTTTAAGTTGTAACTCTCTCTCTCTCTCTCTCTCACACACATTTATATATCTCTCGCTCTTATCTTCATCATCTTCATCTTTAGTTCTACCACCACCACCACCACCAATACACCTACCACACCCACCACCAACCACCACCACCTACCAACAACCACCACCACCTACCAACACCCACCACCACCACAACCACCGTTGTCACCAAACCACCACCACCACCACTGCCACCAAACCATCACCACAGTCACCAATCTTTCACCACCACAACCACCAAACCACCACCACCACCACGCTCCAAACCAACTCCATCGCCGCCTTCAAACACTCCAAACCACATCCGCCGTCACCGGATCTGATACCTATTTAGGTTTTGGGGAAAAGCATGGTCTTGGTCGTCGGATCTACCACATACAACCACCACCACCACCACCACCACCGATTCAGGGTTTATAGATATGGGGGCGAGAAGACGCAACACAGATGGAGAGGGTGAAGGAGTCGCCAGAAAACACCATCTAGATCTTGGAAGGTCGCCGGAGACGAGACAAGGGGGAGTGGCCGGAGACGAGACGAAGGGGAGTGGTTGGATACGAAGGGCGGTGGTTTGGTAGTTGTGGTGGTCGTTTGGTGGCTGTGGTGGTTGTTTGGTGGGGTTTGGTGACAGTGGTGGCTGTGGTGGTGGTGGGTGTCGGTGGTGGTGGTCGGTACTGGTAGGTGGTGGTGTTTAAATTTCTCTTTGTACACTTGTATAGATAAATCTATATGTAGAGGAATAATCAAATAAAAACCATTTTATTTGTGTAAACTTGACGAATCTATCACCATTAAAACTTTTAATCAAGGGTTATTAATTAAGATGTCATGGGTTGTAGTTTTGTCAAATTTAATCTCACCACACCTGATTATAACCCTTAAGGGGTATTTTTGACATTTGATTATTCCTTTTAGAAGCCATCTCTTCTTCAAATGAAAGCTTACTTTGTAAGCAACCATTTTCTTCCAAAGCTACAGCTAGATGAACACACACTCACACACACACACACACATACAAAGCTACATCACTTGCATTTCATAGCAGATCGGCGACCCACGACGGTGACGGTGGCGGCCGGTAATGGCGACCGGCAACGGCGTCGCCGATGCAGGAGGAGGTTGCATCGTCGGTGTTGTTTTCTCCGATCAATCTCCGGCGACATCTCTTCTTCCTCCTCCTTCTAATCATCTTCGTTAGCAGCGCCGTCATCACAGAAGCAAAGCTGCGGTTTCGCCTACACCACCGTCCGCCGTTTACCGCCATCCGCCACCGTTCAACGTCGTTTCCTGCCGTCCGTCGTTCACCGCCGTGCACCGTTCCACATCTCTGACGACTTCATCTTCCGGTCATCTTCGAGATCTGGTTATGAAACACAACTCTGATGATTATCAGATTTGGTAATTATTTCTAGGGTTCTTGAGATTTTTTCCAAAATTAGGTTGCTTTGATTCAATTTCGAATATTGTGGCTTCAAAAAAGTTGTTTGTAATTTTGATTTGAGCAACATATTTGAATTTTAACATTTTTTATGAAGATTTTAGAAAATCATTTTTGAAAAATTAGAGTTTTTGAATTTGTGTTTTTGAAGGTTGATCATGTGTTCTTGATGCTCATCATTTTTGGTGTTGAAGGTTCATCATGTGTTCTTAAAGGCTGAAGCGGATGATGATGTGAAAATTCATTAGATAAAATTAAATATATATTTGAATTCATTAGGTGAATTTAAATGTAAATGTATATTTTGTTTGTATTCATTAGGTGAATTTAATTGTAAACAGACATTTTGTTTTGTATTCATTAGATGAATATAAATGTAAATGGACATTTTGTTTTATATTCATAAGGTGAATTTATAGTGAGTTTGAAGATTAATAAGATGAATATGAATATTCATAGGTGAATATGTAGTTTCATCTGCTGAATATTCATATGGTGAATATGAATATATGAATCTTCATAAGGTGAATATAAAGTTTCATCTGGTGAATATTCATATGATGAATATGAAGTTTCATCTGGTGAATATGAATATTCGAATATTCATATGGTGAACGAACTTCGATTTTTTTACCAAATGACAATCATGCCCGTTATACCCATTTTCAGATCAAAGACTTAGATTGATCCTCAAGTTTTTAGGAATTATTTGGTTTTCTCTAGAAAGCACCTCTCTCTCTCTCTCTCTCTATATATATATATATATATATACCAGTATATAATATAAAATTAAAATTTTATTATAATAAAAATTATAATAATAATTTAAGTTTTAATTTTTAATTTAAAACTAAATAAAATTTTTGGAATGACCAAAATACCCCTCCTTTAACGGAGTTCTTTAACAAAAGGTAGTTCGAGGGTCCAAAACTGAAACGAAGTGGCAACCTCGAGACTATCCGTGTAATTAATTCAATCGAGGGACCAAAATTGATAAATGATGATAACCACAGGGACCAAAAGTGTAATTTACTCTTGATTTTAATTTGATATGGTTTCCTGATTTATTGATATTATTTTATGTTCATCTTTATCGCATCAATCAAGATTCCATTTAACACCAATCTTGAATGTTGTTGTTCGTTATCGTTCGATCATCTATTGTGTTGAAGACATGCAAGATGGTGACAACACCGAAAGAACATACTCGAAGGGATTTTTGGATGTAGAAAACCATAACAATGATGATGATGGTAGCAAAGTGCAGCATGTGAAATCTACTCACGTACGTACTCAGGCCTGGCCATGGGGTCGTGCAGCTCGTGCGGCCGCACAGGGCATCAAAGACCAAGAGACATCAAATTTCTATATAATGTTATTAGTATAGGTAATTAGTATTAATAATTTATGAGTTGAGCTCTATACAATTCTCAATTATGTTATTATATTAAATTATTAATCTACTTGATTTTGATTTAATTGAATTCTTTATTATTCCATATACGCTACTTGCTTTTGCATCAATTACATGATTTGAGAAATTGGCAGATTGCATATTTGCATTACAACATCAATAAAATTGTCATGCAGCCTATGCTTAGGAATTTAGAATTTAGTCATTTGTTATTTTTCTGCACCATTGCACTCACTGGTATTCTTTTAATCAATTTTAATGACCTTATTGTTTGTATTAGTCTTGACATTTATAGACTTGCTGTGTAACACCCCAAAAATTGGAGCTAACAAAAACCTTCAAAAGAAAGGTTAGTACAATTAAAAACGTCAAGGCGTGAGCTTAACCCAATAATTAAAACAATAGAAACTGTATAAATACATAAACGCAATTTAACAGGAGAAGAATAGCAATTAGCTAAGCTGTCTCCTAACTAGGAGAAGAATCCTATATATGAAGAGTTATTATCTTAAAGTCGGTTAATGGTCCAAAGGTTCGGTCCCCATAAGCATCCCCTGATGCTCACCTCACACACTTATACCTGCTTGCTACCATCACCTGAGATACACATCGACACCACACAAGTGTTAAGCCAAAAGAGCCTAGTGAGTTGTACCAAGTATATAACGATGTACATATAAAAACATGTTAAGGCTTACGATATATATAGAAGTATATGAATGAACATAATGACAGTACGCTTATACGGGTTATCTTTTATATTTGGAAACAGTGGGAGTGACCCACTTCCACCAACCAATATCCTATCACTCGTTACTTCCAAACACCTCGATGCCATATCAACATGACACCATCAGAGGCCCGCGCACCTCGGAGCCACCCGAGAGCCGGCGACATAGGGGCATACCTATTTCAATACCTCCCAAGACTGTTTGGTGTGGAAATATTGCGTTGGATTGTCCATTATTATTATATAGTCCGCACATCCGCCACCAAGTCCCATCATTCTTTACTTCCAAACACCTCGATGCCATATCACATGACACCATCAATAGAGGCCCGCGCACCTCGGAGCAACCCGAGAGCCGGCGACATAGGGGCATACCTATTTCAGTACCTCCCAAGACTGTTTGGTGTGGAAACATGGCGTTGGATTTACCTATTCACATACATTCTCTGTATTTTCACTCGGTCTAAGAGACCATACACATATCATCAACCTTCATCGGTTGACTAAATAATCTAATGATTTATCTCATAGAGTCTTTTGACATCTAATTATCATGTCACTGGTGTCCGGTCTATTTGACCTTAACACAAACCATAAACCGTTCATGTTATATAATTAAATATTCCCGAAGGTCTCATGGCCTTCATGTTACACCATCATGTCAGTTTATTGGAAATTCATTTCTCACGTATCATATCATATCATGACATACATAACATATCATGCATCATCCATATAATAATCCGCATGGAAAACATGAAGTAGTTCACACATCAATTAGTCCACACATCATGCATATCATATTCTACTCAATACATCCATATAAGAACCATAAACTCATACCACCATGATTAATCTCAAACCTAACAATTTAGGTATTTCATCCTTAACAACGTTTATTTGCAATAATCGAGCATAGCATGTTAAATCAAGCAAGGTGATGTGTATCCAATTTTAACAAAAGGTTTAGAAACTCACCTTGAGGCTCGTAAAGCGAAAAGCCCCAAATTTCACATAGAACCCTAGATTAAAGCTTGAGTGAACACCTAAACTAATAAGGGGTTAATACCTTAGATTAGTTCCAGATCTATAACATATAAGACTAGATCTACACTTAAAACTATAGATAAGACTTACCCCTTCAAGATCTTGGATGAAAGCCCCAAAATGGAGAAGCTCTTCAACAATGGTGGTGTGATGGTTGGAGAAGATGATGATGAAGATATAGATACCAAATCTTGTTAGCTTGATACTTCAATCCATTGTTTTAGGCTTGAAGAGCTCGAAAAACCGAGAACATAGCAATTTAAATCACCAAAATTGGAGTTGTAGAGAGAAAGATATGAAGAAATGAAGAAGGTGGCTTAAAATCGTGTTTTTCAGCTCCGATCAGCGGTATCGGCGGGTCCCACCCACGGGTGACCCACCCTTACTCTGAAACCCGCCTAAAACCCGCGCGGTTCACTGTTTTGGCCATAACTTCTTCGTTATAGCTCCGATTTTGCTTCGGAAAGAACCGTTGGACTCGTATTTCAATTTCCCATCCAACAAGACCATAAAATCCATGATTTAACCTAAAGTCCTATTTTTCATTTAACTTAAAAGGTCCATTTCCACATTGGGCCGAAGTTGTGTTATCCGAAAATTACGGGTGTTACATGCTGACTTGCAATTTTTTTATAACTTTAATCTAATTATTTACCATTTTAGTTAAAACTAATTATAGTTTTTCTTGTCTTTTATCCTTCTATGCATGGAGACATCGTTTTATGTGGCTTATATTTATATTTTGTAATTTGGAGTTTTAATTCTTATTCCCCCCCCCCCTGTACTCTTTGTTTAGTTAATAAAAATCGGCGTAAGGATGAGCCACACACCTTGGCTAGGTTCCAAACCGTATAAAAAATCGTATCGTTCATCGTTTCATTTGCTTAAAAATAGACACAGGGGCATAATTATAGTTTTTCTTGTCTTTTATCCTTCTAGGAACGGCCCTATACGTACTACGTACTACAGGAAGATGTTGGTATCGATGAAGATGTGCAGATTATCGAACGTTGAAAAACCTAGAAGTCCCAACTTGATCATGAAGTTGTCGAAGATATGAACATGGTTGAAAATATCAATAACATGATTGAAGATAGCAATGACGTAAACTTTGTATGAGATGTACTAAGGCCATCCACTATCGACCTACTGCAACCCAATGGTTTCAGCTGCCACATCAGCGCCACATCAGCTTTCCACAAAACTACCCAAAACTACCCAATTCATCCACTGTCGACCCACTCCATAAAAAAACAAAAAAAATTAAATAAGAAGAGAGAGATAGAGAGAAAGAAGAGAGAGGGGGGGTGGGGGTGGTGTGGGGGGTGGAGGGGGGTCGGCTTGGTTTTTGGCTCAACCCGATCAGGCACGCGGCGGTGTTCATATTCCAAACTGACGGCTTGGAGCTAGCCGAAGGCCAACCCGCTCACCACAGCGGATGGCTAAACCAAACCCTAAATATGTTTTTCTCATTCGAAACATTAAAAAAATTTTTAAGCCAAATAAATTATTTATATTCAATATACCATACATCGTGAACCCGAAAATCATTAAATGCACATGAAAAACAAATTAAAAGAGAACAATTAAAATGAGATCATGCGTATTCCTTGAGAACCTTGGCTTTCTCGATGATGAAATTTCCAACTTTGTAATTTTGTGAAACATTGAAGGATTTTAAGTACTTCCACCCCAAAACCTCCCCGCAGTTGTTGCAGTACACATCCGCTACCACGAATCGCCCTGTTATTAGCTGTCGCACTTTATTTTCCCCCAAAACGAAGTTCTTGGCCTCAGAAAACATGTAAGCTTGCCCCGAATGTGCCTACCAATTTTAACAAAAATACACAGATTTCATGATTTTTGCTTCAAATCAAATAGGAATATAGAAGAGTTGACCTATTTCACCCCAAGAAAATATGGGGAATTATAACTGGACCACTACAAGGGAAATGGGTGTTTTACATCAGTGTACAGGTGGGTTTCAGTAGAGGGGGCTACAATTATGTTAGTATAGAAAAAGTCAAAGGGGGTCCATATAACAACACCCTAAAATATTAGTCGATTTTGAAGAGGTCAATGTTTTTTAAATCACATAAAAGGGTGTTTGGATGTGTGTTTTAAAAGTGTTTATTGACTTATTAGCTTCTCAAAAAACTAATAAGCTAAAATTAGTGTTTGGATACTGAAAATCACTTTTGAAAAGTGCTTTTTGAAGATCTCACAACCGCAGGTTTTAAAAAGTCATGGGTGAGTGACTTTTTGATGAGCAAAAGTGTTTTTTATTGACAAATGACACAAAAGCTTCTTCAAAAAGCTAATAAGCTAAACCAAACACTTTTAAAAAAATAACTTTTTGATTTATAGGTTTTTACAGCCACAAAAGCTAATCCAAACAGTAGTTGTTTATAAACTCATTTTCCCACCACCATAAGTTAATAAACATTTTTGGCCAAAAGCACTTTTAGACCTCAAAGAACACTCCCTAAGTCGAAATTAATAGATATTTATAGATTTGAAACAATTCCTTGGTATTGGAAGTGGTCGATTTAATTTAGGATCGATGTGGTGTGGTATAACGTAAGATATGTGTGTTGTTACCTTGAAAGCTTTAGAAAGAAGGTTGTCCCGAAGTGCAACGGGGTTCCGGCAACGGTTGCAGCTATAGAAGGGATGTTTATCCAAAGACCATTGAGAGTAATTAACTTCCAAAGATGTAAAGCTTAGTAGGAAGATGCATGTATCTATGCCTGCCTATTCTATTTATATATATAACGAGATAAGACTATAAGAGGAATATTTTGTCCATTGTTTGGATAATGGACAAACTGAGTCAAACAATGAAAGGTAGTTGTATTCGACTATTATTGCTTAAAAACATTTTTTCAAAATATTTGTTTGAGGATTATCTATTTTTTGGGTCCATTTGTGCCTACCTTGATTAACTTCAAAAGTTTTTAACTAAAAGAGACGGGGGGAAAAAGTGTAACGATTGTGTAGTTACTTGAACTAATGACCTATAGGGAGGCACAAATGGACCCAAAAAATAGATAATCCTATAGGCTTGATGACCATTTGTCGCAACGGCTATCATGGCTTGATGACCATCTTTGATGCCGCATTAAGTTTGTGGCTGTTACACTTTGATGCACGTTCTTTGAGGGGCTACTTGATCTTTTTATTCCATTTTTACCTTATTAGTATTTTATTCTTAGTTTTTTAGTATAGGGTTTACTTCACCGGAGTGTATCCAACTTGTCACGAAAAGTTATTGTATGTATTGAACTTCTATTTTTTCTATTGTATGTATCAAACATATCAAAACTACCGAGTGTATGTATCAAACTTATCAAAACCTACCACGAAAGTGTATCCAACTTGTCACAAAAGTGTATCCAACTTGTCACAAAAGTGTATCAAAATACATCAAATGGTAGGTTTTTATAAGTTTGATACATACAATGGACAAAATCAAAGTCCAATACATACAATAACTTTTCCTGACAAGTTGGATACACTCTGGTGAACTAAACCCTTTAGTATATAGCTAACTTATATATGGTTTTATATTACAATGAGGGCTTGCTTATCTTTTTTCTCCTTATCTGTTGTCATGAGTTGAAAGCGCAAATAAATTATTTTAAGTGTTTGAATAGAGTTGTTTATCACGGATTAAAAAACGCAAATAAGTACATTTAAAAAAATTAAAGTAAATCTATTTTTCTGAAAACACAAGTAAACGATATTTTTCTTTGTCATTGGTCTATTTTCCAAATTTAGATATATATCACCTAGCTTTATTTGTATATTAATATTAGGAGAATGGTTCTGTCAAAATAAAAACCCAAATTTTTTAGTAGTTGTTTGTTTTAACCTTTCTTCAATCTCAACATTGGTGTTGGTGAATTGGGTTTTTGAATGCATTAAATGTGAAGTTATATTTTTTCAAATTAAATTTGTAATATTTTATTTAAATGACCCTGAGATGGGATATTTCAACTAATTCTATTTAACATTCTGAAATTAACGATTAAATAAAGTTTTTCAATAAATTTAAAAGGACTTAAAGTGGTGATTACTTTGAATAATCATATCGAAAAGCCTAAACAATTACAAGGATGAGTAGTCTCCAAGAAATTGGTGCC
This sequence comes from Centaurea solstitialis, assembly GCA_030169165.1. Classification (NCBI taxonomy): domain Eukaryota; kingdom Viridiplantae; phylum Streptophyta; class Magnoliopsida; order Asterales; family Asteraceae; genus Centaurea; species Centaurea solstitialis. The sequence goes on from CM058040.1 coordinate 75,472,770, forward strand.
AAATAATTAGAAAGGAAAAAAACAGAAATGGTTATGATCCAAGAAATTTCCTGTAGGAGTGGATGTGTCTTTCAATCATTGTCAATGGGGCATTGAGCTTGACCAAATACACAACCTCATTTTATTGGAGGATGTTGACATGTAATATTAAGACTTTTCAAACGAGTTAATTACATTTTTGTTGTGTTATGTGAAAATGTAGGCACTAAATCCCTTCTTCTAATTGAAATAAATCCTTCATTTCTCTTTCCTTCACTTAAGGCAATGCGTAGCTTAGCTTGGGTAGGCTGCGGGTAAGGGCACGGCTTGGGCAGATACATGCAGTTTGACGTTACAGGTTTCACGGCTAAGCCGCTACGTGTAGAGGCACGGGCTTCCAAGCCTAATCAACCGAGTCTCTCTCATGAGGGTATGAAATGTTGTGGTACTCATAGTCTAATAAAAATATATAGTATCTATTTCATTAAAAGAATTATCCTTCACCCACTCTTTGCCGCGTCACTATCCCACGATTCCCACAAACACCATCTCATCACATACCTTCGTCGTCATCGACAACCCTTGATCTGCTACTTCTCTTTCCACCCTCTTTCTCTCTCCCATACACTCATATATACCACATTATAACGTCCCTAAATCGATAAAAAAATATATATACATGAAATATGTTGGAGTAATGGGGCCAAATTTGTAACTTACTCTAACTATAGGGACCTACTCTGTAATTTACAATAAATACATGGACAAAATATGTAAATCACACGGAAAACAATAAATGTTCAACTATACATAAAATATGTTGAAAATTGGTTCCAAAATTGTAACTCACTCAAACTATAGGGACCAAATTTGTATTTTACTATAAATATAAAGACCATGTATGTAGTTTACACTAAAAACAAGGACCAAACATACAAATACACTAAATACATACACTGTTCAAACAAAAAAAAAATATACATAAAATATGTTAAAGGACATATATATAACTTACTCTAGTTATAGGGATCAAATCTGAAGTTTACCTTAAATAGAGAGTTATATATAACTAGTGTTGTGCACCGCGCGTTGCGCGGTGGCGATAATTTATTTTAGATTTTTTTTTGAAGTTAAATGACAAGATTTTCTACAAATCATTTATATATATAAAAAGAAGAACCGAGTAGAATGATGTGGCATTTTTTAAGAGTAAGATTTGCATCTAAGAATTTTCTCTTTATTTTGAATTTTTTAAATACTAAATAAGTTAAAGACTATTTTTACTTTTAAATGAAAAATTGTATGTTTTATTATAAGAATGACTCTTTGGTGATTTGACCTAAAATTTAATTTGCTTTTAACTTTCGAATTATTTAAGTTCTTAAAGGACATTTATTTTACCATTAAAGTATTTTGGAAAAAAAAAAAATCACATTTTAATATATTCGAAGAAGTGACTGCTATACATACCCCTTCCTATATAAAAATTCATCTTTGTTTAGTATTAGGTTGAAGTTGGTTTTTTTAAGATATTGCTATGCATACCTCTTCCTACTACCTTTCCATTATTAATTCATACCCCGTCTACTCTTGATCCACATTCTCATTCACATGCACCTCCTCATATGAATGGAGAACATTTTTTTAGTGTTCAAAGGTTCCACGATCATTCTAATGAGTGTATTTTGAAGTTCAAATAAAAGTATATTTCATTTAGATATGTACTATAATAAGCTATTTTTAATTGTCATAATGATCCATTTATATACATTTACTTTATATTAATTGTATTAGGTTTTAACTAATTTATTTTACTGTATACTAAAATTTATAAAAAATTTCGTAAGTATTTCATTATATATATATTAATTTATAATATTTAAAGAAAGAAGAATATGAAAAGGTAGATTAATTAATGAGTTATACCAACTCATGATAATTGAAAGAATATATAAAATATTTAAACCAATTATATTGACCTATAATAATTAAAATAATATAAAAAATATTTTAATCAACTAATGGGATATATTGATTAAAAAAAAACCTCAAAGATGGATAACATAGTAAAAATTATCATCAACCATTACTAAAAAAACCTATAATATATATTTATATTAAAAAATTTCATGATGAGATGTTGATACTGATGGTAACATAATGATTGTTACATAAATCAAGTAAAATTAAATTAAAAAAAATGTTTTTAATGATGTTGGTGTAAAAATTATATATAGTTATATATCATAATTATTAATACTAATTTATTAAAAAATTGAAAATAAAGTTAAAAAGGAAAAGAAAACGATAGGTTTACAATAAATGTGTTGATTTATATTAAAATTACATCAAAAATAATAAAAATAATTATGATTGAAAGTTTTTTTTTATTAAACTATACACAAACTCTTAATTATATATATATATATATATATAAAATACGTTAACGAACTATTTTAAAAAGATTTATAACTAATTTGGGATGAAATATAATTGTCAATTTAAATAACCATTGAAAAAACAATGCATCACATTAAAGAATTGGTTTTCCAAGGTAATGTTATGTTTGTATAAAAATGATTAGATATAAATTGTATCCAATATTAAATATTATTATTTGAAAACTCAAATTTGATCTTTTAAATTTAGCTCATAATGCTTATATTGCAGTCCCGTTTAAAACCAAATTTAAAAAAAAGTTATACTTAAAAATTTATCACTTTTTTATTTTGGAACGACAACATAAAAATTTTATTACTAACACCACATAAAGGTTACTTTTAGAATATATTAAGAAATATAAAAATACAATATATAAAATTATTTTTAGTATTACAGAATATTACAAACTTAAAGTATTACATGTAGCAAAAAAGAATGTGTACAACATACCAAAAGTTAGCGAACTGCGAAGAGTGACTATGAGATGCTCCGATATCGGTTGTATTTTTGTCCAACAATTGCTCCCAAAGAGATTTCTATGTCTTAGAAGTGACTTTGAAAGAATTTTCATTAACCACCATTCCAATATTGACTTACAGAAAGAAAAAACGATATACACATGAGAAAAAAGAGAACATTGAAAGAAAATATAAAGACATAAGTACAATAAAAACTGACAATAAAAAAATGTAAATTAACCCTTAATATTTCGCCCATGATATCGATTTTTGTCTCTAATATACATGAGAAAAAAAGAAACATAAAATGAATAAATAAAGACATAAATACAATAAAATCTGACAATAAAAAAATAGCCTTAATGTTTCGGCCATGATTTTGATTTTTTTGCTTCTTAATCAAACGTCTTTTTGATGCGGCTCTCCTCCCCACGAGTACTCCTCCATCGGCTCTCCAATTCCCGTCGTGAGGAATAATATGATTTTATGATGGAGCTCTCCAATTTCAAGTGGAAGAATATAATCTATTTATAATGAGGATGATAATGAATTTATTGAAAAGTAATTAATAGATAATTATTAGGGAGATGCAGAGTAAGGAAGCCAAAAAGTTATTGGGAAGTTATCTTAAATTACAAACATGTAAATTACCAAAAAAGACCTTGTTGACAATGAAACAAACATCAATATATAAGGGTAGAAAAGTCTTTACAATCTTAGACATTTAAAAAAAATCAAAAATCTAAGAAAAAAGATAAATAAGAATCTTGATCTTAGAGGATGCCACCTAGGATCTATTGGGTTTTCCTTTTATATATATAAAGATTTGTTTAACATTGTGTTCCCTAATATAGAGAGAAATTAAAAGAAAATAAACAAATAAAAAGGAAAGAAAGGAAAATAATGGAAAGAAAAATAATTGTTTTATTTATGGTTTTGAAAGAAAAAGAAAATAAAAAAGATGAAAAGAAAGATATTATTTTTTTATTGGAAAATTTGCATCAAAATAAAAAAAGCTTTATTATAATTCTTATTTTTGGATAACCAACTTTTAAAAATATCATTTAAAGGTCTCAAGCAAACTTTACATTTATTTTAAGGTCCAATTGACTTGATGACTTGCTAATAATGATGTGGAATAAGTAAACAGACAACTAATATTTCCATGTTATATCTAAATTAAAATAAATAAATAGGAAGAAATGATATGGCATTAAAATAAATAAATCGGAAGAAATGACATGGCATTAAAATAAATAAATCGGAAGAAATGACATGGCATCAATAATTATAACACATCTGTTGTAGATAGAATTATACAAATATAGAGAGAAAGCAAGAGATCACATATATTGAAATGAGAAGTGTATGTACAATGGTGATGCTTCAATCCCTTTACATAGTGGAAGATTTGAGCCAAGGCGTAATGGAAATTGGGAGTTACCTGGTCATTAACTCATACATAAAGTTGTTATAGATGGAATTAGACAACTATACAGAGAAGCAATAGAGCGCATATATTGTAATGAGAAATGTATGTACAATAGTGAAGCATCAACCCTTAGTGGAAGGATTGAGCCAAGACATAATGGAAAATTGGTAGCTACATGACCCTTAACTCATACATAAAGTCCTTTGTAATGGTGTTAAATGAGACACTCATTACCCATAAATTATGAGTTACAACACTCCCCCTTGGGTGTCTTAATGTACACCAAATCGTACTGACACTTCTATGTCTTGTATCTTCTAACAATCCATCAAACATTCACCTCGTCAAAACCTTTGTCGAAGAAAACCCTTTGGAAAAAAACACTCTAGTAGAAGGGAAAAATACGATATGGATGTCGTGAACTCCTCATGAATCGGATAAATGTGTGCACCAATAAAAACTATACAAGTGTATGAGTCATCTGACTAGAAAATATTTGTCTCATCAAAACCTTGCCAAGAAAACCCAGTGGGAATTGGTCGAAAGATAAAAGAGTACACAGAGTCAGTAATAGAGAAGGAAATAACCATACATGGTGTGCCTCATTAAAACCTTGTTAGACCAGTGGGGAAAAAAATCTAACTGGAGGACAAAAGAGGGAACAATGGTTAGAAGTATACTATCGGATACTCCCCCTAATTTTGATAATAGTTAGTGAGAATAGGACCAAGTTTGTGTCTCGTTAAAACAAACTTTGTCAAGGTAAACCTAATAGGACAAAACCCTTGAACTAAAGATAAAAAGAGTACACTAGCATTCAACAGGATGCTCACCCTCACATGTATACAATACGAAGTGAAGATTCACACAACATGGTATATTAAGCATTCATCGTGGGTGCATCTCACGTTAATTCACGTCGCTCCTTATCAAAGTTAACACGCAAATCTCACCCTAACGATTGGAAAATTATCTCATCAAAGTCATAATCTGCATGTCTAGCGGTGAAGAGATCGCATGTCAATGGCCCTAAGGCTGCGTTTAGTACGTGGGACAGGACAGGATGGGACAAAACTCACTGTCCCACGTTTGGTGCAGCATGGGACCGAATAAGAATTTTTTGTCCCACATTTGGTGCGACATGGGACAGGGACATGAACTGTGACAGAGTGGGACAAAATGGGACAAAAGTTTTTTTTTTGTTCCACCAAAATAGGTGGAACAACATGGGATAGAAATAAGGCAGAAACTAATATATTACTAATTAACACTCGTTTGATATATAACTTCAATATGGTATTTATTGTAATGTTTACCACCACTAGTTGTGGTCGCAGTCGCCACCGGTAGCCACTGTCGGCCACCTCCACCTCGTCTTCCACTACAACAACCTCCTCCACCACCTCTACAATTACTACCAATTATCAACCATCACCACAACCACCACCTCAATCGTTGATCACCTCCACTGCCACCACCACCACCACTATCCACCATCTTCACGTTCTCCACAATCAATGACCACCACCACCATCGTCACTATTAGTGTTACCATTGACCACTATTTCCACCTCTACCATAACCATCAACATTAGTTATATAAAAATCATATATATATATAGATATCTGCGTGTGCGTGTGCGTGTGTGTTTATTTTTATGAAGATTGTGTAATTTTTTATAAGTTATATAGTTTGTTTTTTATGTTAATTATAACTATTATGTGACATATAAAATCATCAAATAGTTTTTCTTTGGAATTTGTCTAGTTCTGTTCAGTTCGGTCCTAGGCGTACCAAACACAAAATAGACATTTTTTCTGTCTTGTCCAGTCCCGTCTCATCCAGTTCTGTCATACTCTCTTGTCCTGTCTTGTACTCTCCAGTTATGTCTTGTCCAGTCCTGTCCAGTCCTGTCTGCGTACCAAAGGCTACCTAAATAGCGTATTATAGATTGGGATTCATAATATATTCTCCGTCGTTTTTGAGGTCCAAATTTCGAACGTTTTGGCGGCTCTGTTAGAACATTGACTAAGCACCTGAACACGCATAAATGTGAGACACGAGGCTCATATCTGTTTACTAGCTAGTACACAGAGGACCAATGTAGGAGCATGTATATTACATAACCCCATGCAGAAATGGAAGTTTGGTGCACGTGACCAAGGTTCTTGCAATTATCTTTAATCTCTTATAATAGTTTCTTCAAATTCTCGAAGTCAATCATTTAAAAAGTTCTCGATGTGAAATGGCATTATCAAGTCTAACATATATTATTGGATAATCCGGATGATAAGCCCTCAACTTAATGACCTAGGCTAGGAGTGTAGGAAACGCTGCAATTCTTGTGGACAACAATGCTATGTGTGACCATCTTGTCGATGCATCAACCAATACCATGAAATATTTATATGGTCTGCACGTTGGTTAGACCGGTACACAAATGTCTCGTTGGAGTCTCTTAAGAAAACGAGAAACCACTTTTGTATGTTTTATATGGAATGGTTTAAGATGTGTCTTTCCAATTGATCAAGCTTAACATAGGTTTTTCGATTTAATAACAAAAAAGAAATTCCTCCTAGAGGATGGTTAGGAGATGTGTTCATAGTTAGTTGCTATTGTCAGCAACAAAGCGGTCACTGAACAGACTCGGGAAGGTCGCTGATTTTGACTGATTTTCGGACTTTGATACTTGAACATTTAGAAAAACCTCTGAACAAGCTCGGTGATAATTCCTTAAGCTGTAAACTAAACTAAGTATCTAACACCAAGTAGAGTCAAGATCATTATTATTTTATCAGGTATTAGGAAAGCTGATCCTCTGTAACTTTTGCAACTTTCGGAAAGTTCCACAACTTCCGTTACATCTTGACCAAGGAAGATATGTTCCAAGCCAAACGAAGGTGATTTATGTACATAATATAACATGGAAGCAATACAAGAACTTCTAATATCTAGATAATAGCCATTAAAGTATATAAACAGCGCATTAAAAACTCTTGAAGTGAACATGAAAACTTACTCGAGCCACCGAGAGGAAGGGATAGGAAAAACTTGGGTACTGATTTCAGATTTGCAGGAAACACTAAGGGATGGGGCGGGAAGACCAACAGTGAAAACTGAAAACCAAACATTTTGGATCGAGTTTTGGGACTTCTTATCGGGGATGGGGTGGGGATCAGAAATGATATGAAGGATGGAGACCCTCCTAACAGGACTAGGCCAACCCGACCCTATAATATACAGTTATACACACACACACAAAATATTATATTATATATATATATATATATTAAAGGTCAGGATTAAAGGAAAACCTCAAATAAACGAAAAACCTAAGAATTCCCTCATAACCCTCCATCTGGACTGTATGCACTTGTGCATACGGGTAATTTTGTAATTTGCACACATGAATATCGATAAGTGTTGGGAACCGTAGGCACTAACGGTGCGCAGCGGATAACAAAAACGATTCCCAAAACTGGACCAAACTTAAACCTTATCAGATACAATCAAAGCGGGTCTGATAGTTTACCTTTATGCGATTAGTCTTCCGGAAAGCGAGCAGGGGGTACACCGCTACTGACACCACGCGAGAGGGTTGCTAGACCACCGAGACTGATCAAAAATTCGATCCTTGTGTGTGAGAGAGAGAAAGTCGACGGCTTTTGAGAGAGGGAGAGAGAGAGATTTTTTGTAGGATTAATCAACTGATCATCAAGCCTTTAACCCTTTATTTATAGGTTAAAATTAGGCAGTGTTTCAATCTGATTACAATTCCTTTTATAATTATCCTTTAATCAATTCCTTAATTAATTAATCAATTAATTAATTAATTTACTGATTAATTAAAACTAGTAAATAATTATTAACTAATAATTATTTATTTCTCTCTTCTCATTTATCTCTTACACACAAATTCTCAATTAGGTGTGCAACGGTGTGACCTACTAGTGTCTTATAACATTGGACACGGTAACCCTGTTACTGTCTCGCACACAATCCTAACAGACTCCCACTTGTGCTAGACATGTAACTGTGCTGTTACCATTAGCCTAAGGAGGTCCCTAGCAAGACACTTAGGTTAACCAGGTTATAAGATCTCTTATATCCAGAGATACAATTCACGCTTGAATTTGTACACAGGTTCATTCCTTTTGCATACGATATTTCTAAAATGATTTTAAGACATGGAGTGGAGGATTCATTTCTTAAAATCAAGTATTTCTTGACTCTGATTTCGATTGCCTGCAGTAACGGATATTACTAAATAACACTTGTTATTCTATCCGAGCGTGGCCACGCGTTTTCTGCCAATCTTAATCGTCAAGGGGCCCGGAAATATCTCTCTTTGAAAGAGGTGCAAATCCCTTCTTGACTACTTGCATTTGGATCCACGGCTTCCGCTGCATCAAGTCACGTGCCGTATGGCCGCCCTGTTACGGTGCAGCGTTAGGATGCACTAGGAGTACAGTAGTCCTCGTGTTCCCAAACCAAATATCTCAGGTCTAAGGATAACCTTTCAAGTCAATGCTTATGACTGGTGCTCCATGAAGCAGACTTGATACTGGTCACTTCCAATACCCAAGCACTCTGATGAGTATCTATAAATACTTGGTCACATCACTTGTGCTTTTATTCTTTACTTCGAATAAATCATCAAGTACTTATAATAGCGTTAAACTCCCTATTGAAATTCCCATTTCAATAAGTGGCTACGGAATTTTAGATTTCATACAAAACTTTGTAAAATCATGGATACGTTAAATATGCGAAAAATAGTTAATTTAAAACAATCATGAATTAAAACCTCCATTTATTACATCAAGAACTTTACATGATTGTATCGTTTTAAATTAAACTATAGTAATAATTAATAAACTAAAAACTAGGTACTGGTGTCCAGGTACTGCATCCCAATGGAGTTTGCATGAGCCTCATGCTTCACCCTTGCTAGTGTCTTTGTCAGCGGATCTGCGACATTTTCTTCTGTTGGAATCTTGCATATTCTCACATCTCCTCTTCCAATGATTTCTCGGATAAGGTGATATTTTCTGAGCACGTGTCTTGACTTGTGATGCTCTCTAGGTTCCTTTGCTTGCGCCACGGCTCCTGAGTTATCACAGAATATATCGATCGGTCTAGAGACACTGGCAACCACTCTGAGATCCGACAGAAAATTCCTTAGCCAGACAGCTTGCTTTGCCGCATCAGATGTTGTAGTGTACTCTGCTTCTGTAGTTGAATCTGCAATCGTGTCCTGCTTCGAGCTCTTCCACGAGATCGCGCCTCCGTTTAGGGTAAAGACGTAACCCGACTGTGATCTAAAATCATCTCTGTCGGTCTGGAAACTAGCGTCAGAATATCCTGTGACGCTGATTTCTTCCTCAGATCCTCCAAAGACCAAGAACATATCTTTCGTCCTTCTCAGGTACTTGTGAATGTTCTTGACAGCTACCCAGTGAGGTTCTCCTGGATTTTGTTGATATCTGCTCGTAACACTTACTGAGTAAGCAACATCGGGCCTAGTACATAACATGGCATACATAATCGATCCAATTGCTGATGCATATGGGACCGATTTCATTTTGTCCTGATCTTGACTAGAAGCAGGACACTGTGTTTTGCTTAACACTATGCCATGTTGCATCGGGATAAATCCTTTCTTGGATTCATCCATCCTGAATTTCTTCAAGATTTTATCAATGTACGTACTTTGGCTAAGTCCGATAAGCCGCTTAGATCTATTTCTGTAGATCTTTATGCCAAGTATATAAGCGGCTTCTCCAAGGTCTTTCATCTGGAAACATTTGCTCAACCAACTCTTTACACTCTGTAAAGTTGGAACATCGTTTCCTATGAGTAGAATATCATCTACGTATAAGACCAAGAAGGTTACTATGCTCCCACTGAACTTAGTGTAGACACACGGCTCGAACTCACTTTTGGTAAAACCAAATTCTTTGATTCGCTCATCAAAGTGTAAGTTCCAGCTTCGAGATGCTTGTTTTAATCCGTAAATGGATTTTAGCAGTTTACACACCTTGTTAGGATTTTTAGGATCTTCAAACCCCTCTGGTTGTTCCATATAGACGTCTTCTGTTAACTTTCCATTTAGAAAGGCTGTCTTGACGTCCATTTGCCAGATCTCGTAGTTAAAGTACGCTGAAATGGCCATAAGAATCCTAATTGACTTTAGCATGGCCACTGGTTAAAAGGTTTCATCATAGTCGATACCATGAGTTTGCGTGAACCCTTTTGCGACTAGTCTGGCCTTGAAAGTGTGTACATTTCCATCCATGTCGGTTTTCTTCTTGAAAACCCATTTGCGTCCAACAGCTCTACAGTGTTGTGGCAAATCAGTCAACTCCCAAACTTGGTTGTCGTACATGGATTGCATCTCGGCCTTCATGGCTTCCTGCCATTGTTCAAACTCATTGCCTGACACAGCTTCTCCATGGGATGTTGGTTCATTCAAGTCTCTACTGTCCTGAGAAACTAGAAACCCAAGATACCTATCTGGTTCTTGTCTTACCCTACTGGATCAGGTGATTGTCAAACTCATCACTAAGATATTCGCCCCCGCGATCCGACCGTAAAAACTTGATCTTTCTGCCAAGTTGATTTTGTACTTCATTTTGAAATTCTCTGAATCTTTCAAAGCTTTCAGATTTATGTCTCATAAGGTAGACATAGCCATACCTACTGAAATCGTCAGTAAAGGTAATGAAGTACCGGTATCCTCCTCTTGCCACATGACTAAATGGTCCACACACATCTGTGTGAATTATTTCTAACAAGTCAGTATCCCTTTCATTTTCTTTGTTGAAAGGTTGCTTTGTCATTTTGCCAGATAAACAAGACTCGCAATTATCAAAAGATTTATAATCGAAAGTTCCAAGAAAACCTCCTTTTAGGAGTAGTTCAACGCGTTTCTTGTTTATGTGGCCTAAACGACAATGCCAGAGGTAAGTTTGATCCTCAATGTCTTTGGATCGTTTACTTATATGATAGATTTCACTACTGTTGTCTTGTAGATTTACTGTATATAGACCATTCACAGGTGTTGCTTTAAAATAGAAGATATTATTTTTAAAGACAGAAATCATTTTATAATCGTACTTGTAATAAAAACCTTGGTATACTAACAAATCAAAAGACAAAACATTCTTAATCATATTTGGAATATAATAACAATTATCCAGTTCCAAAACTAGACCCGAGAGTAAACTAAGACTATAAGATCCTACAGCTTCAGCAATCAGCGGAGTGCCTTCGCCAACTCGTAGGTTCGGACGGTCCTTCCTCAAAGTCTTTCTTCTAGTGAATCCCTGTAAATGATTACAAATGTGGTTACCACTGCCTGTATCAATTACCCATGATTCATAAGAAGTGATTAAGCAATCTATCGTAAAGATACCTGGAGCATCGGGTAAACCGATCTCTATCTGGTCGATATTCATCGAGTGCTCGCAAATATCCTCGCTACCGCATTCTGGGCAACTCAGATCCCCCAGCTCATCAATCAAATCAGTATCCATGAGATCAGCAGGTGCCGGTACTGGCTCTAGACTGGCCAGAATATCTTCATGAACTTTATCCACATCATTCTTTGGTTCCTTCATATAGGCACTAGCTGTGTCTTGAATCTCTTTCGTGAGGGAAAACCACATGAGATACACTAACTCTTCCTGAGTCATCTTGTACCCCAAACGCGATAAACATTTAAAGAGCCTTCTCATTTCAATAAGATGGTCTTTAACTGACTGATCCTTTTTCAGTTTCAGTGAAAAAATCTCTTGCATGATCAGAAGCTTGCCTGTGTGCTTATAGAGACCTAACTGGTTCTCCATGTCTTTCACAACCTCGTGACAGGATTTGACTCTTAAATCTCCCGTGAACTCGGGTGACGTAGAGAAAATCAGAATGGACATTACATCCGATTCATCTGCCAAATATTTAAAGTACTGAGTAAAATCCCTCTCGGGAGAATTACCCTCTGGTCGTGAAACAGGTTTCTCCAGAACATACAGCTTACCCTGTGCACGCAAGACATTGTCAGGGTGCATTTTCCAAACTGGAAAATTTTGGCCTGTAAGCTTCCATTTACAGTTGATGAGTCTCAGAGATTCCTCAGGGGTATAAAACGGAATTACAGATTTAGACATCTACAATAAAGAATAAAATTCCAAGCTTAGTTTATAATTATAAAAACTCTAATAAATTATTACCCTTAAAGTAAATTTATTAGGCTAGAATCCATATTTCACATGTGTCGGGAAGCATGTGATCATGTCAAACCGACTCATGCGATTTATGGTAGGTAAAACTATACCAATCGCATTTTAATTCGAAAATACGATTTTTAGATCGTCGGGACATCGGATATATAATCCGTGCATATTTAGTCCCTCTAGTGCATTTTGGCCTGGTACCACCCAGTGAATAAATTATCACCAAAATAGACTGCACCACCCGGGACCTGGACAAACTCTGGCCGATACCACCCGGAGATAATTCGCAGAGTTTTATCACCCTCCAGTTTCGGTTTGAACACAGACGTTCATAGTGTGTGCACTTACAACGCCTTATGTACATTACACCGGAGGTGCCCCTAAAGTGGGTTGCACTTACTAATCTATGATTTTAATAAGGGTTATAAATGCCAGTTTTCAAAAACTTGGATCCAAATACAAACTGTATTTATATCCAATTTATTTGATTTTAAAAACGTTTATATTTAAAAGGAAATTACGTAACTATTACAACCACGCAATTTATATAACTATTAAATATAAACAATCACGCACTAAAAACATGTCATAGTCAAAAACCCTTAACTATTGTCGTTTCGTGAGCCAACACAAAACGACGGTCTTTATTCCTAAGGGACAAATCTTCTCGGCGCTCCCACTGGCTCCAAGCTCCATGGTTATCTCCTTGGCTCCGTCTTCGGGTCTCTTTGTTTATTTTATTTATAAAGAAAAATTACATAAAACCGGGTTGTAAATGGCACGCAGGCCTCCCGTAACCAACAATAATGAAAGAAAACGTATGTATAAATAAAAGCACACAACCACGGGTCTAAGGGTTTGACTATGACATAAACGGATAATTTTAATTTCTAATTTATCAAACGATTAAAAGTAATAATAAAATTAAAAATTATCTCTAGGGTTTCAAACCTATCTGGTTTGGATAACCCTTATCCGTTATCACCTACCACGAACAGCAACAGCTACGTGCTGCTGCCCTCGTACTGGTCGGTGTTCCGGAAAACAACAGATACCACCATAAGCCACTGCTCGCGGCACGAAGGTCGCTTCTCGCGGCGCGAAGCTGCTGTTCGCGGCGCGGAGCCACCACTCGCGGCGCGAGCTGGTTCGCATCAAATATCGGTGACAGCAACATTGTAAACACCATCACCACCGCCTCCTTTGGTCGGAAATTGATTCCGGTGGTGGCCAATACCCCATTGTGGTGGTTATCAACCACCACCACCCTCTAATTAGTCGCCGGCGACGACAACAGCGGCTTATGCCATCGCTGCCGCCGCTTAGTACCATCGAACGATGACAGCGGCTTGATGCCACCACCATAGTCGCGACGACGGCAACCAATCGGTCACCATCGCCGCTTCGGTGATCCAACAAAAACGGTCGACGACGGCAGTGGCTGTCGCCACCGCCGCCGTTCGTTTTTCCGGCGTGTTAAAAACGAAACCACCATCTCCACCACCTAATCAGTCGCCTGTGGTGAAGATTTCAATCGACGGCAGCAGCAGTAGCGTCTGCCACCACCGCCGCCTTCTTCCGGCGAACCGAACGCCACTACCACCATTGCCAACGACGGCGGCAATAGCCACCACCGCCGGCTGGTGGTCGTTTTACCAAGCAATCGCCACCACCACCATCACTGTGGTGTGGCTTTTGCCCCTAATCGACGCCACGATCACCGCCATCACCACGTACGGTGGTGCGGCGGTTCGTTCTTGATCGACACCACCACCACCCCAAATCGGTGGTGTGGTGGTTGCAATCGACCACAGCCGCGACCACCAACTGTGGTGCGGCGGTTGTGGTTGCGTTATGTGGGCAGCCGGCGACCACCACCAACTGTGGTGGAGCCGGTCGGTGGTTTACGGTGGTCTGGTGGGACGGATGGCTAACTGCCGCCGTTCCACCACCGATTAGGTTTTTCGAAAAATCAATTTTGCAATTATATAAACCTAATTTAACAGATAAACCTGATCTGTAGGTTTAAGAAGTGGCTCTGATACCACTGTTGGGAACCGTAGGCACTAACGGTGCGCAGCGGATAACAAAAACGATTCCCAAAACTGGACCCAACTTAAACCTTATCAGATACAATCAAAGCGGGTCTGATAGTTTACCTTTATGCAATTAGTCTTCCGGAAAGCGAGCAGGGGGTACATCGCTACTGACACCACGCGAGAGGGTTGCTAGACCACCGAGACTGATCAAAAATTCGATCCTTATGTGTGAGAGAGAGAAAGTCGACGGCTTTTGAGAGAGGGTGAGAGAGAGATTTTTTGTAGGATTAATCAACTGATCATCAAGCCTTTAACCCTTTATTTATAGGTTAAAATAAGGCAGTGTTTCAATCTGATTACAATTCCTTTTATAATTATCCTTTAATCAATTCCTTAATTAATTAATCAATTAATTAATTAATTAATTTACTGATTAATTAAACTAGTAAATAATTATTAACTAATAATTATTTATTTCTCTCTTCTCATTTATCTCTTACACACAAATTCTCAATTAGGTGTGCAGCGGTGTGACCTACTAGTGTCTTATAACATTGGACACGGTAACCCTGTTACTGTCTCGCACACAATCCTAACAATAAGTGCATAAGGCAGTTGTGCATAAAAACCAAAATGAACTCAAATTACTTGTATGCACAAGTGCATACGGTCCAGATGGAGCGCTACAAGGGTGTTCCTCGGTTTTCCCTTGAACCTCCCTCTATATATTGATATATCTAATTCTGAAACCCAAAATTAGAAACCCAAACCCGATATACTAATATTTAATATACTATTACATTTACTTCAATCTTGTTTTGGCTTATTATGTTTGAAGTTTAATCGTGTATGGTTAAATTCCACTATTTATTTCGTAATTTTGGTTTGATCGTTTGAATGTGGTTACATTCCACTATTTATTTCATAATTTTGTTAAAACTCAGCAATTTAATCATGCATATGTTAGATTATGTATTTACGATTATGTTTGAGAAATTTATGTTCTTTTGGCCAAGTTTACAAGTAAAACCAAGGAGTAACGGTTTTTTATATCCCTAATAGGCAACCGTTTTTTATCTTTAACGGGTTCCTTTTGGAGATCGAGCCAGTTTTCTCATTGGTTTCGGGGACGGGTACACCACTCCTTGGCTCGAACCCGACCTGTTGCCTTTCCTATCGCTGACTGCAATTAATTACAGTAAATAATGGCAGGTGGGCAAGAAGTAGTTCTGGGGCAGGGAGGGACCTATGAAGTTTTTTTCATACGGTTTTACCAACGTATGTTCATCTTTTTACCAATGTTCTATATTGTCTAACGTGTTTTTTGCCTAATTCCACCGTTTTGAATGATTTTTAAAGTTTCTTTTGCTTGATGTCGAGAGATTTTTAAGTTTTTTTTTATTGATTTCAAGGGAGATCTTCGAGTTTTCAAGTTGATTTTAGAACTTTTTTTTTGTTGATTTCAAGAGGTTCTTTGGTTTTTTTGGTTGACTACGAGATACAGTTACACATTTCAAAATGATATAGTTGCACCTTCTAAGACAATATGGTTGAACCTTTTAAAAATCAACAAATTATACTTTAAGTTACGGCGGAGGAACAATACAATGACACGTGCCACTATATGCACCTCTTAAGCTCCATCCATATCCGGAGGTCTTATGTTATAAAAGAGGCATGACAGGTGACACTTATACAAATATGCTACTTGCTGAATTCCTACAAATTTTGTTTATTATTATTTTGTCTTCTTGGCCTTTTGCGAGTTGCGCATCCACCACTTGCATATGTAATGATTTTCTAGAAAGAATGGGAGAGAATGGCCGAATGCATAAGGCCAAATAGCCATTTAAGTTAATATCCCTATTATTAATTAATATGCTAAAAATGTAAAACGGAAAACAAAAAAGCAACCAATAACTTTGTCATCCGTCATGAAAATTTGAAAAGAGAAATTTGATTTGCCCATGAAAAAGCTAATCGATTGGCTGATTGCATCTAACCCTTCATTCTAGGATATGGGGTTGCTTCTTTGTTTTACTGCTATTTGTCTATAATAAAACATCTTAATGGCATATACACGATGGCTAATTAAACTCAACCGTTACCCTAAATTTTATATAACTGACAAGTTTTATCTTTTGAGTTGATTAAGAAAAAGATATAGTGCTTAGAACAAAGTCCTTTTCATTGAAGAGATTGAGGTAAGTGTTTCCCACAAGTAAGTTTTTGGTTCAAAAAAGTGGCTTTTGGCTTAAAAAAATCAATCCCTTGGAACGCATACAGTCGATCCACTATAGCCGATCTTCAACGACAACAGGCCTTCCTTAACAGGTTTAGATCAAATTCCAGAACCGTTTAACAATGATCCCGGTCATCTCTACTGATACGGATACATAATAATGGTATTAACGGTAATGGAGTAAAAAGAGGTCAATAAGGGATGTGATTTTATATAAAAGAAAAGCTATACGACATCGACCAATCTCCCCCATTAATCACAATCATACACCATCTGATATCCATGTATGACAGGATAACTTGCGTACATACTACATACCATAGAATTAACAAGTCATTAGGAACTTTTTAGACCATGGTTGGCAATCATAAACTAGTTTATTTTATGAGCTGATTGAAATAAAAGCTCATTTAGGCATTGTTTAGTAAACATAAAGTAGCTTATAAGCTAGCTTATTTTTTGTTTTTTTGTGTATATGTTTGGATAAATAAAAAGTAGCTTATAAGCTAGCTTTTTGAAAAACTACTTGGAGGTAGCTTTTTGGAAACTTTTTATAGCTTTTTCTAATTATACTTTTATTAATATTAATTATTATACCCCAATATTTCCCTTTTTGGTCATTTTACATATCCTAAGCTAGTTTGTGTCAAACATAATTTGTTCATAAGCTAGCTTATCAGCCAGCCATAGGCTAGCTTTGTTAAAAAATTCCTTCAAGTAAAGTTTCAAAAGGCCTAAAGGGTTTGTTCCAGTTATTTCCAATCAAGCCCATCGTATTTTTCCAATTAAATGCCATTTTTAGATCATTTCACATTTTAATCTAACTCGGTTACCTTATTTTTACCAAAGATGACCAATTTACCGGACACAACTAGCTTATGAGCTATTTTAGCACCCATGGCAGAGGGTATGTGTATTCAAGATAACCACTGTTCCAACGGATTCATCAACTTGGAGAAATAGCAAGATTTCTTCAACTACGTTCTAACTTCAAAGTCACATCAAGCAACAGTCTCTTGAGCTTATTGGGTTCAACATGTCCTTTTAGGTCATTTTACATTATTTTGCCATAATCGATTCCATATCCTTTGAAAAAGATATAGTGGCTGCAGTTCAGTCTCACTTCTTTTCTACTCATCTCCCACTAGAACTCACTTTATATACTCATTCCCCATTGGGCAAGATATAATGGAAGTCATCAGGATTAGATCAATACCTATAAATCAAACAGCTCCTAGCATCATAAACATTAGCTGACCATTTTAATTATCTAATATATTGTTGACCCATTTAACTGTTGTAGGGCTACATTAAAGAAAACTGGGCATTCAGGCAAAAGATCGATTGTAGAGCAGAATTGTGTTCATATATTAGGCCACAGATAAAAGACTGATATTCTTACCTTCAACTCTAGTATTTATACTTCTTTTCTGAGGTGACCCAACGAATGCAATAAAACGTCATCGGCAGATAGTCCATCAAACTTGTTCAAAACCTTATAAAACATTGGCTGTCTCCAGGACCTGTCCACGAGCACCAAAAAAGATGTAAACAGAGCCGAGATCTTACATGCCGACACATTAGAGTACTGTTTTTAAGTAAATAACCAAGGCAATCAGTGAAAATACAAGATAAACTGAAAGAATAACAAAGACCACTAATATAGACAGTCTACTATGTTTGTTCACTTTTGTTACCAACTAGAGTGCTCGACTGAACAATTCCATAACTATGTCAGTTAGTTACATAGAAAAGAGCAAACGTAAAACCAAACAAGCGCAGTTAATCTGACCTGACCTCTATCCAAAAGAGTAAAGCGGCTGATTACAATAAAGACTTGTGCAAGAATGTGAGCAAACATGTAGCAGGAATAAAGTTTACATATGGTGAACAAAGCAGGAATATATGAGTAAGAAAATGTAACGAATAGGTAAAACATATAAAAGGTAAGGCAGTGCTAAACCCTCCCAACTATGCTAGCCAGAAACATACTAATTCAAACTGTTAATGACCCAAAACGAAACTGAGAGCCAAAACATAGTCCATTGTTCTCAAAACTAACCTAAGAGTGGAATTCAAGTTTAACTTCAAAGAATCTCCAACCATTTAAGCAACTATAATGAGAGAATAGATTAGCATTTTCAGACAATGAATTGCTTTTATTCTAATTAACTAAGGTAATTAGTGAACATACAATAGATGACTTCATAGGGTGAAGAAAAACACAAATCTTGACACTCTACCAACTGGAACGGAATGATTGAATATAGATTATGTAACTATTTCGGTTGTGTATATAAAAATGAGCAAATGTAATAGTTCAAACTGTTAAATGACTCCAATTGAAACTCAGAGCCAAAGAGTCATGTTCTCAGAACTAAGAAGCTACTTTCTACATACATAAATAAACTATTTAAGAATACCGATGAAATACCATGATAAAGATTCATTAGTTTTATGAATCCTTGCATAGCTTGTATATTTCAATTTTCAAATTCAAATAGCTTAATTTGAAGTGAAACTTAACACACAGGATATTAAAACATTTGGAAAAATCTTGCTTTTTATTGCAAAGAGAAGAAAAGAAATGAAAGAATGAACTAACCGATAGACGTCAGATGAAGATGAAGATAGCAAGTTCACTAACAAAATCATTAGAGTTATCTCAGAATAATAGCATAAATCATAAGAGATCAAAATAGAAATTTAAGAGAATATGATATATAACATCTTTAAAATCCACAAACCCTAGACCTGATGGTACGATTAAAACACAAATCCAAAACATGAAATTAACACAAAAGATCGATATTAGATCTGAAAAAACTGATAACCAAACCCTCATCAAATCAAAACCCTAGAAATTTATCGATCTGGCGGATAAAGCTACAAATACGAAGCTCGCTCTAAGTTAGGGTTTCAACAACCGATCTCTCCTCTGCATCATCACCGGCGGTGGCCGTGGCCGTAGCACCATCCTTTCCACCGGATCTGGACTTGACGGTCTCAAGCATTCGCTTGCTGATCTCTTTGGAGTAAGATTGAAGGATCTCGATGCCATCATCTTCAGCAGACGCAGGTGGTGCGTTAGATGCGACATTGAAAGCCTCCTCCTCGATCCGGCGAGCGACGGCGGCGGCTTCGTCGGAAGATAGTGCGCCATAGCGATCGGAGAGCACGGACTTTTCCGATAGGGTTTGGATGAGGCGTTTGATGACGGCGTCGCGAGTGCGTTGGGTGGGAGGCCAAATGCTTAAGGAGGAGGAGACACTCATCTTGTCGAGCTTCTTGGCGGTCTCGTCGACGACCTCCGGCATGGTGGTGCTTCCGGCGGAATCTTCTTCTCCGGCGGCCACTGTTGTCGTTTGCTCTTCTGTTTGGTCCGCCATTATCCTCCTCGCAGAGCTTTGTTACCTTACGACCCACCGAAAAAATAGGTATTTATTATGTAGAAATTTTCATTTTGACCCCCTATACTATACTTGTATGTTGATATCGGTCCATTATACCCACTCGTTAAACTCGAGAACAAGGTGTAAGTCTTTTAGGAGGTTTGGTCCGACCGGTTTAGGTGGTTTAAGCCTTTTATGGCCCTTAAAGTTTAAATCTAAAAAAGCATGGATTGATGTTAGGATTTTGGGGATATTAGTGAATAGTGATTTAGGCTTTTGATTTTCACACAATTCAATTGTACTATATAATCAATTTAATATTCTACATGTTACTTTTTAGCGACTATGGGTGCATATAACGAGGGTCGTCTTTGGAAGCGGTATCTCGACTATTGTGGTTGAGATGAGGTTTTCATACATCCTACCCCTTGAGACCATGCTTTCGACCAAATAAACTAGGTTTAATCGGTTTGTGTAACACTCCTAAAGTAGGTAAAGTTACATCTTACAAACACTATAGATTTCCATAAATAAATACGACATTCAAGTCCTCAAGAGAAAATACACTAGATAAAAACAAGCATTTGCAATATGATTTAACTTAAGTAGTTAACAACCTACTAGTTTAATTCTAATTAGAAGTAGATTACATACAAATCGCCAAAAGTTAATTTTCCTCTCACTAAGGCATTCTATAAATATCGTTTCTCCGATACTTCTAAAAGGTACGAACGCCACGACTCAAACATCCCTAGAGTTATAACTATTGAAATTTGAACAAAAAAGTGTGAAGTTTAACGCTTAGTAAGTTCAGACAGTTTGAGTTGCAATTATAATATAACAATATTGAAAGACGTACCTTGGGAAAAGATACGTTTTAAAGGAGTTTATTCATCACTCGTATCACTAAGTGATGCTTAATAACTGAGAAGTTAATCCTTAGCTTTCAGCATTCCATGTTTGCTGAGTAAGATATTAACATTTTTTTCTATCAAGGGGTTTTGTAAAAAGGTTAGGGAGTTGTACTTAGTGAGAACAAAGTGAAGTTCAACATAACCATTCATAACACGGTCTTTGATATATGGGTTAATTACATGGGGGTGTATCGAACTTGTCACGTTTTATCACTGTAAGTACCCAACTTTAAAAATTATCAATTAATGTACTGAACTTGCTAGAATTGACATTGTGTGTACTCTTGCCATTGCTAGAATTACCAATTTATGGTTTAATTCTAAAGTTGGGTACACACAATGGCAATTCTAGCAAGTTCAATACATTAATTGGTAATTTTTAAAGTTTGGTACATACAATGATAAAACATGACAAGTTTGATACACCCCCATGTACTTAACCCTTGATATATTGATGTATGATCTCAATATGATTGGTCTTAGAATGAAACCTATATTGTTAGCTATGGGCAATACACTAGTATTGTTACAGTAGATGGGAATCCTTGATACATGAAGATCATAATTAATGAGCTAATTTTCATCATATTGGGATAACTAGCTGTTAGATACAATAGAGACTTGATCATTCCTCTTAGGTAGTCACATTCACTAGTTTACTGTTGGATTCATGCTCAATTTTGGAGGAGGTGCGATGGGAGTTTTCATCGTTGAGCAATGAGTTGATCAATCTTTTTCAGCATAGCGTTACCATACTTACCTTTGTTGATGAATATACCTTTTTAGATTTCTTAATCTAAAGAGAAAGAAAATATGTTTGTTCACCTATCATTCTCATTTCATACTCCTTCATGCGTTCATATAATCGAACACATGACACATGATTTGTGGATCCAAATATGGTGTCATCGACATATATCTGAATTAGAATGATATGACCCTTAAATTTCCTAAGAAATTAGATGCTATCAATATTTCTACGTTTAAAATTTTAATTGACAAGGAAGGAAGATATGGTATAATACCAAGCACAAGGGTCTTATTTTAACCCATATAGTGCTTTATCCAGTTTATACAAATAACTCAGATACTTAGAATCAAGAAAAGCAGAAGGTTGTTCGACATAAACTTCTTCTTGATATTTTCTATTTAAAAAGGGAACTCTCATATCCATTTCATAAACTTTGATGTCTTTGTGAGTAGCATAACTAAGAATAGTTGAAAAGCTTCAAACCTAGCCACTAGAGCAAATATTTATTTATGGTCTATGCCTTCTTGTTGTTTGTATCCCTAAGCAACAATTATAGCCTTCTTGCAAGTTTAAGTGTCATGTTTATCCAACTTGTTACACCCATTTGGTGCATACAACAGTTTTCTTGGATGGAATAGGGATAAACTGATGATAAATTGGAAAAAAAAAATTACAGTCTCACCATTTGTGAATTAAACTAGAAAGATAATTATAAGATTGGTTTTAATTTTTTATGGTCCTAATTTAATACCTGAAAGGCTGAAACTGATTAGAAATCGAGGGACCAAGTGTAGCTCAACGTATTGCATATTTATCATGTATATCGATTGTTATTTCCTATGAATGTTGTAACATATTTAATATGAATGTTTGATTATGATAAATAACCAAGGTTTAAAATAGTATATAAGGTGTGGTGATGAGGTGAAGCCTTAAGCCTTACGAGATATGATGAGGACTATGAATTTCTTAAGGCACGAACCAATGCGGCAAATTAATACATCATATATATTGTTATACATGCATAAATATATGTTTTCTTTTTAAAGCCAACAAAAAATGATGTATAAGGCTACACGCAAATATAAAACATACAAACAAAGAGTTACATACTTTCGGTGACTTTTAATGTTTCATGCTATAGCAATTAAAAGCATAAAAAATACAATTTTTTTAATAAAGTAACGACGTTTTAGAAAAGAAAAAAAAAAGATGACATATCGCGATATATTGTGCCTCAAGCCGCCCTGGCGTGAGCCACACACTACATAAACGCTATGGCTTGTTTCATAACGGCCGAAACACCCCTCACGCTATATCGAGATTTTTCAAACACTGTGAATAACACATCCATATTCATCATGCATTTGTTACTCATTATAAATATTCATGCTAAAGAGGGACTTAACATGCTATGAACACATGAAGTTCTTAGTTAATCTCGGGTTCCTAACGAAACCTCTTTCTCTCTCTTTGTCTCTCTTTCTCTCTCTCTCTCTCTCTGTGTGTGTGTATATATATATATATAAGGAGTATCAAATGAGAACAATATTCATTATTCATTTAAAAGAACATAAGAACTAACAAAATTATAAATGATTTTGTATTAATGACAAAAAATCACACGTACAACTTTTCCAATGACTTGCAAAGTCGCAAGAATTATATATGATTTTATACATGGATCATATATGATTTTAATGATTTTCGTATTCTTTTAAATAAATATTATTCTCGCTTGAATCCTTAGAATTCAAAATTTTATAGGAATTATGGAAAACACTTTTTTGGTTAGCATTTCATCTTTATTAATTTTTTATTTAAAATTCTACAAAGTCAAAAATCAAAACTTAGGAATTTAAAAAAAAAACTATATTCAGCTCTAACCTCTTAATCTTTGGAAATTAATATTCAGCTGCCACATCAGCTTTCCACTATCTTATCATCACCTTACCATCATCATACCATTTCATCCTTACTTGTACCACCTTTACCATCTTTTTTATTTTTTAAATACTATATTAAACTAATTTACTTTAAATTAAAATAATTTAAACAAAAATTAAAATTACATTAAAATTAAAATTAAAAAAATACAATAAAATTAATTATGGGCGTTCACCATAGAGTCCCACACGTGTTGAGATAAATCGGCGCGAAGGTTGACGTGCTTCTCTCGGTTTTTTACTAGGTTGACGTTTATTGCTCGGTCTTCTTTGGAGATATTTGTTTCAATATCTTCCGTTAAAACCTCCATTGGATCAAAAGGATAATGTGAAAAGCTTTCGTCTTCACGAATCATGTTGTGTAAAATTATACACGTGTACATGATTTCTTGTAATTTCCTTTGTGACCATACCCGCATCGGTCTTTTTACAACGTACCATTTATCTTTAAGCGTGACGAATGTTCGTTCAATGTCTTTCCTAGCCGATTCTTGACGTTTCTTGAACTCGATCCGTCTCTCATCCATTAGCCACCTAAATGCTTAGACGAAAAAAGTAGGAGGAAATATAATTTGTCTTTTGTAAATAAGATCTCGACTGAAGCTTGAAAATAACAGACTGTGAATCCTGTAATATATATGAATAAAATTTTGAATTAGGCACATCATATTTAACAGACTATTTTAAAATGGAAAAAATAAGATTTATGAATTTTGAGTAAACTTTAATTTGCTCGAAATTCATTGTTATTTTGGTGGGTTTGACCAAATAAATGGTTAGAAAATGTTAAGAGTCATTTTTTAATGGCTAAAATAATTAATTTCTTTTTTAATAAATTTTATTAATGGAATAATAAATTTTATTTCTCTTTCTTAAATAATCATTTTTAAAGAGTTAAATTTGAGGAAATTTACCATCTCTTTTATATTTTTCTCATTTTAAAAAGAAGTTTTACATGGCGTTTGTTTTTTCAAAATGAGTTCTTAAATGGCACAGTTGTTTGATTCGATTAGGTATAAGATAACTTAGAACATTTTTTACTTTTCAATGTCTCTTAACCCTTTGTCCTCCGATAAATTAGGTGATAAAGCTAATTACATTGTATTTCCATCCAACATCATTCTTTCGATTGTAGCCACTATACATCCCGGATTTGCAAAAACCCAAAACATGAATATCATATCTGTCTACTAGTTTTCTAATTAAATGTCTTGAATCGCCTAAATCGAAGCTTCTGTGTAAGATATGATTAAAACTCCCTATGCTCGTAGATATGCATGCATTCTTCTTTTGTTTCCTTTTTTCATTATGCCCTTCGATTATGGTTGCTTCAATTAATGTATATTAATTGAATTTTTGTGGGATAAAATAAACAATTATACATATTCAATTGTTAATTTGTTAGTTTATAAAAACAAATAGTTTTATCAATTCAGATTTTAGACTTCACCACCACCTCTTAAAAATTAGATTTCAGTCTTCAACACGTTTAAAAAAAGAAACATCACCTTACTATCTTAGAGAATCTATATGAAATTATGAACAAAAAATTGTCTCAAAATCATTATTTTAACAATGTGGAGAATCCATTAGGAAAATCATATTATTATTTTACTTAATTTTTTATTGAATGGCTATTAAAACATACACACATTTTGAGGGTATCCGGATCCAAACGGGCACCGACTAATCCCCCGCATCCATGAATCATCCCTATGGACCAACCCATGAACCGGCCCTATGGACCGACCCAAGAGCTTGGTACCGTAGAAGTAATCCCCCACAGGGCTTGAATCTTGGCCAACCAAGGTTACCATCGAAGGAAGACACAAGGATGTTACCTGCACTCACTAGGCTAGATCTTCTTTGGTTTATTTTACTTAATATAATTTTATTTACAACACCTTTTTTATATCAAGTTTTTTAGTGATGCGTGGACATGCATAAATGAGATTAGGGAAAAAATATTATTTTCTTCCTTTCGTGAGCTTATGAAGTTAAGCCTTAACGGTGAGACAAATTAATAATCTTAAAAGTACTTTATGTATATGTATATGTGACAACAAACTAAAACTCTATAATATAATCGATCAAATTCTATGTAAGGTTTATAAAAAGAACAACAGGATTGTAAATGTTTGTCTAGTAGTAATTTATCTGGATTTGTTTAAATTGTAGATTTTATAAATTGTTTAAATATTATAGATAGGCAAGGAAATGACTGATATTTGTCTAGGCTTTGTGAAAACGATAGTTTTGTTTAATTAAATATCAGATGAAAAAAATCTTAGATTCCTTGACTCGTGAGTCTCTTTCAATTTTGTAAATAGTCGTCGTTTTCTTCCTTTCTTGAAGACTGGGCATGCAAATTGGTGGGGTGGTATATATAATATATAGTTGGTGATGATTTTATCAGAAAGTGCTAATACATCAGAAATCGAGTTTTTTGGTGTAACTATATTACGTTGAAATTTAGTTTGTTGTGTAATAAGTATTTTTGTCTAGTTCAAATATATTTGAATGTAATTTCCAAAACTCATCAATTTAATCGGTTACAAAGTATTGTAGAAGGCGTTTATAAAACGGGTATCAAGGCAAGAGCTTACCAATATTATTTACTGTGTTGATTGATAGCGAAAAACCGTGCGTGCCACTATGTGGTCACAATTTCACCACAATGAGGATGCAAGTATACACCGACAAAGGGATCGCTATAAGTAATAAAGTGATAGTATACCAAATGTTCGTTTCCACAGGGACTGAGATTTTATAGAAAACTTGAGACTTTCATGAACTTCTAGTGCTTGACGGGTTTTGATGTAAAAAGTGGGTTTGATGGTGAAAATGCTAAAAATGACGACTTTTGACTTATAAAGAAGAAAGAGGGTGTGGATGTAAGTTTTTACTTTAAAACATAGTATAACACGAGTTTAGAAACTTCACGTTATGGGGATAATTAAAAAAACACAAATCTCTCGAAACTATGTTTTTACAAAACATACCGTGAAGTTGCTACGAAGTCATCGTTATTCCAAATCGTAAGATTACCGGTTTTTATAAGTAGATTAAAATAAATCTCGTTCCACCGAGTATGGGGATTTATACCCAAGTCTCCTTGTGATATAAATCCCGACCGGCTTACTGAACCTTAACAAACCATGCAGAACCCGCATCTCTGCGTGATTATCAAAGGCCCTCTCGAGCTCTTTGTGCATTATCCAAACCGTATTTCGGACCCGCCCATCTCTGGATCTGAGGTCTAACACGACACATCAAAATGGCCGGTTTATCAGTATCGAAATTAAGTATCGGTTCAAATAACTAATCGTAAAATTTGGAAATAACGACAACACCCAAGTGTTGCCTACACCGTTTTAAAATAAACTCACACCCACACCCATTAAAGGGTTTAGCCTAAAATAAAAGACATAACAAGATTAGATTTATAAACTAACTTCATGATAATTAAATACGGAATAAAAAGTACAGTACGAGAAATAAAATAAAGCAGTTAACGTTTATAACTAGAAAGCAGATAAAGAGTTAGCTAAAATTTAATAGTAAATAAAAGCAGGAAAAAGAAAAACAGATAATCCCCCAAGATGAAGCCTGGGGAGCGAAAAAGAAGAAGAAAAAGGAAGAAGCAGTAGCAGAGCTGGTGTGTTTATTGAGAGAGCAAAGTCTTGTATTTATAAGCAAACATAACCCATGGATATAATCCATGGGTATTGATGCATCCAATAGAAGCTTTTTATCTCTTTTAGAACAATTCTTTATTCTCCCATGTGGGCCACTTGCAGCGTACATGCCTCTTCAGAATTTTCATCTTTAATTTCCATGTGGGCCACTTGCAGTATATATGCCTCTTCAGAATTTCCAAAAGCTAAGTAAAAAACGTTCCCCTCAGTGGTGACACAAAGGGGTCTTCTGCATTTTTGAACCTTGAACTGTTGGAGAGCTTTTGGACTGCTTTCGAGATTTGGACAGATTTGTTGAGCTTTTAGGCCGTTTTACAGCAAACTTGATCTTTTGTGTTTATCAAAACGTTTTCAAAACATTTTAGTCCAAAGAGAAAGAAAGAGAGCAAAGTGGGTATAAAAATTTATATAAAACGAGGTTATTTAACACCAAATAACTCTCAAATTAGAGAGTTATCACACCCCCAAACTTGAGATGTTACTTGGCCTCAAGTGACAAAAAATAGAAAAGAAATAATAAAAAAAACGATAAAAGAAAAGAAAAGAAGACTTACAACCGGGCTATTGACGTTTTATCTAACCGAATGGTGTTTCATACTCCTTCTTGAATCTTAGAACTCAACGAATAAATCGACGGGTCTTCTTTAGGGTTACTGTATATGGTTTCGTCACTTTTGTCCCCCCCAAACTTGTCTTGTGTCCGAAAAAGTTCTTTGAGATTTTATCTCGTCTTTGGTTCGGGTTCTCGGTCACATTTATTCGGAGCGCATAATGGTTTTTGATTTGTTTGGTTTTAACAACATTATGCCTTTTGATTTATTTCATATATATATATATATATATATATACATTTATTGGTCTCCCAATTTTACGAAGACATTTTTATTTTTTTTATTTTTTTTAGAAACTAAAAACTATGGTAACGAGGGTGGTGTTTGGAACAAGACAAAACTATGGTAACGAGGGTGGTGTTTGGAACAAGACAAAACTATGGTAACGAGGGTGGTGTTTGGAACAAGACAAAACTATGGTAACGAGGGTGGTGTTTGGAACAAGACAACGTTCACCCCCAAACTTTGAACCGTACAATGCCCTCATTGGCTAATTTGTGGCTTTTGGCAACGACGGTATGTGTATAGGTTTGGAAACGACGGCCCGCGTCCTCTTTACCTGTTGAGTTATGAGATTCAAGAATCGTACAAAACCTGAAATTATGCACACGTAGATAAAACCAAAAGATAGTCAATACCCATAACATCCAAAGTCATACAAACACTAAGCATCCGATATGTACATCCCAAAAAAAAACGGATTAGTGTTTTTGTAACAAAATAACCATCGATACCCAAAAGATGACACCAAAAAGAGAAAATGTTTTTCAAGGTATTAACAAACCCAAAAGTGATCAAGCTTCTGAATTTGGCCCAAATTCAGAGATGGGCCCAAAGGCAGGGGATTGTCCTGGATCGATCATGCCTGCTTGTGGTGCCACTGTGGTGACCGGATCGGTAGTCTGCATGGTGGTGGACGTTGTTCTCGGTACCGGCATGCGAACTTGCGGTCGAGCCAAATCCTCCGGGAAGCGTATCGGGAGATGTGCAGCCTCGAATGGATCATCTCTAAGATGTTGGCGTCGGCGTAACCGAGTCCAATCTCGCACATATCCCCAAAAAGTCTCCGTTCGCGTTTCCAAATTCGCCACTCTTGTTGCAAGCTGTTGTTGGTTAGACAAAATCTGTTTTTGAACATTAAGAATTTCGTCTAACCTCGAGTTCGTATCTAACATGGCATTCGTCAACAATTCGACCCATACTTCGAAACCGTACCCGGCCGACGGATGATACACCGAGGGTCCTGGCCCTCCCGTGGCGGCAGCGGCGAAGGTGGCGGCGGCGGTGGATGCAGCCGTGGTGGTTGTTTTGGCAGCAGCAGCAGCGGCTGCTCCGGCGGCTGTCTCGGCGGCTGTCGGGGTGGTCGTGGTGGTCGTCTGTTGAGGTGGTGGAGCCGCGGAATGTGCTTCGGAGGCCGTGGACGAGCGTGTACGTCGGGTGACGGATGTTTGGTTGATAGTTGATTTCTCGATCCTTACTTGATCCGTCGGGTGTGGTAGTGCGCCGGCGGTGGTGAACATTCTTGTGAGCAAACCTGGGAAAACCAAACGAGAACCAAGTCTTTTGGAAACATCCAAAATGGCGTTACGAGCTATAGCTCCAACGTCGATTGGAAGTTCCCTCAAAATACAATATAACAAAGAACAACCATCCCGTGATACCGTGTTATCGTGCTTCGTGGGACTGATGTTATGTCTCATGTATTGGAACCACAATGCGGCCTCAAGGTTCAAATCACTCGAGTTAAGGAATTTCCGACTACGATCAAATGTCCACCCACGTCCCGGTATGACTAAAGCCGATAAGATTTGGTCATCCGTGACCTCGGAGAAACCATGGGTCATTTGGCTATACGAACACACAAAAGGCGGGGAGAGACCGAGGGCTGCGTTCAACGCGGCACTTGACCAATCAATTTGTCTCCCCCGAACCTCAATTAAGTTGCTAGGTGACACCCCGACCCTCGCATAAAATTCCCTAAGCATGGTTTCGTTATACGTACAAACATCGGGTATCATGTTTGTCCAACGATGGGCTTGGAGGTGGTGCGGTATATGTGAGTGGGTTGGAAAAAGCTTACGATCAAAAGGGCGCTCAATTAGCGGTTTGTTGTTTGCTAACAACCTAAGCCTTTCTTCAAAGTCAGCCGTGGCTAACCTTGATCGGGAAGCCCTTCGTTTTCGTTGTGGTTGGTCGAACTCCGGATCTTGATCAAGATCATAATCCGGGTCTTCGTCATTGGTTAAATCTTGTTCAACCATAGGTTCTTTTCCCTCTCTCCGTGAATTTTTCCGCGTCTTTCGGGTCTGCAAAACAGTAGCAGTTTGAGTAACTACTGGATTTGCGCCCGTTGAGGCAACCCCCTCAGTGTCACCACTAAGGGGAATTTCAGGGGCTGAAATTGGTACCCCACCATGATTTTGCCAACTTCCAAAATTTATGTCCGGAACCGACACCTCCGTAGATGGTCGTTGTCCGTCATCACCAAACAAATTAACATCGGTATCCCAACTCTCTCCTTCCGCATCACCCATGAGATTTATATCGATCCCCAAAGGGCCGCTAGGTGATCCGGAAGGAGGTCTTACTTGTATCCCATGTAATGGTTCAACAAAATCTTGGTTTTGGATGGATACATTTGTAACAATAGGGGATGTGGTGGTTAAAACGGCTGTGTTCGTAAGATTTGTCGTTTGAATCAAGATATCCGGTATTTGGAGTTGCATGCTACTCTCGTTTCCGACCGCAACGGGAACGGTCGGAAAAACAAAAGAAGTTGTGTTTACCTGATTGAGAGGGCTGAGAATGTCACCAAGCAGACCTGTGTTTTGGTCCGCCGTGAGACCCATGATGGCTCGAGTATAAGATGGGTCTTCGGATTGCATCGGTCCCGTAGATGATGACAAACCTCTGGCTAGTCGGGCTGATCGTCGAAGTGTGGGAGCATCGACTGGAATAGAAGGCTTTTTGGGGAGTGACGATGGATCCGCCGGGGCTAGGGTTACCCGGATTTCGCCGGAGATGGTGGCGGTAGCGGCGGTGGCCATGGCTGTGTGTGCGGCGATGATAGATGCAGCGGTGGTGGTGCGTTCGTGGGTCGCTGCAGCAGCAGC
This sequence comes from Centaurea solstitialis, assembly GCA_030169165.1. Taxonomy (NCBI): domain Eukaryota; kingdom Viridiplantae; phylum Streptophyta; class Magnoliopsida; order Asterales; family Asteraceae; genus Centaurea; species Centaurea solstitialis. The sequence goes on from CM058040.1 coordinate 75,504,019, forward strand.
GGCGGCGTGTGGTGACAGCCGCGCCGTCGCCGGTCGTTCCGTATCCGGTGGTTGCGTCGCCTGCGTTCGTACCATGGCCTCCTCTCCGGTACGTGCTTCGAATGCGGAAGAGATATCGGGAGTGGGGGTGGGACGACGGGCGGCGCCCTTGGTTCGAGCCATGGTGGCCGGCGGTATTTTAAGGTGGTCGGCGGTGGGAGTTTTTGACAGGGGCGGTGGTGGGGTCGTGTAGAAGAGAGAGAGATGAAAAGGGTTTTTTTGTTTTCTTAATTGAAAGTGATAGAAGTAGGATATTTTCAAAAATAACCCTTATCTTTGAAAGCATTATCAATAAGAAACTTCTCATCCTTTTATTTTATTTTATTTTTATTTTTTTTCAAGATAAAGATGGACTTCATTCCTTATCAACTGATTTCATAAAAATTTTGAAGTGCATGAGGTTCATGAACCCTCATCATTGTTTTTAAAAATACCGTCAGTAAGGAAAGATTTCATCTTATCAAAATTTTTTTTTAACATAACAAACCTAAAAATATCTACACAAATTGCTATTATACTAAACGTATTTTACATATACACACACATATATATATATAGAACACTTAACAAAACACTTAGTAAACTACCAAAGCAATTATTTACACACTTTCTCGTATTTTTCGGGTATTGCTTAGATTGCCGTTTTAGGCATTCCCTCAGGGAGAAAATGCTTAACCCGATGTCCATTCACCCTAAAAATACTCCCATCTTGCGGATTCACAAGATCAACTGTTCCGTAATTCCCAACTTTTGCGATTCTGAACGGGCCTGACCATCGCGACTTTAACTTACCAGGAAACAACTTTAGTCGTGAGTTAAAGAGAAGAACTTGTTGATCTTTTTCAAAAGTTCGATTGACGATTCTACGATCGTGCCAAAATTTAGTTTTTTCTTTGTAAATTTTAGCGTTCTCATAAGCGTGAAATCTCAGTTCTTCTAACTCACACAACTGAAGTTTCCTTTTTTCTCCCACTGCATTCTCACTAAAATTCAGTTCTTTTGTTGCCCAAAAAGCTTTATACTCAAGTTCTAACGGTAAGTGACATGCTTTACCAAAAACCAGTCTATATGGTGACATTCCCGATGGTGTTTTATAAGCAGTTCGGTATGCCCAGAGTGCGTCATCCAACTTAAGAGACCAATCTTTCCTATCGGGTTTGACAACTTTTTCAAGAATCGATTTAATTTCCCGATTTGAAAGTTCGGCAAGACCATTTGTTTGTGGATGGTATGCCGTTGAGATCTTATGTCGGATGTTATACTTTTCAAGAACAGTACTTAGCATTCTGTTTACAAAATGAGTTCCCTCGTCACTAATTAAAGCGCGGGGTGTTCCAAAACGCGCAAAGATGTTCTTTTGTAAAAAATTAATTACTGTCTTGGCATCGTTTCATGGACATGCCGATGCTTCCACCCACTTGGAAACATAGTCAACTGCCACTAAGATAAACTGGTTATTAAAAGACATAGGGAATGGTCCCATGAAATCTATGCCCCAAACATCTAAGAGTTCCACTTCCAAAATATTGTTTAATGGAATTTCATTTCGTTGGGACAAATTCCCCGTTCTTTGGCATGCATCACAACTTTTGACAAACTCGAAAGCATCTTTGAAAAGTGTAGGCCAAAAGAATCCACTTTGTAAAACTTTTGCTGCCGTACGTTGGCCACCAAAATGGCCACCATACGGAGAGTCATGACAGGCTTTCAGCAGGTTTTTCATCTCAACATTCGGGACACACCTTCTCACCATTTGATCTGCTCCAATTTTAAAAAGGGAAGGATCGTCCCAAAAATACTGTTTGCAATCATACAAAAACTTTTTCAACCTTTGTCCATTTAAACCATACGGCTTAAGCCCACTAGCAAGGTAGTTTGCTATATCCGCGTACCATGGCACATTTGATTCAAAATGGTGTTTAATTGACAAAACATGCTCATCGGGAAAAAATTCTTTTATTTCATGATTACCCCCAGTTGACACTATTCCCTCAATTCTCGAAAGGTGGTCGGCTACTTGATTATCAGTTCCTTTTCTATCAATTACCTCTATATTAAACTCTTGCAAAAGCAAGACCCATCTAATAAGTCTTGGTTTTGCATCAGTTTTATTAAAAAGATATTTGATAGCAGAATGATCTGTATGAACAATGACTTTTGTACCTATCAAGTATGAACGGAATCTGTCAAAAGCGAATACTACGGCAAGTAGCTCTTTTTCTATTGTTGTGTAATTCAACTGAGCATCGATCAGAGTCTTACTTGCGTAGTAAATGGGGTGAAAGATTTTATTGACTTTTTGTCCCAAGACGGCACCTACCGCCCAATCACTGGCATCACACATTACCTCAAAAGGTAAGGCCCAGTTAGGAGCAATGACAATAGGTGCCGTAACAAGTGCTTTTTTCAAAGTCTCAAAAGCTTTTGTACATTCTGAAGTGAAGTCAAAAGGTTGGTCAACATGGAGTAAATTACAGAGCGGTTTTGAAATTTTTGAAAAATCCTTTATGAACCGTCTGTAAAATCCTGCATGTCCCAAAAAGCTTCTAATGCCTTTAACCGTGCTAGGCTCGGGTAATTGCATTAATACTTCTATTTTAGCCTTATCCACTTCCAAACCTCTTTTAGAAACCAAATGACCCAAAACAATTCCCTCTTGTACCATAAAATGACACTTTTCCCAATTTAGAATCAGATCATGTGTCTCGCAACGTTCCAAACTCTTTTTAAGATTTTCAAGACAATTTTCAAACGATGTGCCAATAACTGAAAAATCATCCATGAAAACTTCCATGGTATCTTCAATCATGTCTGAAAAAATTGACATCATACACCTTTGAAATGTTGCGGGAGCGTTACACAAACCAAATGGCATTCGCCGAAAAGCGAAAGTTCCGAAGGGACAAGTGAAGGTGGTCTTCTCTTGATCTTCGGGTGCAATGTGAATTTGGTTGTAACCAGAATATCCGTCCAAAAAGCAGTAAAATTCCTTTCCGGCTAAACGATCTAGCATCTGATCTATGAAGGGCAAAGGGAAATGGTCCTTTTTGGTGGCTAGGTTCAATTGTCTATAATCCATGCAAATTCTCCACCCGGTCACAGTTCTCGTCGAGATAAGTTCATTTTTCTCGTTGGTGATTACCGTGGTACCACCTTTCTTTGGTACACATTGTACCGGGCTTACCCAACCGCTACTAGAAATGGGGTATATAATACCCGCATCTAGCCACTTAAGGATTTCTTTTTTAACGACCTCTTTCATGATGGGATTTAGTCGTCTTTGTGGTTGCACTTTGCCAATGCTATTTTCTTCCAAAATTATCTTGTGTTGACAAAGTGTCGGGCTTATTCCTCTAATGTCTGCTATTGTCCACCCAATGGCTTTCTTATGGTTTTGTAACAGTTTAATTAATTTCTCTTCCTGTTCACAACTTAAGTTAGAGGATATAATTACAGGTAATTTATCTTCCTCCATGAGATAAGCATACTTAAGGTGTGATGGTAGAGGTTTCAAGTCCAAATCGGGTGCCTTTACTATGGATGGTGGTTGGACAGATCTTTCACTAAAATCCAATTGTTCAAAAACAGCTAACACTTCAACCTCTGGTGTTTCAAGTTCTGTATTTTCAAAATCATCAGCACAGTTCACCTCTGTGGTGAGATTGTCACCATTGAGGGGACAGCTGATTGAGTTTATTTCCAAATCATCACTTGAAGTATAAATGGCAGAACAATCCTCAAAGTTCCCATTATACTTAAGTGTTTTGAACAGGTTGAAGGTTACCTGTTGGTCGTTGACCCTCATTGTTAGCTCGCCTTTCTGAACATCAATCAAGGCTCTTCCTGTTGCAAGAAATGGTCGTCCTACAATGATGGGACAACTCCTATCGGCTTCAAAGTCCAACACTAAAAAGTCAGCCGGAAAGATAAATTTATCGACTTGGACTAAAATATCCTCAATCTTACCCTTCGGATAAACAATGGATCTATCGGCTAATTGTAAAGTTACGGTCGTTGGCCGAACTTCACCAATTTCCAATTTATTAAAAACCGACAAGCGCATGAGATTCACACTTGCCCCTAAGTCACAAAGAGCATGTCCGACTTCCTTCCCTCCAATGGAACACGGGATGGTGAAACTTCCCGGGTCTTTGAGTTTTGGAGGGATCTTACAAGTGAGAAGTGCACTACATTCTTTTGTTAAAGCCACAGTTTCAAATTCGCTCAATCTCCTTTTCTTATTAAGAATGTCTTTCAAAAATTTAACATAATTTGGCATTTGCTCGAGAGCTTCTACCAAAGGTATGTTAATATGGAGCTGTTTAAAGATGTCCAAAAACTTCTTAAACTGAGTATCCATATTTTTGGCTTTCAATCTTTGAAGAAAAGGTAATTCTCTCAGATCCACTACTGGTTGATTTGACTTTTGAACAGTCTGAACTGGAGTTTCAGCAGCATTTGAACTGGGCAAAGCTGCTGTTTTGGGGACAGACTCTGGCTCCTGTGGGGTCTCAACAATTGAAAACAGTCCTGGAAAGTTTTCTTTATCAAATGCATGCCTTGTTTCAGTGTGACATGGTTGTTCCGTTGACATTATCTCGGGTCCAATTTCAACGATTGTCACTGCCTTAACATGTTCCTTACCCTTAGGGGTTTCTGTGTCACTTGGCAGAGTGCCCGGTGGCCTGTTTCTCAATTCATTTGCAAATTGTCCCAGCTGGGTTTCAAAGCCTCTCAAAGTTGCATTGGTTTGATTTATAAAACCTTTTAGCAAAGATTCAATTGAACCATTGCCATCCGATGCATTTTGAGACCTTTGTTGGTGCATTTGTGAGGATTGCCCACCTTGAAAATTTTGAGGTGCACCTTGATGAAATCCCGGGGGATTTTGTTGGTTTTGAAAATGACTTGCCCCGGGGGGCTGAAGTCCTGGAGTTTTGTATGAAAGATGCGGATGATTTCTCCAGTTTGAGTTGTATGTTGGTGAAAACGGGCGGTTTTTAGAATAGTTTCCAACAAAGTTTACTGATGCTGGGTTGTTCGGACAATTTTCATAAGTATGATTATTACCACAAAATACGCACATTTCTTTTTCAGAAGATGTCACAGCTTGTACTTGGTTTGTCTCATTAATATTCAAATTGTTTTTCACCAAGTTGGTTAAAGACAAAATTTGTGCGTTTAATGTGGTAATGGCATCAGTCTCATTAATTTCCAATGATCTTTTAGGTGCTAAGGCGCATGGGTTTGACCAATCTGTGTTATTTTTAGCAATCTTTTCCAAAATGTCTACAGTTTCAGTGTATGTTTTGGAAAGAAAAGCACCACCCGCCATTGCATCTAAATTACCTTTTGCAGCAAAAGTAAGACTGTTATAAAACGTTTCCATTTGGATGCAATGGGGAATTCCATGGTGAGGACATCTCCTAAGTAGTTCTTTAAATCTCTCCCATGCATCCGAGACTGCCTCATCCTCATACTGTTGAAACATCAAAATTTCATTTCTGAATTTAACATTTCTTGTTGGCGGGTAATATTTTTTAAAAAACTTTTCCGCCAAACTTGTCCAACTGTTGATTGAATGAGGTGGTTGGGAATTTAACCAAACCTTAGCTTGATCCTTTAATGTGTAAGAAAAAAGTGTCAAACGTAAGTGTTCGGTTGTTATCCCGCGAATACGAAAATGATCCGTCATTTCTAAAAAAGATTTTAAATGAGAGTGCGGATCTTCTGATGCCAACCCCGCAAATTGACCCATAGCCGATATCATTTGGAACATTACCGGCTTTGGTTCAAAATGTACTGTTGCATCCACGAGTGGTTTCAAAATACCTGACTGTAATTGTCCAAATTCGGGTAGTGCATAGTCACGTATTCCTCTTTCCTTGTTATCGGCGATGGTTATGGTGGTTTCCTCTTGTGGTGGTGGGTTTCCAGCCATGTTTCGGTTACGACCAGTTCTACCTCGACGACGTCTTTTGACAGTACGTTCTATCTCCGGATCGAGAGGTAAAAGTTCACCGTGTTGTAGCCGTGGCATACAACGTAAAAAGTGCTATTTAACAAAGACAAGCAACTCAGGCTCGAATGAAATATCTCAGAGTTTAAAATTAAAGCCAAGTCCCCGGCAGCGGCGCCAAAAACTTGATAGCGAAAAACCGTGCGTGCCACTATGTGGTCACAATTTCACCACAATGAGGATGCAAGTATACACCGACAAAGGGATCGCTATAAGTAATAAAGTGATAGTATACCAAATGTTCGTTTCTACAGGGACTGAGATTTTATAGAAAACTTGAGACTTTCATGAACTTCTAGTGCTTGACGGGTTTTGATGTAAAAAGTGGGTTTGATGGTGAAAATGCTAAAAATGACGACTTTTGACTTATAAAGAAGAAAGAGGGTGTGGATGTAAGTTTTTACTTTAAAACATAGTATAACACGAGTTTAGAAACTTCACGTTATGGGATAATTAAAAAAAACACAAATCTCTCGAAACTATGTTTTTACAAAACATACCGTGAAGTTGCTACGAAGTCATCGTTATTCCAAATCGTAAGATTACCGGTTTTTATAAGTAGATTAAAATAAATCTCGTTCCACCGAGTATGGGGATTTACACCCAAGTCTCCTTGTGATATAAATCCCGACCGGCTTACTGAACCTTAACAAACCATGCAGAACCCGCATCTCTGCGTGATTATCAAAGGCCCTCTCGAGCTCTTTGTGCATTATCCAAACCGTATTTCGGACCCGCCCATCTCTGGATCTGAGGTCTAACACGACACATCAAAATGGCCGGTTTATCAGTATCGAAATTAAGTATCGGTTCAAATAACTAATCGTAAAATTTGGAAATAACGACAACACCCAAGTGTTGCCTACACCGTTTTAAAATAAACTCATACCCACACCCATTAAAGGGTTTAGCCTAAAATAAAAGACATAACAAGATTAGATTTATAAACTAACTTCATGATAATTAAGTACGGAATAAAAAGTACAGTACGAGAAATAAAATAAAGCAGTTAACGTTTATAACTAGAAAGCAGATAAAGAGTTAGCTAAAATTTAATAGTAAATAAAAGCAGGAAAAAGAAAAACAGATAATCCCCCAAGATGAAGCCTGGGGAGCGAAAAAGAAGAAGAAAAAGGAAGAAGCAGTAGCAGAGCTGGTGTGTTTATTGAGAGAGCAAAGTCTTGTATTTATAAGCAAACATAACCCATGGATATAATCCATGGGTATTGATGCATCCAATAGAAGCCTTTTATCTCTTTTAGAACAATTCTTTATTCTCCCATGTGGTCCACTTGCAGCGTACATGCATCTTCAGAATTTTCATCTTTAATTTCCATGTGGGCCACTTGCAGTATATATGCCTCTTCAGAATTTCCAAACGCTAAGTAAAAAAACGTTCCCCTCAGTGGTGACACAAAGGGGTCTTCTGCATTTTTGAACCTTGAACTGTTGGAGAGCTTTTGGACTGCTTTCGAGATTTGGACAGATTTGTTGAGCTTTTAGGCCGTTTTATATCAAACTTGATCTTTGTGTTTATCAAAACGTTTTCAAAACATTTTAGTCCAAAGAGAAAGAAAGAGAGCAAAGTGGGTATAAAAATTTATATAAAACGAGGTTATTTAACACCAAATAACTCTCAAATTAGAGAGTTATCATTGATCGAGCATGGTAAGGACCAAGAAGCTTAATTACCGGCTAATAAAAGACAAGGCAAATAGTTAAGGACGACCGAGACTCTTATCTCGGTAAGTGTGGAAAAAGACTTTTCCTCGATAAGCACTTATGGGTTTAAAATGCTAATCACTTATCAGTGACGGACCCACACTGTAAAAGGTGGGAAAAGGACCCCACTCAAGTAAAAAAAAACCAGTTTTTTTAGGTTAAAAACATTTATTTATTTTTTTACTTCTACCAAGGTTCCCCCCATAGGCCATAGTTTTTCATATGGGTTTCCTCCATCAACTAAAAAAATATCTCAAAATCAACCAAAAAGTCAAAAAATTCTCGAAATCGACAAAAAAAAGGGCAAAAGTCCCTTGGAATCACAAAAAAAAACTTAGAAATCCTATGAAATCAACAAAGAAACTTTAAATTCCCTCGAAATGGTGAAATTAAGCTAAAAATGTATTGAACGACCTTGCTTAACAAATTTATATATCATAGATGCCTGAAACAGGAAAAATCCTGGATCCACCACTACTTACCAAGAATCCCATTTCAAGGTCAAACATGTTACATGTTAAGGAAGTTGAATGTGAATATTTTGTCGGTTGGTGCTTACCCACTAAGAATATGCTAAATGGTCCTTAAGGTGGCATTTGGTTCGTAAAATTTTTTGGATGAAATGAAATCTAATGAATTTAACTTTGAAAGAATTAAAATGGAATGTGGTCATTTTGACCACCTATATGGTTCACATAATTGGAATGGAATTTGTTAAAAGAATTAAAATTTGTTTATTTGGTTCAAAGAACGTAACATGAAAACTCAGCCACTCAAACGAGAAGCATGTCAATTTAAGAAAAAGTGAGGAGCAATCTCAGCCACTCATCTCACGGTTACGGTGGATGTGATCACGGAGGATTGACGCGATTCATTGGAGGGTAGAGATTATTAAAGTGGGGGACCGGTCAAAGCCGCATTTGTTGACCAAGATGAGTGGTTGAGATTGCTCCTCGCGTTTTCTTAAAAAGTTATATTTTTCGTATGAACCTCCCTCTAAATATACATAATGTGTGTGTGTATTTGGCAATTGGTTTGGTCCGAACCACCCAAAAAATCTTGAGATAGCGATCAGATCGAACCACCTAGTTTGCTGTTTTTCAAACCAGATCGGATCGTCAAACCGCTCAAATCACCAAAAACTGGTATGACTTGGCTTGGTTAGACCGGTTAACAGTCCAACGGTTTTTTTAAACACCCCTAAGTGCTACCAATGGTTTACAATGTTGCTCTAGAAAGTAGTAATAGATGGTGGTAAACCTAGACTTTCTCACCGACGATACACTAATTGTATGCATATTTTAGTTGTATTACATTGTCTCTTTTCACAAAATTCAATAGTACTTATTGTAACACCTTCATTTTTTTAATAATCTTAAACTTTTGCAAATACAACTTATTATAGAATTTACACGCACTAAGTCTAAAATCATAAGCGAAAGCTTAATTCATTTAGTTACACTTAAACGCTCCAAGGGTCTAACTTTCAAATTTACAAAATATTATCTTCATGACCCAAGATAAAGAGTTGAAATAGAGCTTTTACATAGTTATGGTGTCACTTGACTTGGTTTTCGAACATTAACTAACATAACAAAATTTGTCTTCCGAAAGCTTCCAAACATGTCTTCATAGATGCACCAAAATATGTCCCAAGGCTTCTACCTATCTCACATGAATAGGCCCAAATCTAATTACCACATGCGGATACAAAACATTTAACTAAACAAATTAGAAATAACCTAGTGAGTGCACCAAAAATTACTTTACATTTGAAAACAAGTCATCATGTTTATGTAGTTAACTTGGCATATGAAAACTAATGATATAGCACATAATACACTAAGATGTGGGGTCAAGTCCATTGAACAATGTATCTTTCATAGTGGGCAACCATGGTCAACAAAGTGCACATAGGGAAACGTTCACATCTCTCGTAAGGTGGGGGAGCACAAAGCATTCACCATACAACGGTTGTAGGACCGGGCGATCTCTTTCTCACAAGTCCACTCGTGTTCACTTTGGTTTGGCAGGTCGTCAGCCTCTTAAAACCACACGGTCGTTATGGATACGTATCACCTCGACTCCACCAATTGCAACTCGTATCTTCTACCACAAGTATGTCCTAAGGTTCCAAATGCCGAAGCCAATTGAACCATACACATATGTGTAGTAAGAAGCATTCCAATAGCAATTACACATTCAAGGATCTGGACCATGAGACATATGAATGATATAAAACATTAGTACGAGACTGCCTAATAATCACAATTACAACTTATATTAGTTTATCCCATATTCATTGCATAGTATAAACTCATGCCATTACAACTCTAGTAAGCATATCAAATAAGTTTTGAGAGATCCCCTTGTCTTCAAAGAAAGTTTCCAGGGTGTTGTTTTTGAATTCAGTACCATGATCACTTCTAATCGAATGAACAGTGAGATTATTGAGCATTTATATCTTTTTGACAAAAAAGGATGATTTGTTTAGGAGCATCACTCTTGGATCACAAAAAGAAGACCTAGGTGTACCTGGAATACTCATCAACAATGACAACTGTGTACTTATTTCCAGCAAGGGATTGAACATTAACAGGTCCAAAAAGATAAATATGAATACGTTGAAATGGAGAGCTTATAGAAGAGACTTGCTTTAACTTGAAAGTAGCTCTGGTCTGTTTTACTTTTCATAAGTTGAATAAAGAGAGACCTTTGTAAAGTGATGATCAACGAGATCAATAACCAGCTTGTTGATGGAGAGTTGATTCAGCGTCTTAAAGTTGAGACGAGAGAGACACTTATGCTGTAGCCAGTTCATATCAGATGAGGCACGGGATACAAAGCACACATTTTATGATGCCGTATTCATATCTATGGTATAGACATCGAATCTTCTAACACCAGTAAGAATGACTTTCTTGTGCTTGTTTTTGACTTTGCAGTGCTTCTTAGAGAAGGAGACCTTATGGTCTTTGTCGCAGAGCTGACTGATGCTAAAAAGATTGTGCATCAGACCTTCAACATATGCAAAATGTTTGAATGTAGTTACACGATTGGTAAGAGTACCATAGCCACGAGTTTGGCCTTTATCATTTCCACCAAACGTCACTGATGGACCTTTTCCTTCATGATAGTCAGAGAGAACAGATTTGAAACCAGTCATGTGCTGAGAGCATCCACTGTCAAGGTACTAGATGCCCTTATCCTGTAAAATGCAAGAGTTAAGTATTCTTTAGTACTCACACGACTATGGGTCCAACAGTGTTAGTAGGCTTGGTGGAATCAGTGACAGCCTGAACTGAATTATCAGTTCCAATGGTTGGAATCTTGACTGAAGAGTCAGTCTTGACAACCTTCTTTCCTTTAACTGGTTTAGAAGTCTTAGGAAATTTTTTTACCTTAACTGATTTTTCAGCTTTGGTAGCATCAAGACACTTACTCACAACATGGTCATTTCGTCCACAGTGATAACATTTGGGATATAAAGTGTTTTGTGGGGGTTAAGAAAGTCTTTGAACTTTAAGTGTGAAGGACCTGGACCAAGCAGTCCTTTGTTATCAGAACGTGGAGAAATAGAAATCTTCTTCTTAGGTTTGGTTTTTAGGTCGACCTTCAGTCTAGGTGTAGGATTTTGAAGAAAAAAAATTGGTCCCTGACACTGATGGTCCACCTCCCAAAACCTTGACGTTCTTATGTTTGGGAGTGCTTTTCTTTGAAGGACGTTCAGTAAGAGACTTTCCTTTTGCTGAAGCATTTTTGCTCTTAGGAGCTCCTTCAGTGTGTGTGTGTGTGTCAGAAGATGAGCACTGAGGATTAGAGGGATCAAGGATGATGGAGACAAACATTCCAAACTTGAGCATGAAACGGTCAGGTCTTGTACAGTTAGACGAAAAAGCAAGAGTAGTTTTTATTTTACTGGACCTCCCTGATGCAAGGATTTCTTCAACTTTTTTAGAAGCGTCACTCCATCTTTTAATGGTGACTTTTTCAGCATTAGGCTCAACTAGTGCTTTTTCTCTAATAGTGATAGTTTGTTCTTTTTCAACAAAGAGAACTTGATTCACTAAGACTTGAACTTTGAGACCTTCTTCAAGAATGGTAAGCTACTTGATTTTTCATGACAAGCCTTAAGTTGATCACGAAGATCAATATTAATTTTTTCAGCAGAGGTACCATTCAAGGCATTATAGTGATCAAGTGTCAGTAAGTCCATTTGAGTTAGACTGTTTAGACGAGTGTAGGAGGGAGGTATCTGACTAGAAGATGTAGTTGCTGGAGGAGAAGAGGGTTCAGGTACATCTTCAGGTACCTTTTCTATTTTAGCCATCAGGACTACCTTAGGATCATCGATGAGAGCCATCAGGGCAGTTTCTGTGTCTTCTTTATCAGATGACTCATCAGAGGAGTCATCAGACCAGTCATGGTCTTCAACTATTAGACCTCTACCTTTACATTGAGATTTAATCTTCTTGTATTTTTCTTTCAGCCTTGGGTACTTTGGGTCTTTAGAAGAGGAAGAAGTAGAAGTAGATGGGGCAAACCGATTCTTCTTGTACCTGCAATCAGTTATGAAGTTGTCCTTTGCCCTGACAATTATAGCAAATAGAGGTAGCCTTATCAACAATTATTGATTTTGGCTTGTTAGTAATAGACAAAGGTTTTCTCTTTTGAAAGTTTCTTTTTCGAGCAAATCTTTTGAAAGAATTAGTTAGAAGGGCAAGAGAATCATTTAAACCAGACTCATTATCAGACATCACTTCAGAGTCAGAAGGATCTAACTCAGTGATGGTCACTGATGAGACAGGGACAGAAAGAACTGATTCAATGACTAAAGCAAGAGAGGTGCTTTTGGAATCTTTTGTATCTCTTATGAGATTCTTTTTCGGTTTCTTCTGTTGCTCATGATTAAGTAGAATACCGTACAACTCACTCAAAGTGAGTGTCTTTATGTCATTGGACATGGTAAGACAGGTGGTGTACATTTCCCAATGTTTAGGAAGAGACTCCATAAACTTGGTAATGACCTTAGAGTTTGAATATACTGTACCAATAGTCTTCAGATTGTAGAGTATATAGTTGAACCTCTGATGTGTCCGGGAGAGAGAGAGAGAGAGTTTCACCCTTGATATGGATGAATTTTTCATACTGGCGAATCAAGAAGATTTTTCTTGATTCCATGAGAACAAAAATTCCTCATATAGAACACAGACAGTGTTCCGTATTTCTTTTGAATTCCTGAGATAACAAATAGAATAGAAGACATCATCAGGTACAGACATGGAAACGAGAGACCTTGCTTTGGTATCAATGTTGACAAGTCGTCTGTCTTTACCAGACCAATTGGGAATAGGTTTCTCAATTTCTCTAGCTGGGATTTCGGTAACAGTGTTAGTGGCAAGGACAAAGAGTACTGGCTGAGTGGGGACATAAGGTCCATTTTCCAAGAAGAATGGAATTTGAAGATCATATCCAGTTAGGAAGAGTTCCATTCTAGTTTTCCAGAGATGGACATAAGGTCCATCATCATGATCATGTGCAATCCCATTCCCCATGTTAACTTTTGTGCCAAATACATAATCAAATTCATTGACATTCACTAGCTTTTCATGTCCATCCACCTCTGCATTCACTCCCTGATCATCTACATCTTTCATAGAACCAGTTCCCTCACCTGTTGTATCAATCCATCAAAGAAAAAGTTTTTTCTTACATCTCCTTGTTGTGAACTTTTATCTTTTACCAACATTGCATGCACTCTCAGGTTCATCTATTTCTTCTATGATCAATTTTCTCCCAATTGATAGTGACTTGTAAGTATCCAAGTCCATTCTCCAATGTTCTATGAACACATCTACAAATTTCACCTTAGGGACATACTTAAACAACTTTAGTACATCATTATCATTGCCTAACGCTTCTATCCTAAAATCCAAGTCAGACATAGGTTTCAGGAAATGGTAATACATTTGATGACCTTCTTGGTACCCTAATTCTAATATTATGGCATCAAGCTCATGAAATCAACAAAGTGATGCTTACCCTGATGTATCTTCTTCTAAAAAACTTTTAACTTCCATGGTTGATCCTTATTGTAATTAGGGTTTCATAGTGCTTTGTAAATAAAAAAGCTTCTATTATTATCATCTAAGGTAATGAACATAAATCCAAGTGGAAAAAATATGAAAACATGGACATGACATACCATAAACAAACAAATGATACAATTCTTCGCCTTCCCCCTTACCTGACAAGCCACAAATTTTCTTTCGGATATGTTTAGAGAATGGATTCGAGAATGTTATGTAATTTAATATATCATTTTCCAAGACTTGTGGATTTGTGGTAAAGTTTAAACGATGACATGGGTCCTCGTGGTAAAACCTGTTTAATTAACCGTTTATACTAAACGGGGATACCCGTTTCCCCGTGGATTTCCCTGATTACCCGATGGGGATCCCCGTTTAAATCCCTGCGGGTTTTTAAGCGGGGACGGGGACGATTTTTTTAAACGGGGACTGGGACGTGGGGACCAATCCCCGCCCCAAGCCCACCCCATTGCCATCCCTACTAACGGCCAGATTTCAAACGGCGTTAGAGGAAAAGATGAGATCCAAAGCAAAATACGAAGTTAGAGGACGCCCAGTGTACTTTTTGAAGTTCAAGGACCGGTTTCGTTGGTTTGATAAACCTCATAGACCAAATTTGTAGTTTACTCTTATTTAATATATGGGAACTTGTTGAGTGTATTTCAGATTTTTTTTAATTATCTAAAAAATTTCTAAGATTTGTTTAATAAATTTTAAAAAATCTAATAACTTATTTGCTTTAAAAATTAGCGTAAAATATGATTTAATCCTAAACTTGGTTTTAAAGTGTTAGTAACTTGTTGTATTAAGTTAAATGGCTAAAACAATTATAACAAGTTTAAAGATTAAAACATTCATTATAACAAATTAAAAAATTAAAACATATATTATAAAAGTTTATGATTAAACCATTTTTAGACATAAACTTTAGAGGTTAAATTATATTTTAGGTTAAAAATTATCTAAAAACTCAATTGTTTCAAAAACTAAACTCGATTGTTTTGTTTTACTTTCTGGTTCTTTTCTACTTTTCCCCATGTCCATGACTCCATGTCTTGTTTGAATTTTGTGCAAAAAGGTTTCTTGAGAAACAATAAAGGTGGCAAAGAAGAAGAAAACGGTCCACCCTTCAAGAAACTTTATAATTTTAAAAAATAAACTTAAAGTCATTGTTTTATGGACTTTCTCTCTTCTCTGAATCATTTTATTCATTTTCCATGTTAGGTTGGTAGTCTATGTTAGAAGATATGCAAAACCAGAGATATACACAACTGGGTTTGTTGGTCATCTTGGTTTTTCTCTCATCATTGTTAGTCTCCGGTGGCGATGAAGTAACTTTTGTGGCCGGAAAAACCAAAAAGTTGTTGAAATCCAGATTTCAACAGAAGAAGCAATACAAAACGCATTCTCTGTTTAATGACTTGATCTCCAGCGAAAGAAGAGTTCCAGATGCATCAGACCCGCTTCACAACCGAAGACGGTGACCACAGCGGTTGTAGTGTTAACTTGTTTATTGGCTCGCAGATTTATATTTTGATTTTATGATTTATAGATATATATATATATCATGCATGTTTGGGTCGAAAAAGTGTATGTTCGAATGGTTCGATTCGAAAGTTGAAATCTAAATGGACTTTCGGACTAACCGAGTTACCAAGCTAGGCACATCAACTTAAATGGGTTCTTTTTTATGTTCAATATCAACAGATGTTAATTATTAAGTTTAATTCGAGATAAACAACGTGTAGCTCGTTGAAGATCGTATATACTATGTTTTTATGGTCATTCAGCATTTCTTTAAATCTACTGTAAACCATTGTGAGTCACTCACTCGATTTTTGTAAATCGAAAATATATCTCACTCTATCTATTAAGATTGCTCGTTTGTCTATCGTTAACTTAATTAGCAGTAGGACCTTAATAAAATGGATATGACATCAGGGATGGTCCTATAGAAATTTTCAAACGGTGACACCACTTGACTATAAGAAATATATATAAAAATATTTTTTATAAAGTATATATTGGTTTAGTGGTTTGTTTTTGCTTTTAAATGAAGGATCATGTGTTCGAGTCTTGTCAGGGCCAGTCCTACGGTTTTTCATGCCCTATGCAAAAAGGTTAAATAATGTCACAACTATTTAAAACTATAAGAATTAAAACCATATTATTTTTAAAGATCAATACTTGTTAATATTACTGAATACAAATATATTTTTTTGTAATACATATCTTATAATTATATAATACCATAATGAAACATCAAAACTAAATTAAACTTTAGAGACGTTATATACAATGATATTTATGCTTGAACTAATTATATACAACCACGTAGCATGTTTAATTTGTCTTAAAACATTAGAAAAATATTATACTTGTATCATATTTTTAAATATCTAGATACAGTTATTTTTTAGATTGAATTTACAAGATTCAACATTGAATATGATTGATTTTCTTTATCTAAGATTAATAAGTGTTGTTATGAAAAAAAAAAGTTGAAAAAAGAAATTATAGAAAATAAAATGAATTCACAAGAAACGTAATTAAATTGAACTATGCAAAAAAAAAACTACCAAATGTGTAGGACCTCTTGTTGTGAAGAGTCAGAATTCACTATCTTTACATGCTTTCAATAGTTAGTTTGATTTACCTTGTAAACAATTTACAGTTTTATTGCCCTTGTTTAGAGGTGTGTAACCTCGGGGGCCTTTATCGTACTTTTGTGTAACTTTCTCTTACCTATAAAAGGTAAGAGATGTTAGGGTTTTTAATGATTGAATCATATTACCTTTTTGGGCAACTTTCCTCCATTGTTAAGCTTATTCAAGCTTTTTATTGATTTCAATCACACATTTAGGATTTCCATCCATTTCTTCATCTACTTCATTGTTTTTGGGACAACAATTGGTATCAGAGCCAAACTTGTTGATTCCTTGGCTTTTGTCTTTGATTTTTGATAAGGTTTTAAAAGGTTTTAAGTTTTGGGTTTTTCAAAACTTTTGGGTTTTCAATCCAAAAGGTGGTTTTAAAAGGGTAAAATTAAGTGTTAAGTGATTCCCCAATGATTTCTAAGCTTTTTCCTACAATTTGGGGGTCTAAACACTGATTTTTAAGAGGTTTTAAGTGTTTTTAAGAAATTTTTCGGAGTTTTCAGTGCAGGTTTTCCGCATCGGAAAACAAGAGCTGAAACTTCAGCTCAAATTTTCCGAGTCGGAAATTGCATCTTCTCCGAATCGGAGAACTCTCCTTTTCCGAATCGGAAAACACTGTTTTCCGAATCGGAGAACGAGTCTCTGACTTGGGGTCTTGCTCCTGAAAAGTCTCTTTTCCAAATTTCCCTTTTTCCGCACCCAAACTTTTCCGAATCGGAAAACTGTATTTTCCGAATCGGAAAAGGCTGTTTTCCTCATCCAGCTATTTTGAGCCAAATCCGAATCGGAAAACATCTGTTTCCAAGTCGGATTTCGCCTCTTTGAGCCGAAACTCTTGTAGTTTTGTTTCTCAAATCCGACACTAAGCTTGCTTTCAAAACCCTTTACTTTTTCCAAGCTTTTTGTGTCCCGAGGCGCTCAAAATTCCCGTTTTTCAAAAACCTTTCTTCTGTTTTTAAGCCAAGCGAATCGTACGAGGAGGTCTCAGTTTTTAAATGTCGAAGGAAATCCTTGGGATAGGTTCCGAAACTCGCCCTCCCGTCCTGGTGATGGGCGAGTACCAACAATGGAGACGCAGGATGATTCACTTCCTCGACCTGCTTGATGAAAACCTGATGTAGTCCATTCGAGAAGGACCTATCCGACCGACCGTCACCGTCGCCGCCGTACCAAAGACCGATACTTGTCCCGAACTTCCGGCGTACGTGGTCGAGAAGCCTGTTGAGATGTTCAATCCCGAACAAAGAGCCCGACATCTCATTGACAAGCGTGCACTGACCCTCCTGATTATGGCTCTCCCAAACGATATGTACGCAAGAGTGGACAGTCTGACCAACGCACGAGACGTTTGGTTGGAAATTGAACAACAGATGCAGGGAGGCGACTCTGCTGTGGAGAGTCAGAAGGAAAGTGCCCTCAATGCTTACGAAGGCTTCAAAGCTAGGGAAAACGAATCCCTCATTGACTCTTATCAAAGATTGAACGCTTTCGTCAACGACTTGAGACGGCTCGGGGTTGAGAAGTCAAAGTATGAAGTGAACGTGAAATTCTTGAAGAATCTCAACCAAGAATGGCAAAACATGGCCATCAACATCCAGCTTAGCCGGAATCTGGGAACATTGGGTCTACATGACTTGTTCAGTATGATGGTTCAACACGAAGATTTCATCACCGGCGGACGCTCCAAGAGAGCAGTTGATCCTCTGGCATTGTCGGCCGTGCCCTTTGGAGGACCAAACACTGCTCCCGTCCAACCAATGCCATACAACAGCGTCTCTCCCCAGTACTATCCTGAAGAATACAGTCAAGAGTTCAACCCGAACTTTGGCTCAACCGTACAACATCCCGACGAACCGGTGATCATTTCCATCTCTGATGATGAACTCTTCCATGTGAATGAGTCCCTTGCCCTCATTTCACACAGCGTACAACGATTGAACGCAAATCGTGGATACAACCGTGGACGAGGATCCGGTTTTCCCAGTGGAGGAAGAATGGGGCAAGGTAGAGGAGGTCATTATCAATCTGAAAGGGGTCAGTACGGAAATCAAGGGAGAGGAAGCTATCAGCAAGGGGGTATGCCAGTTTACGACCAAGGAGGTTATAGGAACAACCAGGGAAGGTTCAGAGAAGATCAAGGCAGATACAGAGATCAGCCGAGAAGAGACAACACTTATCTTGACTATCAAGGAGGTCAAGGTAGTCAAGGAGATTGGAGAGGACAAGTCTCAGACATCAACTACCGGAACAGCTTGAGGCAATACACTCCAGAATCTGGGTATATTGAACGTCAGGGATATGAGATTGGTTATGGAGGAAGATATGAGAGTGGAAGGCTAGATCAAGGGCCAGGATACGGGTATGAGCATAATAGGGGTGATCAAAGGCAAGAAGAGAGAGTGAATCATGGGAAAGGCATCTACCATGGAGGCGATTCTAGGGGAAACAGTTCTAAGCAGGTTCAGAGGGAAGATCAACCGATTCACAATGATCAAGGAATTCAACGGGCAAATCCTCCCCAGGGTCCCATAACCCAGAACCCCACTCCTCAGCAAACCGCAAGTCCCACTACCACTTGTTACAAGTGTGGAAAGTTGGGACACTACGCTCGAGATTGCTCTGTCAAGTACAAGGATGCCGCGTACTTTGAGAGGAAGGCCTCACTGATGAGAAATAAAGAAAAAGGGGTGGCTTTGATGGTAGATGAAGAGAACTGGGTATGTGAAGAGGAGAGTTCAGACGAGGAAGATCACTTGGTGCAAGGTCCCTGCTTGATGGCTGACTTTGAGGGATCGGAAGCCGTTGGACCAAGCACTTATCAGGACATAGATCCGTCTGAGGTATCCTCTATCCCTGATATAACTGACACTGTGGCAATGTTGGAATCTAAAATTTGTGAATTGGAGAGATGTCTCCAAGCGGAGAGGACTCTCGTCACGAAATTTAGAATCGACAGTGCAATTTACAAAGACTCTCTTGAGGAATTGACCATAGTTTACAACCGTGAATCACTGGAGTCTGGCATTAGAGAGTCCAACTTGTCAAACAAACTTAGTTGTCTTCAAAAAGCCCATGAGGAACTTAACAGTAATCATGGGGAGCTCAACATTAAATTCCAGTTACTTTTGGAAGAGAGAACTCGGTTGTTTTCAAAAATACAAGAGCTTGAGGACAACAATTTTAAAAGAGGACAATCTGAACAGACTTTAAGTATCCTCACTCACCATGCCAAAAAGAATCCCTTTTACACAGCTAAACCCGGCCTAGGTCTGTCTGAAAACCACGTTTTAGATAAAGCACCTTCTCATCTATACAACTTTGAGGATATGGCAGCCTCCAAGCCCAAACCTGCCATAGTAGGAGGACATGTGACCGAGGAATTTGTTAGGCAGACTGTCACATACACCGAAGTCATAAACGGTGAGACCATAACCACGACCATCAGTCCAACGAACAGTACCTCTAGCAGTCCACCCACTAGCCCTACTCCCAATAAACCAATCTTTGTTCCGGCTAGTGATCCAACCAACTCTAAACCCACCTGGGAAGGCATTAAGGCCAGAACCCCTAGAGTAGCAATGCCTCCCATCAACTACACAGACCTTAACTCAAGCTATGAGACTAGGGAAATGGAACTTTCAGAGGAGACCTTAGTTATCCCACCCGAGGATACTTCCGCAACTAAGTGTCCCGACCTAGTCAGGCTAGAAAAGGAGGTGTTTGCTCTTAGGTTAAAAGCCATGGATTTGGATGCATGTCAACATCAGATCCTGAATCTGAAGGTCATTGTGTCGGAGAAAGATTCCTTGGTTCGCAATATGGAGAAAGACTTGCTTGAGGCAAATGCCGAAAGAATTAGGCTTTCTTCAGAATGTGAGACCACAACCTCAGCTTTCACTAATTTTCAAATCAAGGTTGCGGATCTTCAGGCTCGATATGTTATCCTAGATATCCACTTTGAACTTTTAAACGAACTTGATCATGATGAACGGATAATGTATCGCCAATCTTTAACCAACCAACGGGTGTCTAACTCCATTTTAAAAAGGAAAGTAATGAATCTTGAAAAGCTCTACCTTTCTAACTCAGTTGATGATATGACTGCTCCAATCCTCAACCATCCAATAGTCGCTCCCCAACCAAAACCTGTCTTAGATACTGAGGACTATTACTCCATAATGTCAGATGATGATGAACCCCCTAACTCACACCATAGGATAGCTGAACCCAAGACTGTCCAGGACCCAAATGTTGAATATGATATGAAGGTGTTTTTAGATGAGGATGATGATCCTTCAGGCTTTATTCCAAAGAAGCCAAAATCTGTTGTTGTCAAACCTGAGAAATCTACTGAGTCACGAGCTCCTATTTCTGAGAAAAGTATCCCGGAGGGTGAAAAATGTGTAGGTACTGACAAGGGTAAGTCAGTTAAGCCACACGCACCCAAAGGACTCCAGAAAAAGCATTCAAAGTCTAACGATGCTCGTAACTCAGTCAAACCCATTAAAAGTCTTGAATTTCATTCAAGTTCCTTTGAAGTGGGTGAGACATCTCAGTTACAACCAAATCAACCTTTCAATTCCACTAAACCTAAATTTTCTAAAAAGTCATCTGGAAAAGGTGGTAACTCCATTCCCACAAAACCGTCATCTAACTCACACCATGCTTATCATGCAGATGCGAGGAGGAAAGATGGTGGACCGAATGTGAAGCCACCAAGAAAGGATCATCATGGGAGGAACAACTCTTTTTCTGCTTTCCCTAAGAGACATAGTCCTAGCCGTGCGAGTTTAGGCTATGTTCCACCTAGTGTAGGAAAGAATTTGAACATGTCTGTTAATTCTAATCGCAACTTGAACGATGCTTTTAATACTTTTCGTAATGACATGTGCTTTATGTTTGATAATTTCCTGCGTTATGGTGTGCCTAACTCTTACTATGCTCCCAATTCTAATGTCAAATCCCGAAAGAGAAGGGGAAGAAAAAGAGGAAAAGCAAAATCCTCCTCGTCAGTGAAGTCTCCTCAGCCTAAGGAGAAATCCGAAAAGGGGACTTCACCGACAGATTTATCTGTATCTAACCCACAGGAACCCATTTGGCAATGGGTCCCTAAACAACTTAATTGTCTTGCAGGTCAGTCATGTGTGGTACTTCGACTCCGGCGCATATAGACACATGACTGGTCAGAGATCCTTCCTTTTCGACTATGTTGAAAGGTTCGAGGGATATGTTAAAACAGCCGACAAGACGCTTAGGCCAATGGTGGGTTATGGGAAAATCACGGATGGGAAATACATCATTAAAGATATAAGGTATGTCGAGGGGTTAGGTTTCAACATGTTCAGCTCCAGCCAGTTCTGCGACAACGGATACTGGGTGAAGCAATTTCAATACGGAAGTAATGTGAATGATGAAGATAACAATGTCATTCTTAGTGCACGAAGGAATGGCAATCTTTACTCCACCGTCTTCCGTTCAATCCCTCAGACTCACCCTCAGTTTGCAGCAATATCTGATCCAAGGAATGCAATCTGTCTGCTCGCAAAGGCTTCAAAGGAGGACAGTTGGTTATGGCATCGACGACTCTGCCATCAGAATTTCAAAGACATGAACAAGCTGGTTTCGAAAAATCTCGTCAAGGGGCTACCGGAGACTCGCCTTTCCAAGGATACATTGTGTCCTGCTTGCGAACAAGGAAAGATGACACGAAGCTCTCATCCACCGAGGATGGATACAAGTAGCAAAAGCCCCCTTGACATGATTCACATGGATCTTTGTGGACCTACCAGAACCGAGAGCTTAGCCAGAAAGAAATACATGTTAGTTCTCGTTGATGAGTTCTCTAGGTTTACATGGGTTGAATTCCTGCGAGCCAAGTCTGACGCTGCCGATCGAATCATTGCCTTCATCAAGCGAATTCAAGTTCTCTTGGGTCGCCGAGTGAAGAAGTTGAGAAGTGACAACGGAACCGAGTTTCGCAATGCAAAGTTGCAATCCTTTCTTGAAGACGTGGGAATCTCTCACAACTTCTCAGCAGTGCGCACACCTCAACAAAATGGGGTAGTAGAAAGGAAGAACCGGACGTTGGTCGAAGCAGCAAGATCAATGATGGCTCATTCTGGAGTTCCTCAATCATTTTGGGCTGAAGCAGTATCAACAGCATGCTACACGCAGAATCGGACTCTAATCGTCAAGCGGACCGGTAAAACCGCCTACGAGATGGTCGAACAGCGTAAGCCTAACATCGATTACTTTCGAGTCTTTGGATGTAAATTCTATGTTTTAAACGACCGGGATGATTTGGGAAAGTTTGAACCCAAGTCTGATGAGTCTATCTTCATCGGATACTCACATAACTCTAAGGCTTATAGGGTTTTCAACAAACGGACCCGAACCATCCTGGAAAGCTCAAATGTTGATTTCTCTGAAACCGAAACTATTCTGTGGCTAGTTCAAGTAATGTAAATGCAGCTTTTCCTGAACTGTTCACCGCACCACCGAGCACAGATTCTTCCACTAACTTTTCTGCTTTAGACTTCTTAGACCTCGCAGATTATGATCTACCCACACTCACGGGTCCGATTGTAGTTCCTGCTCATGCTGGTTCAACTTCTACTTCCGTGACTTCCGATGCCTTCATCACTGAGCCATCTACAAGTACATCAACAAACTCAGTGTCTCCAGAATCTACTGCGGTTTCTCCCCCTGAAATCTCTTCATCTGCCTCACCGGAACTCTTCCAAGAGCCGACTCCTCAACCTGCTCTTGCTCCCATCCCAGAAGATGCTCCACTACCTTCACCTAGCTCAGCTCAAAGAACTTATGCTCAGGTAGTATGTGAGCCCCGGTTGGAGGCATCACCGCAGAATAATCCGACGGCCGGATCATCAAGTAGAAACCAGCAAGAGGTCTTTGTCGTGCAAGATGAGAACGACGCCACCAACAACCGACAAGCTTATGTTACTCACCCTCACACTCGCAGGTGGACAAAAGATCATCCCCCCTCCCAGATCATCGGGAGTCCCTCACAACCTGTAACTACTCGATCTGCAAAGCACACTGAAAATCTGATTCTATTCGGCGGGTTCTTAAGCGAATTTGAACCAACGGATGTTTGGCAAGCTCTCACCGATCCCGACTGGGTGATCGCCATGCAAGATGAGCTGGCTGAATTCGAGAGAAACAAAGTTTGGCGCTTGGTGGAACGACCATGGGGAAAGACTATCATCGGCCTCAAGTGGATACTCCGGAACAAAACCGACGAGAATAATCTCATCATCCGAAACAAAGCTCGCCTGGTCGCCAAGGGTTATCGCCAACAAGAGGGTATCGACTATGATGAGACGTACGCGCCAGTAGCCCGAATCGAAGCGATCCGAATCTTCCTTGCGTATGCTGCACACAAAAACATGACAGTCTATCAGATGGACGTCAAATGTGCCTTCTTGAATGGAGTTCTTCAAGAAGAAGTGTACGTAGAACAACCGGAAGGGTTCGTCGATTCTCGATTCCCGAATCACGTCTACATTTTGGACAAGGCGCTTTACGGTCTCAAGCAAGCTCCGAGGGCATGGTACGAAACACCAACTGACTACTTGCTAGGAGTTGGCTACAAGAAAGGTACAATCGATCCCACTCTGTTTCTCAAGAGGTCAGGTAAAGATTTAATTATCGTTCAGATATACGTGGATGACATTATCTTTGCGTCTACAAAGCCCGAGATGTGCCAAGAGTTTGAGAACACCATGAAATCCCAATTCAAAATGAGCATGATGGGCGAGTTGACGTTCTTTTTAGGACTTCAAGTCCGACAACGCCCTGATGGCATTTTCATAAATCAAGCCAAATATGTTCAAGATCTTTTAAAACGATTTGATTTCGGTGGTTCAAACTCTGCGGCCACACCAATGCCCAGAAATTTTCAACTAACTGCAGATACTTCTGGTAAACCGGTTGACCAGAAAACCTATCGGGCAATCATTGGTTCCCTTTTATATCTCACGGCCAGTAGACCAGATATCGTCTTTTCCACGGGTGTCTGCGCTCGTTTTCAGTGTGACCCACGGGATTCACATCTGTCTGCAGTCAAGAGAATCCTTAGGTATCTGAAGGGCACACCGGATTTTGGCCTTTGGTACCCAAAGGATTCTGGTTTTGAACTAATTGCATATACAGACTCAGACCATGCAGGTTGTAAGCTAAACAGGAAAAGCACTTCTGGTGCCTGTCAATTTCTCGAGGACAAGTTGGTCAGTTGGTCATCCCGGAAGCAGAATTGCGTCTCCCTATCCACCGCGGAGGCAGAATATGTAGCCGCCGCCTGCTGCTGCTCGCAAGTTCTATGGATGAAAACCCAACTAGCTGACTTTGGATACACCATGCATCGAATTCCCATCTACTGCGACTCCAAAAGTGCGATTCAGATCACGGCAAATCCGGTTCGACATTCGATATCATTTCATCAAAGATCACGTCGAGAAAGGTAATATTGAACTATACTTTGTTGAGAGTGACTATCAGCTTGCTGATCTGTTCACTAAGCCGTTTGACGAGAAGCGTCACTTTTTCCTCCTAAGCAAGTTAGGAATGCTAGACCTCCCCGCCTGAGGTCTAGGGGGAGTCGGGAGTTCTTATAGTGTATGCATGTGTGTAGGGGGAGTCTGTAGGAACTCTCTAGATATTGCATGAATCGAGGGGGAGTACTAAGTCCTGTATTTAATGTTTGGTATGCTCACTAACGTTCTCGGATCCACATCACCTTGGATACCATTCTTATATTCTATTTTGTAGGTGTGGATCCTCACTAAGACTTCTGGTTACTTCAGATCAGAACTCGCGCAAGACCTTGTTGAGACATACCAGGTAAGTCTCGTTTCTCGGGAGTCGAGCGCTGAACTTGTAAACTTTTTGTGAACTTGAAAGTTCAGGGGGCGGTAGAGTACATGTCTTGAACTTACAAGTTCGGGGACTAACTTTGCCACTTTCTGTTTCTGAAAGTTCAGGGACTCGTTTTGCAAATCTTGTGAAACTTATAGTCCAGGGTCTGTTTTGAAACTTTCTGAAAATACAAGTTCAGGGACTTGTTTGTAAGTTTCCCCAAACTTCAAGTCCAGGGGTGGTTTTTGCCAAATGGTGAAAGTCGGGTTAAGAGAGCCAAAAGGAGAGCCAAACACAGTGTTTTTGACCCAAACACAGTGTAATTCGGTAAAAATATAAATACCGGATTTCAAGCTTAACTTTTCACAAATTTCAAATTTTCATCTTTTTCTCTCTGAGTTCTCACCCGAACCCACTTCGCGCTCGATTTCGGTTTTCGTTCGTTTGTGCTCCGATCGTCGATCTTTTTACATATTCGGATTCCTGGTAAGTAAACGATCAACCCTTATATAGTTATAACATCTATATCTTCTGTTTTAAGGCCTGGATCGAAGCCTAAAAGTTTTAAAACTTACCCGAAACCCAAACTTCTTGGAATGGGATTTCGGGACGTTAAAACGATCCTTTGTTGCTTAGAAACTTGTTATGAACTGATTTAGGATGCATGTTGATAGTTTAGGGCCTTAGATCGACGTTTGGAGAACGGTTTTTTATGTATAGAACTCGAACAGTCGTCGTTTTCCGACTCGGAAAACTTGAATGTTCAAGTTTTCCGCATCTGTCAACGATGAACAGTCGTTTTGTTTTCTGATTCGGAAAACTATGTTTTCCGAATCGGACTTGGTCTCGGTTTTATGTTTATCTTTTCCGACTCGGAAAACATGGAACTACCCTTATGGGTTTCCAAGGTTTTCCGACTCGTTTGAGAGACCAAGTCTTGCTAAATTTTTGTTAAGTGTTGAGACATTTTCCGAATCGGAAAACCATGTTTTCCGAATCGGAAAACCTACGTGTTTTTAATCTCAAAATTTTTCTAAGTGTAGGAGTTTCCCGATTCGGAAAATTGCCTTTTCCGAATCGGAAAACTTGTCTCTTTAATCTTGTGCTATCTTTCCTAAGTGTTGAGTTTTCCGAATCGGAAAACACTCTTTTCCGAATCGGAAAATCCCCTCGTATAGTTTGCTCGTTTTTCGACTCGGAAAATACGAAATACTCATCATTGGGTTTTCGAGGTTTTCCGACTCGCGCTTAGTCGAGGGTATAGTCTTTTCACGTTGCATTGTTTCTAACACTTAATGTCTTGCAGAAATGGCTGATCAACAACCAATTGCTCCTACCTCACCTGTCGCCAATGCTGCTGATCTCGCTCTCATCAACCCGACTGAAATCCGTGAGATCCACCAGAACAATCAGTTCGTCGACCTGGCAAACTTCACAGTCCAAGACGATGTGGTCCTCGAGATACTCCGAGCTCATCCACTTGCATACGCGATGCAAGCCACTGCTGACATCCCGATGATCTATCTACAGCAGTTCTGGAACACTTCGCGTGTCGAGAACCGGGACGGGGTGCCAACTATCATCGGCCGGGTGGACCACACTGACCTGGTCTTCACTATGGAGGATCTTCGCAGAATCCTTCGTCTGCCAGCTGCAACTCCGGAGGCCCCGTTTGACCCTCTCGTGTCTGGACCTGAGCTCTTCAGCGAAGTGCTCGCTCTCGGGGTCCACTACACCGAAAACAACAGGCCGAAAGGAATCTCTCAGATCACTCAGGGAATGCTGCCCCCGATCTGGTACTCTTTCTTCAACATCCTCAACCGCACGCTCTCTTCCAAGACTCACGGCGTGGACAAGGCATCCACCCAGTTCTGGCACGTCATCCATGCGGTCGCCTACGGGAGGCGGATCGACTTTGCTCAACAACTTTGGGCAGACATAACCACTGACGTCAGAGCTGGGCCAGCGCGTACGAAACACACATCCATCCCTTGGATGCGCTTCTTCAGTCTGATTATCCGAGATCACATGAATCAGAACCGTGCTGTCCGACGCAGATCAAGCCATCTCCGCTTCGAAAGCCAGCAGATCGGCCGAGCCAACAAGAAGAATCTGAGGCCTGGTCAGGTAGAAATGCACATTCCTGCAAACGTGCTCAACATGGCAGACAGTAGGTCCATGAGTGTTAGGATGTACCGCATCTCCATAGGCTTAGAAGACACGTCTACGGACTCCTCAGAGCCGAGGAGCCCTGCCCAAGACGTGCAACCCGTCCTACCTAGAAGTCGTGCCTCTGGTACGGCGGGCCAGAGCTCCAGTGGGGGAGCTTCTGGCTCGGGAGTGATGAGCGTTGACGTTAGGGGAGGAGAGGGTAGAATAGTTGGTACGTCTGCCACTCCGCACACTTCTCGAGCCGGTGCATATCAGATGATGATCCAGAACCGAGCCACTCGTGCCCGCACTCCTACTGTTGTGGAGGAAACTTCTGATGTCATCCTCACACGCGAGTACACGAGCCATTTCCGGGTGAAGCAGTACATGGGCGTCCTTCAGCAGTCCCCGATCCATTCGTCATCGGAAGAGCGCAGATCGCCGACACCGCCGCAACAACCTATTGGGGAGGACGTGGAAGCTTCCCCACAAGAACAAGCACACGCTCCTCCACCACCTCACTCGGCGGCCGTCGCTTCTCAGGGAGGCGAACCCTTCGGCGAACCATCTGGCAATGACTCCGACGGTCACGAGTCCTCCGAGCACACTCCTTCGGACCGTCGTGAGCCCGATGACGAGGCAACTGATTCAGAACAAGTGGACTACGGATCCGACTCAGAGTTCCAACTTTCAGAACCACCGAAGGGCGGGAAGGCCCAAGTGATAGATTTGGATGAAGCCACCTCTTCCTTCAACGACGACCGAATCTCCGGCGATCCAGTACTTGCCGAGGATCTAGCGTCAGACGACCGGACCATCGGTCGTGAGGAAGAAGGTGAGGCCGAAGTTAATACCGGCTGGGGAAGATATGATAGTGAGGAAGAAGAGAGAGAGAGGGGAGAAAAGGAGAGAGAGAGAAGAGAAAAAGAGACCGCAGACGTAGAGGTCCAACTAGGGGAGCCTTGGGCTCAGTTAGAAAATGTGGACGAAGAGGTAGAGCCACACAGGTTAGAAACGGTAGTTCCTCATACCTTGAGTCCATCCACCACAGAGGCAACCCACACTCAGACCGGTCACTCGTTGACGTCGGGTCAAGACGCTAGCCACCAACTAGCGCATTTGCACGCCCCAACCGACCACTCGACCATCTCTCTACAGATGGTCGTTTCATCTTCACACGGGGAATTAGCTCAACTTCCGCCGGCCACTCAATCGGGGTCTGCCGGTGTTGAAATGAGAGAGGATCTGCCCCTCCTCTTGACGTCTTTCCGTGCACCAGTCGTCCTAGAACCACTCACAGAGACCTTTGGGGTCATTCATTTGGATATGACACTTTTGGATGCATCATCTGCCCGCCCAAGTGGCGAGGCCGGAACGGGGAGAGTTGGGCGTCGAGTGACGCCCTTCGAGGATCCACCGGAAGCCCCGACACCGTCAACATCATACCAGCGGTGACATCGGGCCGAGAGAGCACCTCGGTAGGACTCTACTCGTCAACTGGAGCCCAAGTGGCACCAGGTTTAGCACTTCCGGGACCGGGTCCGACAGACTCGAGCAAAGTCTATAAAGATGCTCACGCAACATCGGGGCTTCTGAGCCTGACGGATTCTGGTGGAATCCCTAAAACCACCACAGTACCAACGGGACTTGTGAGTCCGACGGATTCGGACGACATCCTAAAAGTCGTCCAATCACGACTACTAGCAGTGGAGAGAGCCACCGCGGCTCGGGATGCACGAGTAGAGGCTCTGGAGAAAGCCTTGACAGAGGCAGAGAGAAAGCGTCTAGCAGATCAAGAAGCGAGGGATGCGGAGATTCACGAGCTGAAACGACGTCTGAAGGGCAAACACACAGAGGAAGCCACGTCAACTGTAGCTCCCACTCCTCGTCAGCCGGAGGACACTCTCAGACTCGCCCCTCCGACTTCGGGCGACCTTCCTCCGATCCCAGGCTACGTCACTGAGGTGGAACACTTGATGCTGATCACTTCCTACACCACTCAGAACGACCGCCTGTCTGCCCAGGTCAGAGATCAAGAGGCCCAGATCGAGCTACTCCAGCAAAGGATTCGAGAACTGGAGGCCGTGTGTCGGTCCCAGGCTCAGCCTTCGAAGAGGAGGCATGATGACGCTGATGACTCCGCACCAGGTCCTCATGAGGGGGAGGTGCAAGCTTCAAAAAGGCTTCGCACCGACCTCCAACCTGGTTCCGGCTCCGGCTCAACAGCTCCAGGTTCCTCAGCCGCCCCCTCGAGGGCTCCTACAGACTCCGATGCCGCCGAGGCTCCCTATGTCGACTCTGAGACAGAGACATTCCGGACATGGGGAGTTGGCGATATGAGCGGATCCCGGAAGGGGAGTCAGTACAGTTTCCCCAGATGACGGACACGGCTCAGATTGATGCCGTTCTCCCAGAAGCAGCACCGACGGATCCTTTAGAGTTCCAAATTCCGGAAGCAGCCCGGAAGATCTTGAGGTCGCTTGCTCAGAGTCTCAGGATATATCAGAAGGGAGACGACATTGTCCGGGATTCTGACTACTCCAACCTCTCCACAGCATTTGTGTTCCCCACTCCAGACGCTCCACGAACTATTCACACTACTGATCCAGAGACCGCCGCTCCAACCGTCATCCAGCTCAACTGGAACCATTCAGTCATCTTCCGTCCATTCCTTGAGGAATCGTTCACCCGCATCTACCAACAAGAGAAGCTGCATGCCTGGTCCCGAAAGGTCTACTTCGGGATCTCTCACATCAAGACCAAGAGACGAAGGATAGCCTACGTGCATCAGCGGATGTGCAACTGGGCCACTCATGGACGCCAGAGGATCCGACGTCGCTTTACCAAGGTAACTGCTATGCGCCCCTACAGACATGGCCATCAGTTATTCCTTGAGTACGATGTCCGCATGTACGGCACCGGTGTTCCTCGAGGTGAATTGCAGAACTGGACCTTCACGGAAGCTGATTTGGATCGGGTGCATCTAGAAGATCTTCTCTCGCTCATCAAGTACCTCCAAGGTCCGATTCTCCGACCAGAGCACTACAGAGACGGCACAGAGATATTGAAGAAGTATGTCCGTCACGCAATCTCTCTCGCTCGAGTGACGGACTACCAGCTTGCAATTGAAAGCCGCCAGCCAAAAGTCAATCTGCTCAGGCCAAACCTGCTCATGCCTGGCATAGATGCCTACATTCCGTATATGCCAACCAGAATACCTGAGCATGGGGTTCTTTATATGACTCGGAAGAAGAAGGAGCGCAGGTTCATGAGGTTTGGAGAGCTCTCCAAGTTCTGCGACGGGACCCTTCTTTATGTCTACAATGGCATGCAGAGTAGACTACTGGCAGATCAGATACCGAGCCGGAGAATCATTGACGGAAAAGGAAAGCTGCTGGAGGCGATGAGATTGATCGAGAGGAAGCTCAAGGAACGGTTGATGTACAGACGGGCAGAGGCTGCAATGCAGATGAGAGCGCGGATAATCGGCGAGTGGGAAGAATACCTGCAGATGTCCAAGTGGGAGCCTGCTCTGGAGCTTCCACCACCATTCTGACTTCTTCACAAAGGGGGAGATTGTAGGACCTCTTGTTGTGAAGAGTCAGAATTCACTATCTTTACATGCTTTCAATAGTTAGTTTGATTTACCTTGTAAACAATTTACAGTTTTATTGCCCTTGTTTAGAGGTGTGTAACCTCGGGGGCCTTTATCGTACTTTTGTGTAACTTTCTCTTACCTATAAAAGGTAAGAGATGTTAGGGTTTTTAATGATTGAATCATATTACCTTTTTGGGCAACTTTCCTCCATTGTTAAGCTTATTCAAGCTTTTTATTGATTTCAATCACACATTTAGGATTTCCATCCATTTCTTCATCTACTTCATTCTTTTTGGGACAACAAAATGCCATTAGAGCCTAGTGGTAAGGAAGTGTTTAATTGTTTTGGAGATTGAGGTTCAAGCCTTGTTGATAACAATTTAATTTTTTAGAAAAATAATAAACATAATATTAAAAGCTAAAAACTATAAAATGTGTCTAACTAGGCTTGAACACATGACCTTTCCTAGGAAAAATAAAGAACTAACCAACTAAGCTAATAGGAGCTTGTATTATTATTGCAGTGCCAATGTTAGGTCTCAAAAGGAGATAAACTAGGCTAACAGGGTTTTGTAGAAGGGGGGTTGAATGCAAAACCGTAAAAATTTAAAGACAGAGAAGTACTTTTTAAATTCTTTGTATTGAAAAATTTCAACTAAGAATTACACTAAGTTCACAAAGATTGATTGTTGCGGAAAACAAATAACTTAAGCTACTTGAACAATCAAAACACTAAAACACTAAGACACTAAGACACTAAGACACCAGAACTACAAGAACAACTATGGAACACTCAGTAACACTATGAACTTGAAGGTGGTGGAAGCACTCTTTCTCTCTGATTTGCTATGTTGCTCTAAATCTGAAAGCTTGAATGCGTGAAGAAGACTGAGACCAAGGACCTGTATTTATAGTCCCAGCTTCATCAAGTACAACGGACGCGTGTCAAGATTTGTCTTGCTGCATGAGGATCTCCAAACTGGGTATTGAACCCAAGTCACATCTTCAAGACTCCTTTTTGCAGATATTCATTTTTTAGTGAATATTTTGCATTAACGGAGATAAGCCAAACCTCCTGCAGGGGAATCTCTCCATGAAGTATGGCACAGAGTCAAAATCCCTTGACTCCTTTTTGCAGGTAGACAATGTTCAATGAAACTTTGTATTTAATGAGATGACCATCTTCAGACAAAATCTCTAACCAAGCATTCTTGATCCACGAGCCATCCTTGGTCCATTGCACAAAGAGTTATCCAGATGATCTAATTGGGTGGACTCATCTGAATGGCCTAAAACATATCAGGATGGACTTGTCCGGATGGATTGGCCGGATGGACTTATCCGGATGACTCGCTTTGAAGTACTTGTCCGGAGGGACTCCTCAGATACTTAGCCAAAATCACATACATTCCACATTGTTGACGAATTCAGCTGATATCAATTCTTCTTTGAATAATAGATTTATTTAGTACCTGAGAGAAGATAGATTTACAATAAAGAATATAGAAGGTCATCGGAGTACATCTTCAAATGAAGTGTTCCAACAATCTCCCCCTATTTGAGGATGTGATCCGGCACAAAGATTGTAAACTAGCTTCGTATAAGAGATGACCCATTTTTATTCTTTTTGGGTTCTTTTCTTCGTTTTTTTTTTGTATAAATAAGTATTTACATTAATATGAACTATTTACAGCAAAAGAAAAAAAATTCAATCACTAAGAGATACTTTTAATTTCATCGATAAAGAGTACATCGGTGAGATTACAAAAGTATTATAGATAGAAGTAGACTGATAAGAAACATAGATAGATAGTGAACACAAAGGAACTACTTAGCTCGCTCACTCAAGGTTGAGAAGATTTTCTTTTCTTCTTCAGAGAGGACTATGTTGTATTCGCTCCTGACCTTTCCCAAGCTGACATACAGTTTGTCAAGGAAACCCATGATTTCTTTGTAGACCGGATCTGGGATCTGCTTGTCATCCAGTAAGAAAAGAATCTCATTCCATTTGGTGACACCAAAGTTCTTTAGGGACAGAAGGTTGAAGGTTTCTGAGGGAGTGGTTTCTGGGGGATTGCCAGCTCTCTGAACAGCCATCCAGATGATTTGACCTTCCTTTTTGGCTCTGACTTTGGTAATTTCCTTTGGATCCTTTCTTCGAGTGAGGCAGTCATGAAAGTGTTTTACCACATTGTCTACTACCTTCTGCTTTTCCTTTGCTACATCCTTGGCTACCTTTGCACCAAAAAAAGAGAAATCAGGACCGAACACTGAAGATGTGTTAGAAGGAGGCTTAAGCCTGAGCTTGTCAAACTCGCTTATTTTTTGTTGAAGGGCCTTCTTTTTGGCAATTTCTTCTGCGGCTTCTTGGTCAGGAGTGAGCTTGTTTTTCCCTTTTTCTTTAGATGAGTCTTCATCGGCCTCTGAAGAGATTCTGGTTTCCTCCCCCTGAAGAGATGCATTGGATGGAGGAGAAGTAGTGACAACATCCTTAGCTATTTGCATTTGCCTCGGATGAACTCTCTTTCTGCTGCTTATGTCCGGACCAGATCTTCGTTTAGGAACAGTCGATCGAGGTTGATCCTCCCCCTCAGCAGATGTAACTACTACCTGTTTCTCCCCCTCAGCTGCTGGGGGAGTCACAAAAGAGACCTCAGCATCGGAAATCCGGGCCTTAAGGAAGTGCAGTGTCTCGCGGTCAGAAGAAGTGAAGAGAGCCGGACCTTGCTGGGAGAGAAGCTGATACTGATCAAGATGGGCGGAGATGGCCTTGAGGGTGGTGCCGTAATCAGAAGAGGCCACCCTCAAAGCCTCAATGGATTCTGCATGCTGCTCAGTGGTCTTGGAGAGAGAAGCCAAAGAGTCTGAAATCTTTGAGAGAGCATCATTCGGAGGAGAAGAGATAGAGGAAGCAAGCTGTTGGATATCCGTCTTCAAGGAGTCAACGGAGGCTGCAACAGTAGAGGAGAAGTGCTCAACATGAGTAGTGAGCTTCGAAAGAACCTGACGATGGATCTTTTCATTTCCCCCAAGACAGTGAGCAATCTATGAGAGACAGTCTGAGAGTCCTCTAAAGCCTTCAAGCGAGTGTCATGCTGAGCCAAATAGGTCCGGAAGTCTCCGGATAGAGTGGCCAACTGAGATTCCAGTGACCCAACCTTCCGACTACTGTGAAGAACATCAGAGAAAAAGTCTCCAATAGGCATCCGACTGATCGGACAAGTAGATGAGGAGGGGACTCACGCCGTGGAGAATGATGGACAAGAGCAGGAGTGTCCGTGAAGTCAAAAGCCGGTGGCGCCGAACTTTCGTGTCCGGCTGTAGGAGAATCTGCCTCAAGAAAATTAGAAAGAAAGACAGCCTCAGGAATAATGGGACCCTCATCGGCTGGTGCAGTATGTGAAAGGCCGTGCAGTGTGGTAGTTTGGCCTTGGGTCGGAGCAGAACCCAAGTCATCCACCACAACCTTTTGGGAGGAAGTGGCAGGTGTAAGTAGGGACTCCTTGAATACAACTGACGTGTGTTGAGACACGCCAGAAGAGGTGGTAGAGGTGGATTGTGTGCCCCCGGGTCCAATTGGGGCAGTAGAAGTGTTACCTTCGGGGTTGACCCTAGGAAGAACCTTAGACCTCTTAGGAGAAGATCCAAGGGGGGATGTGGAGCGCCTCCGCAAATGAGGTTTAGAGGCTGGGATTCCCTCCGATGGGTTGTTCGGAGGGATAGCCGTTTTGGAGTGTGCGGAGGGTTTGGCGGGTCCTGGCTGTTTTTTCTTGGATCCCGCCAATTTTGCTCGGGAAAAGGTATAAGAGTGAGGACGCATCTTGCCGGGTGGAGCGAGTGTAGGAGCAGTGGCACCCCATGAGAGATCAGAGGATGCTAGTCTGAGGACAAAGTCTGGTAGAGGTTTATCGGTCGCCAAAGGCTCACGGTCCAAGAGCTTGATAGACAATGTAGGCGAAGTCAGATCATAAATCACTTGTGGGTTGGGAGTTTTCGAATCCGCCAGAATAGCATCCGCCAGTTTCATATTGATAATCAAGAACAGAAACCTAGGATAGGCAACTGCTGTGGACTGATTGTTACCAATCATCATGACCATAGAATCAAAGAAGAAGCCCGCAAAATTGATGGGACGCTGATGGAGAATAGCATGAGCTAACTCGGTAACATACCCCGGGCATTCGTCTTGGCCACCGGCCTTCCTAGAAAGGCAGTAAATGATGTGGCTGAAAAAGTGGTGCCAGACCCTACCCATGCTATTTCTAAAAAGGGTGACCTGACTCTTGTGTTCTTCTTTGGGAGTGTAGTTCATGAGAGCTACCATAGAGTCATGCTCATAGTGAAGAGGGAAAAGTGCAAAGTCTGGTGTATCAGGTAAGCGAAGGACCGTGCGAACATCAGCCTCGTCAAAGGATAAATCATTTTCAGTGAGGACAGAAGCTACTATACAATCAGTATGGCTATCAAAAGATGCAGTGGCCCAAAAATTACCTAACAACAAAGAGCTCATCCTAGTGTTCGCAGTAAAGGCATACAAGAGGGGAGACTTTTTAAGGTAGTTGTTCATGGGTTCAAACTCCGGATGATTCTCAATGGTAGAGAACTGGGCTAAGTGATTGCATGGAGGAAAAGTTATCTTAGCCGGGTCCAAATTGTTGTCATTAAGAGGACCAAGAGGAAAAGCCATCCTAAGAGAGATGGAGAGAAAAACTTAGCTCAAGATGGGAGTACACAAGCCACGGGATGATGTGAGCCACGGCGTGCGGGCGAGAGCAACGGCCGAAGCGGATGACCTGACCAGGTAGCAGCGGCGCCGGAGCTGCCGGAGGCGGGCGGCAACGGAGGCCGGAGACCGGAGACGGGCGGCGACGGAAGCCGGACGCCGGAGGCCGGAGGCGGGCGGCGACGGAAGCCGGAGGCGGCGGCGGCCGGAGGGCGGCGGCGGCGGCCGGAGGGCGGCGGCGGCGGCCGGAGGGCGGCGGCGGCGGCCGGAGGGCGGCGGCGGCGGCCGGAGGCGGTTCCTCGACGACTGGAGGTGGCGACCGGGCAGTTGGTGGCCGGCGGTGGCTAATTGTTCTCCTGTGGAAGAAGATGGAGATGATGGTTGAGAGAGGTGGGAGAGAAGTTTTTATGGTGTGGTGAAAAGTGAAGAGGGTAAAGGGTTTTTATAGAGGGAATTAGGGTTAGGAAGGGAGGGGTGGAGGTAAAAAACTGATGGGTTTATGGAGGTGGGCTTAGGGTAGGGTTAGGGTAGGGTTAGGTGTCAAGGGGTGAGTGGAGAGGGGAATGAGGTTGGGATTAGGGAAAGATTGGAGAGAAAAAGAAATTGATGATTCTTGGTTTTGGGTGAGGGAAACGGACGGAGGGGGGTCTTCGGCCGGAGGCGGAGGAGAGGGGTGAGGTGGTTCGTCGGAGTCGGAGGAGGGAAGGGGGTGGTTTGGCCGTGGGTGATGACGGAGACGGACGAGGGTTTTGGTCGGAGTCGGAGGAGGGTAGAGGTCGGAGCGAGGGTGATGGTCGAAGGGTGTTTGGCGGAGGTGGAGTTGTTTTCGTCGGATCCGGAGTCATCGGAGTTTTGGGTCGGAAGCGGAGGCGACGTTTTGGTCGGAGGCGGAGGCCGGCTCGGAGCCGGAGTCAAGCGGAGGGTGCAACTCAGTCGGAGCTCGGATCCGGATAAGGATGGTTACGTTTGCGCGGATCGGAGCCTAGGATATCGGATCCGGAGATGGAGCGAGTTTCGTTTGCTCGGATCCGGAGGAGGAGTGCGCCGAGTGTGTTCTCTTCGGAAGCGATCCGGAGTAGTCGAGCCCGTGGAACGCGTCGGAGGTCGGAGGTCGGATCTGGATTGGATGCACCTCTCGTTGGAGCCGTGTTTGGAAGGGAGGAGACTAAGATGACATCACTAAGATGATGTCATCAAGATGATATCATATTTCTTTTCCTTTTTTTTTTTAACTCTAAAGCAAAGAAAAATTGTACATACACACAGATAAGTATTAAGAGAGATTGATCATGCCAAGCTCTCCGACGAGAAAGTTGAACCTGGCTTCATCCAGGGGTTTTGTGAACAAGTCTGCTAGCTGATACTCCGTAGGGATGAAGTGGAGTTCGATGTCACATTTGGAGATGTGGTCTCGGATGAAGTGATAGCGAATATCTATGTGCTTAGATCTGGAGTGAAGTACCGGATTGTTTGCTATCGCTATGGCACTGGAGTTGTCACACAGAATGGGCACCTGAGTGAATTGTTGATCGTAGTCCTGAAGCTGATTCTTCATCCACAAGATTTGAGCACAACAGCTTCCGGCAGCTACATATTCAGCCTCAGCGGTAGAGGTGGAGACTGAATGTTGCTTCTTACTCGACCAACTAACCAACTTTCCTCCGAGAAGTTGGCAGCTTCCGGTTGTACTCTTCCTGTCTAATTTAGATCCTGCAAAATCAGAATCTGAATACCCAATTAGATCAAAACCTGAGTCTTTGGGATACCAAAGACCCAGATCAGGAGTACCCTTCAGGTACCTGAAGATGCGTTTTACAGCATATAAATGAGACTCTTTAGGATCAGCTTGAAAACGAGCACACAGACAAGTAGAGAACATGATATCTGGCCTACTAGCAGTAAGATAAAGTAAAGAGCCAATCATTCCTCTATATTCGGTGATATTTACAGAATTGCCATTAGGATCAGAATCAAGTTTAAGAGGAGGAGCCATGGGGGTTTTCATTGGAGAGCAAGATTCAAAACTGAATTTCTTTAAAAGATCTTTAGTATACTTGCTTTGGTTTATAAAAATTCCTTCTTTTGATTGTTTTACTTGTAGACCAAGAAAAAAATGATAATTCCCCCATCATGCTCATTTCATAGTTAGTACTCATGAGATTTGCAAATTCATCACACATAGAGGGATCAGTGGCTCCGAAAATGATATCATCCACATAGATTTGAACAAGAATGATGTTACCTGCCTTTTTCTTGAAGAAGAGAGTGTTGTCAATTTTACCTCGGATGTACTTGTTGGAGGTGAGGAACTCAGAGAGAGTATCATACCAGGCTCTTGGAGCTTGCTTTAGACCATACAGGGCCTTGTCAAGCTTGTAAACATAGTCTGGATGGTGAGGATCTTCAAAGCCTGGAGGTTGCTTCACATAGACTTCCTCTGACAGCTTCCCATTTAGGAAAGCACTTTTCACGTCCATTTGGTACACCTTGATGTTGAGAAAGGCAGCATGAGCCAGGAAGATTCTGATGGCTTCTAGTCTGGCCACCGGAGCGAACGTCTCATCATAGTCGATCCCTTTCTCTTGCCGATAGCCTTGAGCAACGAGTCTGGCTTTGTTTCGAACAACAGTACCAAGCTCATCCATCTTGTTTCTGAATATCCACTTAGTTCCGATGATGGTTTTGAGAAAAGGTTTCGGAACTAGCTTCCAGACTTTGTTTCTGATGAACTGTTCAAGTTCTTCTTGCATGGCCAGTACCCAACTAGGGTCACTTAGAGCTTCATTAACGGACTTGGGTTCAGTGATTGACAGGAAGTTTACATATAAACATATGTTTCCAGTTCCTCTCCTGGTTCGAACACCGGCTTGCTGATCACCAATGATTTGATCGATGGGATGATCCCGAGTCCACTTAATGGCTGGAGGAAGAGGATGAGGATGATTATGAAGATGAGGTAAAGGAGAGGACAGGTTTGGATTAGAAGATTGAGGGTCTGTATAGAGGTGAGTTTGAGAATTATTAGTAGGTTGGAAAGGAACAATAGCTTGGGTTTCATTTGGGTTTGATGAAGTGGAAGGCTCATTGGAGTGTGGTGAGAAGGAAGAGGGATTGACAAATGGAGGAGATGGATCTGGACCTAGATAGGAGTCTACCCAATCATTTAGTTCTTCAGAGTTCGAAGATAATGACGAGGTTTTGGAGTCATCAAAGTCAACATGTATTGATTCATCAATACATTTTCGTCGGAGATTGTACACTCGGTAGGCTTTGGGAGTGAGAGAATATCCCACAAAGATTCCCTCATCACCTTTGGGATCAAACTTTCCCAGATGATCTCTATCATTCAACACATAGCAAGTACACCCAAACACATGAAAGAAACCAATTTTGGGCTTCTTTCCTTTGAACAGTTCATAAGGAGTTTTTCCCAATCTCTTGGTGATTAGAGATCGGTTTTGAGTGTAGCAGGCTGTGTTTACTGCTTCAGCCCAGAAGTAGGTGGGAAGATTAGCTTCACACAGCATGGATCTGGCAGCTTCACACAGCGTCCTGTTCTTCCTTTCCACCACTCCATTTTGTTGAGGAGATCTTACAGCAGAGAATTGTTGAGAGATTCCTTTGTCATTCAGAAAGGCATCAAGAGTGTAATTCTTGAATTCCGTTCCGTTGTCACTTCTAATGGATCTGACTGGAAGACCCGTCCGAACCTCAATCTTTTTGATGAAGAGAATAATCTCCTCAGCTGCATCTCCTTTGTGCCTGAGAAAGAAAGTCCAAGTGAAACGTGAGAATTCATCAACTAGAACGAGAATGTACCTTTTACCACCAAGGCTTGGTGTGCTGACTGGTCCACATAGATCCACGTGCAGCAACTGAAGAGGAGTGTTGATTGAGAAATTTTGCTTTCACTTGAAAGATGACCGGGAGATCTTTCCTTTCTCACAAGCACCACACACTTTGTCTTTCAGAATATTGAGCTTTGGAAGCCCAATCACCAAGTCTTTAGAGGAGAGAGAATGAAGCGTTCTGAAGTTCAGATGAGAAAGCTTTTTGTGCCAGAGCCAACTTTTCTTTTCAGCATCGTCAGAGATGAAACAGATGCTTTCAGCTTCCGTATTATTGTCCATATTTATGATATAGACATTTTCTTTTCTTGAGCCGGATAGAACAGATTCTCCTTGGTTGTTTATTACATTGCATGCACAAATGTCAAAGATGACTTTGTAACCAAGATCACACAGTTGACTTATGCTTAGAAGATTATGCATAAGTCCCTCCACATAGGCCACCTTGTTGAAGGTGATGATTCCATTTGAGAGAGTACCGTATCCTTTGGTGATGCCCTTTGCGTCATCTCCGAACGTAACAGACGGACCCTTTTCAGACACATAGTTAAGTAAGAGAGATTTGTTTCCGGTCATATGTCTAGAACACCCACTATCAAGATACCATGTCTTGTGGGGTTTTATGACCTTAGAGGTGGAGGGAATCTTAGTAGAGACAAGAGCAGTGGATGAGTCTTCCTCCATGTCTTCATCTATTATGGCCATCAAGCAGTTGATGGTCTCCTTTGGTTCATCATCAGAGGAAGTGGGCTCATCAACTCAGTCATTTGACTCAGCTAGAAGTCCCTTCCCTTTTCGTGCAGCATTTCTTTCCTTTTCACGAACATATTTAGCCTTGTACTTCACGGCTGCCTTGTCAGAGGAATCACCAGATCTTTCGAATCTTCCGGAAGAGGACCTTTCGAAACGGTCTGAGGAAGATTTTTCAAATCTCCCGGAAGAGGATCTTTCGGACCCATCCGACTAAAGACTACCAGATCTGGAAGGTCGATGAGGCCCAAAGGATGGTCGGATGGACTGCTGACTTGATTTGCAATCTGCTGAGAAGTGACCCTTCTTACCACAGTTGAAGCAGGTGGTGGATTTTGAGAAGGATCTTCCGTTTGTGAACCTTTTTCCATTTCTGAATCTGGATGAGGGCTTTCTAGAGAAACCCGACATGGCCATTTCATCAGATAGCTGGTCCACACAGGCATCGGTGCCTTCATCATCACCATCACAATCATGAACTTCGGAGGAGAGGTGATGATCCTCCACATCACTGACATCTGAGTCGGAACCAGGAAAGGTGATTTGAGGGACACACACAGATTTGGATTTAGAGTTTTCACTCATGAAGGCTATGGAGGAAGTTTTGACATCCCTAATGAGAGACTTCCTTTGGAGTTTGGTTTGCTCATAGTTTACTAAGGTTCCAAAAAGCACAGTGAGAGGCATTGTTTCCAAGTCCTTGGAGGTTTTGATGCAAGTACAGATATTTTCCTAGAAATCAGGAAGACCATCCATAAACTTGTTCAGTACATCCTCGTTATCATAAACTTTGCCCAAGAGGAGAAGATCATTCAGAAGACTATTAAAACGGTTGTAGTAGTTGGTAATAGACTCACCCTTTTCATGACAGAACAATTCATATTTTCGAACCAGAGAAATTTTCTTACTCTTTTTGACCTCATTTGACCCTTCATACAACACACAGAGGGTTGACCACATTTCTTTGGCAGTAGAAAAATTTACTAGGGAGTGATACACCTCGTCTGGAAGAGACATAGCTATGATAGACTTAACCTTAGTGTCAAGAGACACAAGCTTCCAGTCTTCCTCGGTGTATTTCTTCTCAGACTTTAGGATAAATCTCCCAGTAGCTGAGGTTCTGTCTTCCTCAGAGGAGGACCCATCTTTATCTTTGTTAAAGCGGTCCCAAACTCTAGGAACAAAAGGACCATCACGAAGAATGGTAAGGTATCTGGAGTCAATACCTTCCATGAAAAGCAACATCCGGTTTTTCCACAAAGAGAAATTTGAGGGATTAAAGCGAGGTGGTTTGAAGTAGTGCCATT
The DNA here is from genome assembly GCA_030169165.1 of Centaurea solstitialis. NCBI lineage: Eukaryota > Viridiplantae > Streptophyta > Magnoliopsida > Asterales > Asteraceae > Centaurea > Centaurea solstitialis. Next base: position 75,545,799 of record CM058040.1, read on the forward strand.
ATCCAGAAAAACAGAAACATTGTTGACGTTGGTTGTTTCAGAATTCAACCCTGAGGTAGCCATTACAGATCTAGTTTATTGGATTAAACTAACCTGCTCTGATACCACTTGTTAGTTCTTAAAAGGAGATAAACTAGGCTAACAGGGTTTTGTAGAAGGGGGGTTGAATGCAAAACCGTAAAAATTTAAAGACAGAGAAGTACTTTTTAAATTCTTTGTATTGAAAAATTTCAACTAAGAATTACACTAAGTTCACAAAGACTGATTGTTGCGGAAAACAAATAACTTAAGCTACTTGAACAATCAAAACACTAAGACACTAAGACACTAAGACACTAAGACACCAGAACTACAAGAACAACTATGGAACACTCAGTAACACTATGAACTTGAAGGTGGTGGAAGCATTCTTTCTCTCTGATTTGCTGTGTTGCTCTAAATCTGAAAGCTTGAATGCGTGAAGAAGACTGAGACCAAGGACCTGTATTTATAGTCCCAGCTTCATCAAGTACAACGGACGCGTGTCAAGATTTGACTTGCTGCATGAGGATCTCCAAACTGGGTATTGAAGCCAAGTCACATCTTCAAGACTCCTTTTTGCAGATATTCATTTTTTAGTGAATATTTTGCATTAACGGAGATAAGCCAAACCTCCTGCAGGGGAATCTCTCCAAGAAGTATGGCACAGAGTCAAAATCCCTTGACTCCTTTTTGCAGGTAGACAATGTTCAATGAAACTTTGTATTTAATGAGATGACCATCTTCAGACAAAATCTCTAACCAAGCATTCTTGATCCACGAGCCATCCTTGGTCCATTGCACAAAGAGTTATCCAGATGATCTAATTGGGTGGACTCATCTGAATGGCCTAAAACATATCAGGATGGACTTGTCCGGATGAACTCGTCCGGATGGATTGGCCGGATGGACTTATCCGGATGACTCGCTTTGAAGTACTCGTCCGGAGGGACTCCTCAGATACTTAGCCAAAATCACATACATTCCACATTGTTGACGAATTCAGCTGATATCAATTCTTCTTTGAATAATTGATTTATTTAGTACCTGAGAGAAGATAGATTTACAATAAAGAATATAGAAGGTCATCGGAGTACATCTTCAAATGAAGTGTTCCAACAGTCAAAATATACATCGTGGCACAGTATAAATTAGTACGGCTAAGAGGAATTATACGGTGGCACGTACCACCGTGGACACCTCTTCAGGTCCGTCCCTGTATGACATTCAAATTGGATTCCTTGTAATAAGATTAAGCCAATAAAGCACAAAAATAATAGAAGTCAATAAAGCAAACCTGTATACTTAGGTTATGTTTGTCAAAGTAGATGATAAGCTAGCTGGTAGATGATAAGCTAGCTAGTAGCTGATAAGCTAGTTTATGAACAGATTATGTTTGGCAAAAACTAGCTTATTAGTATGTAAAATGATAAAAAATGGTATCTTTGAATTTAATAATTAATATTAATAAGAGTATAATTCGAAAAAACTACAAAAAATTCTCAAAAGCCTACTCAAAATAACGTTTAAAAAAGGTAGCTTATAAACTAGTTTATGGTACATGTTTAGATGGACTAGCTTATAAGCTAGCTTATTTTTGCCAAACACAACTTAATAGCCATTAAACATCAAATATCAATATTTTTTCAACTTTTATAATTACGTGTAAATATATATATATAGAGAGAGAAAAAGAGATTAATAACTTAAAAATTTAAATATCAATAAATACATAATTATTTTGTTATTATTATCTCGATTTAATGTCTATAACAAATTATATTGTTTAAAAAAGCCAAAAATTGAGAAGGAAAAAAATCGATAAGCGATTCCAGTTGATGATCAATAGGCCACATCATTGTATTTGGTTTTGATTTTAATATATAAAGAATACTTTGTAATGAAAATGATACTTAGTTTTCAAAAAAGATTAATACTTACACTTATTAATTGCTAAAGAGTTTTTTTTTTTTTTATTTCTTAATAATGGAGAATTTTTTTTTTAATGTCTACTAATAAAGTTAGAACGATAAGTGAACGACAAATGAGTAAACCCTTATTTTAAAAACTAATTAAAAGTATCCACAATAGAGGTTCTTTATGAGGTTTTTTATGAGGTTTTTACAAGAACCTCCATTGTGACATAGAAATTCTTGTCCAGTCACAGGTTCTTAATTATTGGAACCCGGGTGCTTGAACAAGAACCCAAGTTCTTGTAATAGTTTCGTTTGCTGTTATATAATAGTTTACATAAATAAAAATTATATTATAAATAAGAAGAGGGAAGTGAGGTTAATTTTTGTAAGAACCTCCAGTGTAGAGTTTTAAGGAGGTTCTTGGTATTATGAGATGGCAATGATGTGGTAGGAAAAAATATGGTAAGTGAGGTTCTTGAAGGTTCCACCACTGGATGCTCTAAATGAGTAATCATCAAGTTAATTATGGCATATTTAACCTTTGAGTAAAATACATTTTTTGTCCATGTGGTTTGACAAAAGTCTCACTTTTGGTCCCTACAGTTTAAAAAGTACACATTAGCCCTACAATATGCGATTTGGTCCAATTTTGGTCCCTCTGACTAACAGCCATTAAATAAGCTTGTTAACACAAGGGTATTTAAGTCTTTTTACATTTGCTACCATTTTAACAAATTTTAATTAATTTTTTCTTCTTTTTTCTTGAATGTTCATCTTCCTCACTTGAATGTTCATCTTCTCATTTCCTTCATTTCTATATCAAATTCAAAGTTTAAGAATTTCAATCAAAATCAAAAACCACAAATCTAAATTAAATCTTAAAATCATTCTTACATACATTGTTCATCTAAAACACTGATAAAAAATAGATTGAAACCCAACTCCAGAAAATAGATGAATCAAAACCTAAATCAAAAAAGGAGAAGAAACAAAACCCAAACCTAAACCCAGAAAGGAGATAGCCAAATCAAAACCCAAATCGAAACCTAAAACCAAAACAACCTTAAAATCAGAAGTGAATCCATAAGGAGAAAAAGAAACCCAAAGACTTGATTCCATGAACCTTAACCTCTTCCACTTTTTTGCTTTAGATGGAGAACGATATGGTGGCAATGGATTTGTTGCGATGGTGGGTGGAGATGGGTGGTGGAGGTAGGCGGGTAGAGATGGGTGGTGGAAGTGGTCGGGATCTGGATCTGGATTTGGATGGATGGTGGCGATGGATCTGTTGCGATGGTGGAGATGGTGTGGTGGTGGTGGTCGGGATCTGGATCTGGATTTGGATGGAGAACGGTATGGTGGCGATGGATCTGTTGCGATGGCGGGTGGAGATGGGTGGTAGAGGTAGGCGGGGGGTGGAGATGGGTGGTAGAGGTAGGCAGCGAGTGGAGATGAGTGGTGGAGGTCGGCGGCATTGGAGGTCACTGGTGGTGTAAGGCGACAGGTGGAGGTAGTTGGTGGTGGTAGGCGGCGGGTAAAGTAGCGATGGCGGAGGAGCCCTTAGACGACGGTGGGTGGTGGAGGTAGGTGGTGGTGATGAAGATGGGTGGTGATGATGGAGGGTGGTGTCTTCATATCTGATAGTTTTTAGAATTAGGGTTTATATCAAGGATGAACTAAGTTTTGGTCAATTTCATATTTGGTCCTTGAGTTTATTTATTTTAAGCAAAAATAAAAGAAAAATAGAAAAGGACGAAACTACCCCTAGACTAACGGCTTATCTTAACGGCTGTTAGTCAGAGGGACCAAAATTGGACCAAATCGCATATTGTAGGGACTAATGTGTACTTTTTAAACTGTAGGAACCAAAAGTGAGACTTTTGTCAAACCACAGGGACCAAAAATGTATTTTACTCTTAACCTTTTTTCTTGCTTATTCTCTCATTTTCCTATGATAAATGGCCATTCTTCACCCTAAATTCCACCATCACCTTTCCTTAGTCCATGGAGGATCAATACCTCTTCTTTTATTACTTTCTTCCCTTTTTCTCCTTTCTCCCTCTTCTTCTTCTTTCCAAATTCCTTCTACTAACACACAACAGAAATCACACAAACCTTCCTCCTTCCCCTCTTTCTTTCCCCATTTTTGGCCATTTCCATCTTCTCAGAGACCCATTGCATAGAGTTTTGCATAAACTTAGTCTTAAATATGGTCCCGTTTTCACCCTTCGATTCGGCTCATACCCGGTTCTTATTCTATCTTCACCATCCACCGTCGAAGAATGCTTCACAAAAAACGATGTTTCGGAAGACCGGCCACGTTTGATCACCCGAAAGATCATGAAATGTGATTACACCTCCATTATCGCGGCCCCTTTTGGCCCATATTGGCGGAAGCTCCGTCGTATCACCACCATTGAACTATTCTCGATTACACGTCTCAGCACCTATCTAGATATCAGACAGGATGAAATTCGGTCGTTGATCAAAACACTTTTTCGGGAATCCATTGATCATGATTATTTCACGAAAGTGGGATTGAGATCAAAACTGCAAGATATGTCGTTTACTATCATTATGAGGATTGTTTCTGGGAAACGAAACTTTGGACCTGAACTCAATGATTTGAAGGAAGAGATTAACTTTAGGGATATGATCACAGAAATCTTGAAAGTTGGTAGCGGTTCCTATCGATCAGATCTTTTTCCATTCTTGCGGTGGATCGATTTCCAGGGTATGAAGATGACATTATCGAGAATAAAGGCGAAACGTGATGCATTCTTGGATGAAAATGGGAAAAAAGATGGGGTTTCTAACAATAAAATGATTGATGCCATGCTTTCTTTGCATGAATCTAAGCCTGAAAGTTACTCGGATCAGATACTCAAGGGAATTATGTTGGTATGTTTTTCCATTTATTCGATTCTTGGTTGATTCTTAAAGATTTATAAAAGTGAAAACCACAACCAAAAGGGGTCTGTTAAGACTTACGGAATTTTACGTTTATAGGACCCAAAAACTTCTTACCTTTGTAAACGGGTTACTTTGTTTGTTAGGATAGAGTTAGACGACCAACCAAGTTCCAAAAATTAAAAATTGTGCTATAATTTTTTTGATAAACACTTTTGAAAATTGTCATACACTTTAAAGGCGTATTTAGATCTAATGAGTGTTTAGAACCAAACATTTGTGTTCTATTTAAAGGTATAGTAGTTAGTTGTTACACTAATGTTAAACCATCTACCAGAGTTTATCTATATAGTTAGCCAACCTATATGATACAAAAGATCAAACTTCTTATTAGCCTTTTTATATGCCACTTTTGAAAAAGTGTAATGCCTTATTTACATAAGTCACACACTTTCCATTTTATAATTTTAAATTCCCACCGAGTATGGAGTGCTCTGTTAACACATTCTAGGACAATTCGACATCCTAAACGACTAGATAAGTATTGATTATTAATTTCTAATCTCCTATACGCTTTTAACTCTTCTATTTTTTTTTTTAATATAGACAATATTACTCGTGTGTACGGATACTTCCGCGGTTACAATAGAATGGGCTATGTCGCTTCTCCTAAACCATCCACACGTTTTACAAAAAGCTAGCACCGAGGTTGATGAGCATGTAGGACAAGACCACGTGATACAGGAACACGAGCTTCACAAACTACGATACCTGCAAAACATAGTAAATGAGACTTTAAGATTATTTCCCACAACTCCCTCTTCGTGCCACATGAGTCCTCGACAGATTGCACCATAGGAGGCTATCGCATACCACGTGGCACGATGTTATTGGTGAACACATGGGCCATCCACCGTGATCCAAAGGTCTGGGACGACCCTACAAGTTTTAGGCCAGAAAGATTCGAAAAGCCAGTTGGAGAAGGGTATAATTATATACCATTTGGAATGGGAAAAAGGCAATATCCTGGAACTGGGCTTGCAAATAGAGAGGTTGGAATGGCTTTAGCAGCCATGCTTCAATGTTTTGAGTGGGATAGGGTTAGTAAGAAGATGGTTGATTTAAAAGAAGCTAAAGGATTAACCATGCCAAAAAATGAGCCATTAGAGGCCATGTGTAGAACAAGAGAAAGAATGGTTAATGTGCTCTCAAAATTATAATTTATGGTTGTAAACTTATTTTCTTGCCATTTTTCCTCATTTTTCTTGAAATTAGGGTTTCCTTAGAAGCTTTTAAATGTATTTTATCTTCTTTTTCCAGGTAGTAAACCATGATTTCAGCCTAACAAACATTTATATTGTGAGAGCTTGTTACATGATAGAGCATTTGGCAATGTTAGGAGCCAAGAGATCATATACTTCCGAAAGACTTATTAACGGGCCTGCAACCAAAAATTAGTCTTAATTAACGCTAGATATACACCAAAAATATCCAAGCCCGGTTTAGGCCCGACATACAATTTTTTTTTGAACGTCAGATAACACACGCACACGTCCTGACACGAAGTCGACATGGTATCCGAGATCCATACGGGCATCCGACTAATCCTCTGCGACCATCAGGGGCGGACCCACTAAGAAGCAAGGGGGTCCCGTGCACCTGCTCACTTGGTTGTCGTAAAGGGAAACAATGTACGTGTTTTGTAGGTGCACCCGTTTGATATTTTGTTGGTGCTCCGTAAATAATTTAAAACTAAACTTTAAACAAAGCAACTGATTGGCCTAATGGTTAGGAGGCTGGATTTAATGCTTCTAAGTAAGGAGGTTCAAGGATCGGTTCTCAGCACATTTATGATAATTTTTTGTTAAATGCTACGTACTTAATAATAATTAATAGTTTAATACTCTACTAATTTAACCATTTCAACACATATAGTAATAGTAATACTCTATTAATTTTATATGATTTTTTGTTAAAAGCTACATACTTAATTAATAGTTTAATACTCTACCAATATAATCATTTCAGCACATATAATACTAATCTATATATATATAAAAGGAGGATGTTGGGTGTATGATGTGGCATTCTATCTATTGAGTATTTGCCCAAAAGAATTTTTTCCTTTTTTTGAGTTTTTTAAATATCAATTAAGCTAAAGACTATTCTACCCTTAAATATAAATTCCATGTTTTATTATAAGAAGGACAATTTGGTAATTTAACTTAACAATTAAATTGTCTTTAACTTTCATATTATTTAACTTTTAAAAACATTTAGGCTTTGTTTGGCAAGCATAAGCTAGCTTATAAGCTCGCTGATAAGCTAGCTTATAAGCTAGTCCATCCAAACATGTACCAAGAAGCTAGCTTATCAGCTAGCTTATAAGCTAGCTTTTTGAAACGCTACTTTGAGTAGCTTATGAGGAGCTTATTGTAGCTTTTTCCAATTATACCTTTATTAATATTAATTATTAAATTCAAATATACCCTTTTTGGTCATTTTACATACTCATAAGCTAGTTTTTGCCAAACATAATTTGTTCAACAGCTAGCTTATCAGCTACTAGCAAGCTTATCAATCAACAGCTAGCTTATCAGCTATCCGCTAGCTTATCAGCTACCAGCTAGCTTATAAGCTACGCTTGCCAAACGTAGCCTTACTCTACCCTTTTCACCTTCTCATACCCTTATACTATTTGATAATTTTACTTATAATATAATTAGCCTTAACTTCCACATTATTTAAATTCTTAAAGACATTTATTTTAGCCTCTTCATATTCACATTTATTAATTGAAAGAAAACCTACAACATAATCATCTATAAATTACAACCTATACTCCACCAAAATGTAATTAACAACTTTTTGTTCTATGTTATACTATTGTGTTCCTATTTTGTTTGTTGTTTCTATTTTTTATAATTCATATACCATCAACATTGTTGCTCAATCTTGTATAACTTCAAGGTAGGTTAACACTTTTTATGATTATTTTATGATTTTCGTAAGTTATATATTGTTTATATATTCATATATGCATGTCAATCAATATTATTATATTTTTCTATAAAAAATTTCCATATAATTTTTATACGTTTTTGTGTATATTTTGTATTGTTTTTATAAAAGTTTTTTGTTTTTCTATTTTTGAAACTTATTCCAATTGTTATATTTGTTCTCCTTCATGCTTCCTAATTGATATTTATGTACTATAACATTTTTCCATCAAAATTCAAATAATGTTTTTGATTTGTGTATATTATAATCGATTGTTAATAAGTTTTTGAGTTTTATTTGAAATTTCTTAACAATTGTTATTTTTTTCTCTTTCATGTTTTCCACTTGATATTTTATGTTGTACGAGTGTTTTATGTTGGGTTTTTTCTCAATTTGTTTTGCTTATATTGTTGTAGTTTCCTAGAAAAGAAATTGTTGACAACAATCGAACTCCAAATAATAACATTTGGTTTTTTTAGTCTTTCTTTAGTTGTGATTCTTTTCTAAATCTTTTATGTTTTTCATAAGAGTGTTATGTAAATAATATGACTAAGATCATAAGATAATATTGACGTAATTAATCATCATCTTAAATTTTTTATTTAACTTATAAATTATTTTATTGTAAAAAAGACACATATAATAATGTATTCAAGTACATCTCATGTGAATAGAAGTATATATATATATATATATATTATATGATGTAAAATAAAAGAATAAAAAAATTTATGGTATATATTGATATGTATTATATATATTCCATTAACTTTAAATATTTAATTTTCAATTAATATACAAAGTCTGAACCAACTTATTATTATTATTATTACTATTTAATATTTTATTAAAAATAATAAAAATATAAAATAACATTAAAACTAATATATATAAATAAAATCAAAATTAATGTATAGTTAAATATTTATTGTTATCCAGCTCTTTAATAAGTGGAATATTTGATATATATATATATATATATATATTATTGTTAAATAAAATTTATATATAATTAAGTATTTATTACTAACTCTCTCATTAATAACTTAATGGATACTTATTATATTTAATATTATTAATTAAACAAATACATACAATTAGAAACAATTAATAGAATCAATAGATATAGTCAAAATTATAATCAAAACTAAAATATATCATAATCAACTAGCAATATGTTTTGTCAAAAAAAAAAAAAACTAGCAATATGAAAAACGAAAGATAGAAACATATACAGAGGTGAGTTCAAATTTTAAATTAAATTAAACAAATATATAAAATTTGCAAAAATAACTTGCTCCTATTATTAATATATAATTTTTTCAGTTTCATCTCGAAATAATAACTCACTACAATTATTCCAATTTTATCTGAAATGAAAGAATGTAAAAAAATGGAATTAGAATTGATATAAAACCTCTTATTTTTTCAAGATTTTTAACCTAAAAACTAATTTATGAAAAAACAACCTTTAACATGAAAACATTAACAACTCAATTATATTCACATATAATTATTTGAGTCAATTACAACGCACAACGATATAGAATTTATTAGTTATTACTTTATTATATATATATATATATATATTAGAACTTAAAAGAAACAACTAAAGATGATGAGGTAACTTCACATCAAGTCTAATATCGATTTTTTAATTAACTTAATATATGATATGTGATCATCGACTCATTTAACGATAATACTTTATAAAAACTTTATCAACACCGCGCAACGTGCGGTGCCGAACACTAGTACTCTATTAATTTTATATAATGCTGTTTGATCATTATATTTCTTAAAAATACAAGTTTTTCATTTTGGTTACTTTATATTTTCTAATTTATTTTAACTTATTTATTTGGTTATTATTAATTGAAATTCTAAATGCATAAGAAGCGAGATAAATGTATATATCTTAACTTGCAAAACATCCAATTTAATACTAAAAGTTCTAGATGCATAATAAAATGAAATTAAAAATCTATAAAAAGTAGATATCAATCAATATCATATACAAAACAACAATATTTTATGAAATCAACAAAAAACAAAACATGTAAATGTTGAAATTTAGCTAAAATGCAGTGGACGAAAGACTTTGTCTTATGTTTTGCGAAAAAGGTCAAGGTCAATTCAATTTGACAAAATGTGTTATCCCCAAAATTGATATAATTGACATTTTCTTGAGTCAAATCGCATTGACTTTTCCCTTTTTTTAAACTTTACGAGACTTTGATACACCTTAAAGGTGCACCCGCTGAAGAAAATTTCTGGGTCCGCCACTGGTGACCATGGACCAACCCGAAAGCCGACCCCCGGTTAGGGTATCGTCACATGCCCATCCCATGAATCGAACCCGAATAGACAAAGGATATAGTAATAGTAATACTCTATTAATTTTATATGATTTTTTGTTAAAAGCTACATACTTAATTAATAGTTTAATACTCTACCAATTTAATCATTTCAGCACATATAATACTAAAACTCTATTAATTTTATATAATGCTGTTTGATCATTATATTTCTTAAAAATACAAGTTTTTCATTTTGGTTACTTTATATTTTCTAATTTATTTTTGTTGGGTTTTTCTGTGATCCTCGTATCGAATTGACACGAAGAACACCGTAGATCTCAATCCTAACTGGATGAGATACATGACAAAACCTAATGAACAAACTGACCAAAAAGGTTTAAACTTAATCATACCTGGAAAGAATTAAAACCTGAAAAAACATTCACAGATCTTATCGTTAATTTTATTAATCCTAATAATTAAAGGTTTAGAATCGTTACCTGAAAAGCTTGAGATAGATCCACCCGTGATCAACCATACGAATGCTTCTCTAGTAAAGCTAAACCCGATGACAACCCGAAAAACCGAGCTGGTTTTTGATGTGGCCGGCGCCATTAAAGAGAAGAGGGAGAGAGAGAGATTTCAAAGAAAAACTGGAATTGGAATAATCATAATTCCTTAAACTGGTAAAGCCTATTTATATGGAAGGAGTTTCCATATAACCAGGTTACCTTATAATTATCAGGTTATCTTATAATTATCCCTTTTCTTTTCCTCAAAGAAAAGAATATTCTGGATTATCAACTAATTAATTATTAATCTATTATATATTTATTTATCTAATAAATATATAATTTACTTAATTAATTAATAACCTTTTAACTTTGGGTATTCTGACTGAAATTACCCAACTGATTTATAATTAACTATTATAAATCCAATCTCTCCATTTCTGGGTTTATTTAACTTATTCGATTTATAGGTTCTCACAGGTGTGACCCTCAAGTGTCTTGTAACATTGGATGTGTAATCACTGGTTTGTCAACTTCAGCACATAATTACTAACAATTTTAACTTATTCATTTGATTATTATTAATTGATATTCTAAATGCATAAGAAGCGAGATAAATGTATATATCTTAACTTGCAAAACATCCAATTTAATACTAATTAATTTAATACTAAAAGTTGTAGATGCATAATAAAATGAAATTAAAAATCCATAAAAAGTAGATATCAATCAATATCATATACAAAACAACAATATTTTATGAAATCAACAAAAAAACAAAACATGTAAACGTTGAAATTTAGCTAAAATGCAGTGGACGAAAGACTTTGTCTTATGTTTTGCGAAAAAGGTCAAGGTCAATTCAATTTGACAAAATGTATTATCCCCAAAATTGATATAAATGACATTTTCTCGTGTCAAATCGCATCAACTTTTCCCTTTTTTTAAACTTTACGAGACTTTGATACACCTTAAAGGTGCACCTGCTCAAGAAAATTTCTGGGTCCGCCACTAGCGACCATGGACCGACCCGAAAGCCGACCCATGGTTAGGGTATCGCCACATGCTCATCCCATGAATCGAACCCGAATAGACAAGGGATGTCATCCACTGTCCCTAACAAGGATGTTACTAACACCATGCGACCACTAGGCTACTAAGTCAAAAGGCCAAGGGCAGATAAACATGAGGTTTGGTGGTCAGTCACCCCAAATTTTAGAAAAAATCTCAATTATATATAAATTTTAGTTTTTACAAATACTGTAATTTATAAAGTTGATTTTGCGTTGTTAGTCAATTGGCCGGTAGTCCATTACTTTAACTATTGTCACCGTCCGTCTCAAAGTTGAGTCAAGCAGAACAAAATTAATCATAACTTTCTTTCGTAAATGCCCAAAATTATGAAAATTGGTTTTCGGGTCCCTGTCGGGCCTAAACGGACCATGGTTATAGATATAAGATATTCTTATAATTAAGACTTTTTAAGTTTAGTTACTAAAAACTTAAGAAAATACTTTTTAAAAAGATGAAAAACATAAAATTTTATGGTAAACTTTTGAAAATATTGTAGAAATATTGAAAAGCTTGATATGTAATTTATAACAGCTTATTTTTTTTAAAGTTGGGTCTATGTATAACCGGCCCGTTACCAACCCCAAGCAAGCCATTAATTTCATAAATATCGTTACCGGTTATAGACCATCATGCCGATCAATAGGGGCGGAGCTAGAAATATCTTCTAGGGGCTGTCCAGAAAAAAAAAAAACGTACAAGATTTTAAGGTTGATTTTTTTAAGTAAATATGTTTTGTAATAAAAGTTGTCATGAAAATATTGATTTTTATATACATAGTTAAAAAGCATGAGTACCCTAAAACCATAACTATATCCAATTTTAGACAAACAGATAGAACAAGTCTTTGTATTGTTTTCTTAAAATTGTCGATCCAAAAAATTGTGGGAGAAAACAGATGCATAAAAACCAAAATTATTATTATATGTAACAAACCAAACGGCAAAAATCAAAATGTTCTTACATATTATTTAGCTAAACGATCGAGACCTCATTTGCTGATATACAAATTGACAAACAATTGCTTACATATTCTTATACGGGGCAAATTACCGATAAAGGTAACATAAATGTTTAAAAAATCCAATTAGGGGAACGTATATTTTTTTTGCCAGAAAAGGAGTATACATTTCAATTTCTTACAAAAGAGGAGCAGGTAACCGGATAAGTAGGTTACCGGTTAAAATCTGATTAGGTGGCATTCAACCCCTCTCTCTCTCTTAACATTTAACTCCTCTCTCTCTCTCTCTCTCTCTCTCTCTCTCTCTCTCTTCCACCACCACCACCAACCCCTCTCTCCATCCTCCTCACCACCACCACCACCACCTTCAGATCTACAACATCACCACCACCACCATCACCATCAACCCCCTTCTCTCTCTCTTTCCATCCTCCTCCACCCCAACCACCAGCACCACCACCACCCCACCACCACCACCTCCACCGCTGCCGTCGCCACCTTTTAGATCTGCAACATCACCACCACCAATATCAACCCTTCTCTCCATCCTCCTCCACCACCACCATAACCCCTGCCATTTCAAATCTGCAACATCGTGATACGATCATCGAAGTTTTTAGCATATATTTTTATTGTTTATTTGTTTTTGTTAGTTTTGCATGAATTTCTTTTATTTGCATGGTTAATTAGAAGTGATGGTAGGTTAGTTAGAAAGAATTTAGGAGTAGTTGAAGGATGTGGGGATGTGGTCCTAAAATGTTGTTATGGGTCTCTACAAATATGTGTATGGTACGTATTAGTTTTTTTTATGCAGAAAAGATATTTGTCTTTCTTCCTTCTCTCCTCTTTGTTCTTAGAGATCACCCATCTCGAATCGGGTTCTATCAATTTGGTGCTTTCATTGAGAGTTATGGTATGTCGCCACGTAAGGATGTCCCATTGCTTGAAGAGTCGATGGCTCAACTTGCTGAAAATTTCGCTAAACTTCAAGCGCAATTCGGTCATGATCGGGAAAAGTTAGCCGCCACCATTCGCCATAACCACCGCACTACACACCCGCCCATCATCACCCTCTGACGCTGTCAACGATCTGCAGTTCACCCCTCCTACTCTACCTCATAACCTACCCATTAAACCACCTAAAATCCACCTTCCAACATTTGATTGTACAAACCCGCTTGACTGGCTCATCCAAGCGGAGCAGTATTTCCGGTTCTACGAAATCGCTCCCGAGAACCGTTTTCACTTGCCTTTTTTTATTTGAAGGGTGATGCCCTAAGTTGGTACAATACCTTTACAACAACCGGCTTCTTACATCATGAGATGGATTCACACGAGCCTTAAAACTTTGTTTTGGTCCTTTGACATACGAAAACCATCAGGCTACCTTGTTCAAACTACAACAAACCTCCACCGTTACGGCCTATCAAATTGAGTTTGAGAGGCTTAGTAATTGTGTCATTGGGTTATCTCGTGAGGCTTCACTCAATTGTTTTATCTCAGGCTTACGGAGAGACATCAGTCAAGAGTGCTCTTGACTGTTCACAAGCCATAGACATTGAACGAGGCTATCGGACTTAGTAATTGTGTAATTCTAAAAAAAGATGTTTCCTTCAAATGTAATGATTTCCCTAATTATGTAATAGATTAGGAACTTTTGTAAATAGCTCCTCGAGCTCATCTTTTGCAGAGGTTGATCTTGTTAATCACCTATTCTAATTTCATTTTCTGTCGTTTAAGTCATTTAAATTAGGGCTGGCAATTCAGATCGGGTTCAGGTTAAATGGGTCGTGTTACTTTCAGGTCGGCCATTTTCGTGTTACTTTCGTGTCGACCCATTTTTGACCCAAATCCATTTCGTGTCAGGTTCGGTTCGTGTCACTTCCATTCGTGTTCGGTTCGGGTCGTGTTTCGTGTCGACCCATTTTACTACCGAGAAAAAAAACTGTGTCAAGTTTTCTTGCGGGAGGGGGGTATTCGGGTCGGGTTTCGGTTTGACCGGTTGACCCATTTCAAGAAAAAAAATACATACATATTTAGACTTTATAACTTGAAAGCACATAAATATTTTAAGCTAACAAATCCAAAAATTCAAATCGCACTTTTTTTTTTCAAATTGAAAATGAAAACAAAACAAAATTTTCAAGTTCCCACCACTTTATTAAGGCTATGTTTGGCAAGCGTAGCTTATAAGCTAGCTGGTAGCTGATAAGCTAGCTGTTGATTGATAAATTTTCTAGTAGCTGATAAGCTAGCTTATGAACAAATTATGTTTGGCAAAAACTAGCTTATGAGTATGTAAATTGACCAAAAAAGGGTATCTTTGAATTTAATAATTAATATTAAAAGGGGTATAATTGGAAAAAAACTATAATAAGCTCCTCATAAACTACTCAAAGTAGCGTTTCAAAAAGCTAGCTTTTGGTACATGTTTGGATGGACTAGCTTATAAGCTAGCTTATTTTTGCCAAACACAGCCTAATACTTAAAAATATATTTTGATTCAATTCCCACTTTTTTTTTCTTTCAAATTGAAAATGAAAACAAAACAAAAATTTCAAATTCCCACCACTTTATTAATATTTAAAAAATATATTTGGATTCAATTCCCACTTTTTTTTTTCTTTCAAACTGAAAACGAAAAAAAAAAACAAAAATTTGAAATTCCCACCACTTTATTAATAATTAAAAATATAAATTTAGTAGGTTAATTTAGAAATTTAAAAATTTGATGTAACATAAACATGAATACAACTGGAAAAGATTTTGTCTTTTCATGCTTTTTTCATATTTATATTAATATTTTATATTATAAAAAAAAAAAATAATAAAAAAAACTTTTTGTTCTTCCCCATTAAGAAAACCAAAACCTGCAACTAAAAACCAACTCAAAAACCACCATTGCAACTCAAAACCACCACCGATCACCACTCAAAACTCGATCACCAAACCAAGAACGTCACTCTTTGTTGCCACAACCACTTCCTCCCCTCCTGTTTCCGGCGACACCTTTCTTCTCCGGCAACGATTTCCAGACGTGGGATTCGCCCCCACCCCCTCTTTCGATGGTGGTAGTTCGAGATGGATTTCGAACTTGATGTTTTCATTTCTTCTCCGGCAAAGATTACGTCTCTCCCTTCTCGGACCCAGATCCATTCCTCGCCTTTTCTTCTCGATGATGTAGGGTTTTTTAAGTCTTCCTTTCCAGCCAAAGATCTCGTCTCTGGCGACCTTCAATTACGGCCGCCGACCATCGCGAGCCGCCAGCCAACGTAGCGACCTTCAACTACAGCCATCATCTCGTCTCCGGCGACCTTCGAAAACTGGTTTCCGATGTTGGCTAAATCGTCCCACCCTCTTTCCAGATTCCGGCCAAACTGTCCCGTCCCCTTTCCAGATTCCGGTCAAATCGTCCCATTCTCTTTCCAGATTTCGGTGAACTCGACTACACCTCCTGCCACGATTTCAAACTCGATGGTGGTATCTGGTGATGGGTATGCAACAGATCTAGTGGTAGTGGTGGTGTTTGGTGTTCATCATCGAGTGAGATCTCCATATCTGATTAAGCCCTTGGTTTTTCCTTATTATTATATAGATTTTGATTTAAGAATGTTCTTGGCTAATGTGTGTTTACATGCTTTTGTATTACTTTTTTGGTTTGAATCTGATTTAAGTTTGACATTTGTAAAGAATTATTTGGGTTACCATCTGACTTAGGTTTTGGTTTTGAAGCAGACTTAATGATTTTTGTGTATGTTAGATTTAGATGATGTATTGATTTTTTGTTCACATGTATGCATATATATTATTCTAAATCTGGATTTAGTAATATAGGGTTTTTGATTTGGGGATGAATGTTCTTGGGTTGGGTATGAATATTCATGGGATATGTACCTGAGGTTGAAGATGATAAGTGAAAAAACGAAATTGCCCCTCACGTGAGGGGCACATGTTGCAACTAACGGAGCCCATATGGACGGCGTTAGTGAGAGGGACCAATATGAGCAAAAAAAAACTCATTTTGGGGACCAATGATGTACTTTCACGTTTGGAGGGACGAAAAGCAAAAAGTAGCTATTCGTGAAGGACCAAAGATGTAATTTAGTCTTTTTTTTATATTAAATTAAGGTAACTCGATTATCGAGGTTGTGTAAAGAGATTAATAATATGTATGACTTGGGAATTGTGATATATATATGTATATATATATATATATATACATACTAGTACATACTCGCGCGCGTTGCATCGCGAATTGTCTCAATTTTAAAGTCAAGAACTCAAAATTTTAATCTTGTTTAAGGTTCAATTTTGTTCTCCATCACACGATAAAATTTTTATGGTTCATTGTATCTTTAAATCGCATATCGAATCTATAAATTTCAATGTAAATATGGTTAATTGGTCAAAATTATTGAAACATTTAAACTTATACATAATGCATTAAGATTTATAACTTTTAAAAGTTCAAAAAAGAAGGTAAACATGTTTTTTTAAAGTATGGATAGATAAAAACAGTAAAACATGTCAGATTAAAAAGGTTTAAAATAAATAATCAAAAAGTAAGGGATTAAAAGTAATAAAAATGTTAATTATAAGGATATTAATTGTAATAAACCCGAAATGGAGCAGATCTTGGAGCATCATCGGAGTAGATCTGGAACCATCATCGAGAGGGGAGCATCTTGTAAAATGGAGATTTTTCTAATGGGTTTCACCAGACTTAGGTGGTTTCACCGGCAACGATTGGTGGGTCTATCGTGGTCGTTGTAATAACCAAGATCCTAGATGGAGTTAAATAAGTTAAGTTACTGTTAATTGACCTTTTGTGAGAATATGATGATCTTAGGGGTTAATTATGTAACTATTGAAAAGTTTAATGGTATGGGCTTTTACCATTTTAGGTATGGGCTTGGCCCAAAACCCTAGGTATTTAAACCCTAAACCCTAATCTTTGCCATTTTTGGGAAAGATTAGTGTGTGTGTTTAGTGTGTGTTGGAAGATCTAGCTTGGAGCCATTTTTTTATCATCTTCAAGGTCGGGAAATCATCACCGAGGTAAGATCTCGATGCTATTTTGCGTACGGTTTATCTAAATTGATGCGGGATTAGCTTAGTGACCTTCTAGAATTAATTTGGATCCAATTGGATTAGTCTTCTTCGAGATTTGGGCATTTTTATGAATCTGCTCGGTTTTCCGATTCGGATTTTGAGTTTTCCGAATCGGGAAACATGTTTTCCGAATCGGAATTCATGTTTCCCGAATTGGGACTCATGTTTTCCGAATCGGTTTCTTTGAAGCTTGTTTAATTGTTTCGAATGCCTTTCCCGAACTGGAAACTATGTTTTCCGAATCGGGAATTGGGCTGGCCTAGTCGTTATGCTGACCTCGTTCCTTGCGAATCGGGAATTCGGATTTTGAGTGTTTTCCGAATCGGAAATGGGTGTTTTCCGATTCGGAAAAGGAGGTTTTTCGAGTCGGATTTTTGAGGAGTGGGTTTTGTTGAGCGCAATTATTAATGCCTTAGATATTTACAGGCACGTTAGACGAGGTCCGTGGGAGGACAGTGAGATCTACTCAGGTGAGTTCCCTTGCCTGAAAATGAATGGATAGTTTTCACTGCTTTCATAAATATATATCCATTCGATTTGCGAACTGTTTTGCTATTGATGATGAACTGTTTTGTGGAAATATGGATAATTGATGAATTACGTTTAATGCATGCTTAAATGTAAATGTTGAAATGTTTCGGATTGAAATGTGTTGCAAGTATGGACATTGGGTACCTTGGAACTGTATGTTCCTTGGGAGTGTTTACCATTTGGTCTGGTCCACCATTTGGGGGTACCTTGGGATAGCGTCCCTTGGGAGTGATGTGATTGTGGCCTCGGTGCCTTGTGGAAGTTCTTTGTCCGTAACACATTTGCATTGCCAATACTATCAGATTGTGATTTTACGGCCAGCGGGCCGGAATTGTTGATTAACTGTTTTGAGGGAATTCACTAGACCTTTCGGTCTAACCCTCGTTTTCAAATTCTAAAAACCTTTTCAGGGAAAGATCGTGTTGCGAGAGGGAAGGAGAAGGTAGGCGTCTAGCGTAGCTCTACCAGTAGAAGTTAGTACTTTATCCTAAATTTAGAACCTCAGCTGTGGAGGGTTGTTCCGCATGCACTCTTAAACCATTTACTTTTGTGTTGAGAATTCTAAGACTTATGCGTATTAGATCACTGGGAATTATTATTAATATTAATATTGCTTAATTATTTGCTGTGTTATTTTGGGTATCGGGGTGTTACAAATTGGTATCAGAGCATTAGTTTAAGTGAATTAGGTGACCAGGATTGGGCCTAGTCTTAAACTGTAGGATTGGAACACAGCTGAGATATTAGGACTTTAGGATTTTGCCTAAGAGTTGTGGTCGGGTATGGAAGTGTGAGGACTAGCGTGTACCATGGAAACGTGCTTACACCTGGCCAGTGTAGTCACGGGACCATGAATACATGTGAATACTTACACCGCCTGTAAATCCAGTCGTTTAGGGTTATCTAAATTTTATGTTACTATTTCAGTATCGATGGCCGGTCGTAGCCTTCGAAGTAGGGTGATACCAGAACCTGAGGCCCCACCGCCGCCTGCTCGGACGACCGCGGTTCGAGGAAGGGCTGGTGGTCGGGGTAAGGGCCGGGGAAAAGGAGGAGCTCGTAAGGCTGCAACAGTGGTAAATGAAGGAACTCGACGTCAGACCAGGGGTAACCGCAGGGCGCAGAGTGAAAGGCCGCCCGTCGCACCAGAACCATCGCATCAAGAGAGTTCTGCTAGCCAACCGGCAGCTTTTGTTACCCATGAGGCCTTTCAGACAGAGATGGGCAAGATTCAGGACGCTCTGCAGACCCTGCTGAACCAGCAAGAGAAGTCGAAATCTGATGGCGGTCGAGAGGATTCTGGTATGACTAGCCCACCGGCTACTGTGGTCGGCGGAGGATCGCAGCAGACACCACCCGCAGCTGGGGATCCACCCAGGTCGACTCACGGGTGTAGCTACAAGGCGTTTGTTGCCTGCAAGCCTCCTGTCTACAAGGGAGAGCGTGATCCAGTTTTAGCATTACGATGGATCGAAGAGATCGAGATGGTATTTGAGACCTGTAAGTGTGCAGCTGAGGATAAGGTAGTGTACGCGCGATCGATGCTGAAGGCGGATGCTTTGCACTGGTGGAATGTGGAGACTGGGGGAAAAGGGACTGAAGCTGTTAGGACTATGTCATGGAAGAGCTTCGTGGCGAAATTCAGGTCGCAATTCTGCCCTTTGGCCGCGACCAAGAAGATGGAAGAGGAATTCTTGCAACTGAAGCAAGGAGTGATGTCTGTACAGGAGTACACCACCCGTTTCATAGAGATGTCGAGGTTTGCTGAGGTTTACGTGCCGACTGAGGAGCGTCGAGTGGAAAGGTATATCTGGGGTCTTAAGGGAAGCATTCGGGAATTTGTGATGGGGAAGGATCCGACAACTTTTCAGGCTGCTATCGACGCGGCCGAGCTGATTGAGAGGGAGAAGGACCGCCAAGCGTCAGAGAGGATTGGAGAGAAGAGGAAGTGGGAAGGGCCATCCAATGATCCAAGGAAGGGAAGGTTTCCAAGGACTGATTCTAGAGGAGGACTGAACCTGAATGTTAGGTCGTGCGGAAAGTGTCAGAAAGTTCATCAGGGAGAGTGTCGATCTGGACCACCAACTTGTTTTCGATGCGGACAACCAGGGCACTTGTCCCGGGATTGCACTACTCGGAGGACGTGTTATCTGTGTGGGTCGCCTGATCACTTCAAGATGGAATGCCCCCAGTTGAAGAGGGGAGGAGCTCCACCACCAAGAGACCGGGCTATAGCAGCAAAGGAGGGCGAGAAAGCAGCACCAGCTTTAGCTAGGAGTCGAGCGTTTAGGATGACCGCCGAGGAAGCAGAGGAGGCACCGGAGGTGGTGACAGGTACATTCTTGATTAACTCCATACGTGCTAAAGTGTTATTTGATACGGGTTCAGACTATTCATATGCTACCCCTGAGCTTCTTAATCAATGTTGTGTAAAACTTGAACCATTAGACCATCCTTATGAGGCGGACACCGCCAATGGGCGAGTGTGGGTTAGAGAGTTTGCAAAAGGTTGTACTGTAGAATTGGAAGGATGCCTAGTGCCCGTAGTGTTAAGACTTATACCTATGGAAAGTTTGGACGTGGTTTTAGGATGGGATTGGATGATTAGAAACAGGGTAAAGATAGACTGTGAGCAAAAGATGGTTCGTATCAAATTACCGGATGGGAGAACGGCTGTAGTTTATGGCACTAAGAGGAATAGGAGTACTAGCTTGATTTCGGTGATTAAGACAAATCGATGCATTAGAAAAGGGTGTATTTGGTTTATGGCTTACGTGGTAGATTCAGGCAAGGATAAGTTAGAGGTAAAAGACGTCGAAGTTGTTCGTGATTACCCAGAAGTTTTCCCGGAAGACTTAGTCATTCTACCGCCAGATCGAGAGATCGAGTTTCGGATTGATTTGGTACCCGGAGCGACGCCCATCGCTAAAGCGCCGTATCGACTTGCACCGTCGGAGTTGAAAGAGATGTTGGCACAACTACAAGAACTTCTTGATAAGGGATTTATCCGTCCTAGTACTTCGCCTTGGGGAGCGCCGGTGTTGTTCGTGAAGAAGAAAGACGGCACCATGAGAATGTGTATCGACTACCGAGAACTCAACAAAGTCACCGTCAAGAACAAGTATCCGTTGCCGAGGATTGATGATTTGTTTGACCAACTGCAAGGGGCTAAGTTCTTCTCGAAGATTGATTTGCGATCAGGTTATCATCAACTCAAGGTTAGAGAAGGAGATATTCCAAAGACGGCTTTCCGGACTCGTTACGGACACTACGAGTTCCTCGTGATGTCTTTTGGACTTACAAACGCGCCAGCAGCTTTTATGGACTTGATGAATAGAGTGTGCAAACCGTACTTGGATAAGTTCGTCATCGTGTTCATCGACGACATTTTGATCTACTCAAAGACGGCCGAGGAGCACGGCGAACACCTACGGAAGGTTTTGGAAATGCTAAAGCGGGAGCAACTCTACGCAAAGTTTTCAAAGTGTGAGTTTTGGCTAAAGGAAGTTCAGTTTTTGGGGCATATCGTGACGCAAGAAGGGATCAAAGTGGATCCAGCTAAGATTGAGGCCATTAAGGATTGGGAGTCGCCAAAATCTCCCTCGGAGGTGCGAAGTTTCCTCGGATTAGCGGGTTACTACCGAAGGTTCATAGAACATTTCTCAGCCATCGCTACACCGCTTACGGCATTGACAAAGAAGGACGTCAAGTTCGAATGGACATCGACATGCGAATATGCGTTCAACAATCTGAAGGGGAAGTTGACTAGTGCGCCCATTCTTACCCTACCGAATGGATCCGATGGATTCGTAGTTTATTGTGATGCATCAAAGTTAGGTTTGGGGTGCGTTCTCATGCAAGATGGAAAAGTGATTGCGTATGCATCCAGGAAATTGAAAGTGCATGAACTCAACTACCCAACTCATGATATGGAGTTGGCAGCAGTGGTCTTCGCTCTAAAGATATGGAGGCACTACCTTTATGGCGTGAAGTGTCAGATTTATACAGATCACAAGAGTCTTCAGTATCTTCTTAATCAGAAAGAGCTTAACATGAGGCAGCGGCGGTGGATTGAACTACTTAGCGACTACGATTGCGAGATCCTTTACCACCCGGGTAAAGGAAATGTTGTAGCGGATGCCTTAAGTCGAAAGGGAGGTAAAATCAAGCCTGGCATTGTGGATTCTCGAATGGGAATTGTAGCTTACCGAATCAGCATTGTACCGGACCTCAAGTCGGAGATCAAGGAATGGCAAGAGAAGGCATCGAAAGAGGAACACTTGAAGAGCGAGCGAATGGTAGGATTTCTGGACACGCTGGTAACGGACACCGAAGGCATGAAGTGTTTTGGGAATCGAATCTGGGTTCCAAAGCTCGGAGATCTACGAAAGAAGATTTTGTTCGAGGCGCATAAATCAAAGTACTCAGTTCATCCGGGAACGAACAAGATGTATCATGGTTTGAGGCAATGTTATTGGTGGCCGGGAATGAAGAAGGATATCGCTCATTATGTTGAGAGATGCGTGACTTGTCTACAAGTAAAGATCGAACACCAGCGACCGTATGGTAAACTGCAGCAGTTACCAATACCGGAATGGACTTGGGAACATGTTACCATGGACTTCGTGACAAAACTACCCCGAACGCCTAAGGGTTATGATACTATTTGGGTAATAGTAGACCGATTATCGAAGTCAGCTCATTTCTTACCGATGAAAGAAACGTATTCTATGGAGAGACTCGCGAGACTTTATATAGCGGACATTGTACGACTTCACGGGACACCCGTATCTATCGTGTCGGACCGAGATGCCAGATTCACTTCGACTTTTTGGCAAAGCTTCCAGCGAGAGATGGGAACGCGGGTCAATTTGAGCACCGCGTATCATCCGCAGACGGACGGGCAAAGCGAGCGGACTATCCAAACTTTGGAAGACATGTTGCGGGCATGTGTCTTGGACTTTGGAGATTCTTGGGAGGATCATCTACCATTGATCGAGTTCGCCTACAACAACAGTTATCATTCCAGTATTGAGGCAGCACCGTATGAGATACTTTATGGGCGGAAGTGTAGGACACCATTATGTTGGAATGAAGTCGGAGAAAAACAGCTTGCCGGACCAGAAATTGTCCAAATTACTTCAGATAAGATCAACCAAGTACGAGAACGACTGAAGACGGCCAGGGATCGACAAAAGAGCTATGCGGACAAGCGTAGGAAGGATATAGAATTCAAAGTAGGAGACCGTGTTATGCTTAAGGTATCACCTTGGAAAGGGGTGATACGCTTTGGGAAAAAGGGAAAGTTGAGTCCTCGTTATATTGGGCCGTATAAGATTATTGAGCGAATCGGACCCGTAGCCTATAAGCTAGAGTTGCCGGAAGGACTAAGAGGAGTTCATAACACCTTCCACGTTTCGAACCTACGGAAGTGTTTAGCGGAACCAGATGCAGCAATACCTCTACAAGAGATAAGTGTTGACCCAAAATTAAATTTCGTAGAGGAACCGGTAGCAGTAGTGGATCGGAAAATCCGTAAGCTGAGGAATAAGGAGATTGACTTGGTGAAAGTCCAGTGGAAGTTCCATAAGGGGCAGGAGTGTACTTGGGAGGCAGAGTTAGAGATGAGAGAAAGATACCCACACCTGTTTGTTGAGTGAATTCCGGGACGGAATTCTTTTAAGGGGGGTGTGATGTAATAACCAAGATCCTAGATGGAGTTAAATAAGTTAAGTTACTGTTAATTGACCTTTTGTGAGAATATGATGATCTTAGGGGTTAATTATGTAACTATTGAAAAGTTTAATGGTATGGGCTTTTACCATTTTAGGTATGGGCTTGGCCCAAAACCCTAGGTATTTAAACCCTAAACCCTAATCTTTGCCATTTTTGGGAAAGATTAGTGTGTGTGTTTAGTGTGTGTTGGAAGATCTAGCTTGGAGCCATTTTTTTATCATCTTCAAGGTCGGGAAATCATCACCGAGGTAAGATCTCGATGCTATTTTGCGTACGGTTTATCTAAATTGATGCGGGATTAGCTTAGTGACCTTCTAGAATTAATTTGGATCCAATTGGATTAGTCTTCTTCGAGATTTGGGCATTTTTATGAATCTGCTCGGTTTTCCGATTCGGATTTTGAGTTTTCCGAATCGGGAAACATGTTTTCCGAATCGGAATTCATGTTTCCCGAATTGGGACTCATGTTTTCCGAATCGGTTTCTTTGAAGCTTGTTTAATTGTTTCGAATGCCTTTCCCGAACTGGAAACTATGTTTTCCGAATCGGGAATTGGGCTGGCCTAGTCGTTATGCTGACCTCGTTCCTTGCGAATCGGGAATTCGGATTTTGAGTGTTTTCCGAATCGGAAATGGGTGTTTTCCGATTCGGAAAAGGAGGTTTTTCGAGTCGGATTTTTGAGGAGTGGGTTTTGTTGAGCGCAATTATTAATGCCTTAGATATTTACAGGCACGTTAGACGAGGTCCGTGGGAGGACAGTGAGATCTACTCAGGTGAGTTCCCTTGCCTGAAAATGAATGGATAGTTTTCACTGCTTTCATAAATATATATCCATTCGATTTGCGAACTGTTTTGCTATTGATGATGAACTGTTTTGTGGAAATATGGATAATTGATGAATTACGTTTAATGCATGCTTAAATGTAAATGTTGAAATGTTTCGGATTGAAATGTGTTGCAAGTATGGACATTGGGTACCTTGGAACTGTATGTTCCTTGGGAGTGTTTACCATTTGGTCTGGTCCACCATTTGGGGGTACCTTGGGATAGCGTCCCTTGGGAGTGATGTGATTGTGGCCTCGGTGCCTTGTGGAAGTTCTTTGTCCGTAACACATTTGCATTGCCAATACTATCAGATTGTGATTTTACGGCCAGCGGGCCGGAATTGTTGATTAACTGTTTTGAGGGAATTCACTAGACCTTTCGGTCTAACCCTCGTTTTCAAATTCTAAAAACCTTTTCAGGGAAAGATCGTGTTGCGAGAGGGAAGGAGAAGGTAGGCGTCTAGCGTAGCTCTACCAGTAGAAGTTAGTACTTTATCCTAAATTTAGAACCTCAGCTGTGGAGGGTTGTTCCGCATGCACTCTTAAACCATTTACTTTTGTGTTGAGAATTCTAAGACTTATGCGTATTAGATCACTGGGAATTATTATTAATATTAATATTGCTTAATTATTTGCTGTGTTATTTTGGGTATCGGGGTGTTACAGTCGTTACCAGCGTTAGGATCAAAACAGCGGATAGAGATGGAGGTGATGCCACTAGTGGTGAAGACGATGGTGGACATGGCCGGCTGATGGTGTAGCCGGCTGTTGTTAGAGGTGGTGGTCTATGTTTAGATGGTGGAGGCAACTCTTTGTGATGAAGATTGAATTAAATGTTTTTGTTATGTTTTGTTTTTTTATTGATATATATTAGGATAAATCACATTTTTGGTCCCTCTTGTTTTTAATGAAAAACAAAAAGGAAAATCAAATGACTAAAACAAAATAGTAAGAAATGAAGTAAATTAACTAACTATTTATAAGGGAATAAAGTGTATTTTAAAGATATAACTATTTTTGTAATTATGATGTTGAATATGAGAGGAAATATATAGATATAAATTAGGGTTAATTACATGGGTATGTATCGAACTTGTCACGTTTTATCATTGTATGTACTCAACTTATAAACTTACCATTGTATATATCAAACTTTCTAAAATTGTCATTGTATGTATTCAACTTTATCAAAACCTCAAGTTCGATACACTCTCGTGACAAGTAGAATACATTCAATGATAGGTTTTGATAAAGTTGGATACATACAATGGCAAGTCTAGCAAGTTCGATACATACAATGATAAGTTTATAAGTTGAGTACATACAATGATAAAACGTGACAAGTTCGATACATACCCATGTAATTAACCCTATAAATTATAGATAAGATTGTAAAATGTAAAATGAAAAATGAAAACGTTAAAAAATATAAAATAAAGAGTAAATTACCCAATTGGTCCTTGTGATTTATAGTATATTGCATTGTTGGTCCTTATTTTGAAATAATTTTGAAAAAGTTCCCTGTGTTTTACATTATATTGCACTATTGCTCCCTAACCCTAACTTCGTGTGAAATCAATCTGCTAAGTGTGAAACGTGAAAAATAAAAAAAATAAAGGATTAAAAGTAATTTAATTATCCAATTATATGGATATAAAGTGTAATTAAAAAGGAGTGGGATTTCAAATGGGGCGATTACGAGATTTTTGATAGTTGTACAAAGTGCTTACCAAATAGTATTCTTGAAAAGTTGGAAAGTTGAAAAATTGGAACGTTTTTGGCAATTCTTTTTATATGATGATCCCAATTTAGAATGATCTAGGTACTAATTTACACAAATAATACTCAAAACAGTTTATAATGCAGCAAAAAAACAAATAGAGTATATATATATGTGTGTGTGATCAATGAAATAGTAAACTAATGACATATGAAATTGAGAATTAGTTACCAAATTATGAAGAACACCAAGACCACCTTCATGTGTGTGAAAGGTGAAGAGAGAAATTGTGCAAATAGAATGTATTCAATTGAATTGCAAAAGCCTACTGATTACAAAGGGATTATAGAAGGGGGGTTGAATATAATCACACACTTTTTCACTTTTAAATTCTTTTTATAAACAAACTGAATTTACAAGATTGTTGAGGAATAGATAAGGTAGAACCTAATCTAAACAATCTTAAGTTACAAATCTTTCACTATGCATTAGTGAGTAAGAATAAAAAAGAAAGAACTTAGAAAGATTAAGTGGAAGGATTAAGGGTGCAAGATTGAGGAAAAAAAGTATGAAGAACATCTTCTTCACGTCAATTTATACCCTTTGCATTAATTACATGGCAGAACCACTTTGTACATGTGTTATACTCTGAGTGGTCCTTGTGTACCATTTACTATAAATAAATACCTTTGTATGTTGGACAAAAAGGTGATTATAATAAACAGCTGCCTTATGGGCTGATAAGTATAGAGGGAACAGTAAACTGACAGTCCTTTTGTACTTTATGTTAGAAAGGTGTGTAATCCTTTTGTGCATAAGATAAAAGACAATCTTCAATCTTCAGGATCAAGTTATTGATCAACGATAGAGTCTCTGATACTGATGAGGATCAGAGGTCGTTGTAACCTAATGTGTTCAGAAAGTCATACAAGTTGTGGACATGTTGCTATTACTGAATCCGTCTTCAGATCACGAGCCACGTTGTCCCTCTCATCAACTAATTCTTCGATGTCGCTGATGGTTCTTTTGAGTATGACTGATGTGTCTTCAGGAGAGACTTTGCTTCTAATCAGTATCAATGGTCGCTTGAACAGACTCATTCAACCACTAATTCTGATACTGATGTTTCATTTCGATGCTTGAATAAAATAGAAGTATCACTAAACAGACTCAGTGTTAATTCTTCAAGTTGTAATAAAAGCAAAGTATCTATTCAGTAAGTATAGTTTCAAAATCATTATCATTTCATCAGGTCTTAGGATAGCTGGATCAACAATCTCCCCCTAAATGATAATGATTAGACAATAAAGAAATTGCCTATCTCTAAAAACAAAGAAAAAAAGTTCTAAGTGTAGGAAAAACATTAGGAAATAGAACTCATAAAGGTACATGTCCAGTTTACTGTTTTGAGGGATCTTTTTCAGTACTATGTTGGAGTAAAGTACAGTGCACTTGAAATTTTTTCATTAATCTCATAAGTTAGAAAAATTACAAGAGAGATAAAATTACAGTGGTACATGAGAGAATACTGAAAAATTAATTCAAAAATTCCAACTAACTTCATCTTCAACCTAAGGATTTATAATTTCTCCTTCTGCCATCCGTTACCTTAGGATGGTTCTGATGGCTTGACCGAATGCAAATGAGTCTTCTTGAGTTATGTCAGTAGTGGTGAAGAGAAGTACATCTATCAGATGATTAGAGGGAGCCTTGGATAGTTCTTCAAAACGCTAAAAACGGGGCACCATGTATCTATCAAGGTAGCATAGCCTGTGAACATGTTTATTGATCACTTGCCTTATTTGAGGAGACACCTTATGGGAATGAAAGATCCAGCATGGAGATATCAACATAGGTGTAAGGAAGAGATCCTGGAGCCTTGTAGTGTGGAGTGAATCTCCTTACTGAAGAGCCACAGGATCTGCAAGGAGGAGGTCGAGCAGGACAAGGATGAGGCTGAATTAGGGAATCAGGGATGTTGACAGATCTTTTGAGTCTTTCAATGAGTCCATTGATGGTTTCTTCCACCTGATTTCTGTATTTGGCATTTGCTCTAGGTAGGAAGCCTCCGATTTTATTCCACTCTGATAAGTTGTACCTTTCTAAGTTATGTAGAGTGTGCTTTACCTCTTTGGTGTCAGGTCTTCTTACAACGATGAAGATGGTTTCAGGATGATTATCCTTCTTTCTTGTCTCAAACAGAGTAATACCTGTTATTGGAGAACCATGATTCTTGAGATGAAGGCGGTCCCTACACCATCTTTTCTCATCATCCTCTTCCTCCAACTGCTGTTTACTTCTCTGATTAGCAAACACTTTTTGTGCAGCTTTCTGAGCAACTAATGGATCAACATTGATTTCCTCATCTTCCCTGACGTACTAAGCAGCGAGCTTTTTGGCAGCTTGAGTAGAGAGAAATGCTTCTTTGTTTTTTGCGCTCCTGCTACTATTGGGCTCGAATGCCTTCTTCATATTCCTCAGGGGTTAGACAGAAGAACTCAGAGTCAAAAAAGGTACGAAGAGTAATTTTTGCTTTTGTAATCTCGAGTCGCTCTACCATTGCCTTTAAGCATTCATCCCTATTGACAGAAACATCATCATCAGAGATGGCAATATAATTTTCTTCTTCTGATCTAGGAGAGTGAGAGGGAGAAAACTAGGGTGAAGTAGGAGTTGAGAAGTCATCAGATGAAGAGAAATCATCTTGATGAAGGTTTTGGTGAGAAGGTCCAGGTTGGTCTAAGGGAGGTTGTGAGGTAGAGGGTTGAGATGGGGAGGGATTATGAGTGCTTAAAGGTATGGCATCAGTGGTTATGGGAGGCACAATGAAGATCATGCCATTTACAGTAGCTCGGGTGCTTTCAGAGATGTTTTCCATTGGGTTAATGATATCATAAGTGACAGATCCAAAACTGTAGGTTTTCTCGGCAAGTTGGTTTTGGGGTTGATGGTATGGAGTTATGTCTAAGGTTTGGTTTGGTGAATTATTTGAGGAAGTATCAGATAGGGTTATGGTTTTAGGTTGAGGTGTGGGTTTTGGTTTGTTAAGGATTGTGGATATGGGTAGGCGATCATAATCAGAGAGAGGGGATGAGGGATTTAGTGAGGCTGACTTACCCAGAGTCTTCCCCTCAGGACGTGAACCTCCTGAAGCTTCATTACCAGAATTAGGAGCTTTGGAGATGGACGCTTCAACAGAAGACTTAGATGGAACCTTCTACACGGTGAACAAGTCGTCCTTGTCAGCAAGATCAACATCATCATCATCTTCTCTAACATCAACACCCTCTTTATAGGGGCTATCAGATGCTTCTTCATCATCATCATCTTCTTCTTCTTCGTCAGTGGACTCATCTCTTAGTTGCCAGTTAGATGAGGGACTGTATGCGGGACGATCAGCCTGTTGTTGTCGTTGAGCTTGCTGGGGTTGCTGCAGTGGTCTCTCCCCCTTAACAAGTGCTCTCTGTCTAGGGAGGGCATTTGATGTTACACACTACCGCAAGAGGGAGGCCATGTTGCATTGAATGATGGTGTTGGAGATCAGGGAGGTCGCAACAGACTCTAGTAGAGCCCTATCGTTGGAGGAGAACGAGGGAGCAGGAGGAGCAGCAGGAGTGGCGAGGAGAGAGATGGAATGAGAAAGTTCAAATACTTTCTCATTCAGTGCCCGTAGCCTAGACTCTTGCTCATCAAGACGTCTTACCACTTCATTTTGAAAAATGGTAAGGGAGGATGTTCCTGCACAGATGGCCGATGCAATCCCAGGAAGAGCTGTCACTTTCAGATCATTGAGAGACTCCAAAAGTGAGCTGGAGGCACCGACAATTGTAGAGACCTTCTCTTGAATGTTATCAAGAGAAGGGATGTTGATGAAGAGGCCACTTGAGGTAGAGGAGGAGGCGGCAGCTGCATTAGCTCTAGCTTCAACTTCTGCTAGAGCAACTTTTGTAGCAGCAAGCTCTTCATTTGCAGCCTGGATGCGAGAGAGGCTTCAGCAGAAATGTGACGTTGTAAGGCAGTTTCAGCATCTAGTTGAGCTTTCTCTGCTGCAGCTTGTTTTATCTCAACCTCACTAAGCTGTCTTTCAGCATCAGTGATGTGGAAATCATCAAAGGAAGAAGAATGAATTTCGATTATTTCTTCATGTTGAGGTGGAAAAAATGAACCTGCAGAGACATTAGTAGCTAGGTGAGCATGTTGATCTAGTCTTCCTAAGACTTTGTGAAATACCAATGATCCTTTATCTATCTTCTGTAAAATACTTAGCACTGCTAAAAGATGAAGTTCAATACTTCAGCGATTCTTTATCGCTGACAGTTTGGGCAATCAGCGATTGCTGATCACTGACTCCGTTCAGTATCAGCAAGAGCTGACATCAGCTAAGTATCCCCTGAAAGACAAATAGTCATTCCATAAGAAAACCATAAGCTGAATGAAAGAGTTAGCGAGCTTGTGATCTGAAGTTGAACTCAGTGATAACGAGCTGACTACTCTGCATGACGTTCTGCTGAAGACAAGTCACAGCGCCTCCCTGATCTTCCCAGAGATCAGCGAATCTAAGGCCCGATCAGTGACTTGCTCTTTACGAATTCAAGATTTGTCTTTCCCTCCTATATGCACGCAAAGGATTTGATTTGCCTTTCTGACAAGAGTACAAAAAGGGGATGTCTCTTCACTGCTCCCTCTTTGCTTGTCAACCATAAGGCAATTGTACACTATAGACCATAACCCTACCAAGTATGGGCTGTCGTTTATAGTATATAGTACAATAGAACCACTCCTAGTTTGCCACGTGCAAAAGTGGTTCTGCCATGCATTTAATGCATGGGGTATAAACATGAGTATTAGGTTTGTTCTTCAAACCAACATTGGTTCATGCTTCTATACCCCAATCCTTTCTCTCTCTATCAAGGTTTACTTCTATCCTTCTCTATTCTTGCTTTGTGCATAAGCAAATGCTTCGTGAAATACTTATGGATTGTTTGGATCATGACATAGTCTAGATCCGTTTCAACAAACAATCTACTTTAGTTAACACAAAAAATCCATAGGGGTTGTGAATTAAATTAAGTAGAAGAAACTGTGTTGATTGTACTCAACCCCCCCCCCCCTCTACAATACAATTTACATAGCTGGCCATCGAAAGAGGACCAACAAGTGGTATCAGAGCGGTTAGAAACTCTTTCTTCTATCTAATCGTTCACAAAAGAAACATAGTTTCTAGATCCACACTATGGCCACCTTTCCTTCTAAAGATTCTTACTTCGATTATGGATCTCTGGCAAAGCCACCCAGATTCATGCCCGAAAATTTCCCTCTCTGGAAATCTCGGATGAAGCTATTCTTAGCTGGTTCTGATCCTCAACCGTGAAGGGTCGTGTCGTGGGTCGTGTCACGGGTTGGCGGGTTGGCAGGTCAGCGGCGGGTTGGCGGGTCATAAACGAGTTGGCGGGTCATAAACGGGTTGACAGGTCAAAGTTCATACTTCATACAATTCAAATAAAAACAGTCCCAATACAATTAAGTTCAAAAGCAATCAAATATAATCAAGTTCAAAAGCATCCAAATACAACCAAGTTCAAAAACAACCAAATACAACCAAGTTCTAAGTTCAAATAAAGCAAGTTTAAAGTTCAAAATACAAATAAACTTAAAGTTTGTTAGAATTTGTTCAAAATACAAATATAAAGAGTGGATTTGATTTTTTTAGTTTTTCTAAATTTTATTATATAATAAAAATTATATATAAAAAATTATATACAAATATACGAGGGCGCTGATGCTCTCATGGAATCTAGAAAGATTCACCTCATACGTCAATATGAGAAGTTCATCGCTGTTAAAGGTGAAACTCTCTCCCAGACCCATCAGACGTTTAACTGCCTCTTGATAGATCTGAAGACCTAGGACGTCTCCTACTCCAACTCGCAGGTAATCACTAAGTTCATGGAAGCTCTCCCGGATCACTGGGAAAATTACACCATGTGTCTTAAAATGTCGAAGGACATAAAGACTATAACTCTCAGCAAGTTAAATGGTATGATGCTCAACCATGAACAGCACAAGACCCTTAAGTCTAATCTCATAAGAGATACTAAGGATGTCAAAAGCACCTCTCTTGCTTTAATTTCTGAATCTCCTCAACCCTCTAATCCTGTCTCAACAGTGACCATCACTGAGATAGAAGATTCTGACTCTAACCACGTCTCTGATACTGAGATTGAGCTCAATGAGTCCCTTGATCTTCTTTCTAAGCATTTCAAGATGTTTGGACGAAAAGGAAACTTCCGAAAGTCCAAACCTCTCTCTCTTACTAACAAGGCTGAAACCCTTCTGGTGATAAGGCCTCTGCTACTTGCTTCAAGTGTCAGGGAAAGGGACACTATGCTACTGAATGCAGGTACAAAAAAAATCAGTTCGCTGAATCTTCCTCTCCAGCTTCCAAGGAGGACAAATACTGGAAGCTGAAGGTGAAATATCGCAAGCTGAAATACCAGCGAAAAGGCAAAGGTCTAATCGCTGAAGGCAAAAGATGGCACGATTCCTCAGCAGAAGAAGACACCACTGAAGCCACATGTCTGATGGCTATCATTGAAGAGGCTGAACCAGTTCTCATGGCGCAGCTTGAGGACATCCCTGAAGAGGTTCCTACTACACCTACTTCATCCTCACTCCTACCTTTTCAGGTATCTACTCCCTCTCCCTCTGATACTATGTCAGCGATGGACGCTCTTACCATCGATTTGCATAATGCCTTAAACGGCAAGTCCTCTGCTGAAAAGATCAATCTTGATCTTAGGACTGAGCTCAAAGAGTGTTATGAGAAACTCAGAGAGCTTGCCATTTATGAAGCAAGTTACAAGGACCAGGTTCATGTGAACCAAATCCTTTGTCTTGAAAGAGAACAGGCTATCGCTGAGAAAGAGAAAGTTCTTGCTGAACTCCACTCTGAGAAGGTTACTGTCAAAAGTTGGGTTGATGCTTCTGAAACTGTTGACAAAATAATCTCCTCTCAGCGTCATCCTAAGATTAGAACCTGTCTAGGTTTTAATAAAGACAATTTGCATGCTGATGATATCCCTGATAAATCTAGTTTAAAGTTTGGCATGTTTGTCTCTTCTAACTCTTGTCCTGCTGATGAAAATGACTCTACCTCTAACCAGATCTCCATGGACAGGAATTTCTCTCTCCAACCACCAAAACCTTCTAAAGCTTACTTTAAGACTCCTAAAGTCTTAGGTGGTGGACCTCCTAGGTCAGGGAAGCTAAAAACAGGACAAAACCCCGTTCCCAGACTTAAAGTAGATATTATATCTAAGCCTGAGGAGAAGACACAAATTCCTCCTCAGACCTCTGAAAAAGGCTTTCTTGGACAAGGACCAACCCATCTTAGGTTTGAACATCCTAAGGGTAGTCTCTCTAAGGCTAAGACCTTCAGAAGTTGCCCTCACTGTGGTCAAAATGATCATATTGCTAGTAATTGTCCAAATGCTACCAAAGCTGAAAAGGCAGCTAAGGTAAAGAAAGGTCCCAAGGCTGAAAATTCAGTCAAAGGAAAGAATCCTTTAATCCCTGATGCATCTAGCATCCCTGATCCTGTCAATTCTGAGAAATCAGAAATGACATATGTCGTTGCCTCTACCTCAAATGCAATGATAATCTATGTCCCTGATGAGTCATCAAGTGCTGACTCAACTGGACTCAACTTTATGTGGGTCCCCAAGACCACTTAACCTGTCTTCTTATTTCAGGGAAAGGGCATCTGGTATCTTGATAACGGATGCTCAAAGCACATGACTGGAAACAAGCATGTGCTGGTTGACTTCAAAGAAGAAGCAGGCCCTTCTGTCGAAATTGGCGGTGAAGGAAAAGGTATCACTAAAGGTTATGGTACCTTAACCAATGGTAAGACTACCTTTAAGAAGGTATCTTATGTTGAAGGAGTGACTCACAACCTGCTGAGTATCAGTCAACTTTCTGATAAGGATCACAAAGTCTCTTTCTCCAAGAAGGACTGTAAGGTGAAGAACAGGCACAAGAAAGTCATTCTCAGAGGACAATGTTTCCGTGATGTCTACACTATCAACATGGACACCTCCACTGAAAATGTGTGCTTCATGTCCAGGGCCTCTTCTGACATCAAATGGATCTGGCACAAGCGTCTCTCTCACCTTAAATTCAAAACCATCAATCAACTCTCTATCAGCAATCTGGTTGATGGTCTCCCTGAAAAGAGCTTTGCAAAGGAATCTCTTTGCTCAGCATGCAAAAAGGGAAAGCAGACCAGAGCTTCTTTCAAATCGAAGCAGGTGATAACACCAAAATTATACATGTTTTGGTTGCGCGTAATCGTATGACTTTACCCCATTTCTCACTCGTTTATGATCATTTCATGCACTAAATGAGCTTATTATTGATTGTGAAGGATTTGGAGGCCGTGGAACGGAAAAGTACGGAAAAAGGCAAGAAAACGTGAAAAATGCACAAAGTCAACACAGAAGACACTTGGCGATCGCGAAGTTCTCATTCTGGCGCCGCCAAGTTCGACTGAAGTGCAGATTAGGGTTAAATTAAGTGTTTGGCGTCGCCAAGATGGCAGTCTGGCGATCGCCAGATGGTGCCTGGTCGTTTTTCTTTAAATATCAGCCTCCTCCTTCAGTTCTGGACATAAGTTTTGAAGTGCGATACACGAGGGGAATACAGAGGAACGAGAGTGAGAGTACGAAAGGTGCCGATACGCTGCGGAAGTCGATCTCTGATCATCTATCGTTGTATTGTCGGTATCATGTCGATGTCCACTTTTGTTTATGTTTTTGTTTTCAATATGAGTGAGTAGTCTATTAGTAGTGCTTGTCATGATATATAAACCTTTATGGATGTTACTTTGCAATTAATGTTTATTGGTTTGTTTTTGATTAATTGAATGTCGTTTATGATTCTTTCTTGATTATTGTTGTTGTGGCGATTTGAAATCACTTGGTTGGGTGTATTTGTTAGACCAAAAATAGATAGACTCCGAAAGGATAATCAACCTACCTTAGCCTGACTTGGACCATAGAGTTATGTTAAGGGGTTACTTTGACCAATAAGTGACCGATAGTAAAAGAGCCATTGCAATACTGATTGGGAAGGGTTTACCGATTCTAGATTGTGGACCAAACAATTTAGGATTGGAATTAGGAGGACCATATCCTAGTTCATAGCCATAAATTGCACATGTTAGGGTGTCCCAGACTTAAATTCCTACAATAGTCAAGACAACCAAACCTTCGACCTATTCATGTCATCCATATTGGGGATTCACATTATCATGATAAGTACTGCTGTTTTTCCATTATTATAAACTTCAATTATTATTTTAACCGCTTTCTTAGTTTTTCTTAGTTAATTACCTTTTTCAGTATTCAAAACTTTTTCATACAAAACCCCCCTTTTTAGATTAATTAAACCGATTCAGACTTTAGTCTACGATAACTTGACCGTTCCCAGTGGTAGATACGATACCTGGACTTTCCTACACTATATTACTCACGATCAGGTACGCTTGCCTGTATATGTGGTAAGACGGTGGCTAGGCATTAGAGGTTAAAACTTGTTACGCTTTTTATATACGATAATTACCGCATCAAGTTTTTGGCGCCGCTGCCGGGGAACGGTAGTTGTTAGATTTTAGTCTAATTAGTTTGGTTAATCGATCCTTGTGAGGGATTCTTTCCCTTGCAAGTTTTTTCGCTTTCTAGTTTAATTAATTATTTTTATCTTTATTTTTATCTTTATTTTATCTCTTTGTTTCCCGCAAGTTGCCCGTAACCGTTTGTTGTGATTTCAGTCATGGCAGACTTGTTAGAGCCATTTGAGGAGCCGGAGAGAGAATTCAGAAAAAGAAACAAAAAGAAGTCAAAAGCAAACAAAGTTCGCCCGAGAGCTTTGATTTTCGAGATGGGAGACGAGGCACCAATGTGGACCGCCAGGAGAGCCGCTCCAACTGTACCCACCAATCCGATCACGAAGCCGCACCTGAACAAGGAAATCCCGGGGAAGCTCCTACACATGATCAAGGACCTTACCTTCGACGGGAAAAACGATAGCAATCCTATCGTTCACATGGAGAACTTCGTGGACATATGTGATCTATTCAAAACAGAGGCAGACCGAGATGATGCGATTCGTCTTTGAGTCTTTCCTCTAACGCTTATTGGAGAAGCTAGAGCCTGGTTGCGATCTTTAGAGCCGAGCTCAATCACTACATGGGAAGGACTTCGCTCAAAGTTCCTTTCCCGATTCTTTCCACCATCCAAGATCGACAAACTGAGAGCCGAGATCCGATCCTTCCAACAACAAGACGGGGAGACCATATCCGAAGCATGGGAACGTTTTAAGCACCTCCTAAACTCGTGCCCGAGTCATGAGTTGAATAAGAGTGAACAGGTTCAAACTTTCTATAGTGGACTTGCTTACTCCTCACGAGCTACTTTGGATTCATCTGCAGGTGGTGTCTTCATGTACAAAACGCCCACGGAAGGTTACAAGCTCCTCGAAGACATGCTCATACACAACATAGATTGGTGGACGGACAAGCGATTACAAATCCCGAGGATGGCCGGAAAGATATCTACCGACTTCGATCCATCCGATGAACTAGCCGCTATGAAAAACCAACAGGTAAGGTTTGAACGAAGAATCGAGGAACTTATTAAATCTGTTCATGTTTTGCAGGTTGGATGCGAGGAGTGCAATGGACCGCATTTGACTAAAGATTGCCCGAACAAACCGATGATGACACCCGAGGAGTTGAACTATATCAATCGAGGCGATTACCAAGGGAGGTGGAACAACAACCGTAATTTCATCCCTAGGCCTCCCGGTTTCTTTGCACCAACTCAACAGAACCAAAGATCGGATGGAGAGCACGTATGACTATCGAAGGTCGGATTATCCAATTCATGGATGCGCAAAAGAAGCTAAACGATAAAGTGGGTTCATACCTACGTAATCACCAGAGTACCATCCAGAATTTGGAATTGCAGGTTGGATGTGTTTCGCAGATGTTGAGTGAAAGAACGCAAGGAGAATTGCCAACGCAAACACAAGTCAACCCGAAAGTGGAAAATGTGAAGCCAATGCTCATGATAACCGGAGAGCCGTCAAAGAAGAAGTGGACGGACATCTACACCAAGAAGTACGTGGAGACCGAGAGTGAAAGTGAGCCCGACTATGCCACGGATTACGATTCGGAGGGGTTCACCGTGTCTTTCGAACACCTACGACTCAAGGTCCCCGAAGCTGTTGGGAATCGAGGGATACAAGAACATGCACAGCGGAAAAAAACCCGATTCCCAATCGAGGATCCAATCCCAAACCATACAGACACAATAAAGGGTGTTTTGGGGAATTACCTTTGCGAATAATAACTCCGAAATGCAAGCAGGGGGTACACTGCTACTGGCACCGGTTGAGAGGGTTGCTAGACCACCGTGGATCACTCCAAAAACGACTCCTGATCTCTGTCTGGATGTTGGCGCCGGTTTTTGGGTAGGGAGAGAGAGAGAGAAAAGCTTTCTTGGGAATAAAGGAATTAAACTTAAAATTATGAACCCTTAACCCTTTATTTATATGGACAAACCTGGCAGTGTTTGATTCCATATATAATTCTTGGTAATTATCTCTGAAATAACTTCCATAATTATCCTTTTTAATTAATCTAACTGATTAATTAATTATAAATAATTCAACTAATTATTTATTTATTTCTTTTCTCTCTAAATAATTAATGACCAATTAATTATTTCCCATAATCCAAACATTCTCATTTTGGTGTGCAGCAGTGTGACCTACTAGTGTCTTATAACATTGGACACGATAACCCTGTTACTGTCTCGCACATAATCCTAACAGACTCCCACTTGTGCTAGACATGTAACTGAACTGTTATCATTGGCCTAAGGAGGTCCCTAGCCAGACACTTAGGTTAACCAGGTTATAAGATCTCCTATATCCAGAGATACAATTCATGCCTGAATTTGTACACAGGTTCATTCCTTTTTCACACGATATTTCTAAAGTGATTTAAGACATGGCGTGGAGGATTCATTTCTTAAAATCAAGTATTTCTTGACTCTGATTTCGATTGCCTGCAGTAACGGATATTCCTAAATAACCCCTGTTATTCTATCCGAGCGTGGCCACGCGTTTTCTGCCAATCTTAATCGTCAAGGGGCCCGGAAATATCTCTCTTTTGAAAGAGGTGCAAATCCCTTCTTGACTACTTGCATTTGGATCCACGGCTTCCGCTGCATCTAGTCACGTCCCGTATGGCCACCCAGTTACGGTGCAGCGTTAGTACGCGCTAAGAGTACAGTGGTCCTCGTGTTCCCAAACCAAGTATCTCAGGTCTAAGGACAACCTATCAAGTCAGTGCCTATGACTAAGGCTCCATGAAGCAGACTTGATTACTGGTCACTTCCAATACCCAAACACTCTGATGAGTATCTACAAATACTTGGTCACATCACTTGTGCTTTTATTCTTTACTTTGAATAAATCATCAAGTATTTATAATAGCGTCAAACTCCCTATTGAAATTCCCATTTCAATAAGTGGCTACGGAAATTTAGATTTCATACAAGACTTTGTAGAATCATGGATACGTTAAATATGCAAAAAAATAGTTAATTTAGAACAATCATGAAAACAAAACCTCCATTTATTTCCAACACACTGTGAAATAAAAACTTTACATGATTACATTGTTTCTAAATTAGACTATAGTAATAATCAATAAACTAAGTACTAGCTACTGGCTTCCAGGTACTGCATCCCAATGGAATTCGCATGTGCCTCATGCTTTGCCCTTGCTAGTGGCTTTGTCAGCGGATCTGCGACATTGTCTTCTGTTGGAATCTTGCATATTCTCACATCTCCTCTTCCAATGATCTCTCGGATGAGGTGATACTTTCTGAGCACGTGTCTCGACTTGTGATGCTCTCTAGGTTCCTTTGCTTGCGCCACGGCTCCTGAGTTATCACAGAATATATCGATCGGTCTCGAGATACTGGCAACCACTCTGAGATCCGATAGAAAATTCCTCAGCCAGACAGCTTCCTTTGCCGCATTAGATGCTGCAATGTACTCTGCCTCTGTAGTTGAGTCTGCAATCGTGTCCTGCTTCGAGCTCTTCCATGAGATCGCACCTCCGTTTAGGGTAAAGACATACCCTGACTGTGACCTGAAGTCATCTCTGTCGGTCTGGAAACTAGCGTCAGAGTACCCGGTGACACTAATTTCATCCTCAGTACCTCCAAAGACCAAGAACATTTCTTTCGTTCTTCTCAGATATTTAAGAATGTTCTTGACAGCCACCCAATGGGGTTCACCCGGATTCTGTTGGTATCTGCTCGTAACACTTACTGAGTAAGCAACATCAGGCCTAGTACATAGCATGGCATACATAATCGATCCAATTGCTGAAGCATATGGGACCGATTTCATTTTGTCCTGATCTTGACTAGAAACAGGACACTGTGTTTTACTTAACACTATGCCATGTTGCATTGGGATAAATCCTTTCTTGGATTCGTCCATCCTGAATTTCTTCAAGATTTTATCGATGTACGTACTTTGGGTAAGCCCGATAAGCCGCTTAGATCTATTTCTGTAGATCTTTATACCGAGTATATAAGCGGCTTCTCCAAGGTCTTTCATCTGGAAACATTTGCTTAACCAACTCTTAACACTCTGTAAAGTTGGCACATCGTTTCCTATGAGCAGAATGTCATCTACGTATAAGACCAAGAAGGTTACTATGCTCCCACTGAACTTAGTGTAGACACACGGCTCGAACTCACTTTTGGTAAAACCAAACTCTTTGATTCGCTCATCAAAGTGTAAGTTCCAGCTTCGAGATGCTTGCTTCAATCCATAAATAGATTTTAGCAGCTTACACACCTTATTAGGATTCTTAGGATCTTCAAACCCCTCTGGTTGTTCCATATAGACGTCTTCTGTTAACTTTCCATTCAGAAAGGCTGTCTTGACGTCCATTTGCCAAATCTCGTAGTTAAAGTACGCTGAGATGGCCATAAGAATCCTAATTGACTTCAACATTGCCACTGGTGAAAAGGTTTCATCATAGTCAATACCATGAGTTTGCGTGAATCCTTTTGCAACCAGTCTGGCTTTGAAGGTGTGTACGTTCCCATCCATGTCGGTTTTCTTCTTGAAAACCCATTTGCGTCCAACAGCCTTACAGTGTTGTGGCAAATCAGTCAACTCCCAAACTTGGTTGTCGTACATGGATTGCATCTCGGCCTTCATGGCTTCCTGCCATTGTTCAGACTCACTGCCTGACACAGCTTCTCCATAGGATGTTGGTTCATTTAAGTCTCCATTATCTTGAGAGACTAGGAACCCAAGATACCTATCTGGTTCTTGTCTTATCCTGCTGGATCTGCGAAGGTCCTGTGTTTGCACTTCCTCAATCGGCTCTGATTGAGGTTCAACATTGTTATGTTGAATTTCTGGCTCAACAACTGGTGTAGTGCTTTCTTCGTCTACTATCTGTAGATCTACATCCTTTCTGGTGTTCTCTAAACTGAGAAACTTTTCTTCCAGAAATTTTCCATTTCGAGCAACAAACACTTTGTTCTCTTCAGGGTTGTAGAAATAATATCCCACGGTGGTCTTGGGATATCCAACGAAGAAACACTTGTCGGATTTGGGTTTGAGTTTTTCTGAGGTAGGTCGTTTGACGTAAACCTCACAACCCCAAATTTTCAGAAAAGATATGTTGGGTTTCTTACCCTTCCATAACTCGTATGGAGTCTTTTCTACCGACTTTGTTGGCGCTCTGTTCAGTATGTGTGCTGCTGTTTCGAGCGCGTGTCCCCAGAATGATATTGGCAGCGAAGAATGACACATCATCGTTCGTACCATGTCAAGCAAAGTACGATTTCTCCTTTCTGATACACCATTCATCTGAGGTGTATACGGAGGTGTAAGTTGGGATACAATCCCACACTCCATCAGATGATTGTCAAACTCATCACTGAGATATTCGCCACCACGATCTGACCGTAAGAACTTGATCCTCTTGTCAAGTAGATTCTGTACTTCATTCTGATATTCCTTGAATTTCTCAAAGGTTTCAGATTTATGTCTCATCAAGTAGACATAACCATACCTACTGAAGTCGTCAGTGAAGGTAATGAAGTACCGGTATCCTCCTCTTGCTACATGACTGAAAGGTCCACATACATCTGTGTGGATTATTTCAAGCAAGTTAGTAGCCCTTTCATTCTCACTGTTGAAAGGTTGCTTTGTCATTTTGCCAGATAAACAAGATTCGCAATTATCAAAAGGTTTATAGTCGAAATTGCCAAGAAAACCTCCTTTTAGGAGTAGTTCAACGCGTTTCTTGTTTATATGGCCTAAACGACAATGCCAGAGGTAAGTCTGATCCTCAATATCCTTGGATCGCTTACTTATATGATAGATTTCACTATTGTTGTCTTTAAGATTTACAGTGTATAGACCATCTACGGGTGTAGCTTTAAAATAGAAAATATTATCTTTAAAGACTGAAATCATTTTATAAGAATATTTATAATAAAAGCCATGGTCTACCAACAAATCAAAAGACAATACATTCTTAATCATATTTGGAATATAATAACAATTATCCAGTTCCAAAACTAGACCTGAGGGTAAACTAAGACTATAAGATCCCACGGCTTCAGCAATCAACGGAGTGCCTTCGCCAACTCGTAGGTTCGAACGGTCCTTCCTCAGAGTCTTTCTTCTAGTGAATCCCTGTAAATGATTACAAATGTGGTTACCACTGCCTGTATCAATTACCCATGATTCATAAGAAGTGATTAAGCAATCTATCATAAAGATACCTGGAGCATCGGATAAACCGATCTCTATCTGGTCGATATTCATCGAGTGCTCGCAAATATCCTCGCTGCCGCACTCTGGGCAACTCAGATCTCCCAGCTCATCAATTATATCAGTGTCCATGAGATTCGCAGGTTCGGGTACTGGCTCTAGACTGGCCAGGATATCTTCATGAACTTTATCCACGTCGTTCTTTGGTTCCTTCATGTAGGCACTAGCTGTGTCCTGTACTTCCTTTGTGAGGGAGAACCACATGAGGTACACTAACTCTTCCTGAGTCATCTTGTACCCCAGACGTGATAAACATTTAAAAAGCCTTCTCATTTCAATAAGATGGTTTTTAACTGACTGACCCTTCTGTAGCTTCAGGGAGAGAATCTCTTGCATGATCAAAAGCTTGCCCGTGTGCTTGTAGAAACCTAACTGGTTTTCTACATTCCTTACGACCTCGTGACAGAATTTCACTCTTAAGTCTCCCGTGAACTCGGGTGACATAGAGAAAACTAGAATGGACATTACATCCGATTCATCTGCCATGAATCTGAAATATTCAGCAAATTCCTCTTCTGGGGCATTGCTTTTGGGTCGTGACATGGGCTTATTGATCACATAAAGCTTACCCTGGGCACTCAAAACATTCTGTAAGTGCAACTTCCAAACTGGAAAGTTCTGGCCCGTAAGCTTCCACTTGCCCGTAATAAGGCGAAGTGATTCCTCAGGTGAATAAAACGGAATGCTAATTGGAGACATCTACAGAAGAATATAAATTCCAATTTAGTTTATAATTATATAATTCTAATAAATTATTACCCTTAAAATAAATTTATTAGACTAGAATCCATATTTCACATGTGTCGGGAAGCATGTGATCATGTCAAACCGACTCATGCGATCTATGGTAGGTAAAACTATACCAATCGTATTCCTATCTGAAAATACGACTTCTAGATCGTCGGGACATCGGATATTAATAATCCGTGCATATTTAGTCCCTCTAGTGCATTTTGGCCTGGTACCACCCAGTGAATAAATAATTACCAAAATAGATTGCACCACCCGGGACCTGGACAAACTCTGGCCGGCACCACCCGGAGATAATTCGCAGAGTTTTATCACCTTCCAGTTTCGGTTTGAACACGGGCGTTCATAGTGTGTGCACTTACAACGCCCTATGTACCTTACACCGGAAGTGCCCCTAAAGTGGGTTGCACTTACTAATCTATGATTTTAACAAGGGTCTAAATTGCCAGTTTTCCTTTTTCAAGACTTTGAAAAACTGGATCCAAACACTAACTGTATTTGTATCCTTTTATCTTTTAAAACAATCATCCAAAAAGGCAATTTATATTTAACAACAATTACGTAAAACAACCACGCAATTTAAATATAAAAAGCACAGTCATAGCCTAAACCCTTAAGCTAATGTTGTTTTCTGAGCCAACACAAAACAACGGTCTCAACCCTAAGTGACAAAAGTCTTCGTCTTCTGGTACTCCCACTGGCTCCGAGATCCATGGTCGACATCTTGTCTCCGTCTTGATAATTAGAACTAACTATTACAAATGGGCTTTTAATGGCACGCAGGCCTCCCAACTATTCTAATAATTTAAAATTACAAGTAGGGTTGTAAATGGCACGCAGGCCTCCCAACTATTCTAAAACGGATAAAATAAATAAAAACACAACCACGGGTCTAAAAGGGTTCAGCTATGACTCAATACAATTAAACGATTAAAATACAACTGGATTTTAATCGGATAATTATAAAAACAGAAATTAATTTAAAACAAATTAATTAAACTTAATCTTGAATCGTTTTAAAACTTATCTGATAAAACGATCCTTTATCTCAAAAACTATCCGGAAACGAATCCTTATCTGGATCCGTCAACGATAAACGATTGGGACGAACAACGATTTCGATTACCACCGATCCGTCAAAACGTGACCGTCGATC
Source organism: Centaurea solstitialis (assembly GCA_030169165.1). Classification (NCBI taxonomy): domain Eukaryota; kingdom Viridiplantae; phylum Streptophyta; class Magnoliopsida; order Asterales; family Asteraceae; genus Centaurea; species Centaurea solstitialis. Next base: position 75,590,260 of record CM058040.1, read on the forward strand.
GGCGGTTTTCAACGCCGGCGACGATGATGACGCAATTGCCACCACCGCCGCCCGTACCTCCCGCAATCGCCGCCGGCAGCGGCGACTTCGATAGCCACCACCGCCGCAGCAACCACCGCTGTCACCAAAAACAACCGGCGATGGCAGCAGCTAAGGAGCCACCACCGCCGCCCACCGCAACAACAATCGTCGGCGACAGCAGCGGCTGGAAAGCCACCACCGCTGCCGCAATCGATACCATCGCCACCATAGTCCACCGGCGACAGAGTGGACTTGACCACCACTGCCGCCGCGATCACGCGACGGAAAACAGCGAACGCCGCCACCACTGTAACTGGTGGTGCGGCTGGTTGAGGTTCGACAGGCAAGCGGCGATCACCGCTGCCATCCACTCCCTCCGATTGATCGCCACCGCCTAGGTGGTCGATCATGGTTACCCATCGCCGATCGGCGGTTTGGGTTCGATCGACACCACCGCCACCACAATCGGTGGTGCGGTGGTGGTTTTCCTTCGCGGTCGACGATGGCCGACGCCACAACCACCAAGCGGGTGGTGTGGCCGGCGCATACCATGACAGCCGGTACCGCAGCCACCAATCGGGTGGTGCGGCCGGTAGAGAATCGACGGCGATCGACCTGGAGGTCCGGCCGGCTAACTGCCGCCGTTCCGTCGCCGATCGTCGTTTCGTTAGGTTTACAAAAATCAGATTTTTAACAAATTAACGATTTTTATAAAACCTAATTAACTAACAAACAGCTTAAACCTGATCTGTTAGGTTTAGGAAGTGGCTCTGATACCACTGTTGGGAATCGAGGGATACAAGAACATGCACAGCGGAAAAAAACCCGATTCCCAATCGAGGATCCAATCCCAAACCATACAGACACAATAAAGGGTGTTTTGGGGAATTACCTTTGCGAATAATAACTCCGAAACGCAAGCAGGGGGTACACTGCTACTGGCACCGGTTGAGAGGGTTGCTAGACCACCGTGGATCACTCCAAAAACGACTCCTGATCTCTGTCTGGATGTTGGCGCCGGTTTTTGGGTAGGGAGAGAGAGAGAGAGAAAAGCTTTCTTGGGAATAAAGGAATTAAACTTAAAATTATGAACCCTTAACCCTTTATTTATATGGACAAACCTGGCAGTGTTTGATTCCATATATAATTCTTGGTAATTATCTCTGAAATAACTTCCATAATTATCCTTTTTAATTAATCTAACTGATTAATTAATTATAAATAATTCAACTAATTATTTATTTATTTCTTTTCTCTCTAAATAATTAATGACCAATTAATTATTTCCCATAATCCAAACATTCTCATTTTGGTGTGCAGCAGTGTGACCTACTAATGTCTTATAACATTGGACACGATAACCCTGTTACTGTCTCGCACATAATCCTAACAGAAGCTTCAAGTGAGGATGAAGATGAGGAAGATGGAAAGCAAGGCGGATACGCGGAATTCGTGATCCCGAAGAAAGAAGATAAAGACAAAGAGAAAGAGAAAGAAAAGGAGAAAGCACCGGAAGATTATCTCATCTACATCGCACCAATCAAGCATGATCCAGGGAGTTACAACTTACCTATTTCTTGTCATAAATTTAGTGGTCTTGCTTTGGTTGATTCAGGTGCCGCTCTTAATATGATGCTTGTTTGCTATTGCAGGAAAATGGGAGTCAAGAGGATCGTGCCAACGAACTATCAATACCGGGGAGTGAACGGTTATATGACAACACCGTTAGGAATAGCGGAAGGAGTCCCAATTCGTATTGGAAAATTTGTGTACTATACGGACTTCGTCATAGCTAACCTTCCACAAAACACGGAGATCCCGATAATCCTCGGGAGATCTTTCTTGCACACCGCTCAAGTAAATACCGATATGCGCAATCAAGTCACAAGCTTAGGCTATGGAGACAATCGGATTTACTTTGATCCTAACGGAGAGCCGATTAGACACCTCGACGAACCTTATGACGATCCTTCTCTGGCCTACACCAAAAGCATGAACCGCCCGCTACTCCCGCATGAGCTTGGAAAGCAAACGGAGGACTATTCAAACCCGATGCACAAAAAGGAGCAATCAACCAAGGAACCGGGATCCTCCAAGAAAGATCATAGGAAGAAGAAGGGCTCGTCATCCCGACGTGCCACGAAATGAGCCGAAAGTGGGGTCGAGCTCTAGACCCGTCCAAAAATGAAGCGCTTCTCAGGAGGCAACCCGAGCTTTTTGATTTTCTTTCTTTTTTAGTGATTTTTGTGTGTGTTTTTACTAATGTTTTCGTTTGATATTGCTTAGGTAACCATACGGAGGGGATAGAAACCAGATTCGAGCGAAATCGGAATGCGATGCGCCAAATTCCAATTCTGGCGACGCCAAGTGATTAAGCCACGGATCAGGTAAAATTTTTCAAACTTGGCAACACGAAGAGGGCCGTTTGGCGACGCGAAACTTTTAAAAAAATCAAGGTTTGCTGAATTTGACCTGTTTGGCGACGCGAAACCCAGGGTTTCGCGACGCGAAGTCGGGGCAGAGGGTTTTTAAACCTTCTTTTTCCCACTTTTCACAAACACACAAACCTAATTCCTCTTAGGCGCCGCCAAACCCTCTCACGTTCTTGCGAAATTCGACTTTCTTGAGCTTCAATTTCATCTTCCAACATGAATAAGGTACGTTTCCTAACTTTGATTTCGTAAGGATTGCTCGATTTGGTAATTGAAGATCTTGTTTTGGGTATCAATGGTGCTTGTTTGCTTGAATGGAATTAATAATCTTCTTGATACACCATTGATTGTTTAGAACTTATAGATGAAGGCATGCCATACATTGTGAATGAAATCTTGTTTCTAGCATGCGATTTGATTATTGAATCTAGTAATTGTGTTTAAATGATAAGTGTGGGGATTTTGAGAAAACCAAAATCCCCCATTCTTTCTTACTAGCTAGATTGGTTTGTAATTGTGATTGAACTAAAAGTTCAAGTGTGGGGATGTTCCACATCCCCATTGTTATTGTTTTGTTATGCATATATGATTGTGATGCTTGAACTTGTTAGTCGTATAGGTTTTTGTCTCGTTGGAACTTTTAATGTGAATAAACCTTGTCTTGCACTTATTGGATTGAAACCTTTCTAAGACAATGGTATTTTGATTTTGTAGAGACAAAAGACCCGCGCATCTAAGACCACCGCCGCAATTAACTTTCATGCACCGGATGGAAGTCATGTTTTCACCTCGTTTACAAACGACCCGACTTTAAACGCTCGAAAGAAGGAGGAGTATCGGGACATTGTCAACCGACTTCTCCCCCGCCAAATTCTCATGCCGAAAAGAGTCGATTGGGATCTTCTTCGATCAATGCATGTCGAGAACGACATCAAAGCGATTCTTGAAAAGCACGCATACGACGAGGATGGCAACGAGTAATACATATGCCATGCATGGGAGCGAGTTTTCGATATCGCCGAGACCCTATACCGAGAGCTTATCGTGGAGTTTGTGGCCATGTTTCGTTTCGATGCGATCAAGGCTCTTGGGGAATTTCATCAATCGTGTATGACTTTCTGACTTGGTGGCATTTGGAGATCTCTTTCTTTGGTTGAATTTGCTCTTGCCTTGGGGATATATACCCAATTGGACGTTGATGCTCCAGGATTTGAGGAGTACATGTGGGCGACCGCAAAGAGACCCGATGATTTTGATCCGCGTTTGGCATGGGCGATTTTGGGTGATGGTGATTATCATGGCAACCTCAAGGTGAAAGGTTTTCTTGCTTCGACGGATAGACTTCTACACCGCATGCTCATTCAAGCGGTGAACGCTCGATCTTCGAGTGAGGAGAAAGTAACCGTGCAGGATTTGCGGCTTCTTGAGCAACTCTCTACGGATGATAAATATCCGAATGCTCCGTATCTCATCGCCGCTCAACTCGCTAAGGCGAGTGGTTATCGAGAGGGTAGTCGCATCGTTGGTGGCCAGTACGTGACGCTCTTGGCCAAACATTTCGGTATCTTAACCGACGCCGCGATCGCTTCGATGACGAACCTCGGGGAGATGGGGTTGATTGACATGGACCAACTCCGAGGTATGGGCGTGGCGAGAGTTGAGCATGCGATCGGAAGGGACTACAATGCCTGGATCCGTAATCCTCAAGCGTATGGGAGTCAACCGAGAAGTCAACCTAGCCAAGCACCGAGGAGTACGCATGAGACCGGTGGAACGAGTGGGGCGAATGTGGGTCAACAACCGGCGGATTGGACTGCTTATTCGGGTTACCAAGACTTGAGTAACCAACTCTCGGAGATGTCACTTTCTTATGGCCGGCATCAACAGCATATGGAGTACAACACCGTGGAGGCTCTTCACCAAGCCAACTGGCAAAGTGGAGTTATGAACCAGATGGCCTCCCACTTCGGTATTCAACCGAATACCGCTTTTGCTCCATCACCTTTTTGGCCATACTCCGAGGATGCTCCGCCCGGTTACCCGACTTACGAGGATTGGCAAAACCAACCTCGTGGCCCTTATTGATCTCTCTCTTTTATCACCATTGTTCGATATGGTTGTCCTAAACAATTTTATTTGAACTGCGTGGTTGTGTTGAACAATTTTATTTTTCTGTTGGTTTGCTTAGGATTTTTAAGTAATTTGGTTTGGTTTATTTTTCATTTGTTCGTTTTTACTTTTTCTTTTTCTTTTTGTTGGTAGATATGGCGATTTATGATCGAGCACGAATTTTATGCACCACTCTCAGATCAGAACAGATTTCGTCACATAACCCGGGAAGTTTCTCTTTTTCCCAATTACTCCATAATTGTTTTAATTGTTGCATTGAGGACACTGCAAATCTTAAGTGTGGGGAGGGGGTTATGTAGACTTATCTGGTTAAATGGGTTCACTTTTCACTTTTTGCTTGTGGATTGTCGTTTTTCAAACTTTTGAAAGCTTTGAGATTTGACCCCAATTTTTTTCGAAATCTGAGATTGTTATTGAGACTGAGTTGCTTGCATAAAAGAACACTGAATAGGATTAGTTGAGTAAAAGGATCCCTTGGAATACTGATTACCACGAGTGCCTCACCCAATTCCGTTGAGAGATTGAGCCTTAATTGTTATATCTATTCATTTCTGTGAGGAATACCGACTTTGACCCAAGGTAGAACTTGTCATTTGAATGCTTGTCGAGACCACATAAGAGAAGTATTTATCACCATTGCACTGATAGAGGCCTTCGTTTCTAACCCTTTTAGCCTTCGTCAGGTAACCTCATCATAAGGTTATCTGATTTGCCTAGCCTTCAATTGAAAAGTGTTCACCTTTTAACACTTTATCCCTTGAAACCATTTTGAGCCTTAGCCTTTTCATTTCATTACCAACTATACACTTTATCCTAGAGCCTAATTGTTTATCTATCTCTTGGCCGTGACTTAAATTTGAATCTTGAGATGTTTTGATCCAGTTTTTCGTATCTGACAGTTTGTATGGGATTGAGATTTAAAAAGAGCCCAAAAGCAACATAGTTGCTGCTCTAGAAAAAGAAAAGAGAGAGAAAAGATAATATTTGAGACTCAAAAAGAAAAGAAAAGAAATATCAAAAGAGTCGAGAATACAAAAAAGAAAAGAATGAGAGTTGAAAAAATTGAAAAAGAATTTGTGCCCCAAATAAGCCATAGGCTTAGGCCAATTCTAAGAAAAGAGAGGAAATACTCATCCCAAAGGTCTCACTGTTCGAAAGTCAGATTGCTTCACTATTTGGATCATTACTGATTAAGTTTTCAAATTTTTGTTGCAAAAACCTTAGTCATGTATATATCCTTTATCCTACCCTTAACCCTTAGGCTAACATTACAACCCTAAAGTCCTCTTGACGATTGACAACTTCTCAGTGGTGGAGATTAGATTTGGTGACAAGCTTATGCATGCGGGATTTAGTCGAGTATTGGTGTGATCACTTTTATATACACTTTTACCCCCGAGAGATACACTTTATATTGTTATGCATACTATGTGAGGGTAAAAGGTTGATCTTGGTATCCGATTGCTTGATGAGTCTTGTTTGTGTGTTCAATTGTGTAAGTATGCTTTGTTTTCTTTGATGATCTTGGGTGGAGATAATTTTGGAGTTATCTTTCTTATTTTTCAGTCTTTTGATTGAGGACAATCAAAGCTTAAGTGTGGGGATTTTGATAACACCAAAATTATACATGTTTTGGTTGCGCGTAATCGTATGACTTTACCCCATTTCTCACCCGTTTTATGATCATTTCATGCACTAAATGAGCTTATTATTGATTGTGAAGGATTTGGAGGCCGTGGAATGGAAAAGTACGGAAAAAGGCGAGAAAACGTGAAAAATGCACAAAGTCAACACAGAAGACACTTGGCGATCGCGAAGTTCTCATTCTGGCGCTGCCAAGTTCGACTGAAGTGCAGATTAGGGTTAAATTAAGTGTTTGGCGTCGCCAAGATGGCAGTCTGGCGATCGCCAGATGGTTCCTGGTTGTTTTTCTTTAAATATCAGCCTCCTCCTTCAGTTCTGGACATGAGTTTTGAAGTGCGATACACGAGGGGAATACAGAGGAACGAGAGTGAGAGTACGAAAGGTGCCGACCCTGCGGAAGTCGATCTCTGATCATCTATCGTTGTACTGTCGGTATCATGTCGATGTCCACTTTTGTTTATGTTTTTGTTTTCAATATGAGTGAGTAGTCTATTAGTAGTGCTTGTCATGATAGATGAACCTTTATGGATGTTACTTTGCAATTAATGTTTATTGGTTTGTTTTTGATTAATTGAATGTCGTTTATGGTTCTTTCTTGATTATTGTTGTTGTGGCGATTTGAAATCACTTGGTTGGGTGTATTTGTTAGACCAAAAACAGATAGACTCCGAAAGGATAATCAACCTACCTTAGACTGACTTGGACCATAGAGTTATGTTAAGGGGTTACTTTGACCAATAAGTGACCGATAGTAAAAGAGCCATTGCAATACTGATTGGGAAGGGTTTACCGATTCTAGATTGTGGACCAAACAATTTAGGATTGAAATTAGGAGGACCATATCCTAGTTCATAGCCATAAATTGCACATGTTAGGGTGTCCCAGACTTAAATTCCTACAATAGTCAAGACAACCAAACCTTCGACCTATTCATGTCATCCATAATGGGGATTCACATTATCATGATAAGTACTGCTGTTTTTCCATTATTATAAACTTCAATTATTATTTTAACCGCTTTCTTAGTTTTTCTTAGTTAATTACCTTTTTCAGTATTCAAACCTTTTTCATACAAAACCCCCCTTTTTAGATTAATTAAACCGATTCAGACTTTAGTCTACGATAACTTGACCGTTCCCAGTGGTAGATACGATACCTGGACTTTCCTACACTATATTACTCACGATCAGGTACGCTTGCCTGTATATGTGGTAAGACGGTGGCTAGGCATTAGAGGTTAAAACTTGTTACGCTTTTTATATATGATAATTACCGCATCAGCAGGTCTCCACTATCTCCTCTCCACTACAGCTATTGCACATGGATCTCTTCGGACCTGTCAATACTTAGTCTATTGGTGGAAAGCGCTATACACTAGTGATTGTAGACGAATACTCAAGATACACTTGGGTGTTCTTCCTCATATCCAAGAGCGATGCCTCTCAAGAGATTATCAACTTCATTCTTCAGATGGAGAAGTATAATCAGATCACTGTTTGTTCTCTAAGAAGTGATCACGGCACTGAATTCAAAAAGAGTGTTCTTGATGATTTTCTTGTTAGCAAGGGAATCTCTCAAAACTTCTCATCCGTTCGAACTTCTCAGCAAAATGGGGTCGCTGAACGAAGAAATCGCACGCTAATTGAAGCTGCAAGGTCGATGCTGATTGAAGCACGTCTACCTCTTCAATTCTGGGCTGAAGCTGTCAACACGGTCTGTTATACCCAGAACAGGTCGCTGATCGTGAAACGATTCAAGAAAACAGCCTATGAACTCTTCAGGGGAAGAAAGCCAAAACATTTCCTACTTTCATATCTTTGGTTGTAATTGTTATATCAAAAACGACAGAGATAATCTGGGAAAGTTTGATGCCAAAGCTGACGATGGTTTTCTTGTTGGATACTCCACTGTATCCAAGGCCTATCGCGTTTTTAACAAACGTAGGCAAACTCTAGAAGAAACCATCCATGTCAAATTTGATGAAATTGATCCATTTTCATCCACTCCTTCTTTTACTGATAGTGATGATATAGATCAATGGGCTAACTCTTACTTTCAGTTCCCTGAAAATGACATTCCTAAGGTTAGCACTCCGGTTGAAGGATCTTCATCATACATCCCTGATGGATTCGAAGTACCTAATATCCCACAGGATACCCCTATCCACTCAGCGATTCCTTTGAATCAAGTATCTCCCACTATTTCTCAGGAAGATATTCCATCAACTTCAGGCTCTACTGAAGTTGTACAAGATGCTGACAACCCTCTTCAACTGAATGATGTCCCTGAGGCTTCTATCCTTTCAGCCGCTGAACCTATTCAGGTCATCGCTGATGAATCTACTTCATCAACAAATGCTGAACCTCTACAGGCTATTCCTCAGTCTCCTGCTCTCAGATGGACCAGAGATCATCCAATTGATCAGGTACTTGGTGATCCCTCTACTGGAGTCAAAACTCGACAACAGTCAGGTAACCACTGTCTTTATGTCAGCTTTCTACCTGAACATGAACCTATAAAAGTAGATGAAGCGCTCGCTGATCCATCTTGGGTCTCAGCAATGCAAGAAGAACTCGCTAAGTTCGAAAGAAACCTTGTCTGGACACTTGTTCACAAGCCATCTAGAAAGACCATCATTGGTCTCAAATGGGTTTTTCGAAACAAACTAGATGAACATGGTATAGTCATTCGTAACAAGGCTAGACTTGTTGCACAAGGCTATAGACAAGAAGAGGGGATAGACTACGACGAAACTTTTGCCCCTGTTGCTAGACTTGAAGCCATAAGGCTGTTTCTTGCCTATGCTGCTCACATGAACTTTCAGGTCTACCAAATGGACGTCAAAAGTGTGTTTCTAAATGGGAAACTCGCTGAAGAAGTCTATGTCGCTCAACCTCCAGGATTCATTGATCCTAAGCATCCAAACCATGTTTACAAGCTAAACAAGGCTTTGTATGGTCTAAAGCAGGCACCTAGAGCCTGGTATGAAACCTTATCTACTTTTCTTATCGTTGAAGGTTTCACTCGTGGAAAGATTGACAGCACTCTATTTGTCAAGTCTTACAAGGATCGTGTTTTCCTTGCCCAAATTTATGTTGATGACATTATTTTTGGATCCACGAAAGCCAAACTTTGCAAAAAGTTTGAATGACTCATGCAATCTCAGTACAAGATGTCTATGATGGGTGAACTAGCCTATTTCTTAGGTCTTTTGGTTAAACAATCTGAAAAGGGGATTTTCATCTCTCAAGGCAAGTATGTTCGAGATATGCTGAAGAAATTTGATCTCACTACTTGCTCTGAAATGAAAACACCCATGGCTCCTCCTCTAAAACTAGACAAGGATTCCAATAGAAAATCTGTCAATGTTTCTACCTATAGAGGAATGATAGGCTCACTGTTGTATCTTACTGCGAGCCATCCTGATATCATGTATGCCACCTGCCTATGCGCACGATATCAGGCTGACCCAAAGGAATCCCATCTGAAGGCTGTAAAGCGCATCTTCAGATATCTGAAAGGGACTCCCAACCTTGGTCTCTGGTACCCCAGGGACTCAGGTTTCGATCTAACTGCTTTTTCAAATAGTGATTTTGCAGGCTGCAAATTAGATCGAAAGAGCACCACTGGTGGGTGTCATCTTCTTGGTGGCAAGTTGGTGAGCTGGACAAGCAAGAAGTAAAACTCTGTGTCCACATCAACCGCTGAAGCTGAATATGTCGCCGCTGGAAGCTGCTGTGCTCAAGTATTATGGATGAGAAATCAGCTGCTGGACTACGGTTTTCAGCTGTCCAAAATTCCCATATTCTGCGACAATACCTCAGCTATTGCCATCGCTAACAATCATGTCTTACACTCGAAGACAAAGCACATTGAGAACCGATATCATTTTATCAAAGATCATGTGATGAATGGAGATGTTGAACTCCATTTCATACCTACTGAATACCAGCTTGCTGATCTCTTCACGAAACCCCTTGATGAGAAGAGGTTCAATCAACTCATCAGCGAGCTAGGCATGCTTAACCCTGACGCTTGATCTTCAGCAAGCTCATGGCTCTTACTATTCTTGTACATTAATTATGTATTTTTCTTTTCCAGTGTACTATTTATTCCTCTTGAATGAATATAAAGATCCTGCTGATCTTTATCAGTCACTGATGATGTTTCTCTCTGGTACATTGCATTTATTTCTGTCCTTATGATCAGTTATCAGTGATAAACATACCTTAACGCATTTATGGTGATAAAAAGATTTTCTGACTACATTTTCAAAATCTTTTGAATATGTAACTAGATAAGTTATCTCTTTACTTATCTTTTACCAACTCTCTCTGGTAGAGTTGACGTTTTGGCACCATACGTTACATCTTAACGTGTGTCAGGCGCGTGGCAGTAAATGATAAGACGGTTTTAAGCGCGTAAAATGAACTGATTCGGCGCATTTAATAACCGTCATAATCACATCTTGAAACTTGCTCCACGTCCCATCTTCTTTGGGCGCCAAAATCACACATTTTGGTATCCCTCCTCTCTATATAAATCCACTCTTGGATTATTTCTTTTCTTCACAACTTACCACATCGTCTCTCTAAATATTTGCTTCACAATGTGTTCAAGTCTTTCTTCCTCCTTTGAAGATCTTCTTCCTAGCTTGGTGAGTTTATCCTTGTTACAAGGATCTTTTCCTTTCTCTTCTCTCAAAGATAATAACTCACTTTGAGTTTATCTTTAAGAACATAAGTTCTCTAACAATACATTTATCTTATATCTTAATGTGCTCTAACTTATGTTTCCTTTTCCCTTCAATGCAGATTCTCTTCTACTCTACTGTTTCTGCAGCACAAATCTCAGCTCTAATGAAGGAAGGTCCTACATCTCAGCTACAACACCTGGTGTTGTATCTGAGGGGGAGAAAGTCTTGCAGGACACCTTCCTCCAAAAGGGATGTTCCATTCCCCTTCCCCCATCATTTGCAGGATACCTTCCTCTAATGAAGAAGGTTTCCTCTCTCCCCTTCTCTGTATCTGAGGGGGAGAAAACTGCAAGTTGTGTGGGAGACTACTGATTGGATGCACAGTAATCGGACTCTGATTGCTGTTGCTCCATATGTCAGTAGATAAAACCCTGAGATCCCAGTCTCAGGAATCTCCAGGTTAAATACCTCTTTCACCTTCTGCTGAAAGAGATGCCTCTTTCCCCACCTTACTGCTGAGTTTGTGACTCGCTACGGAAGAGAAGACAAGCTAGAGAACATAGGTCAATGCTTGATTTCGAGGCTAAAACTTCTTCTTAGTTGCAGCGTGCTTGAGACGCTTTGGAGGTGATGATGCAGTGGATGAAGAGTCAGGAGGTCGCTTGTGCGACTCAGGAGGTGCAACTGGGGAAGTCAAAAATGGGTTAGTTATTAACATAGCATGCGAAGAAGAAGAATGGGATTTGGAAGAGATGAAGGAGAACATACTTGAATCCTTCTGGATCTTCAGAGGTCTGTCCGGAGAGGCCGCTTCCTTTCTTTTAGGATTACGAGAACCTCGCTGAGTTTGACATCTCTTTCTTTTGGAGAGATTTGATCCAAGGTTTTTACCCTGATAACATGGTTCTTATCGTTGTTAGTAGAAGGATGGTTTTCCTTCATGTCAAGGGCAACTAATGCTGAGAAGAAACAAGTGTAAGGAACATGCTTTGTTCGTTGCTCGTCCTTCACCCTTTTCAGCATGTCGTCATAGATGGCCTGGACGTAGTCAAACTTCTTGTTGTTAAAGGCAGAGTAGGCCATTTGAGTAGAGGTCCATGTGGCTTGATCAATACTCCCAGCATTTTCAGTGAGGCACTAAATGAATGTGCCCCTAGATGTAGCTGAAAGTGGCATTCAATGATCCTTTCTTGATGGTAGAAGGGTTCTTCACTATGATGTCTTCCTTCTCAGGCCACTCAATCTTGATTCTGTCAAAGAAGACAACAAGTTCTTCTTTGGTAGGAGGGGCAGGGTACTTCATGAATGCAGGAATGTCCAGTACTCTTCACAGAGCACTAACACCGAAGTGGACAACTTCATCTCCCAGTTTGAACCTTATCATCTCCCGGAGTTCACCCCTTAAGTCTTTTTCTTTGACAACCATGGCAGTAGACCACAGGAATGCAAAGATCTTCCTATTGGGAGGAATGTCAACAGTGAAAGCAGCCTTCAGGGGACATGAAATGAGGAAGTCCCTGGCTGGAGAGAGGTACTTTTTGCCTCTAGGCAAGTTGAAGAGTCCTAGGTAGTTGTTTGCCTTCCAGTCTATTTTGTGTGCTTATATGACGATGGGAAGATCAGTGCTTAAATTAACAGTGTTCTGTTGTTGTTCCTCAGTGATGGGGTTGGTTTCAGTTTGGAGTGAAACGTTTAAGGAAGTATCCATTTGCAAATAGTTAAAAGAAAAACATGCTAGGATGATTAAAATATCCAAAGTATGTGTCTTTTCTTCATTTTTCGAACAATTATTGGATATTGTTCAAAGAATGGTGAAGTCCTTTTACACAAACTTGATTAGATACCAAAAACCCAAAAGAAATGTGATTCCAGTAGTAAATCAAAACAAATATTTTGATGAATAAATATCAAAACTTAGTGATTTAACTCAAAAGAAATGAGAAAAACACCTTTTTTAAGATTATAGAATATCTTACCATAATAGATGAAGGTTTGGATGAAGATGAGTGTGTGTTCTTGGTGTTTTTGCGAAAACCTTATGATTTTCCTTGCTTTTGAATGCTTGAGAGAATTTGTGAGTGTAAAAAGCGTTATGGAAGTTGAGTGAGGTATTTATACCTCTTAGGGTAGAGAGAGAAATGGGAAGAGAGAGAATTGGGCATATAAATTCAAACGTGATGATGAATTGGAAGGTTCATGCGCTTTCACACACCTGACATAAGTAGTAGGGAACATGAAACGTCTCATACATGTCAGATCGTGCCAAAAATTTTGTTTTTCAAAACCATTATTAAAATGAAAGACGTTTTCTCTTTCATGATTGAATAAGATCTCTTGGAATAAGAGAACTTATCAATAAGAGTTGTTTTGGGAAAAGTCCTTTTAACACATTAAATATGATAAGGTTTGAGAGATTAGAAAACTTACCTGGAAAGAATCATCAGGATCAGGATGAGACGGGACTCTGAGAAAACATTTTGTAAGTACTGAAAGTTGTTTTCCGATGAGGTTTATTCATCAGGATTCAACATTCCCAACTCGCTGATTGGGTGTACCCTTTAGGTATCTAAATATCCGCTTTACAGCAGTCAGATGAGAATCATTGGGTCCAACCTGATAGCGAGCACATAAGCAAGTAGCATACATGATGTCAGGACGACTTGTTGTAAGATATAGCAGGGAGCCTATCATCCCTTTATAGAGAGTGACATCAACACCTTGGTTTATGAAAATTCCCTTTTCAAATTGCTTAATTTGAAGACCTAAAAAGTAAGTCAGTTCACCCATCATAGACATTTTATATTCAGATTGCATGAGTAACTCGAACTTTTTGCAGAGTTTGGGTTTGGTTGATCCAAAAATGATGTTATCGACATATATTTGGACAAGAATGATGTGTTTCTTATATTTCTTAAGAAACAAGGTACTATCAATCTTACCACGCTCAAAACTTTTAGAGAGAAGAAAGGTTGACATGGTATCATACCAAGCACGAGGGGCCTGCTTTAACCCATAGAGAGCCTTGTTTAATTTATAAATTTGATCAGGGTACTTAGGGTCAGTGACACCTGGAGGTTGAGCAACATAGACTTCTTCAGAGAGCTTTCCATTTAGGAAGGCACTCTTTACGTCCATTTGAAACACTTGAAAATTTTTGTGTGCTGCAAAGGCTAGAAAGAGTCGAATTGCTTCAAGTCCAGCCACAGGAGCAAAAGTTTCATCATAGCTTATGCCCTCTTCTTGTCGGTATCTCTGACCAACAAGTCTAGCTTTGTTGCGAGTGACAGTACCATGTTCATCAAACTTGTTTCGAAAAATCCATTTGGATCCAATAACAATTCGTTTGAGAGGTCTAAGGAACAAGTAACCAAGTAGTGTTCCTGATGAACTCAGAGAGTTCTTCCTGCATGGTAAAGACCTAGTGAGGATCTAGCATTGCATCTTCTAGCTTCTTAGGTTCAATTTTAGAAATGAAATTTACATAAAGACAGATGTTACCTGATTGATGATGAGTTTTGACACCAGAGTTCAAATTACCTAAAACTTGATCAATGGGATGACTTCTGGTCTATCTGAGAGCAGGTGGTTGAGGTTCAGTATGAGATAGCTCAATTTTTGAATAGAAGGCTTCAAGAATTGATGGATCTGTGAGAAGGTTTTGTGGAGGAGGAGATTCAGATTGATGTTGGGTAGACACATCTTCATTGAATGAAGGATTTTCAGTTTTAGATACTACTGGAGCAACCTAAGAAATAGGTACAACATTTATTACTGAAGGACCAGGATCTGTTGGAGGAATAGGAGGATCATCAAATCCATAAGGTATGCTTGTAGAAACTGGGTCAATATTAGAAGAATCAGTTACTTCAAAGAAGGAGTCAGTCTACTGATTTATTTGCTCTTATCATGAGAATGAGGATAGGAAGGTTCTAATTCGTCAAATCGAACATGTATTTATTCTTCAATGGTTTGTCGTCGTTTGTTGAACACATGACAAGCCTTGGAGATTGAAGAGTATCCAAGAAAGATTCCATCATCGGATTTAGAATCTAACTTTCTGAGATTATGTTTGTTGTTCAGGATGTAGCAGTTACAATCAAAGATATGAAAGTGTTCGATGGAAGGCTTTCTGTTGCGAAACAACTCATATGTCGTCTTCTTGAAGTGTTTCACTATCAGTGATCTGTTCTGAGTGTAGCATGTAGTGTCTATAGCTTTTGTCCAGAATTGAGTAGCAAGGTTGGCTTCACTCAACATAGATCGTGCAGCTTGAATCAGAGTTTTGTTTCTTCATTCTACTACTCCATTTTGCTGAGGAGTTCTAAAGGTAGAGAAGTTTTGAGAGATACCCTTTTCTTCAAATAATGTTTCCAAGGTACTATTTTTGAATTCAGTACCACGGTCACTTCTTCTGGATCGGATAGTGAGGTTGTTAAGAGTTTCCATTTCCTTTACAAAATGATTTCTTCAAGAGCATCACTCTTGGATCTTAAAAAGAAAACCCAAGTATATCTAGAAAATTCATCAACAATAACCAGAGTATATTTCTTTCCAGCAATGGATTGGACATTGACAGGTCCAAAGAGATCCATGTGGAGAAGTTGAAGAGGAGAGCTAACAGAGGAGATCTGCTTGGACTTGGAACTAGCTCTAGTTTGTTTTCCTTTTTCACATGCTGAACAAAGAGAGACCTTTGTAAAGCGATGATCAGGAAGACCAATGATTAGCTTGTTGATGGAGAGTCGATTCAACGTTTTGAAGTTGAGATGAGAGAGACTTTTATGCTAAAGCCAATTTATGTTAGAGGAGGTTCGTGACACAAAACACAAATTATCAATAGATGTGTTCATGTCTGTGGTGTAGACATCAAATATGCAATTACCAGTTAAGATAACTTTCTTTTGTTTGTTTTGGACTTTGCATTTTTTCTTGGAGAAGAAAACTTTGTGGTTTTTCACACAGTTGACTAATACTGAGAAGATTATGCATCAGTCCTTCAACATAAGCAACTCTCTTGAAAGTAGTTACTCCATTGGTCAGAGTGCCATACCCTCGGGTTTGGCCTTTACCATTTCCACCAAAGGTCATAGAAGGACCCTTTTCTTCATGGTAGTCAGAGAGGACAGATTTAGAACTAGTCATGTGTCTTAAGCATCCATTGTCCAGGTACCAGATGCCATTATCCTGCAAAATGTAAGAGTTTAAGTTTTCTTTCGTACCCATACTACCATGGGTCCTGCAGTATCAGTAATTCTGTTGGGATCAGTGACAGCCTGTACTGATTTATCTATATCCGCAGCTGGAGTCTTGACTGATGGTTCAGTCTTGACAACGTTCTTTCCATTAACCGATTTATCAGTTTTAGGAAGTTTCTTTACCTTAGCTGATTTTTCAGCTTTGGTAGCATCAGGACACTTACTCGCAATATGGTCATTTAATCAACAGTGATAGCATTTGCATTAAAGAAAGTGTTTCGTGGGGTCCTTATTTGTACTTTAAGTCAGCAGGACCAGGACCAAGTACTCCTTCAGCATCAGAAAGAGGACGAATAGGTTTCTTCTATTTGGTCTTAGTTTTGAGGTCAACCTTCAGTCTGGGAGTTGGATTTTGAGAATTTCTTTTGGTTCCATAAACTAATGGTCCACCACCTAGGACTTTACTTTTCTTTTGCTTTAGGGCCTTGGTCTTTGAAGGATGATTAGTTTTAGATTTATCATTAACTAATTTGTTTTTTCTCTTAGGAGCTCCTTCAGAGTGTGTGCTAGAGGAAGAAGAGCAAAAATGTGAAGTTGAAGATTAAAATGGGAAATAGCCATTTTAAACATAGTACTACCGAAGACAATTAAAAAATGCTCCAAAAGTGAAGAAATCATTACGTACGCGCGGTAGTCAATAGCTCATTATATATGCAACCTTTTCTTCTTATTTATAAGTGGGTCAACTTTAGTTTCGGCTTCAAAAGTAGCATAACATAAATTTTTCGTAGGTAACGTATGTTAACTAGGATGAATACGGATGAAAACTTAAAATAGTATGCATGAGAAGATAAAGATATGTGAACTTTAACCGAAAGTCACCTATATAAGGAAATTAATAAGGAACAAACATCCCAAAATTAAAGCACAATACAAAACCCTAATCACAAGAAGGAAGACCTTTAGTCCTTTAGAGATGGTTTTCTTGTATATTTAAAACTAGTGTTTGGCTTCGCGCAAGGCGCGATGACCAAGCTTGTGTTTTAAGTTGAATAATTTAAAGATACATACATTAATTGACAAAAAAATATCCATATAAAATGAATCATCTTGAAGATAAATATATGTCTATTAATTTTGATGTCTACTATAATTGTCATTACTTTTCTTGTAGAAATGGACTATATTTCAAATTAATAGATTGCCTAAAATGTTCAAGTGTCTTAATAGAATACTTTATAGGACTTACGTTTTGAAGACAAAATTATAAAACGTAGCGGACCATCCTGCCTGAAGATCCTGGCTCTGTCCCTGCTATTAGGTAAAAAAAGTTTGGTGTTACAAAACACCCTATTAAAGTGTTTATTTATTTTAAACGTTTTATAGAGTCAATTATTGTAGTGGTTGGTATAATGATAGTTGGATTTTGATATAAAATTCTTATTCTATATATTGTTTTGGAGGAAGATGTATGTTTTTCCGGTTTTTAACGTAAGATCTCAAGGAACCATTGCACTAACAAATTTAAACATTCCACTTTTTAACGTGTATTCCGTAATTACTTTCGAGTCAATTTATCATATCAAATGTACATGAAAATAATTGAGAATCTTATCCTAGTGAGAGTAAAACAAAGATTGAAATTCTCAATGGTATCAACAATTAGCGGTAAGCACCTATTACGTAAAATGTTGGATAAACCATGGACGAACTGATAAGTAAGAATCCCTTAAAATGAGTCAAAAATCTTTAAAAATCCGTGAAAACAAAAATTAAGCTAAAGCCATATCAAATAAAATAAAACGTAAAAAGATAAAGACCAAAGTAAAACGTAAAAAAGATAAAGATATATCAACAAAAATCGTGCTTTTATAATTATTCTTTTATCTATATTATATTGTCTCATTGTATGATAATCAAAATTTTAAGTCCATCTATCAAAAACATCAAAAAGAAGCAACTCAATGGAAGAGAAGAAAACAAATTATAGCATCATTTGGATCATTTATACCAAAGAGATGAGGTCTTGAAGAATGATGGAAAACTCGATTATCAACAAAAATTAATACATGAAAATACTAATAATAAAGTTGAAATCTCCAACAATGATAGAATGAAGTCCAATGTTCGAAACATTGCAAACAAATCTCTTTTAACAAAAACAAAACCATAGTAATTAAATTAGGGATTACAACAACAACAAAAGGTGGAAGTCTTACCTTGACAAATGGATACTTGGAGGATAAACAACTTAAATAGAGAAGATGATAACCGGTACATCAATTGGAGAAAATGAATAGTCGGAGACTTAATTGGAGGTTTAAAGAAACTTAATTGGAAGTTTAAAGAAACCGACTTTCTAGCTCCTAATGAGTACGTTAAGAATGATGAAGAGTTTTGAATTTAATGTAAGATAAATTCTAATATTGATTAACATTAAATTAAAATTAAAAAAATAGAAAAAGGGAGAAAATGCCACATGGCAACGCTATGTTTCATCTTTATATAGATATATAGATTCTAATCGACTTTTAGGAAAACTTTTCACTTTTGTCAAAAAGTTTCCCTACATATATATAATCTATATCTATACTAGTACTATATTAAAATTTTAAAACGGTTTCTGTCAACAATTTTGACAAACAGATTTCTCTTATTTCACATCTCATACCCACATTCTGCTCATCCATACTCCCCTTGAAATATCTCCTTTAATATATGGTTTATGGGAATACAACTATCGCAATTTCTCCCCATTTGTTGCTTCGAAATCATGATGCTTCTTCCAGTGAACTGCATCTGCATCTTTCTCCATCATTGCCTCCATGTCTACTAAGAATAACTGGATTGCAAAAACCTAATCGTCATGTACACAAATTGCCACTGTGATGCGGTAATTATCATACATAAAAAGCGTAACAAGTTTTAACCTCTAATGCCTAGCCACTGTCTTACCACATATACAGGCAAACGTACCTGATCATGAGTAATATAGTGTAGGAAAGTCCAGGTATCGTATCTACCACTGGGAACTTTCAAGTTATCGTAGATTATTAATCTAAATCAGTTTAATTAACCTAAAGCTTTTGGGGGTTTTTATGAAAAAGGTTTTAATACTAAAAAGACAACTAAATTAATTACGAACTAAGAAAGCGATTAAAAAGATTAATTAAGAAGTATATGAAGGAAAACAGTAGCACTTATCATGGTATAGTGAATCCCCAAGTGGATGATCTAAACAGGCCAAAGGTTTGGTTGTTTTGGTTATTGTAGGAATTTAAGTCTAGGACACCCTAACATGTAGTGATTATGGTCATTAACTAGGTCTTGGTCCTCCTAGTCCAACACTTAGGTCGTTTGTCAGGCAACCTAGTACCGGTAATCTGATCCTACTTCTATTGTATGGTTTTCTTCCCCAAGGTCACTCTCGGTCCAAGTAACCACTTAACACAACTCTCTTGGTCAAAGGGTAGGTTAAGGTAGGTTGATTATCCTATCGGAGTCTATCTACTTTGGTCAAAACAGATACACCCAACCAATGAGTTCAAATAACCAAACAATAATAATCAGAACGGAACCATAACACACATTCAATCAACCAAAAACAAACCAATAAACATTAATTATAAAATCATCATCCACAATGGTTCATCGACCATGACAAGTACCACTATTAAAAGACTACTCACTAATCATAATGAAAACAGAAAACATGATAGTAGACATGATACCGACAATACAACGACGGATGATCAAAGATCGAACCCCGCAGCGTATCGGCACCACTCTGACTTTCACTCTCGTCTCTGCTTCGTGTCTCCGTATATGCGTCTATGTGAGTCTCTGAGTATATTCTGAACTGAAGGAGGAGGCTGGTATTTAAAAGAAAACGTCCAGGGCCCATTTGGCGATCGCCAGACTACTAGTTTCGCGGCGCCAAGCACTTAGGTCAAACCCTGGTCTTCATCTTTGTCGAACTTGGCGGCGCCAGATCTGGAATTTCACGGACGCCAGATGGCTACTGGATTGATGTTGCACATTTTTCACGTTTTCTCGCCTTTTTTCGTACTTTTCCGTTTCACGGCCTCCAAATCCTACATAAGCAATAATAAGCTCATTTGGTGAGTGAAATGATCATAAACGAGTGAGAAATGGGGTAAAGTCATACAATTAAGCTCAACCAAAACATGTATAATTTTGGTGCTATCAAAATCCCCACACTTAAGCTTTGATTGTCCTCAATCAAAAGACTGAAAGATAAGAAAGATAACTCCAAAATTATCTCCACCCAAGATCATCCAAGAGAACAAAGAATACTCACACAATCGAACACACAAACAAGACCCGTCAAGCAATCGGATACCAAGATCAACCTTTCACCCTCACATAGTATGAATAATCATATAAAGTGTATCTCTCGGGGTAAAAGTGTATATATAAGTGATCACACCAATACTCGACTAATTCCCGCATGCATAAGCTTGTCACCAAATCTAATCTCCACCACTGAGAAGTTGTCAACCGTCAAGAGGACTTTAGGGTTGTAACGTTAGGCTAAGGGTTAAGGGTAGGATAAAGGATATATAAGTGACTAAGGGTTTTGCAACAAAAACTTGAAAACTCAATCAGTAATGATCCAAACAGCGAAGCAATCTGACTTTCGAACAATGAAACTTTTGGGATGAGCATTTCCTTTCATTTCTTTTAGAATTGGCGTAAGCCTATGGCTTATTTGGGGCACAAATTCTTTTTCAATCTTTTCAGCTCACATTCTTTTCTTTTTTCAACATTCTCGACTCTTTTGATATTTCTTTTCTTTTCTGAGTCTCAAATATTTTTCTCTTTCTTTTCTTTTGTCTTCTTTTTTTTCAGAGCAGCAACTATGTTGCTTTTGGGCTCTTTTAAATCTCAATCCCATAAAAACTGTCAGATTTGAAAAACTGGATCAAAACATCTCAAAAATCAAATTTAAATTACGGCCAAAAGATAGATAAAACAATTAGGCTAAAGGATCAGGTGTATAGTGGGTAAAAAAATGAAAAGGCTAAGGCTCAAAATGGTTACAAGGGATGAAGTACTAATGATGAGTACTTTTTAATCAAAGGCTAGGCAAATCAAATAACCTTATGGTGAAGTTATCTGACGAAGGCTAAAAGGGTTAGAAATGAAGGCCTCTATCAGTGCAATGGTGATAAATACTTCTCTTATGTGGTCTCGACAAGCATTCAAATGACAAGTTCTACCTTGGGTCAAAGTCGGTATTCCTCACGAAATAAATAGATATAACAATTAAGGCTCAATCTTCCAAAGGAATTGGGTGAGGCACTCATGGCAATCAGTATTCCAAGGCATCCTTTCACTCAACTAATCCTATTCAGTGTTCTCCTATGCAAGCAACTCAGTCTCAAAAACAATCTCAGATTTTGAAAAAATTGGGGTCAAATCTCAAAGCTTTCAAAAATTTGAAAAACGACAAACCAAAAGCAAAAAGTGAACCTATTTAAACAGATAAGTCTACATAACCCCCTCCCCACACTTAAAATTTGCAGTGTCCTCAATGCCACAATCAAAACAATTATGGAGTAATTGGGAAAAAGAGAAACTTCCCGGGTTATGTGACGAAATCTGTACTGATCTGAGAGAGTGTTCCAAGTATCGTGCTCGATCAAAGATCATAGATCGCTGTATCTACTACACCAAAAAGAAAAAGAAAAAGTAAAAACGAACTAAGAAAATTAAAGCAATTAAAGAGTACTTAAAATCCTAAACAATCCAACAAAAATAAAAACTTGTCCAAACCAAACCAAACCACGCAGAATAAATTTGTCTTAAACAACCATATCGAATGAGAGATTAAAAGAGAGAGATCAATAAGGGCCACGAGGTTGGTTTTGCCAATCCTCGAATGTCGGGTAACCGAGCGGTGCATCCTCGGAGTACGGCCAAAAAGGTGATGGAGCATACGCGGTATTCGGTTGAATACCGAAATGAGAGGCCATCTGGTTCATCACTCCACTTTGCCAGTTGGCTTGGTGAAGAGCCTCCACGGTGTTGTACTCCACATGTTGATGATGACGGCCATAAGATAATGACATCTCCGAGAGTCGGTTACTCAGGTCTTGGTAACCCGAATATGCCGTCCATTCCGCCGGTTGTTCTCCCGCACTCGTCCCACTTGTTCCACCGGTCTCATGCGTGCTTCTCGGTGCTCTCCTTGCTTGACTCCTCGTCTCCACAACTCGAGGATCTCGAATCCACACGTTCTGGTCCCGACCAATCATATGCTCCACCGCTGCTATCCCCATACCTCGGAGTTGGTCCATGTCAATCAACCCCATCTCGCCAAGAACAGTCATCGAGGCAATGGCACCATTGGTTAAGATACCGAAGTGCTTGGCTAAGAGCGTCACATATTGGCCACCAACCATTCGGCTACCCTCTCGATAACCACTCGCCTTAGCGAGTTGAACGGCGATGAGATACGGAGCATTCGGATACTTGTCCTCCATAGAAAGCTGCTCAAGAAGCCAAAGATCATACACAGAAACTTTTTCCTCACTCGAGGAACGAGCATTCACCGCTTGAATAAGCATGCGGTGTAGAAGTCGGTCTGACGAAGTAAGAAAGCCCTTCACCTTGAGATTGCCACCATATTCACCTTCACCAAGAATCGCCCAAGCCAACTGAGGATCGAAACCATCCGGCCTCTTTGCGGTCGCCCACATGTACTCTATGAATCCGGGAGCATCCACTTCCGCTTGGGTATATATCCCCAAGGCGACGGGAAATTCCACCAACGAAAGTGATCTCCAAACTCCCCCGAGTCGAAAAGTTGTGCACGACTAATAGAACTCCTCAAGGGCCTTGATTGCATCGAAACGGAACGTGGCCACGAACTCAACGATAAGCTCGCGGTAGAGGGTCTCAGAAATGTCAAAGACTCGTTCCCATGCATGGCAAATATAGTACTCGGTTCCATCTTCATCGCAGGCGTGCTTTTCGAAAGTCGCCTTGATTTCGTTTTCAACCCCCATAGATCTAAGGAGGTTCCAGTCGGCTCTCCTCGGTATCAAAACTTGACGGGTGAGAAGTCGGTTAACGGTATCCCGGTATTCCTCCCGTTTCGGACCGTTCAAAGTTGGGTCATTCATGAAATAGGTGAAAAGGGGGCTCCCATCCGGTGCATAGAAGTTGGTTGCGGTGGAAGTTGACGATCGGGTTCTTTTCTCTACAAAATCCAAATACCGTTGTCTTAGAAACTTTTGAGCAATAAACACAAGACAAGGTGTATTCATATCAGAGCTTAACGAGACAAAACTTCCACGACTAAAAAGTTCAACTAGCAAATGTATACATGAAAAACCAAGATCAAAGGAGATGTGGAACATCCCCACACTTGAACTTTTAGTCCAACCTCAATTACAACTAATCTAGCTAAACAAGAATGGGGGATTTTGATATCATCAAAATCCCCACACTTATCATCAAAGCACAATCACTAGATTAAACAATCAAAAAGCATGCTAGAGTAAAATTTCAATCACAATATAGTGCATGCATCAATCAATAAGCTCTAACAATCAATGGTGTATCAAGAACAATGTCAAGTTCATATAAGCATACAAACACCATTGATGCCCAAAACAAGATCTACACTTACCAAATCAAGTTATCCTCATGAAATTAAAGTTGGGAAACATACCTTAGTCATGATGAACGATGAAATTGAAGATCAAGAAGGTCGGATTTCGCAAAGACGTGGGAGGGATTCGCGGCGCCTAAGAGAAATTAGGGTTGTGTTCTTTTGAAAAAGTGAGAAAAGAGGGTTAAAAACCCGTCTGCCCCGACTTCGCATCGCCAAACCCAGGGTTTCGCGTCGCGAAACAGGCAGTTTCTGAAATATAACCCTAATTTTTAAAGCTTTGCGTCGCGAAACGGCCCTCTCGCGTCGCGAGATTCGAAAATTTTACCTGTTACCACGACTTACCAACCTCGCATCGCCAAATTTGGAAACCGGCGATCGCGAAATGCCTTCTGTTTCCAATTTTTCAAAAATTACATCGCACATCGGATTTGCTCGATTCTTGCGTCTATCTCTTCCGTATGGTTACCTAAGCAATATCAAACAAAAAGATTAACAAAAACACACACGAAAAACCTAAAAATGCAAAAAGAAAGAAAATGCTCGGGTTGCCTCCCGAGAAGCGCTTCGTTTTTTAATGGGTCTAGAGCTCGACCCCTTTTTCGGTTCATTTCTTGGCACGTCGGGATGACGAGTCCTTCTTCTTCTGGTATTCCTTCTTTGAGGGTCCCGACCCATTGGTAGTTTGCTCCTTTTGATGTATCGGGTTCGGATAATCCTCCGTCTTCTTTCCACGTTCATGAGGGAGTAACGGGCGGTTCATGCTCTTCTTGTAGGCCAGAGAAGGATCTTCGTACGGTTCATCGAGATGTGTGACCGGCTCTCCGTTAGGATCAAAGTAAATCCGATTTTCTCCATACCCCAAGCTCGTGACTTGATTTCGCATATCGGTATTCACTTGAGCGGTGTGCAAGAAAGATCTCCCGAGGATTATTGGGATCTCCGTGTTCTGTGGAAGGTTAGATATGACGAAGTCCGTGTAGTAGACAAAGTTGCCAATGCGAATTGGGACTCCTTCCGCTATTCCTAACGGCTTTGTCATGTATCCGTTCACTCCTCGGTATTGATAGTCTGTTGGAATGATCTTTTTAACTCCCATTTTCCTGCAATAATCAACAGGCATCATGTTAAGTGCGGCACCTGAATCTACCAAAGCAAGACCTTTAAATTTATGACAAGAAATGGGTAAGTTGTAACTCCCCGGATCATGCTTTATAGGCGCAATGTAGATGAGGTCATCCTCCGGTGCTTTTTCCTTCTCTTTCTCCTTGCCTTTATCTTCTTTCTTTGGTATCACGAACTCCGCGTATCCGCCTTGCTTTCCATCTTCCTCCTCATCATCACTTGAAGCAACGGATCCTTTAAGTCCTAGATGTTCGAACGAAATGGTGAATCCTTCCGAGTCATAGTCCGTAGCATAATCGGGCTCACTTCCACTATCGCTCTCCACATACTTCTTCGTGTAGATGTCCGTCCACTTCTTCTTTGATGGTTCTCCGGTCATCATGAGCATCGGTTTCACGTTTTCTACCTTCGGGTTGACTTGTGTTTGCGTCGCTAACTCCCCTTGAGTTCTTTCACCTAGCATTTGCGAAACACGTCCAACCTGCAATTCCAAATTCTGGATAGTACTTTGGTGGTTACGTAGGTATGAACTTACCTCATCGTTTAGCTTCTTTTGCATATCCATGAATTGGACAATCCGATCCTCGATAGAAACACGTGGCTCTCCATCCGGTCTTTGGTTTTGTTGATTTGGTGCAAAGAAACCGGGAGGTCTCGGGATGAAATTACGATTGTTGTTCCACCTCCCTTGGTAATCGCCCCGGTTGATATAGTTCACCTCCTCGGGTGTCATCATTGGTCGATTCGGGCAATCCTTAGTCAAGTGTGGTCCATTGCACTCCTCGCATCCAACCTGCAAAGCATGAACAGATTTAATTAGTTCTTCGATTTTGCGTTCAAACTTTACCTGTTGGTTTTTCATAGCGGCTAGTTCATCGGATGGATCGAAGTCGGTTGAGATTTTTCCGGCCATCCTCGGGATTTGCAAGCGTTTGTCCGTCCTCCAATCTATGTTGTGTATGAGCATGTCTTCGAGGAGCTTGTAACCTTCCGTGGGCGTTTTGTACATAAAGACACCTCCGGCAGATGAATCCAATGTAGCGCGTGAAGAATAAGCAAGTCTACTATAGAAAGTTTGGACTTGTTCACTCTTATTCAATCCATGACTCGGGCACGAATTTAGAAGGTGTTTGAAACGTTCCCATGCTTCGGATATGGTCTCCCCGTTATCTTGTTGGAAGGATCGGATCTCGTCTCTTAACTTGTCAATCTTAGACGGTGGAAAGAATCGGGAAAGGAACTTTGAACGAAGTCCTTCCCAAGTAGTGATCGAACTTGGCTCTAACGAACGCAACCAGGCTCTAGCTACTCCGGTGAGTGTGAGAGGAAAGACTCGGAGACGAATCGCATCATCTCGGCCTTCCTCCGTTTTGAACAGATCGCATACATCCACGAAATTTTCCATATGTACGATAGGATTGCTATCGTTTTTCCCGTCGAAGGTAAGGTCCTTGATCATGTGAAGGAGCTTCCCAGGGATTTCCTTGTTTAGGTCCGGCTTCGTGATCGGATTGGTGGGTACAGTTGGAGCGGCTCTCCTGGCGGTCCACATTGGTGCTTCGTCTCCCATCTCAAAAATCAAAGCTCTCGGGCGAACTTTGTTGGCTTTTGACTTCTTTTTGTTTCTTTTTCTGAATTCTCTCTCCGGCTCCTCAAATGGCTCTAACAAGTCTGCCGTGACTGAAACTACAACAAACGGTTACGGGCAACTTGCGGGAAACAAAGAGATAAAATAAAAATATAAATATAAATAACTAATTTAAAACTAGAAAGCGAAAAACTTGCAAGGGAAAGAATCCCTCACAAAGATCGATTAACAAAACTAATAAAGACTAAAATCTAACAACTACCGTTCCCCGGCAACGGCGCCAAAAACTTGATGCGGTAATTATCATACATAAAAAGCGTAACAAGTTTTAACCTCTAATGCCTAGCCACTGTCTTACCACATATACAGGCAAGCGTACCTGATCGTGAGTAATATAGTGTAGGAAAGTCCAGGTATCGTATCTACCACTGGGAACGGTCAAGTTATCGTAGATTATTAATCTAAATCAGTTTAATTAACCTAAAGCTTTTGGGGGTTTTTATGAAAAAGGTTTTAATACTAAAAAGACAACTAAATTAATTACGAACTAAGAAAGCGATTAAAAAGATTAATTAAGAACTATATGAAGGAAAACAGTAGCACTTATCATGGTATAGTGAATCCCCAAGTGGATGATCTAAACAGACCAAAGGTTTGGTTGTTTTGGTTATTGTAGGAATTTAAGTCTAGGAAACCCTAACATGTAGTGATTATGGTCATTAACTAGGTCTTCGTCCTCCTAGTCCAATACTTAGGTCGTTTGTCAGGCAACCTACAACCGGTAATCCGATCCTACTTCTATTGTATGGTTTTCTTCCCCCAAGTCACTCTCGGTCCAAGTAACCACTTAACACAACTCTCTTGGTCAAAGGGTAGGTTAAGGTAGGTTGATTATCCTATCGGAGTCTATCTACTTTGGTCAAAACAGATACACCCAACCAATGAGTTCAAATAACCAAACAATAATAATCAGAACGGAACCATAACACACATTCAATCAACCAAAAACAAACCAATAAACATTAATTATAAAATCATCATCCACAATGGTTCATCAACCATGACAAGTACCACTATTAAAAGACTACTCACTAATCATAATGAAAACAGAAAACATGATAGTAGACATGAAACCGACAATACAACGACGGATGATCAAAGATCGAACCCCGCAGCGTATCGGCACCACTCTGACTTTCACTCTCGTCTATGCTTCGTGTCTCCGTATATGCGTGTATGTGAGTCTCCGAGTATATTCTGAACTGAAGGAGGAGGCTGGTATTTAAAAGAAAACGTCCAGGACCCATTTGGCGATCGCCAGACTGCTAGTTTCGCGGCGCCAAGCACTTAGGTCAGACCCTGGTCTTCATCTTTGTCGAACTTGGCGGCGCCAGATCTGGAATTTCGCGGACGCCAGATGGCTACTGGATTGATGTTGCACATTTTTCACGTTTTCTCGCCTTTTTTTGTACTTTTCCGTTTCACGGCCTCCAAATCCTACATAAGCAATAATAAGCTCATTTGGTGAGTGAAATGATCATAAACGGGTGAGAAATGGGGTAAAGTCATACAATTAAGCTCAACCAAAACATGTATAATTTTGGTGTTATCACACTGTCATATAGAATCGCCATCACGTCTCCATACTTAGACTGATAGCAAGGTAAATATAATCCTTTCAAGTTTAATTTACCACAATTGTTTTCGATTTTGAATTTTGGTGATGTATTCGCTCAATTGAATTTTTAAGGTACAAATTTACAGAATTTTTAGGATTTTGTTTGTCTTTACTTCCAAGTTCTTCCATACCCATGAATAAATGAACATTCGATGATTAATTGCTTCAATTATCCATTATCTGTTTCTTTGTTGACGCAAATTCTTCTTTGTTTGTAGGCAAAAAATCCAACAATATGTCCCTCTCTCAGTTTGTAAGTCTACCCTTAATTCTCTCTAATTACGCTTATGTGATGTTATTTTTGTGTCGGGATTCCTAATTAAGATTTTAGGTTTTGGGTGGTTTCCCTGTTTGAATTTGGGTTTAGATTGAAGTGTGATTTGAGGTAGAGATATTCTACGTCAGTTAAGCAAAAAGAAAAAAGGTGTATTGTTTCCCTTTGAGTTTGGCCATAGAACCTTTGTTTGGGGAAAAGTTGTGTTTTTGGTGTGAAACTTGAATGGTCTGACATCTTGATTGTGAAATGTTCGACGAATTGCCTCAAAGAACTGATATTTCTGTAGGCATGGATAATAATCATTATTTAGGTAGTAGACATGATGATTGTTTGGATGTTAACAAGATAGGGAAAGGTATTACGAAAACTCCACCACCACACCAACCCAATTTTGCAAAAATTGGCAACACAACCACCGTCTCCTCAGATCTACAACATCAACAAAAATGATCTCCAAACTACTGTTCAACAGCTTATAAGTTCACCTTTACGCCATTCTCATCAACATAAATCTTGGATTTTGTGGAAAAGATCTACACGAAATATTTTTTGGAGTCTCAAACTTGAACATTGCTTTGAGAGATCCACTGATATCCAGAAAATTTAACAGTCCAAACTTGTTAGATTGGGAAAAGATACACAGTTTGAATTTATACACGGGTAGATTAAATACAACTAAATGTTATAATTTGATATTCACATTATGTTTTGAAGTTTTTTACTTTCATGCATTTGATTGTTGTTGATGTCATTCTTAAAGAAGCTCTAACTGACGTTTTGTTTCGCGTGTGCTGTTGGTACAGATCGAAGAATTTTTGTTGGATTGAATCTTTTATCTTTTATTAGGCAATGCTGAAACTTCGAGGTCCCTTCTATAATTCTACTCTTTTTAAATGGTTTTTGTTTTTTCTTACTTTTAAGTAACAAATCCTTCAAATATGGTATGATATTGGGGTTTGTGATTTCTAAACACTATTTCTGTATTTTATTTGTTGTTTTGTGGTTTCAAGTTAGCACTTCATCTTAAAGAAACCAACTTTAAAATATGGTCATGGAAAGTTCTTAGAGTGCTACTGCCAATTAACCATCAATAATAAATAAGATGATTACAATGTTAGTTATAGATACTTGAAGTTTACAAGGAGGATATTAATAATTTGTTTCCCTCTCCTTTTTTACCATCTCCTTTTAGTATTTTCTCGTCAAACCCCATTTCTTATGTCCTAAGCATTTGTCAGTTTAAAGTTGTTACCAAATCTACAAGGATTAATGGTCTAGCAGTATCCAATAACCTAACCTTTTTTTAGAGATACATTTGCTTTGTATAAATATTATATACTCCATAAATCAATTTTCCATCTCATGGCATCGTCGCTTTCTTGACCATAGAGGTGTTCTTCATCATGTTTCATTGATTAGCTTGAGTCTCATGAAACTGATATGTAGATGTCACCTTTGGTTGCATAGAGAGAAACATGCTTTCAGTAAACGTGTAACATGGTGATACCAAAAACTCAAAAACAAATTATTAAGTTAAAAAGTTTTAAACTACAATCACACATGTTAATGTTGTAGATAAATATATTAAAAAAATAAAAAATAAAAAATTTCCAAGAGCAGATACATTAATTTCCATGCCTTTTTGTTTCAAAACATGAAATAAAAAAAGCATTCGACAGATTAATTCGTGTTGACCACAATTCAGCACATCTTAATTGACCAGACATCTGGAAAATATCTAACAACTATCTAACTATCATAATATCAAACAATCATCATATCCAGATCTAGAATTTAAAATATACATCAAAGAACATATAACAGAACCAAAAAATGATGGCAGATCTCAAACTCCACTAGAAACAGAAATTAACGATCGTATAATATCAAATCAAACCCGGATTTGAGAACACAAAGAACATCACACTCACCAGATCAGAGATGAGTACAGATCTGGAAAATATCTAACATAATATCAAACAATCATAATATCTAGAATTTAAAATATACATCAAACAACATATAAAGAATAAGTAACATACACAGATCTCGAAAAATCACCAAAAAATGATGGCAGATCTCATACTCTACTAGAAACTGAAATTAACGATCATATAATATCAAATCAAACCTGGATTTGAGAACACAAAGAATATCACACTCACCAGATCAGGGATGAGTTCAGATCTGGAAAACATCTAACATAATATCAAACAATTATAATATCTAGATCTAGAATTTAAAATATACATCAAACAACATATAACAGAATAAGTAACATACAGATCTCGAAAAATCATCAAAAAATGATGGCAGATCTCTAACTCTACTAGAAACAGAAATTAACGATCATATAATATCAAATCAAACTTGGATTTGAGAACACAAAGAATATCACACTCACCAAATCAGAGATGGGTTCAGATCTAGAAAATATCTAACATAATATCAAACAGGACTATCTACACGAAAATGTATCCAACTTTACCCTTATTCCTATTGTGTGTATCCAACTTCAAAATGTGCTATTGTATGTACTATATTTTCAAAATGTGCTATTGTATGTAATATTGTACTTTATTTACTGTTGAAATGGTACATGCAATAACATATTTTTGAAAAGTATAGTACATACAATAACACATTTTTAAAAGTGTAGTACATGCAATAGCAATTTTTGAAAGTATAGTACATACAATAGCACATTTTGAAATTGGATACACACAATAGGAATAAGGGTAAAGTTGGATACATTTTGGTGAAGATAGTCCTATCAAACAATACATCAAACAACATATAACAGAATAAGTAACATATAGAGATCTCGAAAATTCACCGAAAATGATCGTAGATAACATCATATCGAACCTAAATCAAATCTGGATTTGAGAACACAATTTCAAGCCTACATCAAACCTGGATTTGAGAGAACCAAAGCAATTCACCGAGAAAGTGGGAGAAAGTAAGGAGAAAAATATCGATTTTTATTAAAATCCTAATTGTCCCATCCTTTTATAGTGCGGCTCCACCGTCTTATATAATTTATACAATAGGTCCTCTAACTTTTTATAATTAACTTGGTGCATAAAAAACTTTTTTAATAAATATTCTCAAAATATATTTGGGTTATAAAATATATCCAACAAACCGCAAACCTGCTAACCAACTAAAACAAAACTAGTGGCCCGCACCGCGCGTTGCACGGTGTTCAAAAAATAACATAAATATTGTTTATTGGTTATATTTAATAAGTTTTATTTGTTATATGATATCATTTTGGACTATAGATACTCTACCATCAATCGTCCTATCAATTATGTTCTTTTTGGCATAATTGAATGATATTGTCTAAATAAATCAACGACAATTAACATGCTTACAGTTTGAGTGATTATATACTTGATTTAGATTGAATTAGCTTATAGATTACTACTAAATGGAATAATATTCGATCGCTAAAATAAGAATAACAGTGAAAGAGTAAAGTAGTGATCTGAAAGACTTAAGAAACGAAATGAAACTATATGGCATAAAGTCCGCTTTGCATAATCCAACTAAATACCACAATTGAAATGTACAAGTTGCATTATAATTTAACTTCAATGTTCTGCATCTGAAAACAAAAATATTGATTAATACTAATAATAAATGATTTTTTAGAATATAATGAGTGAACAAAATAATTTAAGCAAGACATGTATTATGTGAATATAAATTGGAAGAATATATAATAAGTTTCATAGATTTGTACGTTTATTTAGTTGGAATTGATTGCAGAGATGGTGTTAAAGACTTCATGATAAACTATATTTCTTATCATGTTCCGATCCTCAATTTTTTTTTATCAACATTAAGTATGGTTAGTCTTTCCCGTGATGTAACTCGAGATATAGCAACATATAGATGCCTATGTGTAAAAACATGTTTAATCTTGAAAAATATGTTTTAATCATAAAATGAAAGATATCACATTAGTTTTAATGTTATTCTTTTACATAATTTGATTTCAATTTAAATCATGAAATTGAAATTGAAATAATAATAATTTTAACAACTGTAATACGTTATTCTTTTTAAAATCAGAAAATTATGTAAAATAACTTGGGTTTGTCACATTTGAATTTAAAACAAGAGTGTGTATGATTCATTGTTCGAATCATTTTGGACTTGGGACTTTGACCTCTAATCCATTGTAAATTCAGATTTAAGACCTTCAACTCAAAATGACAACTAAACTCAGTTAAATGTAATAATAAAGTGATAAAATGTTCAAAATCATGCATGTTTCTGGATGAATTGTTCATCTTCTACGATGAATATTTCATCTCGTGAGATGAATACTTCATCTCGTGAGATGAATATTACATCTCATAACATTGCATCTTCAAAAGGCTCGTATCATACGACTAGACTCGTAACATTTTGAACTCGTAACATTTTGGGTCTTTGGAATTTGAAAGAATTATTTCTTTTTGGACTCGTAACATAATTTTTAGGCCCAAAAAGTCCAGTAACATGGTACTTGGGCCTACCCGGACCCGTAACATTTACATTGGGCCTCTTCGGACCCGTAACATGTTACTTGGGTCCTTTAGGACAAGTAACATGTTTGGGCTTCATAATATAGAAATACCTGCAAATTTGAACATTTTCTATATATTTAACTGAGTTTGTATTCATTTATGGTCATACTGAATTTTAATTTTTTCCCAAGTCCCACACTTTGTGTATTTGTTTCATTCAATTTCACGAATTTTTCAAAATTTATAAAAGCTTATAATGACACATCTAATTTTTACCTTGCTCATTTATCTGCAGCAATGGAGAACTACGTCTTTCCTGATTCTGATACTCTTCAAGTTCCCGGTGTTGTGTCTATCAGTTCATCTGCTCAATAACTAAGTCATCACCCCGACACGCAATTGTTGCAAGAAGCATTGTTTGCTGAACAGAAATCCAACAATGTGGCATATTCCCCTTATGCCAAGAATAATGATCCTATTATCGCTGAAATTTTGAAGAATCACCCCCTGTATACAGCTCTTACCAAAGAAACTATAGTTCCATTACTGTATGTCCAATAAGCCTGGAGGTCATTGGAATTTCATGAAGATGAGGGGAATCATTATTTCACTGCTCAGGTTGATCACTTCACAATCTCTTTTGGTCTCAACAGATTCAGATTGGTGTTGGGTTTTCCTTCTGCTAACAGCCGACCCGATACTAATGAGTTTAAACCTTTTGGTTCAATTGAGGAAGCTTTGGCTGGTATCGGGGCCATCGGATACATTGAGGAATTGTACACCTGTAACACCTCAAAGCCCAAAGCTATAGGTTGGCCCAATAACTTCGAGTCCAACTAAAAACCATGGTGGAAGTTATTGGTAGCCCATGACTTGAGGCTTATAAGATGTTATCAACTTCTACTTTCTATCCATGTGAGACGGGTTGTTACAAACTCCCCCACTTGAACTCCTGACGTCCTCGTCAGGCCTACCCAGAATCTTTCTCTCTTTGTCCTCGGCGATGTGGGATTCTCCTAAGATGTTACAAACATCCCCCTCGAGGACTCATCATTCCTGATGAGGTTTGTCCCACCATCCCGATGGTACAAGGATCGGCTCTGATACCATTATGTAACACCCCAAAGCCCAAAGCTATAGGCTGGCCCAATAACTTCGAGTCCAACTAAAAACCATGGTGGAAGTTATTGGTAGCCCATGACTTGAGGCTTATAAGATGTTATCAACTTCTACTTTCTATCCATGTGGGACGGGTTGTTACAACACCAGCTCAAGTTTCAACAAATCTAACCTACCGACCACATACAATACCTTGTTCACAGTTTTGAATAGAAGCTTAACTAGCAAGCAACGGGGGACTGATACAGCAACTCAATCCATGTTGATCTTCTTTCATGGAGTGTAGTTCAATCACCACTATGACTATGCGGCATTGATCTTTCATGACATGAAAGAATTGAAGGCCAAAGCAGTACGACATCTTGCGTATCCAAGATTCCTCAGCATTTTGATTGAAAGTGCTATACTCCAGAATCCAAAAATTCCCCGAAGGCAAAATACAGTCCAAGTTCGACTATTCAAGATGTAGTCCATCAAATATCTAGCCAAAGCCTTTCCTATTCAAGAAATTCCATTGTTTAATGAACTTCTGGCTTATGTTGATCAGGAGGCTGAGTGTATACGAGCATATAGGATTCAGTATACACCTATGGTCCCGCTAGAATCGGTAGGACGTTCCTAAGGTGCCATCCCTTGAAGTGAGGGTTTAGAGTCTAGGGACCAAGGATCAAGGGATCTTGGTCACGGTACGATGTGGGAAAATCCCGTGATGGGTCATGGTAGGGAACCTTCTGATCAACCAGCACATTCATCAACTAGGAATGTTGCTTTACAGATTGGCCAGATTAGCTCTGAAGTTCAGATGGATGACATCTTTGAGGATGCAGATCATGAACATGTGGTTGATCAAGCTACTCCAATCATTGAAGAGGATGAGCAACTAGTTGACTATGAGCTTTGATGCAGTAATTATTATATATAAAAAGCGAAACAAGTTTTAACCTCTAAAAGCCTAGCCACTGTCTTACCACATATGCAGGCAAGCGTACTTGATCGTGAGTAATATAGTGTAGGAAAGTCCAGGTATCGTATCTACCATTGGGAACGGTCAAGTTATCGTAGACTATTAATCTAGATCAGCTTAATTAACCTAAAGCTTTGGGGGGTTTATGAAAAAGGTTTTAATGACTAATAAGACAACTAAACTACTAAGAACTACGAAAGCAATTAAAAAGATTGATTAAAAACTATATGAAGAAAAACAGTAGTACTTATCATGGTATAGTGAATCCCCAAGTGGATGATTAAAATAGGCCAAAGGTTTGGTTGTTTTGGTTATTGTAGGAATTTAAGTCTAGGACACCCTAACATGTAATGACTATGGCTGTTAACTAGGTCTTGATCCTCCTAGTCCCAATACTTAGGTCGTTTGTCAGACAATCTAGTACCGGTCATCCGATCCTATTTCTATTGCATGGTTTTCTACTACCTGCTCGCTCTCGGTCTGAGTAACCACTTAACACAACTCTCCGGGACGAAGGGTAGGTCAAGGTAGGTTGATTATCCTATCGGAGTCTATCTATTTCGGTCAAAACAGATACACCCAACCAACGAGTTCAAATAACCAAACAATATAACTCAGAAGGGAACCATAACACACATTCAACTAACCAAAAGCAAACCAATAAACATTGACTATGAAATCATCATCCACAATGGTTCATCGACCACAATAAGTACCACTATAAAAGACTACTCACTAGACATTGCAAAAACAGAAAACATGATAGTAGACACAGACATGATACCGACAGTACAACAACGGATGATCGAAGATCGAACCCCGCAGCGTATCAGCACCACTATCTACCTCGATGTTTCTCTCGTCTATGTATGCGTGTCTCTCAACTGAAGGAGGAGACTGGTATTTAAAAGAAGCGTCCAGAGCCTGTTTCGCGATCGCCAGACGGCTGCTTCGCGGCGCCAGACACTTAGGTCAAACCCTGGTCTTCATCTTTATCGAACTTGGCGGCGCCAGATCTGGTATTTCGCAATCGCTAAGAAGCCACTGGATTGAGATTGTGCATTTTTCACGTTTTTTCCCCTTTTTCGTACTTTTCTGTTCCACGGCCTCCAAATCCTACAAAAGCAATAATAAGCTCAATTGGTGAGTGAAATGATCAGAAACGGGTGAGAAATGGGGTAAAGTCATATAATTAAGCTCAACCAAAACATGTATATTTTTGGTGTTATCAAAATCCCCACACTTAAGCTTTGATTGTCCTCAATCAAAAGACTGAAAGATAAGAAAGATAACTCCAAAATTATCTCCACCCAAGATCATCCAAGAGAACAAAGCATACTCACACAATCGAACACACAAACAAGATATATCAAGCAATCGGATACCAAGATCAACCTTTTACCCTCACATAGTATGAATAATCATGTAAAGTGTATCTCTCGGGGGTAAAAGTGTATATGTAAGTGATCACACCAATACTCGACTAATTCCCGCATGCATAAGCTTGTCACCAAATCTAATCTCCACCACTGAGAAGTTGTCAACCGTCAAGAGGACTTTAGGGTTGTAACGTTAGGCTAAGGGTTAAGGGTAGGATAAAGGATATATAAGTGACTAAGGATTGTAGCAAAAACCTGAAAACCAATCAGTTGAAGACCCAAATTAATCATCTGACTTTTGAGATTTTTAGAGCTGGGGATTTCTATCACTATCACTTTTATATCGGCCTAAGCATATTGCTTATGTGTGGCTTCGATATCTATTTTCTTTCTTTTAAGCACATCGACTCTTTTGATTTTTCTTTGAATGAGTCGTTTTCTATTTTTCTTTTCTTTTTCCTTCTGTTCAAGCTCTCTATATTTTTTTTTCTTTTCTTGAGTAGCAACTATGTTGTTTTTTACTCTTTTTCTGTCTTTCTTTTCCATAATCCCTTTCTCTATTTGTCAAATTCATAAAACGGACCAAAAACATGAAAAGCTTCCTTTAAGCTACGGCCAAAAGATAGATAAAAATTGGGCTAAAGGATAAAGTGTATAGTGGGTAAAGAAATGAAAAGGCTAAGGCTCAAAAAGGGTTACAAAGGATGAAGTACTAAAGATGAGTACTTTTAGTCAAAGGAATTAGGTGAGGCACCCATGGTAATCAGTATTCCAAGGCATCCTTTTACTCAACTAATCCTATTCAGTGTTCTCCTATGCAAGCAACTCAATCCCAAAAACAATCTCAGATTTCGAAAAAAAATTGGGGTCAAATCTCAAAGCTTTCAAAAATTTGAAAAACGACAATCCACAAAGCAAAAAGTGAACCCATTTAAACAGATAAGTCTACATAACCCCCTCCCCACACTTAAAATTTGCAGTGTCCTCAATGCAACAATTAAAACAATTAAGGAGTAATTGGGAAAAAGAGAAACTTCCCGGGTTATGTTACGAAATCTGTTCTGATCTGAGAGAGTGTTCCAAATATCGTGCTCGATTCAAGATCATAGATCGTTGTATCTATTACCAAAAGAAAAAAAGTAAAAGCGAACAAACAAGATAAACCAAACTAAAGCAATTAAAGAGTACTTAAAATCCTAAACAAACCAAACAAAATAAAAATTGTTCAACCAAACCAAACACAAACAAATATAAAATTGTCTTAAACAACCATATCGAATGAGGGATAAAAGAGATGGATCAATAAGGGCCACGAGGTTGGTTTTGCGAATCCTCAAAAGTCGGGTAACCGGGCGGTGCATCCTTGGAGTATGGCCAAAAAGGTGATGGAGCATACGCGGTATTCGGTTGAATACCAAAGTGAGAGGCCATTTGGTTCATCACTCCACTTTGCCAATTGGCTTGGTGAAGAGCCTCCGTAGTGTTGTACTCCATATGCTGATGATGGCGGCCATAAGATAACGACATCTCCGAGAGTCGGTTACTCAAGTCTTGGTAACCCGAATATGTCGTCCATTCCACCGGTTGTTCTCCCACATTCGCCCCACTTGTTCCACCGGTCTCATGCGTGCTCCTCGGTGCTCTCCTTGCTTGACTCCTCGTCCCAACAGCTTGAGGGTTGTGAATCCATGTGTTCTGATCTCCGCTAAGTAGATGATCAACTAATGCCACACCCATGCCACAGAGTTGGTCCATATCAATCAACCCCATCTCACCAAGATCCGTCATCGAGGCAATGGCATCCTCGGTTAGAATACCGAAGTGCTTGGCTAGAAGCGTAACATACTGGCCACCAATCAAACGACTACCCTCTCGATAACCACTCGCCTTAGCGAGTTGTACGACAATGAGATACGGGGCATTCGGATACTTGTCCTCCGTAGAAAGCTGCTCAAGAAGCCAAAGTTCGTACACATAAACTTTTTCCTCACTCGAGGAACGAGCATTCACCGCGTGAATAAGCATGCGGTGCAGAAGTCGGTCTGAAGAAGTAAGAAAGCCCTTCACCTTGAGATTACCACCATAGTCACCTTCACCCAAAATGGCCTAAGCCAACAGAGGATCAAAACCGTCCGGCCTTTTTGCAGTCGCCCACATGTACTCCACGAATCCGGGAGCATCTACTTCAGCTTAGGTATATATCCCCAAGGCAACGGCAAACTCGACCAACGAAAGCGATCGCCAAACTCCACCGAGTCGGAATGTCATGCACGACTGATAGAACTCCTAAAGGGCCTTGATTGCGTCGAAACGGAATGTGGCCACGAACTCAATGATAAGCTCACGGTAGAGGGTCTCGGCAATGTCGAAGACGCGTTCCCATGCATGGAAAATATAATACTCGGTGCCATCTTCATCATAGGCGTGCTTTTCGAATGTCGCCTTGATTTCATTCTCAACCCCATAGATCTAAGGAGGTTCCAATCGGCTCTCCTTGGTACTAGAACTTGACGGGCGAGAAGCCGTTTAACAGTATCCCGGTATTCCTCCCGCTTCGGAGCGTTCAACGTTGGGTCATTCATGAAAAAAGTGAAAATGTGCCCCCCATCCGGTACACGGAAGTTAGTTGTGGTGGAAGTCGACGAGCGGGTTCTTTGTCTCTACAAAATCCAAATACCATTGTCTTAGAAACTTTTACTCAATAAACACAAGACAAGGTTCATTCATATCAAAATTCAACGAGACAAAACTTCCACGACTAATAAGTTCAACTAGCAAATGCATACATGAAAAAACTAAAATCAAAGGGGATGTGGAACATCCCCTCACTTGAACTTTTAGTCCAACCTCAATTACAAACTAATCAAGCTCACTAAACAAGAATGGGGGATTTTGTTGTCATCAAAATCCCCACACTTATCATCAAAGCAGATTCACTAGATTAAACAACCAAATAACATGCTAGAATGAAATTTCAATTAAACCCCATAGCATGCATAAACTAATAAGCATTAAACAATCGATGGTGTTTCAAGAACAATGTCAAATTCATAAAAGCATACAAACACCATTGATGCTCAAAACAAGATCCAATCCTACCAAATCAAGCTAATCTCATGAAATTAAAGTGTCAAAACATACCTTGGCCATGGAGAATGATGAAATTGAAGCTCAAAAAGTTCGAATTTCGCAAGGGTGAGAGAAGGGTTTACGGCGCCTAAAGGGAATTAGGGTTGTGTATTTGGAAAAAATGAGCAAAAGGGGTTTAAAAACCCGTCTGCACTGTTTTGGCGTCGCCAAACAAGGTGTTTCGCGTCGCTAAACAGGCGGTTTCTGAAAAATTAACCCTAGTTTGGAAAACTTCGCGTCGTGAAACGGCTTCCTCGCGTCGCGAGATTCGAAAAATTTACCTGATACCAAGCCTGGCCAACCTCGCGTCGCCAAACTTGAAAACTGGCGAACGCGAGTTGCCTTCTGTTTCCAACTTTTCAAAAATTCTATCGCGCATCGAATTTGCTCGATTTTGGTTCTTATCTCCTCCATATGGTTATCTAAGCAATACCAAACAAAAAGATTAGTGAAAACACACACGAAAATCATAAAAATGAAAAACAAAAGAAAAAAGCTCGAGTTGCCTCCCGAGAAGCGCTTCGTTTTTTAATGGGTCTAGAGCTCGACCCCTTTTTCGGCTCATTTCTTGGCACGTCGGGCTGACGAGCCCTTTTTCTTCCTGTATTCTTTCTTGGAGGGTCCCGACCCATTGGGTGTTTGATCCTTTTGATGTATTGGGTTCGGATAATCCTCCGTCTTCTTTCCATGTTCATGAGGGAGTAGCGGGCGGTTCATCGAGATGTGTGACCGGCTCTCCGTTAGGATCAAAGTAAATCCGATTTTCTCCATACCCCAAGCTCGTCACTTGATTCCTCATATCGATATTCACTTGGGCGGTATGTAAGAAAGATCTTCCAAGATTGATTGGGATCTCCATGTTCTGTGGAAGGTTAGCTATGACGAAGTCCGTAAAGTAAACAAAATTGCCAATGCGAATCGGGACTCCTTCCGCTATCCCTAACGGCTTTGTCATGTATCC
Organism: Centaurea solstitialis; assembly: GCA_030169165.1. NCBI lineage: Eukaryota > Viridiplantae > Streptophyta > Magnoliopsida > Asterales > Asteraceae > Centaurea > Centaurea solstitialis. The sequence goes on from CM058040.1 coordinate 75,630,763, forward strand.
GTTCACTCCTCGGTATTGATAGTCTGTTGGAACGATCTTCTTGACTCTCATTTTCCTGCAATAACCAATAGGCATCATGTTAAGTGCGGCACCTGAATCTACCAAAGCAAGACCCTTAAATTTATGACAAGAAATAGGTAAGTTATAACTCCCCGGATCATGCTTGATAGGTGCTATGTAGATGAGGTCATCCTCCGCCGCCTTTTCTTTCTCTTGAACAGATTTAATTAGTTATTTGATTTTGCGTTCAAACTTTACCTGTTGGTTTTTCATTGCAGCTAGTTCATCGGATGGATCGAAGTCGGTTGAAATCTTTCCGGCCATCCTCGGGATTTGTAAGTGCTTGTCCGTCCTCCAATCTATGTTATGTATGAGCATGTTCTCGAGAATTTTGTATCCTTCCGTGGGCGTTTTGTACATAAAGACACCTCCAGCAGATGAATCCAATGTTGCTCGTGAAGAATAAGCAACCTGCAAAGCATGAACAGATTTAATTAGTTATTCGATTTTGCGTTCAAACTTTACCTGTTGGTTTTTCATTGCGGCTAGTTCATCGGATGGATCGAAGTCGGTTGAAATCTTTCCGGCCATCCTCGGGATTTGTAAGCGCTTGTCCATCCTCCAATCTATGTTATGTATGAGCATGTCCTCGAGAAGTTTGTATCCTTCCGTGGGCGTTTTGTACATAAAGACACCTCCAGCAAATGAATCCAATGTTGCTCGTGAAGAATAAGCAAGTCCACTATAGAAGGTTTGGACTTGTTCACTCTTATTCAATCCGTGACTCGGGCACGAATTTAGAAGGTGCTTGAAACGTTCCCATGCTTCGGATATGGTCTCCCCGTCATCTTGTTGAAAGGATCGGATCTCGGCTCTCAACTTATCGAACTTGGATTGTGGAAAGAATCGGGAAAGGAACTTTGAACGAAGTCCTTCCCAAGTGGTGATCGAACTTGGCTCCAACGAGCGCAACCAAGCTCTAGCTTCTCCGGTAAGTGTGAGAGGAAAAACTCGGAGACGAATCACATCATCTCGGCCTTCCTCCGTTTTGAACAGATCACATATATCCACGAAGTTCTCCAAATGTACGATAGGATTGCTATCGTTTTTCCCGTCGAAGGTAAGGTCCTTGATCATGTGAAGGAGCTTCCCCGGGATTTCCTTGTTTAGGTCCGGCTTCATGATCGGATTGGTGGGTACGGTTGGAGCAGCTCTCCGAGCGGTCCACATAGGTGCTTCGTCCCCCATCTCAAAAATCAAAGCTCTCGGGCGAGCTTTGTTGGCTTTTGACTTCTTTTTATTTCTTTTTCTGAATTCTCTCTCCGGCTCCTCAAATGGCTCTAACAAGTCCGTCGTGACTGAAAGCACAACAAACAGTTACGGGCAACTTGCGGGAAACAAAGAGATAAAATATCATATAAATAAGTAATTAGACTAGAAAGCGAAAAACTTGCAAGGGAAAGAGTCCCTCACAAGGATCGATTAACAAAACTAATAAAGACTAAAATCTAACAACTACCGTTCCCCGGCAACGGCGCCAAAAACTTGATGCGGTAATTATTATATATAAAAAGCGAAACAAGTTTTAACCTCTAAAAGCCTAGCCACTGTCTTACCACATATACAGGCAAGCGTACCTGATCGTGAGTAATATAGTGTAGGAAAGTCCAGGTATCGTATCTACCACTGGGAACGGTCAAGTTATCGTAGACTATTAATCTAGATCAGTTTAATTAACCTAAAGCTTTGGGGGGGGTTTATGAAAAAGGTTTTAATAACTAATAAGACAACTAAACTACTAAGAACTACGAAAGCAATTAAAAAGATTGATTAAAAACTATATGAAGAAAAACAGTAGTACTTATCATGGTATAGTGAATCCCTAAGTGGATGATTAAAATAGGCCAAAGGTTTGGTTGTTTTGGTTATTGTAGGAATTTAAGTCTAGGACACCCTAACATGTAATGACTATGGCTGTTAACTAGGTCTTGATCCTCCTAGTCCCAATACTTAGGTCGTTTGTCAGACAATCTAGTACCGGTCATCCGATCCTATTTCTATTGCATGGTTTTCTACTACCTGCTCGCTCTCGGTCTGAGTAACCACTTAACACAACTCTCCGGGACGAAGGGTAGGTCAAGGTAGGTTGATTATCCTATCGGAGTCTATCTATTTCGGTCAAAACAGATACACCCAACCAACGAGTTCAAATAACCAAACAATATAACTCAGAACGGAACCATAACACACATTCAATTAACCAAAAGCAAACCAATAAACATTAATCATGAAATCATCATCCACAATGGTTCATCGACCACAATAAGTACCACTATAAAAGACTACTCACTAGACATTGTAAAAACAGAAAACATGATAGTAGACACAGACATGATACCGACAGTACAACGACGGATGATCGAAGATCGAACCCCGCAGCGTATCAGCACCACTCTCTACCTCGATGTTTCTCTCGTCTATGTATGCATGTCTCTCAACTGAAGGAGGAGGCTGGTATTTAAAAGAAGCGTCCAGAGCCTGTTTCGCGATCGCCAGACGGCTGCTTCGCGGCGCCAGACACTTAGGTCAAACCCTGGTCTTCATCTTTATCGAACTTGGCGGCGCCAGATCTGGTATTTCGCGATCGCTAAGAAGCCACTGGATTGAGATTGTGCATTTTTCACGTTTTTTCGCCTTTTTCGTACTTTTCCGTTCCACGGCCTCCAAATCCTACAAAAGCAATGATAAGCTCAATTGGTGAGTGAAATGATCAGAAACGGGTGAGAAATGGGGTAAAGTCATATAATTAAGCTCAACCAAAACATGTATAATTTTGGTGTTATCAAGCTTTCACATTTGGATCAACAAACTCTAGATTCTTTTGCTAATACTGACTTGGTTATAGAGTCTGAAGGTGTTGGCTTTTCAATGTAAAGTCAAGATGGGGATTGTTGGATTATGTGTACTCCAAATGAAATGGCTCAAAGGCTAAATATGGTTATGGGGTTTGAGTCTTCTAAGTATTCTTTATCTTTTGATGTTACTCAACCTATTTTGTCTGCTGACCTTACTAAGGCTGTTGCAGATGCTCCTACTGAAGAGCTATCTGGATCTGATGATGATGATGATCCTATGGATGATAATCAAGGATCAAGCTTACTTGTGCACCAAGTTAGACCTTGTGATTCAACTATCATATCACACGAGGATGTTATAAGATCGGATGAGGGAGAATTAGTTGAAAAATCTAGAAGTGAGGATGAGTGAAGGGGAAGGAGAAAAACATGGTGAGAATGAGACAGGGGCCAGAAAATTAGTACAAACCTCTATTCAACCAGAGTCTTCCCGGGTAGCCACATCATCTAGGGGTGAGCATTTGTTGCCAACTACCATTAAAACAGACATGGTCCGCCCAATCATGCAAAGCACACCCAACCTAGCATTTCTCAACAAATGGTAGTTTCATTTTCTCACGAGGATCAAACACAACTTTTACCTATAAATTACTCGGAGTTTAGTGGTACCGATATAGTACGGCAGCTGCCCTAGCCTACGAATTCAATTGTAAGCACATAGAGTCTAGATCCCTCTTTGGTTAGGATACAACTTGTGACTTCATTTGCAGGTTGCTTTAGTAGCCCTGCCGAAACTTCTGTAGTGAATGCATCATTCGTTGGTGCTTTGCGAGGATCAGAAGGAAATCCCATCAATGCTAACATCATGCCAACAATGAACATAGGTACCTTGAGTTCTACTCTTGGTTTAACAGGAAGTCTAGGTGACCATGGTGTTAGGTTACCCAGTTCGTTCATGAGTTCTCTTCACGAGAGTTCTACACTTTTGGGCTCATCATCCCCTTCATCATCTGCCTCTGCATCTACTTTAACATCACAACCAAACTCTTCCTCCACACATACAGATTTGTCTCAGTTCAAGATCAATGTTTCAACCGATAATCTGATTACCCACAACTTGTTCAAAAATAACAACAAAGCCATTGATGACAAGATGTATGAGCAAAGTCAAGAGATTGATGCCCTAAAGCAACAAGTTGCTGCATTGGTTAAAGGCAAAGCTCCAATGACTGTATCAGTTCTTCCACCGCTCAAGAATATTTTGTTGGCCAAGATTATGGAGAGTGGTTCTGGTGAAGACACAGATCTGATTCAAGTTTTACAAAGACAGGCTCAACTTCAATAGCAGGCAATTCAGGAACAAAGGAGGCAGTCTCACTTGGTTACTCACTCAGATCTTTAACATTTTCAGGCTTCTATTAAAACCTCTCTCTCTAACATGATGAAGACTTTTATGGAGGGGATGACCCAATTATCTGATCGAGTCAGAATAGAATCCTGTCAAGTTGCAGCATACAAGCCTACTAGAAGACACGACGACCCTGATGATCATGATCGTCATGAGGGGGAGAGGAAGAGAAGAAGACTTGACAGCATTCCAGATGCCAACAAAGGATACTCCACTCATAATGATCAGATCATGGACAGGTTTGAGGAGAGGCCTCCATGGTAAAGACAACCAAGGAGACACCATGATATTATTCATCTAGTAGGTAGTCAACAAGTGGATACTAATTTGGGCATGCAATCTACTTTGGAGTTTCTGAGTTTTGTTCAGGAGGATGTACCAGTTAGAGAAGATAGATCAGATGAGAGACAGATTAGAAGCAATATGGGTGTATCAGGGGGTTCTACTTCAAAGTCTGAAATAGACAGAGTTTTAGAACTTCTTGAGAATGTAGTTGATGAAATCATAACTATCAAGTGCCAGAGAATGAGATGGAGATTGCAAGAGCAAAAGAAGATAAGAATTTGGAGGATATGTGTGATGGAATTGTCTTTGATTTTAAACAACAGGAAGAAGATGATGTGGAAGGACCAAGGCTTATAGATGTTGTTGAGAAGATGATTTGATGCCTGTGGATCCGAAAAAGGTAGAGTTGTGGGAGAAGATGAAGGCTAGCTCTGGAAAATTCTTGAAGAAGACAGAATGGGAAAGATTTACCGGAGCTAGAGGACCATACTTGAAAGAAAGGTACAAGTCCAGATTTGCATATCATGAAAGAAGCTTGAGTTCTGAGAAGTTGTATGGGATAGAAAATCTCAAACCAAGCTTAAGGAATGAATACATTTACATGAGAAAAACAAAGAAGCAAAGTCTGGACTGTGTACAATCTGATAGGAAGTTTATGAGAGTCAAGAGCTACAAGTCTAACAATCTTATGGCATGCTACTATCCAGTGATCACAATTATCAGAGAAGGCAACAAAGAATGTGTAATCACTGAAGCTGATTTTCAGAATGTAGAATTTGATGTGTTCTTCAAGATCTTGCATAAGCTCAAAAGAAAATGTTCAGAATAGAAGAAGAAGTCATTGCCTTAGTTGCTATAACTAGACATCTCAAAGCATCAATCACATTGGCACACTTGTATGACTTTCAATTGGGTCTTGAATATTGGACTTCAAAGTTGTTTAATCACAAACCAAAGAGGAATCTGGTTGGAGAAGAAAAGGAGTTGGCACTATACACTGTATTTGATGATGATGACAAGTTGATTACATGTGTATATCCAGATTCTATGGGTGAAAAGAAGAGAATGTTTGTACATGAGGTGATGTCGTATAGTTATGACACTTTGAAGATGGTGTTGAATGAGTTGAAGAAGAGACTTCAGTTGGATAAACATAAGGTGCATGAGATTGATGGTGCTGACAAACACTTGATCAAATATTTTAATAAAGGAGATTGACGGAAGACTTAGAGCAAGGAATGACATCAGAGTTGCCAAAGTCAAATTCAAGATCAGAAGATAGTTTCCTAGTTAGACTTGTTTTTTTATATTAGTTTTGTTTCTTTGTGTTAGTCCCTCCTTCTTTATAAAAGGGGGAGATTGTTAGTGCATATGTTTATAATAGAAGTTGAGGGACTACTTATGACTTTTTCTATTTCTTAGGATAGAGATATAAATACCTCTATGCCTTGTATTGTAAAGAGACGACTTTCATTCCTATGAGATATGACTTTGGCACTTTCTCTCTCTGCTTTCTCTCTCTACATTTCTCTCTCATTTTCTACATCATCATGATCTAAACTAGACCATGTTGATTTGATTCATCATGTTTGCACTTACATGGTGAAGAGCTCATGAAAGATCCCAAAAACAACAAAATGTAAATTGTACCCATTCAAAACAAAATAACAAGAAATATAACTTAATTAGGAATAACTTCCTTCATAAGGATCGATTAACTATACAAACTATAGTAAGCAACCGTTCCCCAGTGACGACACCAAAATCTTGATGTGGTATTTTCACTATATGCATTTACCCTTCAAATCTTAACCCTTTTTATACGTATACTAACTACGACAACACAGATAAGTCTAACCCGATCGCGAATAGTATTGTAAAGGCAAGTCTAGTTATCATTCTTACCACCGGAGACAGTTAATCAATCCTACAATTATTCTAATTAATATGATTAAAAGGCTTTTTGGTTTTGAATGTTGGGTTTTTGTGGGTATCCTCGGATCAAACTGACTCGAGGATTATCTCAGATCTATCAAACCTCGCTGGTTTGATATATCTCATAGGTCAATCAAACTGATAAAACCTACGTGATCAAAAACACGCTGTTTATTTGTGCGGAAGCGATAAAAGCTAAAAACCCATTAAAG